>CM052702.1:43110616-43134195 GCA_028551405.1 Uromys caudimaculatus | reverse complement strand
ACCAAAAAAAGCCCAGGACCAGATGGGTTCACTGCAGAATTCTATCAGACCTTTAAAGAAGACCTAATACCAATACTCTTCAATCTATTCCACAAAATACAAACAGAAAGAACACTACCCAATTCCTTCTATGAGGCCACAATTAACACTGATACTAAAACCTCACAAAGACCCAACTAAGAAAGAAAACTTCAGACCAATTTCCCTTATGAATATTGATGCAAAAATACTCAATAAAATTATCACCAACTGAATCCAAGAACACATTAAAACGATCATTCATCATGATCAAGTAGGCTTCATCCCAGATATGCAGGGATGGTTCAATACCCGGAAATCCATCAATGTATTCCACTACATAAACAAACTGAAAGAAAAAACCCACATGGTCATTTCATTACATGCTGAAAAAGCATTTGACAAAATTCAACATCCCTTCATGATAAAAGTCTTGGAAAGATCAGGAAGTCAAGGCCCATACCTAAATGTAGTAAAAGCGTTATAGAGCAAACCAGTAGCCAACATCAAACTAAATGGCGAGAAACTCAAAACAATCCCACTAAAATCAGAGACTAGACAAGCCTGTCCTCTCTCTCCCTATCTATTCAATATAGTAATTGAAGTTCTAGCTAGAGCAATTAGACAACAAAAGGAGGTGAAAGAGATTCAAATTGGAAAGGAAGAAATCAAAATATCACTATTTGCAGATGATATGATCGTATACTTAAGTGACCCGAAAAACTCCACCAGAGAACTTCTGCAGCCGATAAACAACTTCAGCAAAGTGGCCGGATATAAAATTAACTCAAACAAATCAGTAGCCTTCCTATACTTGAAGGATAAACAGGCTGAGAAAGAAATTAGAGAAATGACACCCTTCACAATTGTTACAAACAATATAAAGTATCTTGGTGTGACTCTAACCAAGCAAGTGAAAGATCTGTATGACAAGAACTTCAAGTCTATGAAGAAAGAAATCTAAGAAGACCTCAGAAGTTGGAAGGATCTGCCATGCTCATGGATTGGGAGGATTAATATAGTAAAAATGGCCATCCTGCCAAAAGCAATCTACAGATTCAATGCAATCCCCATCAAAATTGCAACTCAATTCTTCATAGACTTAGAAAGAGCAATTCTCAAATTCATTTGGAACAACAAAAATCCCAGGATAGCAAAAGCTATTCTCAACAACAGAAGAATTTCTGGGGAAATCAGCATCCCTGACCTCAAGCTATAGTACAGAGCAATAGTGATAAAAACTGCATGGTAATGGTACAGTGACAAGCAAGCAGATCAAGGGAATAGAATTGAAGACCCAGAAATGAACCCACACACTTATGGTCACTTGATTTTCGACAAAGGAGCTAAAACCATCCAGTGGAAAAAAGACAGCCTTTTCAACAAATGGTGCTGGTTCAATTGGTGGTCTATATGTAGACGAATGAGAATTGATCCATTCCTATCTTCCTGTACAAAGCTCAAGTCCAAGTGGATCAAGGACCTTCACATAAAACCAGTTACACTGAATCTAATAGAAGAGAAAGTGGGGAAAAGTCTCGAACACCTGGGTATAGGGGAAAAGTTCCTGAACAGAACACCAATGGCTTATGCTCTAAGACCAAGAATCGACAAATGGGACCTCATGAAATTGCAAAGCTTCTGTAAGGCCAACGACACTGTCAATAGGACAAAACGGCAACCAACAGATTGGGAAAAGATCTTAACCAATCCTATGTCCGATAGAGGGCTAATATCCAATATATACAAAGAACTCAAGAAGTTAGACTCCAGAAAACCAAATAACCCTATCAAAAAATAGGAACAGAGCTAAACAGAGAATTCTCAACTGAGGAAATTCACAGGACTGAGAAGCACCTAAAGAAATGTTCAACATCCTTAGTCATCAGGGAAATGCAAATCAAAACAAGTCTGAGATTCCACCTCACACCAGTCAGAATAGCTAAGATCAAAAACTCAGGTGACAGCAGATGCTGGCAAGGATGTAGAGAATGAGGAATACTCCTCCATTGTTGGTGGGATTGCAAGCTGGTGCAGCCACCCTGGAAATTAGTTTGGCAAACCCTCAGAAAAATGGACATAATACTACCTGAGGACCCAACTATACCATTCCTGGGCATATACCCAGAAGATACTCCTGCATGTAATAAAGACACATGTTCCACTATGTTCATAGCAGCCATTTTTATAATAGCCAGAAGCTGGAAACAACCCAGATGTGTCTCATCAGAGGAATGGATACAGAAAATGTGGTACATTTACACAATGGAATACTACTCAGGTATTAAAAACAATGACTTAATGAAATTTGCAGGAAATGGATGGAACTTGAAAATATCATCTTGAGCGAGGTAACTCAGTCACAAAAGAACGGACATGGTATGTACTCACTGATAAGTGGATATTAGCCCAAAAGTCCGGATGACCCAAGTTTCACTTTAAAGTAACTGCTGGATTGAGAGTGAAGTCCCAGATGTAGGAGCTGGAGAAGGGACTTAAGGAGCTGAGGGAATTTGCAGCCCCTTGGAGGGAACAACAGTGTCAACTGGCCTGACCCCCTGGTCCTCCTGGAGGCTGGACCCCCAACCAAAAATACATATGGGGGAACCCATGGTTTGGACCACATATGTGGCAGAGGAGGGCCTTGTTGGCCATCAGGGGGAGGAGAGGCCCCAATAAAGGGGAATCTCAAGGTGGGAATATGGGAGTGGGTGGGTTGGTGGGTGGGAGGTGGAATATTCTCATAGAGGCAGGGGAGAAGGAGGGGATGGGGGTTTCCAAAGAGGAGACCTAGAAAGGTGGAAACATTGGAAACGTAAATAAAGTATCAAAAAAAAAAAAAAAAGAAAAAGAAAAAGAAAAAAAGATTAGTTACTAACAGTAGTAGGACCCTAAGCAACATAAAACTATGCAAATCAAAATTTTATTATGGAATTTAATTTTGAAAAATTTCCCCAAGTATCGAGATGTAGTACAAAGGCAAAAAAATAGAAAGAATATGATACAAATGTCAAAGAGCATCAAATATCTCACGGCAGGAGTCATGAGGGAGAGTAAGAAGGGAGGAGAAAGATGACATCATCTAAAATATATCAGAAGAGATATTTATGAATAAGATATTAACTGAACTTCCCAAAAGATTCTACATGAAATTTGTTACCAAGATGTGGAATTAGAATTAAGTCTAGACAAAATCTCTATCTTTAAAATTTTTGTTATAATTAATCTGCTTTAAAAATAAGTTTATTTGTTTTTACAAGTTTTTGTATATATTGTAAGTTGAATTATTTTCCCCAAATCAAATATGTTGTAATATGTTGACTTGAGGGTCTTCATGCAAAATACCCAGGCGTGGTATCGCTGTACCATATGGAGAGTTTATTTTTAGATTTTTGAGATGCATACATACTGACTTCTGTAGTGGCTGGACTAGAGCATATCCCAGGAGCAGTTGATAAAATTTTCCCTTTTCGACATTTTCATTAGCATTTGTTTTCTTCAGATTCTCTATCAAAACTCAATGTGTTTTAATTATACACACAACAGTAAAACAGCTGGGTATTGAAAAATAAATGTAATGAGAAATGTATGGAAGTATTACTTTTAATAGTCATGAATGGGAGCAACCAAATACACGTTGCTGGCTCTCATTCAAGTAACCAAAGATGTGGGTCTGTAGTCAAACACATGCCTCATAAAAAAATATAGAGAGCTAGATTCTGAAATACACAGACCAACAGAACATAATATTACATGGAAAAAATGTTGAAAATGTGTATTATGATCCTATTGACACAAAGATTATCAATAAAAGTGTGCAAAGCATGCTGGCAAAATAATCCTAGTGGAATGGGCTAGGAAGAACCAACTCATGGAATTATTTTCTTGAACAACTTATCTTTCTGTATTATAACGATAACACTAATATAAAACTATGTTCTATGTAAAGGTACATACTATGGAAATCGTATTAGCAGAGTAGCATTTATGGAGGGCAGATAGCTGGTATTCTCTGTTAAAAAGTTTCACAATGCATTCAAGAAGGCAAGCATGTTCATAAAGAATTATGTAACTAAAGATAGAAACAAGAATGTCTCACCAATACAACCTAAGCATGAGCTGAACAAGGATAATACATAGCAGGAGGCACACTAAGGTGGAAGGGAGAAAGCCTGGGAGATCTCAGGTCTACACAAAGAACCACAGGCAACTAAGGCATGGTGAGAATGGTGGAAAAAGTCTTCCCGAAGGAAGAGCACATCAAGCGGTTATGCAATACCACATGGTTGGTCCTGGAAACGCACATACTAGTAACATTACGCAGATCAAGCAGGTACATATATGCAGCTAACAGCAATTAATGAAAAAAGGAAGCATGAGTTTGAAAGAGAGAGGAGAGAGCTAGATGAGAGGGTTTAGAGGGAGAAAAGAGAAAGAATAAATGATATAATTACATTATAATCATAAGAAAAGAAGTGACTAAGAAACACAACATATATGTGAATAAATATAATATTGGTATATATGGTGAACAATGCTATGTTCCCACAAGATGCTTCTTGCAAGAAAAAAAAAAGAATGCAAAGACATAAATAATAGTTAATACCAAGTCTTTAATATATGCTTTCAGACAAACAGATGGATTAATGAATTATTTTATTGGCAATAAGTCAGACACAAAATAGCACTGCACAGATAATCTAAGATAAATCAACATGACTGAGAAATCCACTGACAGTAGCTCTAAAGATGCAAATTAAAGGACCACATGAAGATTTGTCTTCTTTAGATACCAAGGTGGGGGAGAGTTTTACAGTTTGTTCTCTAGGCTTATTGGAGGCAAGGAAAAGACAACAGGTCCATATACTCGGTTGTTGAGAACGTGAAATATTCAAAGCAGTGTGTACTAGTCTGGGCACCATTAATTCCATTTATTTCCAAAAGCATGAGAGCTTTGTTAGTGGAAGAGGATTCATAATAGATTAAAGTGGGGAAGAGTTTAAATGTCAAGCAATAGATTAAATAGACCCTGGTGTAGCTGGAGCTTCTTCTGGAAGTCTAAAGACACTGAATAATCTTTACAAAGGAATATGAAATGAAAAATAAATATCAGTACAACACACTCATAATTGCATTTTATTTTTATTCATTTTGCACATTCATAAAATGCTTCAAGGGTACACACCTTCATGCTATCTGCGTTTATGCCTGGTTGGGATGATGGCTGATTGGGCACACTTCCAAGGAATTTGTGTCTACCAGATTTGGATAAAGTAGCACAGTGTACCATAGTAATAACAGTTATCTGAACAGTGTTATGCACACATAACAGAATAAAACTAAGACAGGGCAGGGAGGGGAAAAGATCTCAGAGAGCACATCTCTTCTCATCCCTCAGGATGGGATGGCCTTACTGGGGGCAGATGCAGTGTGCTTTACACTGCATGTGCTCACATGCAAAATGATTCCTCAAGTGACTCTGGAGACCATTGTTCATGGTTGCCACAGGAGGAAGTGGTCTTTGGAGTAGGGACAGTTGGATAACACCATGTCCTACTTACAGACCAACAATCATAGTAAGACCTAACTCTATATGGATTGCCCAAGTTCATTCACATGAGAGATCCCAGGGATATGTTTTATTACCATTCTCCTTTTTTACACAGATGAAATGTAGGTTTATTATCAATTCAGTACTTGCTTAAGTTTGTTATCAGGTAGGTGGGAAGAATCGCAACCTCCTGGGAGGAATAGGGTTGAAAATCCTTTTGCATTTTGAAATTTAATGATGTAAATTCATTTTTCACTTTAAAAAAACCAAGGCTAATGGTGCAGCCTGTCTATAGAGAGCTGACATGGTGTCTGGAGACTGGAAGAGAGAATAATCTAAAGTGACGGAGCTGCTGCAAATTGCTTGGAGCCGGAATTCGTCACGATCCTGGAGCTGGGTTTGCCCAGGGACTGAGCCACTGTCCTGTCAAAGAGCCGTCCAATCATTCCAGGTGTCTCAGCAGCTCATTCCCAGAGACACATGTCAAAATAATGAACGGAAAGTTTACCATGCTCACCTCCACATGAGGGAGGAAAGTGTTTATCTCTCAAAGATGATCTTTATATTTTTATTTACACATTTTAAGGTGGATGATTGATTTTTACCTTCAAAGGGAGCTGGGCTGGGGAATGTGAGGCTAGTAATGTTAAGTTTCTTCAAAGTAGATTCTTGTTTGGGAAATGTATTGTCATCTTGGGTAAAAATTCTCAATTCAAGTATATGGAAGCCTGATTTTTATTGGCTCAGACCACTAGTACTTGTTAATGTATAACACGGTATTACAATAAGGACATCTGAGAGTAGAAACTTGAGACTGTACTATTGTTTTATTTCTTTTAAAAGTTATCATATCTAGGAAAGTGAAGATCTCAAGCAGCTTAAAAGCCAAAATAAAAAGAAAGAAAGGAAGAGACAAAGGTGAGGAACTTTGTGTCCAGAAAAATGAATAAATAAACCAGTAGAGTCACTTCCTCTGCCTGAATTAATTTAACAACATTTGCTAAAAATTGATTGTGCTATGTCCTAAGGATAAAAAGACAATTAGTCCAGCCACCTTGTTCAGAATCCAAGTAATAGCACACAAATATAAACTATCAAGTAAGGAATCTGTTTGTCCTCAAACACTGCTTATAGTAATGAGCATTACAAATATTTGCTCACATTCAAGGACGAAGAAAGGCAAAACCTTATAGCTGTGACTGTTATAAAGAACTGCTGAAGAAGGTCATATTTGAGAAAACAAGTATGGTTTCAAAGGAGGAAAGGCTGGAAGAAATCTGTGCTCATTACATGAGGCTAAAAAGCAGAAAAGAGAGGAGAGGATGAGCGAACAAGAGAGGATGGTCTGGCAGGACATGGCAGTAAGTTGCTTATGTTTTCACACATGGATCTGCCTATGTGGTTTGCTGAGGGAAAATAACATTTAAATATCTGTTGGAAATCGATGTGGAATTTTACTTGAAAAACAAACAAACTAAAACCATGTTCTCCCCCTCTCTATTGCTCCCCCTGTGCACAATTGTCCCTTATGTTTATTTTTCTAGTTTCTGTTATTACTCATGTTATGTGCTCAAATCTGAAGGTTTGGAGCTAGAAACCTCGGATGAGAGAGATTGTGAGAACGTGTCTTTCTAGGTCTGGGATACCTATCTGTGTATATTTTCTACTTTGAGGAACTACTGAGGCAGAAAGATTGCAAGAGCCAGAGCAACCAGGAACTTGCTATGAGGTTGTGTTTCCTAGTAATATCAGATGCTACTCCCAGAAAGTCTTACCAATATGACTGTCTAAACATGAGCTGAATAAGGACAAAAATAGACATGTTAACACAGTTAGGAAAAAGCTCAGGGGCCCTCAGTCCTGCACAAAGAACTACAGGAAGCTAAGTTATGCTGACAGTGGGAGAAAAAGTTTTCTCCAGGGAAGAGTACACCAACTCGTTCTGCAATACTAAATGGTCAGTCATGGAAACAGATACACACAAGCGACATTATACAGGTTGAGTGGATTGTATTTATGTATATAAGAACTCTCAGGCACAGACACAGACAGACAGACAGACAGATACACACACACACCCATACCCACTCATCAATTAATGAAAAAAAGAAGCTATGGACCAGACAGCAAGGACAGAGGCATATGGGAGGGTTGGAAGGGAAGAAAGGGAGGGGGAAAATGATGTAATTATATTCTCAAAAAATAAAAGAAAACAATTAAAAAGTCTATTTCACTTATCAGTGAGTACATACCGTGTTCATTCTTTTGCGATTGAGTTACCTTGCTCAGGACAATATTTTCAAGTTCCATCCATTTGCCTGCGAATTTCATGAAGTCATTGTTTTTAGTAGCTGAGTGGTGTTCCATTGTGCAAATGTACCACACTTTCTGTATCCATTCCTCTGTTGAGGGACATTAGGTTGTTTCCAGCTTCTGTCACAGCAACTGTTGGGCTGAATGTGAGGTCCCAGAGGAGGAGTTGGAGAAGGGACTGAAGGAGCTGAGGGAGTTTGCAGCCCCATGGAGGGAGCAACAGTGTCAACTGGCCTGACCTCCTGATGCTCCCGGAGACTGGACCACAACCAAAGAATACACATGGAGGGACCCATAGTGCTGGCCAC
Organism: Uromys caudimaculatus; assembly: GCA_028551405.1. Taxonomy (NCBI): domain Eukaryota; kingdom Metazoa; phylum Chordata; class Mammalia; order Rodentia; family Muridae; genus Uromys; species Uromys caudimaculatus. Next base: position 43,126,005 of record CM052702.1, on the reverse strand, counting down.
ATATGTGGCAGAGGAGGGCCTTGTTAGCCATCAGAGGGAGGAGAGGCCCTTGGGCCTGAGAGTGTTAGATGCCCCAGTTTAGGGGAATACAAAGGAGGGAAGATGAGAGTGGGTAGGTGGATGGGTAGGGGAATACCCTCATAGAGGCAGCAGAGGGGGAGGGGATGGGGGAGTTCCAAAGGGGAGACCTGGAAAGATGGAAACATTTGAAATGTAAATAAAATATCAATCCATCAATCAATCAATAAATAAAGTCTATTTCAGCAAATAAAAATGGTACTTGTCATGTAATGTTTATAGAAATGGATATACAGATTTTTGTTTTATAATCAAGGTAAAGATTACTCAAAAAGAAACAAATTTTTATGCTATAAATAAATGGCTTTTATTCATGCAGTTTTTAAAGTTCAGAAAATTGAGGTCTGCAGATTATATTAGTATTCTTATATAATTAATTTTTATCCAGGGTATTTTGAAATTATATAAAAATACAAGTAAAAATAAGTCATATATAATAAAAATCTAGAAGTTTGGGTCTAAAATATGCTTATGAACACAATTACATCTTTTTAATGGATTTTATTCTGACAATATATTTTATCATAGGTACTAATTCTTACATTCTTGTATATTTACAAATGTGATATTTTAAAGGTACAACTGTAAAGTATAATCACTAATAAGATAATTAAAAATAACATTTAATTAGCATTTAGTGCTTTTGTATCTTTTTCAATTCAGTCCTTTTCATTTCTTTGAATTATAGACAGTTATAGATAGCTGTAATCTGCCATGTGGGTGCTGGGAATTGAGCCAGGGTTCTCTGGAAGAGCAGTCAATGCTCTTTAGAGTACTGAGTCCTTTTTGTCAGGTCCATCTTGAATGAATTTTAATCATTATTATACTTGCTTATAGCAGATAGAATCTCTGGAATCCTTGACATGGGTCAACTGAGGCAAGAAACAGTCACAGTCTCACCAAGAGAGCATCCAATGAGACTTAAACACCAAGGCATGCCACTCACTCAACACAAGAGCTCCTCCATTAACAAGCCTACATTACCCTGTCCTTTTCACCGCAGTCACAAGGCTGCACAGAAGACCTTTAGAATGTCACATCCTCTTGCCACTGCTTGCTACATAATGATACTTAGTAAAGACTTGACCGAGAAAACATGACAAATGCCCTGCTGCAGTGCAATTGCTGACTGTAAGACCTTTGAGAACATGGACGTTTATTGGTGACTGTGCAATAAGAACTTTCTTTTCAGAAGCTAGTCATACGCTATTAATGATTTCCACCAAAATCAGTCTCTAACTTCAGAAGTAAGGCTCAGTCTGACAGTTTATAAAGCCATCATTCAAAGGCAAAGGGAAGTGAGAACTTTGGACCATCCCTGACCATCTGTCTTGCTTTTGATAAAATGTGAAAAGGAGTGGGGGGTGGATCATGGGGTTCTGCCACCAGGTTCATCCCTGGGAGAGTTCCTGCCATAGGAGTGTTTATGCCACGTTGTGTCTTGTCTCTGTTACAGATGTACTTCTTCTCCATGTAAAATTGCTTGCCATTCAGTGTTCATGGGTAGTGCCCTGGGTGTTAAGCACTGATAGTGCATAGAAAATGAGCCTTCAGGGCAAGGAAGGAGCTGGGGTGTGCCGCTGAAAGGGTGAATGCAGGATTTCTGCATCTCTGGCTATTTGTTTTTCATAACGTCATCATGAAAATGCTGTATATTCTTATGTAATAAAGCAAGCCACTGGGAGCAGAAAAGGCTGTTAGAACAAATCCTCTGAGAGTCTCCACTTCTCAAAAACCTTCATAGAACAATTGGAGAAAATGATCTTGGAAATTAAAGCCAAAGATTTCAAGCTACACGCTTTGAAGATATTATGCTGGAGTGTTTCTAGATGGGATCAGAATAAAGTTCTCGGCCATTTTTCGAAGAACTGGATTTAGCGAAACCACAAGCAAACAGAAGAGATCTTGATAAATGCCACACATGGCTTTTATTTTCCAGAACAGAGTATACTGGAGTGCATTTTTATCATGAGGAATTACTTACTATCAAGACCCAGGACTCCAGGAAGGACAGGGGCAGGCGTTGCATGCTGGTTGCTGAGGAGGACAGCACATGTGTTTCCTGCAGACTACTTAGGCCTAATGCATTTGAATGCTTTACAAGGACACGCATATCCTTTGACCCTCAGACTCTGATTCTCAGAATTTAACCCAGAGAAAATGTATTGGATACTCACAAATATTTAACTATATTTCTTTGATCATTAATATTAGCAAAGAATAATATGAAACTGATACAAAATAATCATTCTAAAATATGATGTATATACATACTATTTATTACTTTGTTATCTTATTGAATATTATTTTATTATTAAAATGATGTTTGTGGAAACTAGGCAGATGTCTCCGTGTATAAACAACTTGCTGTATAAGTTTGGTTACACACACGAGTTTAGACCCCCAACATACCTGTATGTAGTGTAGCATTATAGTGAAGGCTTACAACCTAGCTCCTAGAGGCCAGAGACTCTCAGAGTATCTCCAGAGTTCTTTGACTAGTGTAATTGCTGAGCTTTGAGTTCAATGAGAAACCTAAAGCTTGTATCAAAAAAATCATAAGGCAGAACATAGTGGAAATGGATATCCAGTGTCAACCATCGGCTCTCACATGTACAGGTTCATGCACCTGCACGCCCCCCCCCTCCAGATATTTGAAAGGAGTAGCTAATAATATGGAAAATATTCCCAATAAAGCCCTTAAGTAATTTCTGCTTCAACTTTCCTTCATGGTGGATTTTTAATTAGGATATATAAATTTAAATAAAACTTTTCTTCTCCAATTTGCTTTTGGTCATGGTCATTATAACAGCAATACATACTTTATCACCATAGTGGTAGAAATAATCTCATCAATTGAGAATTGCCCCCAAAGTTTGATGGATCCTGTGCCTGTCATAAGTGGATAGACGAAATGCATCTATGTGTAGAACCTAAGGACTCTGAAGTTACAGGGGTATCTACAGCATCTAGAGCTGCTTTCTTCCCACAAGATGATGCATGCTTAGGAGGTCTTGGTAATTCACAGCCAAGGTCCTCCACCTGCGAACTCTCCATGCTGCGGTTGCTTTTCACTTTCCAGATATACTTGGTAGACATTCTCCAGATAAAACATTGACCAATTCATGGAGTCCATCCATCTGGGAGTCTTGGGAGACTGACAAAATCTGCTCAGCTTATAGACTGCAAAGCTAACCGTGGTTTAGAAAGAAAAAAAAGCCCAGGGTGAAAACAGTTCTGTTGGAAATAAAACACTTTCCAATACACACTTAGAAACTGCATAAACCACAAGAAAAATGGCTCTGTAAGCCCAGATGAATCTGCCCCACCCCATGCATGTAACTGACAGTTTCTAGTCCTTGAGGACCCCAAAAGAAACTCTGTCAACTCCTCCTCCTCCTCTTCCTCCTCCTCCTCCTCTTCCTTCTCTTCCTCTTCCTCCCTCTCCTTCTCCTCCCCTTCCCCTCTTCCCTCCTCCTCCTCCTGCTCCTCCTTCTCTTTTTATGTTTTGCTTTTATGTTCTCACCTTCTTTCTACTACACATTTAGCAGAACTTTTACTTCATTGGAGTTCTGGAGTGATTGTCTTTGTTGTTCTTTTTTATACATTCATTTGATTTTGATTTTGTGGGTTTTTTTTCCCGTTGGGTTATTTTACATTCACTTCTCTTTTACTCCTTCCTGTGTTGCATTATACTCCTTTCACTAGATTTAATAGTATTTTTCTTTATTATTATTATTAATTATTATTATTATTTTGAAGGTAGAGGGAAGGAAGCTCAGAGAGAAGGAGACCCTGAGTGAATGTGTGCTGTTGACATGGGTTTGGACATGCCAAAGACTTCAAAGCCTCAACCAGCCCCATGGAGGGATGGCAAACCTTTCCTTTTTGGTCTGTGTGTAAATGTTGACATATGTGCAAATGACAACACAGAAATATAAGAAACATGAAAATCAAGGCCAACTGGTGCTTCCAAAAGAAGGCAGAATTAATATTGTAAAAATAACTGTGTTACTGAATGTGATATACAGATCCAATTCAGTTGATCAAAAGCTCAGTGATATTCTTCAAATAAAGAGGGAGAAGAATTCTAAAACTTATACAGAAATATACAAAGCATGAATATCCAAAGCAATCCTTAGCAGAAAGTGCAATGGTGACTGAATACAATACCCAGTCTCAAATTGTTCTCCACAGCTATAGTAGCAATATGTACACAGTATAAACATGAAGGCCCAATGGAATAGAAAAGAGGGCCCAGAAATAGCACACGAAGACAAAGCCATCTCTAACTTTTGACCAAGGTGTCAAAAACACAGACCAAAAAAAAAAACAAAACAAATAAGCAAACAAACAAAACAACCAAACAAACAAAAAAACAAAAAACAAAAAACCCCCAAAAACCCAAGGTCTTTAGCAGGTGGTTCCAAGAAAAGTGGATTTAGAAAAATGAGACTAGATTGAGAATAGATCTGTAGCTCTCACCCTCCACAAAACTCAGTTAAAAAAAAAAAGTAAATAAAATGCTTCTATGTAAGGTCCAAAACTTTGAAAAAATTAGAAGAACAAAAAAGGAAAACCAAATATTCAAAATATTGGCACAGGCAAGGATTTTCTAAAACAGACCCCAATAATAGAAGAAATAATCCCCTGAACTGATAAATGGAATCGCTTGAAACTAAAAGCCTTTATTCTGCAAAGGAAACAGTGAGAGTGCAGAAGCAACTAGAGAATGGGAAAACTCCTCTGCAGCTACAAATTAGACAAGAGATTCTATCTAGGATGTATAAAGAACTAAAAAGTGTTAAACAACAAAATTCCAAATCATCTGGTCAATAAATGGGCTAATGAAGCTGAATTTGTATTTCTTCTTTGAGAACTGCCAAAAAATAAAAACAAAACGAATGACAGAAAGAAACACAGCCAGAAAAATGAACAAGTGTCACCATTCTTAGCCGCCAGAGAAATACAAATTAAAAGTGCCTTGAGACTTCTCTTCGCCTCTGTCAGAGTGAGAAGCCCCAAGAAAACAAAGGAGGGCAAGTGCTGGTGAGGACACAGTGAAAGAAGCATCTGTCTTCCTCTGGCAAGAGTGCAAGCATGTGCAACCACTGTCGAAACACTGAAGAGGTTTCCTCAAGCATTGGACAGGAGAACCGCGCTATCACCCAGGTACACCACTCCTGGGCACAAGTCCAAAGGGCTCCAAGTCGTACGCCAGAGATTCTTGTGCACCCGTGTTTATGGCTGCATGATGCACAGGGCCTAGGAACTGGAGCTTGTCTAGATGTTTATACACACAAAGGAACTGAGCTGTAAAGAAAAAAAATCAAGATGTTTTCAGGAAGATGGATGCAACTGGAAACCACCATGTGAAGTGAAACAAGACAGACTCACAAAGGCAAATGCCATATTTCCTCTTCTGTTTCTAGATTTAGAATGCTTGCTTGTGTCATAAAACTAGAGAAGGAATCATGAGAAAGTAGAAGGTGATCTCAAAGGAAATATTAGATACAGAGCGTAATGGAATACATGGGACAGGGAAACAGAAATGGGGCTAGTGGAGGTGAAGGTGGGACAAGAAACAGCAGGAGAGATGGTATCGGGGTGAGGGAAATGGGGGGGGAGGGAAGGGATTGAAAACAAAGTCCACTGAGACCAATGTATGAAGATACCAGATCGAACTCATTGCTCAGTGTTCTAGCCTTTAGAAAAAAGAACAAATAAGTAAGAAAATGAAAAATCCGTAAGTAAAAATCATGTCTTATGATGTTGGTGAGTCACATGAGGTTCTTTGTTTCTGAAAGTTTCCCCCTCAAAGATGCATACCTTGTCCACATTTCAGAATCGAGTTTGTGTTACGACTGATGTCAAAAGTTTTAAACATCTTTGTGGTTGGCATTTCCAGCAGGGTTCGATGGGAACCCTGTGTAGCAAGGGAACTTTGCTGACTGATTATGTTCCTTCAGTTGTGCTCATGGGCAGACTCTCAGGCTTTTAAATTTTAAACACCCACACTTAATTGTTGATAAAAATACCCTCCAGAATATTGTTTGAGACGAAACATCAAAATTAAAGTTATTGTTCAAACAGCACGTCCTGCCACACACAGTAGGATAATTAGAGACTTGGAGGCTACCTGCTCAGAAAAAGTTCCACCATATCCAACACCTCACGTAAGATTTATAAAGAAAGCTTAAAGAAACTGTTGCAGGGCTTACCATTCTGGGTGTATATTCAATGTTAAAATAAGACAAGTCAGTCTCAGCAGGCCTTTAATAAAATTGTAAATGGTGCAGGAAGCCCAGGGTTTGGTTTTCCTGGAAAACTGTGCCACTGAGCACAAAGTCCCAGAGGTCAAGCTTCTGACAGGGAATGAGGGAAGCAGTGTGCCTTTGCTGTGGTTATATCAGTGAGGCCAGGAGGAGGCCTGTGAGGCCTTTCATCTCTTGTGGTGAAGGCAGCCATGATTTAAACTTCATACTACAAAATAAAATTTTATAAAGAGAAATTGATGTGTTTAATGTCTTTCTCACAAAATTTTTTTCTTTATTTTTATCTCCAAAAGCTCTTATTGAGTCATGAAGTGGCGTGGCATAAAATGGAATAACAGAATATATAGATATCTTTGAATTGAAAAAAATTGACATATTTTATGCTATTCATTATAAAACTACTTCCTCATACCTATGTAGCATGCGTGAGGACCATGCACTCCTGCTGTGTCTAAGAGTCCCCTTTCCATGACACCAACCACCACCACCTACATTATGAACTGCCAAGGAGAATTTTCTGAATTCACCTTTTCTTTCTAGGTCACTGAGCTATTGTTAAAAATGGGGGTTTGTGTTACTCCTATACATTGCCCTTCCAGACTGCTTTTATTTATAACATCAAAACAACAATGTTTATTTTATAGCATTAAGTAGCCTTTCAGAATGTGTATATGTAGGATCTTGTAGACTAGTGTATTTGATGGTTTCCACCTGCTTATCAGCAAAGGTAGGAGGAAGGGGAGGGAGTTAGACTGTGAGAGAGGACCAGTGAGACTCTGGTGTTCAGATCTCATATTCGCTAATCTTCTGACTTACCTGCCTTTCCCTTTCATAATCCTGCTTAGGACATGAACAAGCTGCATATTTCACAGGGGTGAAATGGAAACTCAGGTCATTAAGGATGAACTTCAGAAATACGATAGTTCCTATTTATCTTTGATAGGTCCTAGGGTTAAACAGAGCCGCAGGCTTATAATCACACCTAGACGCCTCCAGCTGAACATGATGGCCTCCTGGGCAAAGCCATTTTCACCTGAACTCTTATCACTAATAGTGTCATGGTCACTTCTTGACTTACATTTTCACCCCATGCTTCTTAGAATATCATAAAAGATAAAATTAAAATTTCCTAAGAATTTATGGATACCTATAAGGAGCTTCTTCCAAGTCTGACTCCAGTCAGGGATGACACTCCTTCCACTTCTTAAAAAATATTGTACTTACCCATAGCCAAGCATTGGATGGAATTCAGAGACTCTTAGGGAAGTTGGGGGGAGGGCTACAGGTCCTGAAGGGGGTAAGAACTCCACAGCAGGATGAACAGAGTTAACTAACCTGGACCTCTGGAAGCTCTCAGAGACTGAGCCACCATCCAAAGAACAGAGCATAGGGACCCAGGCCCCTAGCACATACGTAGAGATGTGCCGTGTAGTCTCCATGTGGGTCTCCCAACAACTGCAGCAGGCCTGTCCCTAAAGCTGTAGTCGGACTGTGGAATCCATTTTCCAGCAGGGCTGCCTTGAGTGGTCTCTGTGGGAGAGGATGTCTCTAATCCTGCAGAGAACTGATGTCCCAGGGTAGAGAGACATGGGGGAGGGCACTCTCTCAGAGGAGAAGGGGAGAGGGAATGGGGGAGGGGCTGTGTGTGTGTGGGTTACAGGGAGGGGGCAGCATTTGGGATGTAAATTAAAAAAAAATACTGTACTTAAATTGTTGTAACTTCATAAGCTTTCTAGCTCCAGAGGTTTCTATCCCCTCATTACTTTAGCTTTTCCTTGCTTATTTCTGCCAGGGAATCACCAGATCAATAACATTGATCTCTGTCTTACATTCCTCCCTGAGGCCATCCCCTCATTATGCGAATGTACTATTTGTCTTTGGAGGTTTTGGAGAGACTATGATGCTAGATGCTTAAGTTTTTCCAGCACTTGTTATGTACTACTTAATCTACTGTCTAGCCAACATTAATTGTTTTTCTATTTTACCTGATGATGAAAAATGTATCTATACATATTCTGACTTTGAGTTCTGGTCCCCTAAGATGAACTCTGCTTGATATTCTTAGACTTGTCTTTTCTATGCTGCTTAAATCTATTCTCTGAGATTTCATTTACAAATGTTGTTTTTACATTCATGAGTTTTTGCTGTTTATCTGTACTGATTGTTATATTTTGGCTTCAAATTTTGTTATAATTTCAGAAAAGTAATGGAATAGTCTCATCTTTTCCTGTGCTCCAAAGAAAATTACAATAAATGCCTATTTTTCTCACAATATGAGGTAAACTGCCCTTAAAATCATTAAAGAATCCCAGGTAGCAGTTTTCGTAGTAACTATTTCATACTACTCTGAAGCTATAGAGACATATATAGATGGGTGTTTGTGCATAAAACCAGAGTGGGATTCAGTCACAATTGTTGATTTGGGATGATGCCCTGTTGGCTGATAACTGGATCTGTTGTTTTTATTACTCTATGCTTGCTGAATTGTCTATGCTGAAGATGTTACAGTTACAACAGTTAAACACTTGGGTGCATGAGTTAAATCTGAAATGCTTTCAAGAGTCTACCTAGTAACAGTTTCCATCAGTTGTCATTTTGTGTAATATTGAACTATGTATAAATGAGGGATGAATCTCATTTGGAAGAGCTTGTTAAAGTTTCTTTTCCCAAGGCTACTAACCAAGAAAACTGTAAAAGAATTTTAAAATAAAATTATTTCATTCCAAAGATGATGAATATTTTATACTGTCAATACTAGAATAGCTATATAAAATCCTATGTGTTCTTTTTATAGATGACTGTAGGAAACATAGAATTATAACATCAAGAAAGAAATTAATGTTCCTTTTTTATTGAAGTTTTATATTGAACAGAAAAATTTCCACTTAGCAAAAAAAAGGTAGACATACCTTAACAGTATGTCATAAATGTGTCCTAATTCACAAGGTACCTCATGTATTTATTTAAGTTTTAAGAATAGTCTAAATGTATGTGTACATATAAAGCATCACCACAAAGGCAGAAAGGTTTTGTATATTCTTTTATTTTCTACTACAAAATTAAGATTGTAGAAACAGTATAATATTAGTGCAGCATTAGACAACTCAGAATAAAGAATAAGAAAGGGACAGTGCATATACTCGTCTTTGTTATACACAGAAGACCCTTTAACAAATTATGGTGGGTGAAGTAGATTAACTTTCTGAAAAACAGTAAGATCAAACATGATACTATATACATAAACATAGGTATACACAGACAAATTGGAAAGACAATTTATGACTTTAGATGACATTATCAAAGAATATCTTTATTAAGTAGAGAATAAAAGATTTAAAGTCTACATATTAAAGAAAATAGTAAACCCAGGTATTATGAAGTCCAACTGTAATTCATTCTTTCAGCTTATCAAAGTATGTCACAAAAGGTTATGATCCAAACAATGGAAGAAACAATTATAATAAGTGAAACAAAAAAAGAAACATTCAGAGAATTTTCAAATTTATATTAAAACTTATAAAGAAAAAACTACAAAATGTACCCAAACATTTGAATGAGTATTTAATAAAAGATAAAATTCAAATGGGAAACCCAATAGGTAGCATTAATCCATAGTAAAACAGAAAAATTAAAGCTACAGCCACCCAATGGGTGAACATCAAAAATGTCTGACAGTACCAAGTGTTGATGAAGACATAGGAGCACAAAACTTTCATTTACTACTGAATAATTGGTCCAAAGATTTTGGCATCATGTGATTAATTTAATGAAACAAACACTTGATATCTGGTAATTTCATGCAACACTCTAAAGAAATCCATGTTCCTATTGCAGAGATTTATAGAAATAATTCCATAGTAGCACTATTTGCTATAGAGAAGAAATAGTCCCTATGCATCAATAGTAAATTGTGTATCATATGAATGAACTTTTCATCCCATGTTATTAACGAAAGCAATTCAGTAGAGCTTCTTGCTACAAGCCAAGAAGATTTCACAGACTATGGACTACAATATTCCAGACACAGATAAGTACATTTGTTTATACAAAAATTTAAAATATGAGAAGCTGAGCCATGTGGTTAAGGATGCACCAATGGGTTAAGACCATACAGAAAAGAGAGGAAGTGACTAGAGCTAGCACCCTGGCTGTGCTTGGGAGAAGAGGGTGGGAAAGTGTGTCCAGTAGAGGCAGTGCTCTTGTGACTGAGGGAGAGCTCCCCAGGTTCTCAAGTAGGAAATGTTCATCCCTGAACATTTGCATGCTCTCTTCTGAGTGTATGTGCAGTTCCTTAACATTTTCAAAAGGATTGGAAACGGATTCTTAGAGACTTGATAAACTGAATTATGCACCTTCCAGACTTGGGTATTCCCACTGAGAATGTGTTTTGTCTTGGTTACCCTCATTAGCTGATTTCTCTAAGCTGTCAGTTTCTAGAAAATATTATTTTTATTTTCCAAGGAAGGTATCTCTTATAGAGAACTTTATAATTGCATTATTCTAAATTATTTAAAAAATCATGTAGTTTAGATTTCAAATATGTGTTGATTATATTTTTAATTGAAATAGAATTACATCACTTTCCCCTTTCCTTTCTTTCCTTCAGCCCCCCCTTAGTCTCTTTAGCTCCTTTTGGTGATAACTTCTTTTGCTTTGAATATTATTTTCATAGATATACATGTATGTATGTGTGCATAGATGCATATATATATATATGTAAAAGTATATTCAAATAGAAACTGCTGAGTCTGTTTTTGTAGTTTATGAGTATATGAGTTTCAGAGCTGATCACCCTGAATTGGATAATCAAAAGGGCTCCCATCTCAGTGATAGACTAATTTCCATTCTCCCAGCAGTTATTATTAGCCTGCAGATTTTTGTCCAGGGATGGGAATCTGTGAAGATTCCCTTTTCAACATTAACTGGATAATGTTTGTGTCAACTTGACATGGGCTAGCACCATTAGGGACGAGGGAACTGCTACTGAGAACTAGATTATAAGACCATATTGCTAAAGATTCCACATGTTTGAGTTCTAGAATATGGAGAAATCAACTGGCATTGACCTGGAAGCTTTATCCTTAACTGGCTAGCTTCCATATTTCTGGAAGGTGTGATGCATATTAGCAGAGAAGAAAAGTTATTACCATCAGTCTTGAGCAGCTGTGCACCCTGTGAGCTACAATAACAATGAGCTTGTCAATGTGTGCCCGCTGGTGCACAAGTGGCATGAGTGTTGTGAGAAAAACCAAGCATTTTCTTCCTCGTGTTCTAATTTAGACATATAATGTATCATTCCTCTTTTCCCTCTCCTCCCTTTCAAGTGTATGGCTTTTTTCTTTAGTTAATATGTAAATAAAAAAAACATATGTTATTACACTAAACACTTTCTGATGGGTTTAAGATCTATATCGTAAGAGGAAACACATACCAAGCATCATAATTATAACAAGAATCTATAACTATGCAGATACAAGACTGTAGAGAGCCTATTACTATTATTCTGGTAAATGGATATAGTATTATACCAATTCCTGATGATTTTCATCATACTCATAGATTAGTGAATGGCTCAGTCCTCATTAGAGAAGCTTCTGGTTTTGGTAGATGATGAACACAGAAACCCACAACCAACCAAGGTGTAAAGAATAAGAGACTGCAGAATGACCAGCCCTAAATGGGGCATATACATTATACCCCTCTTCCTAAGGCTCAGGGATCATTGTGGAAGATGGTTTATAAAGAGTTTAAGAGCCAGAGGTGGTGGATGAATATAAGGAAAAGTGTCTTTGGCACACAAAAGGGTAGCTGCAATATGCACTCATAGTGGTTGCAAGCAAATGCACAAGACCCTAGCAACCCCGAGGCAGACCAAATCACAGCACAGGAACTGGGTGTGGAGTCCTACCCCAGCTAAGAAACTATTGGCAACTTTCAGGCACTGTATAGAAAGAAAAGCTCCGTTTTCTTACAGAATATAGCACCTAGGAAGTCGACCATGTTCAAGTGGCAGACCATACATCCAAAAATATTTGGACAACACAGGTTGGCCTTGACACAGAGGAAGAAAACATACGCACATACAAAGCTGGGTGGAAAGGAAAGAAGGTGTATTTGGAAAGAGATAGGAAAGGGTAAGTCAATGTGATCAAAATGCATGTTACAAAAATTGTCAAAATTAATAAGAAGAAACTTTGTAAACTTAAAAAAACATAATCTTTGATCACTTAAAGAAGCTAATGGTTAAATTTACAAGCATCACAAGTCTACACTCCTAAGAAAAGTATTAGCCTGTGAAATTAAATTATGCATTTAGAAGGTGCTCAATCTAATACTGACAGATATTAGTTGAAGAAATGCTTGTCCGGGCTTTAGAATGGTTTTTATACTTTAAACTGACTCAAAGACTCTAGGCTAAATTCTATAATTACCAAATATTAGATTTACTTCCTTGCACAGAGAAGAAATGTCACAAAAACAACAGAGGTGGTGTTCTTGACACTTACAAATGGCATTGTAGAAAGGTCCAATTATCTATTAGAATAAGGTGCATTTCGACTAGGAAATGTCAGATTGAAGTTAAATTAGAGCTATATTTCTCAAATTGGGATTTCCATTCTGTAGATAATCTTGTTGCTGTACAAAGGAATAGCACAGACCATGGTGTAAGTCTGGATCAGCTTTTTGAAAAAACCAGTTATGTTCAGATATGCACTAGACATAAATGGGAGAAAAGTGTCAGTGTGAGGTTAAATAATTCTACTCACTAAAATATTATGTTCAATGTATATGTGAGTAAAAGACAAAAATAAGCAAAATTTGCTTGAGACAGTGTTCACACTCCACAAACAGATAGGCATGTCAGGGTAAGCATCTTCCACACACACAGCTCTCCTTTCCATTCCTTCTCCCCAGGGCGGCATTATCAGGACTTCTCATTTTCTTGGAGTTCTGTTGTCATTTTCAGGAGCTCTCATACATTCTCCCACTGAGAGCGCTTTGGTTTCCAATTGGTATAAATGCAGGAACCATGGCAAAGTCAACCTCTTTATTCTCCTCTTCCACCTTCATCATCAAGGTTTTCCCTTCTCAAATGCTTTCTGCTTGTGACAAACCATGATAAAGCCTGGTGCCAACCACCAGTACATTTTCCTTTCACTTGGATGTCTGTTTATCAGATATAGCAATATGAACAAGGATTTCTTTATGTCCTCTAATAAGACATCAGTTAGGTTTTCCCTGTGCTTGTTAATTTCTGTGGTAAAGTATTGTCTGCCTGCCTACATTTCTTTTCCCCACTCAGTAATAGGCTGAAGTATTTTGGCTATTTGCTATCTGGCTTGAAATTCTTGGTAGAGTGAAAAGGAGAATGGAATAGAAAAAATGAACTATATCTCATGGTTATTACAAATGCGTCCCTTATTAACTCTGTGGATGCGTTTTGTACATTTATATTACATAATTGCTAATTATTATAGGAAGCTATCTATTTGAAAAATGTGTTTCAATTAACTCTCATGATATTTGGGTTTGTTTATGTTTCTTCATGCGGAAGTAGTCTCACCAGTCAAATTTATCAGGATTTCTTTGTGCTTCTGAATTTTGTTCCTTGTGTAGAAAGCTCAGATAAGAGGTTATTTAAACATGTTTACACAATTCCCTGTAGGCATGGAAGTTTTTGTTCATTTAGGAATGTTTATGATAATGATTGATTGCCATTAGAGAGCCTAAAGACTGGGAGGGGCGACTGTTGAAGATGGAGAGATGCATATTTGCCTGAGAAACAGACAGCAAAGTGGATGAGATAAAAGGCATTAGCCCAGAGTGAGGTGGGCTGTGATCTCAGCCTTGTTCCTGTTGGCTGAGACAGTTTAAGCTGCTTACGTATCTGAGCATTGGCCTCTTAATTCTGTGCAATGGACACAATAGAGAGTACCTTTTCAGAATTAATGAGATTGCTGATTCTCACAGCTTTGAGTATATGGCCCATAAGAGATGAATTTTGTGTTTTATGTGTATACGTGTGTACACTCACTGGCTTGAGAGTAGCCAGTGCATGGAACTAACTCACTATGTGACTGTTTCAAACAAGATTATTTTTTTGTGGGCCATCTTCTTTTATACATACAGAATATCTGATGATACTTGGTAACCTCTGAAATTTTAAGTTGTTATCATTTCTTTACATTTTTGTTTGCTGAGACAGGATCTCACCTTTTAGTCCTGTCTGACCTGGAACACTTTATGGAGATGAGGTTAGCCTCAAATTCATAGAGACCTGCCTGCCTCTGCCTCCCAAGTGCTGAGATTAAAGGTACATGCCACCACCCTTGGCTAAATTTTTTGATAATAAAAATCAACACTTAGTTTTTTTGTTTTTTTTTTCTCCTTTTTTATTTTTGATACTTTATATACATTTCCAATGTTTCCCCTTTTCTGAGTCCCCTCTTTGGGTACCCCCCCATCCCCTCCCAAACCCGCCTCTAGGAGGGAATTCCACCTCCCACCCCCCTCCCGACCACCCATCACCATATTCCCGCCTTGACATTCCTCTTTACTGAGGCCTCTAACATCTTCAGGCCCAAGGGCCTTTCCTCTCCCCCTGATGGCCATCGAGGTCATCCTCTGCCACATATGTGGTCCAAACCATAAGTCTATCAGTGTGTATTCTTTGGTTGGTGGTCCAAACTCCAGGAGGACCGGGGGGGGAGGGGTCAGGTCCATTGACTCTCTTGCTCCCTCCATGGGGCTGCAAATTCCCTCAGCTCCTTCAGACCTTCCTCCAACTCCTCCATCTGGGACCTCACTCTCAGTCCAGCGGTTACTGTTATGTGAATCTTGGGCGTTCTGAGCTTTTGGGCTAATATCCGCTTATCAGTGAGTACATACCATGTTCCTTCTTTTGTGACTGAGTTACCTCGCTCAGGATGATATTTTCAAGTTCCATCCATTTGCCTGCAAATTTCATTAAGTCATTGTTTTTAATAGCTGAGTAGTACTCCATTGTGTAAATGTACCACATTTTCTGTATCCATT
>CM052702.1:43074489-43110116 GCA_028551405.1 Uromys caudimaculatus | reverse complement strand
GGTCTGGGCGAGAGGTGCTGCTCCCCTCAACCCCACTCACGGCCCTTTCAAGTTCCTGGGAGGTTACCTTTCTATGGCGCTTGTTGCCTACCGACTCCAGGCGGCGCAGGCAGAGGTTTCCGCTCTCTCTAAGGCGCTCATTGGCTATCGACTCCTGGTGTCACAGGCAGAGGTTTCCCCCTGCAAGTGAAATCTGGAAGTTTCGGCGCCTTTCTGTCCCCGGGTTCTCAGGTCCCGGGTCCCGGCAGATCCGGGCGGGTATGGGCGAGAGGTGCTGCTCCCCTCTACCTCACTCACGGCCCTTTCAAGTTCCTGGGAGGTTACCTTTCTATGGCGCTCATTGGCTACCGACTCCCAGCGGCCCAGGCAGAGGTTTCCCAAACACTTAGTTTTAAATGTTTTGAAAATTGTACCAATTATGCATTAAACTGAAACATGCCTAATGTGGCTATATGCCAGTTGCTTTTCTTCCTGTTTGCCTTTCTAAACATTTATACAGTTTAAAAATATTTACTTATTTATTCACTTATTATTGTGTGTGCATGCATGTGTGAGCCTATGTATGTGTGCATGCATACATATACATATGTGCCATTGTGCTTGTGTATGTGGACGTCAGAGGATAATTGAGGGAGTCAGTTTTCTCCTTCCACAATGTGGGTACCCAGCATTAAATTCAGATCACCAGGCTTGGCTTCAAGCTGAACCTTTACCAACTGAGTTAGCTGACCAGCCCTGAAATTAATTTTTTACTGACAAAAGCCATACACATTTATCATATCAATGTATTTTGAAATATATATATTTATATTATACTATATATAATATATAGTAATATAAATATACTATATATAGTATAATGTAAATATACTATATATATACTATTGTCTTAGTCAGGGTTTCTATTCCTGCACAAACATCATGACCAAGAAGCAAGTTGGGGAGGAAAGGGTTTATTGAGTTTACACTTCCATGCTGCTGTTCATCACAAAAGGAAGTCAGGACTGGAACTCAAGCAGGTCAAGAAGCAGGAGCTGTTGCAGAGGCCATGGAGGGATATTCCTTACTGGCTTGCTTCCCCTGGCTTGCTCAGCCTGCTTTCTTATAGAACCCAAGACTACCAGCCCACAGATGGTAGCACCCACAAGGGGTCCTCCCCCCTTCATCACTAATTGAGAAAATGCCTTAAACCTGGATCTCATGGAGGCATTTTCTCAATCGAAACTCTTTCTCTGTGATAACTTCAGCTTGTGTCAAGTTGACACACAAAACTAGCCAGTACAAATATATATATTTATATATATATATAATAATAGCCTATGTCAAGCTAGTTAACTTGTATGTGCATAAATATATAAATAAGAATATATATTTGTGCTGACAACAATTAAAATCTACTATAAGCTGTTTTCAAGAATACAATACATTGTTGTTATCTGAGACCAAAATGGTATAGAGTGGATCATTTGAACTTAATTCCCCTGTCTAAAATTTCTCATCTTTTGAACACTGCCCAACAACCATTCTGGTCTGATTGTATATCTCACATGAGTGAGAGTATTTGCCTCTTTGTGTCTGGGTTATTTTAGTTAATATCCTTGACATTCATCTATGCTATCAAAATGGTATGCAACAAGGATGTCTAGAGAAGCCATATTATGTAAACAAACCTCATAATGCATGTAACTCTGTGTATAAATATACATATCGAGTTTTAATGAAGTTTTCTCATCTGGAGAATGGTGTTCCCTTCAAGAGCCAAAGACTACCTAACAGAAACCTCAATATCATGCATAAGAAACCCTCTTTGAAGTTGTTGCCCAGGGATGCCCAAGAAGCTTCCCAAACCTATAGCATATTGACATTGTCGTGGGTAACTCCCAAGAGGTGAAAGGTAACAGATATGGGCCAGAGACCCCTGTGCTGGAACTGACTTGGACCCATCCTTCCTGAGGACTAGCTTTTGATGGTATCAGAAGGTACCATTCAAGTTGTAGAGGAGGGAGGCAACCAACTGTCCTGCCTAGCTATGATACCAAGGAACCACGTCAATGCTCAGCGTAGCATGGTCTCTCTATGGGTGCTGTAGTGGCACATATAACTTGGTTTTAACCATGAACATTCTATTGGACTTAAGACTTATTTAACAAGAGGGAAACCATGCATTGTACTAGACATGTAGATAACTATTCAAGGCTAGTGAAGCCATATTTTTTGTGGGAGAATCTACTATCACTAATTTACCAAACTAACACAATCCCTAACAACCATCTATAACCATTTGTCCTTATATTCACAGATAAGTGTACGCTTCACCTCTCATCAAAACAAAACAAACAAGCAAAACAAACAAACAAAACAAAAACAAAAACAAACAAAAGAAAACTCTTGCAACAGAGATCACTACAGAAAACCACACAAACTGAAATACAGACGTATAGAATCCAACTATAATGTATACACCTACAAAACATTTCTGTACCTAAGGCCCAGGGAACATTGTAGAAGAGGGGGCAGAAAAATTTAAGAACCATAAGTTCAGAGAGTGTTCTGTGAGATTGTACCTAGTAATATAATAAGCGACACCAATAAAGTATCACAAATATGATTAGTCAAGTGTTATATGAATATAGATGACACCTACGGACATGCTAAACTTGGCAAAGATCTGAAGAAAACTGGGAACGGAAGAATTTGTCTTTCTACAGGGAAGAGCACACCAATTGGTTGTCCAGTGCCTAATGGTTATCCTTGAAAAGATACATAAATGAACAGGTTATATTCTGGAATAATAAATATAAATATTATATTATTATACACTCACACACACACAGTTAGTGTAAAAAAAGCCGTCAATTTGATGAAAAGTAGGGAGGGGTATATGGGAGAGTTTGGAAGGGGGAAAGAGGAGAGAAATTCTGTAAGTAACCTATAATCTCAAAAGTAATTAAAAATAAAAATAAAGATGCAATTCCCTTGTTTTAAAAGGTGAATAGTATTCTACTATGAATGGAAAATGAAAGCATTTAACAGTTGACAAACATTTATCCGTTTTCCATTTCGACTATTGCAACTATAATTCAGTGAAGCCAGAAAGGGATATGTCCAACATACTGATTTATTGCTGTTGGCTCTGCACTCACTAGTATGATTGGTGCATCACATAGCAGCGTTGACTCTGATTTTGTGGTGGAACCTCCGTCCTAACATTCACAGTGGTTACTAATTTGACTTCTCACTCGGCTTATGAGCAGTCCTTTTCTCCACATCCTTGTGACTCTTACATGGCTTCTCCATGTAAGTGGCAACGCTCCATTGTGATCTGAGTTGCATTTCTCATGTGATGTGGAATGTTTTTCTTTTTTCTATCTACCATTTGGGTATTTATACATGCTATTGAAAATTGTTGAAATGAAGAAATTTTGATGTTTTTTGTCTTCCTGATTTTATTAAATTATTTCTTTGTATTTTTTGTGAAATTTTCTGGGCTTCCTTACAAGGATTATTTGACTTGCCAAGCAGGTCATAAGGACTCACTTCTGGACCTTTACTTTGTGACTAGGAATGCCATGTTTTCTTAATCTTGATCCTGGTTGTCATGCATTGTCTGCTATCTGTGCACTTTAAGAATAGTAATTTATTCTAGTCTTAGCACCTATTTGACTTAGTTTTTCTTATCTAGAAAATATCTTCAGTATTCAGCAGGTCCATGGTTCTGGAGAGGCTGTATCATATGGTAGTCAAGAGATTGCTTCTGGAAACATGCAATTGTGTTGCTCCCCTAAGTCAGCAAGTAAGTGGACTGGTTCCTGTATTGGTTGGGTTAGGTCTGGATCTGGAATTTAGTGAATTTGTCTCTGAATATATTTACAGAGGTGGGTCTGGGCTCTGAGTGCAGAGACAGGTCTGAGTCTTGGATCCTTGGAAGCTGAGTTGGAGTCAGAATCTTCAAAGTATTCTATGGAGCTTTGGTACACTGAGATCAACTTCGTAGAATTTATTTTGGTGGCTATGGACTTTGGCATTTTTCAAATAGGACTGGACTTACCTTGATTACTCTAGAGGCAAAGGCAACATGTACTGACATAGAGTCCCAGGCTTGTATAGTACTAAAACAGGCATGAAAACCAAGAGCAAGTATATAAATATATAAATTATCAAGTCATTGAGCCATATGACCTGATAATCTAAGTATGTGATTGCTAAACTGGGTTTTTGAGAGATGGTTAGGTTCTGAAGACCTGGGTTCTGGGTACACTAGAAACTGAGTCAGGGAGGTACATTTCCAGAGTTTTTACTGGTTTGGCTCTGCCTGGTTCTGCAGTCTGTTGGAATATGACTAGACACTACCCTGATGAAGCCTGGTTGGTCAAATTGGCTGGCCTAGGTTCATAATCTCTAGCCTGGTGTTTGATGTGGGGAATGCTGACCTGGATTGGACAGGTCCAGTGTTTGATGTTGTATGAGTTAATGCAGCTTTAGTTTGGTTTGAAACCTTAGGCTGCTCTGGAGTTTGGAATAGTAGACACTAAAGACTAAATCACAGATGCTTGCCTGGAGGTTGGGTCCATAGATGCCAGAGTGATTACATGTCTTTTAAAGGTGGTTTGGTGCTGGAGCAGACTAGAATTACATTTGCAGGTAGAAATATGAACTGTTCAAATGGTAGATATGCTTGGTGTGTGAAGCAAAGTCCATGACCTCGGATTCCTCCAAGTCAGTGATTCTCAATCTGTGAGTTGAGATCCCTTTGGAGTTGCATACCAGATATCTGGCATATCATATCTATACTAGTCATATAGATGTTCACTGCAGTTTTGAAGTAGCAACAAAATAATTTTATATCTGGGGTCACCACAACACGAGAAATCATATTAAATGATCACAGCAATAAGAAGGTTGAGGACCACTCTTCCAAGTAGAAGGTATCCATCTATGCTGTGCTTCTTGTGCTGGTCTGGCCTTTTCTTTCTCTTCAGTGCTTTCTTGCTTCTTTCTGACCCTTATTCAGAGGCTATCATTTCTTACTTGCTTTTCTTTATCACCATTATTATTTGTAATGCTGGGGTTGAAACCGAGGCCTTGTGGATGCTACACACAGTCTGTCACAACTGTATCCCTAGTCCTTACCTGTTTTTTCTGGTTCTTGAGAAGCACTACCCTGCATAAGTTGTTGTTATAATTGATGTTTCTGCTCAAGCATGAACATGGAAAAATCCCACTCTGATATCTCACTCACACCAAGGGATGCTCTTTGTACCTTCTATTATTGAAATATAAAGTTCAGATATTGAAAATACATTGTATATATTATATTGTCTTTATAATTTTTTATGACATTACATTATACAGATTTTTACTTTCAAAGAACTTAATTGTTATTTGAAAACATAACTTCTAATTATTTTTATATTCAACACCTGTCTATCTAACAGGTAATTATTTGCTTATAGCTAGACATTACTTTAAAAAATTTACCATTATATTTAATGTTGTATTAACTTAAAATAAGTTTTTGTATACTTCTCTTAGTGCCTTTTAAGAGTCAAGTCTTAAGTAAGGTTATTTGTTCAGAATACTATTAATTTTAATTATATTAATATATTTTGCAAAATTACTTTTCCAAGTGATTTCACTAATTTTCACTTTCTTGAGAAGGCTTATTTACATATTCTGAACAATGATTTTTTAAAACCTTTTCCAATTTCATACTTGAATGATAATATTTCATGTTAGTATTTTTAATTTCAAGTAAAACTGAGTATTTATTAGTATGATTTTTATCATAATTTTTTGCTTTTATTTTATACTTAGTATGTGTGTGTATGTGTGTGCATGCATGTGTGTGCACGTGCATGCATGCATGTGTTTATGTGTGTGTTTGCATATGTGTGTATGTGTGTGTATGCATGTGTGTGCACGTGCATGCATGCATGTGTTTATGTGTGTGTTTGCATATGTGTGTATGTGTGTGTATGCATGTGTGTGCACGTGCATGCATGCATGTGTTTATGTGTGTGTTTGCATATGTGTGTGTGCATGCATGTGCATATGCCCCCCGAGCACAGTCTCAATGTCATTACTCACCTTTTTCCTGGTTTGAAACAAGGTCTCTTGTTCCTTTCTGCCTATACAATGCTGGCTACCACACAGGGTAGATTCTCCTGTCTTCATGTCCCCTCTCACCATATTCCAATGGGAATGCTGTGATTACATATACAAACTACTCTACCTAGCTTTATATGGAGTTTGGGGATCTGAACTCAGATTTTCGTGTTTACACAGCAAGCACATTATCCATTGAGCCATCTCTCCATCGCTTAGGTCTACAGCTAGGAGAGGATAATACATACATACACACACATATATATGTATGTATATGTATATATATGTATATGCTGACTGGTCCACTTTCTCCACTCATACACAGGACCCACTGTCCAAGGACAGGTGCCAGACAGAATGAGTGGGTCTTTCCACATCAATGGTGCAACCAAAACAATCCTTCTAAGGTGTTCCCAGAAGGGGATCTCTCTTCAGGTGATTCTAGACCACATTGTGTTGACAGTTAAGACTATCCATCACACACAGGTACACTGAAAGATGGGAAAGAATTGGTTTTCCTTTGGAAAAACAGTATAAACTCCTAACTGCTGAGCCATCTCTCCAGTCCCCTTTCCTCTAAATCTCAATGGTAATGTGTATACTAACTTTCTTCTATTGATCTCTGTCTGGCTTTCCAATTAATTACTAATCAATCAATATTCCCATTTAGTCTATATCCATTCTCACTCCAAACAAGGAGTGAGTTAAGCAGGAAGATAGCATCTAGATAGTTGGATCAGGTTCTCTGTCTCTGGTGCATTACTGCAGTCTTATGGCAATCCCTTTCTTAGACCAAGGGCTGTAGATGATGGTCACATAGATCTGTCCCCTAAGAGGAGTACACTTGAAGAAGTTTTCATTGATAGACATGGAGTGTTTCTATCTCCTTAATTCTGTTTCAGTGACAACAGCAAACATTTGACCATTTCTGATCATCAGGAATTTTGTAGATGATTTCAAATATATATTTTTTCAATCTTACTGATGATTTATTGGATATTTTCTCACTAGAATGGAAGATGTCACCCATAGATTAAAATCTTTCTTCATTTTTTTCTCTTCTTTTTTGGAAGCTGTGATTTCTACCTGGTTTCAGGAGGAAAGATACCAGTAGGGTTTGGATTGTCATCACATAGGAGCAAGGACTTAGAAAGGGGCAACTGCCTCTCCATTCCTCTTATCTGAGATTGAGGAAGCCTCCCTATAGTGGGCACCTCAGCTCTAAAGCTTCTGTTGTTAGAGAAATTACCTCTGGAGTGGCCATTAGACTAAATGTTTAATCTGTTGTTAATATTAATATAAAGTGTTTTTAATGGCTCCATTGGAATTTTAGTAGTGAATTGGAAAAAACCGACTCAGAAAATATTGTCTCATGAAAATTTTACCAGAATCTTCCAGTGCATTTATGTTTGCCATAAAGTTTTCAAGATCCAAATTTATGGAAATCCAGGGTTTATGCTTTACTATGCATAAAATGCATGAGGTTAGGAAATAGACTCAGCTGTGCTGTTCCTTCAAGACAATGATTCTTTTACTGTGGTCCATCTTCAATCAAGAGCCATGGAAACAATGGTATTTATACTAGCTAACTACTAGTTTTCAAGAGCTTCCATATGTATTTACACTGGCTGAAAGTTCTAAACTGCAACATATAATGAAAATAGAATTCTAGCTTCTGCAGCATGAAGTTGTAAGTAGTTTTTCAAAATAGCTTTATTAAAATAATTTTACAATTATAATTCAAAGTCCAATATTGTAACAAGTAACTTGAAAGGACTATTTTAGCAAATTATTTACATAAATAAATAATTTTATTTCTTAGTTGTTTAATTCCAGACAGAAGGGAAACATTTAATGCTCTATCAGAAAAGTTCCATTTCTTCTCATTATGGTGATTTTCCTTCCATGAAATTAAAAGTTTACATGTACTCATTGGCTCATATTCTTATCTATGTGAATTATCATATTTTTATGACAAAGTTTTTGCTAAATTTTCATAAAATGATTCAAGTATATTCAACAAAATTTAACTTTGGCATGAGTATAGTAAAAGGTATGGTTCTGAAAAGTCTTTCAAGTAGGTTTTATTCATGTAGTGCATGCATGTGTGTGTGTGTGTGTGTGTGTGTGTGTGTGTGTGTGTGTCTGTGCTGCATGCAGTGCTCAGAGGACACCTAGTGGGAGTTGGTTCTCACATACCATGTGGATTTAGTGTAAGCTTGGTGGCTTGATGGTGCCTATACTCACTGAGCCTTTTCACTGGCCCTCAGCAGGGTTCTGATGTCCTTTTCTTCATGACTGTTTCAGTAAACTCATGTTACATATCTTTAAGATTCCCTATTTTAAATGTCTGACTTGTACATTATCTTATTAAAACACACTAATTTGGACAGTAAATATGATTATGGGGGTGTAAGTACTCTATAAACTATCAGCCTCAAATCTTTGTTTGGATTGACCTCCAGCATGGTTATGTGACTTGATCAAACCTCCATAGCTGCCAAGCACCACCTGGAGGGCAAAAGCATGAACTCTAGACCTCACTCAGTCCATTGCAGATTGTATAGTTCTTTAATGAAACAATGTGGTGTTGAGTAGATAGCACTCCTTCATGGAACAAATACTGGAGGGGGAAATTAGTATAGAACTGCTCATACCTTCAATGGTTGGTTTAAAGTTGGGTGATTTTTCTGATTTAAATTATTTTCCCTTTAGTTTGCCCTTGACTAATGTTGGTTTTATGTAATAAATATGAATTATTCCCTCTCATGAAAGTGAAGCCTTAGTAAAATCTGTTTAGATAATATAGGGTGAATTGCTCTAGTATTAAAATCTGAAATGCTCAGATCTAAAGCTGGGTTTGCGTGGAACATTCCAGGAATCTAACCTCCTGTGACAGGCTGCGGTAAAAATTAGGCACAAGTGCTTCGTTCCATGTCCCCAAGGGGAGAAAGGCTGTAGCTCCCTTCAGCTGCCACACATATTCTCTTGAAAATATAAATACAAGTTTCTATATCTAGCACAGAAAAAATACTGATCCACATAGAGCAAAATGCAAAGGAGTCAAAACATGCGACACTTGCTTTATCCAAGTTATTTCAGATGGCCCAGAAACTAGTAAACAATAGATGTCCAGTGACATCTCTAATCTGAGATAGGGGAAGGTCATGGTGTCACTGTTTTCAAATATGTGCTATAATCCCCTCATCCTAAATGAGTTATTCACAGCCATGAACAATAAAATTAAAACACCAGCTTTGGTCTCCACTCTGCCGCTGCCAGGAGGCTGACATGGGACAGTGGGTAACTAGTTGAAGGGTTTAACATTACTGCCAACTCTAAAGCAGTACTTGAGAAGGAATCCGCCCACTGATCATTAAAAGCCGTTGAACATTCATTGTGTCAGTTTTGCTCAGTACGGAGGTGAGAGTCTTTGTGCTCTCCAGATGTTATTAAAAGCATCATCTTCATTCCTGAAGTTTTGGGTCAGATGACAGCTCTGGTTTTTAATTTTTCCTTTCTTCCTTCTTGTTCCTGTTAAAAACTCTCCACCCTGGCAAACTGAACACTAGAAATACTATACACACTGTTCTGAAATATGTCAAGGACATCCCGAAAACAGTGATCTGAGATGGGATTTATACCCAGAGTTTTAAAACATTCAGTTTTGTGATAGAATGAGAATTTAATGTGATTTAGTCTTTCAGGAGGCATAGCTCTGGGGAAAGGGGCAAATTCCTGTTGGAGGGAAAAGCTCTCAGTCCTTATTCTGAGGATGGGTTTGACTGACATTGCTCTTGATGAAAAGTCACATGTGTTTACTTTGTAGCTTGAAAGAACCTTCATGGTTCTTCCTTCAACTCTAACAAGATGTTTTTGTTACAAATCACATTTGTAGCATAAAAGCATTTACAATTTGTGTTGACTCTTTAGTCAGACTGAATGCATTATATAAGAATTGCTTTTAAATAAAAAATGTAATGTAGAATTAATCCTAAGCTTGAATGATTTTGTGTTTGTGAGACATATATATATATATATATATATATATATATATATATATATATATATATATATATATGTAGTGTGTGTATGCATATTATATATATGCCATATACAAGTGCTATTCTCTTCTCTGCATTATGAGTTATATGTTTTATTAATATCGGGGCAATAAATTTTATTTCTTAGAGTTTGTCTGTTATTGATCACCCTCTCAGGTAAAGACTGTAATAATGAGTAAATTTTTTAAAATCATGCACTAAGGACAGAATCAGGGCCTTTTCTCCATATTGTGCTGCGAATTGAGCCCAGACCTTTGGACATATTAGGCCACCACCCTTTGACTGAGGCACACGCACCCTCAGCCACTCTTTCCCTGTTTTACAAGGCCTCACTGTGCCCCTGGGGCTGCTTTGAACTTGCCCTTCTCCTTCCTCAGTCTGCCCAGTAGTAAGATCATAGGCATCTGTCAGCGTGGCTGGTTTGGTGATTTGGTTTTGTAATCCCATTACCTTCTCCTACTGAAAGACTATCTGCATCTTCCAGTAAGGAACTCTTAGAGCTGAGATGTGAAAAGCAGTGTTATTCATATGTGAGATGGTATTTGTTTTGCATCTTTCTTCAAAATGAAATAATCAGTCAAACACCGTACGTAGTTCTAGTTGTTTTTAATTGAGCTCTCTTGTCCTTTATAGGTAATAGGTCATCTATGATTGAACAACATGTCTCATATTCCTGCAAATGCATGACTTTTAATTTCTTTTTCTATTTTAATTATGAAGTAACTTTGTTTTAGCTAAGTAAGATCAGAAAAGTACTTATTAATAAAGTATCTTTGCATTTGTTTTATTTTCTTAAAATTGGTTGAAATTCTTCAAGATTTTCTTTATAAGTATGATGCTCCCTCCCATTTCAGAGAACAAAGAATTTTTATCATATTAAGGAAATTATCTCTTATTTCTTTTCTGATTCAATTTTATAACACTATTTTGGCAGTGATTTAGATAACATAATTTTCTGTTTGGACTTTGTAAAAACAAATTAGCCTCTCTGGTCATGGGACATCTATTTGTTTTATTTTGTGATGGGGTCACTCCTGTTGAAAAGATGAAATAATTCTATTGTTTTCTCCTTATTGTAACTACCTGTCTCTCTTACAATACCCCCTAAAGTCTCTTTTCTAGTTTTCTAGCTTCCACTTGTGCCATGTCAAACACTCAACCCAAAAGAATTGAAGACAGGATTCAGATATGACAGAGAATGTATGCTATTTGTTTTTCTGGACCTGAATTACTTCATTTAGTATATTCTGCACACCCAAATTTTATGCTTACTTGTGAATTTTAAGATTGCATTTCTCATTATAGCCAAGTAGCAGTCTGCTGTGTTTATGTCCATGTTTTTCTTATCCATCCGCTGGTGGATATCTAATAGAGCAGAAGAGCAATGAACATAAATGTGCAAGAGTCTATGTAGGCTTATATTTTTTAAAACCTACTTTAATAAGTGTACTTAAATGCTTTAACCTCCATTCTAGCCCGCCACTCACTACAGGTAGTGGAAAGGAAAGGTTAATAGGACAAAAAAGGATGTGGACATATTTAGAAATAGTTCTTTGGGGTGAATCCAATCTGCATTGTCAGGATATCAGTTTAGTTCACAAGAATCAGCAATGGGCCGGGCAGTGGTGGTACACGCCTTTAATCCCAGCACTTGGGAAGCAGAGGCAGGTGGATTTCTGAGTTCGAGGACAGCCTGGTCTACAGAGTGAGTTCCAGGACAGCCAGGGCTATACAGAGAAACCCTGTCTTGAAAAACAAAACAAAACAAAACAAAACAAAACAAAACAAAACAAAACAAAACAAAAAAGAATCAGCAATGGTAGCCTGATCCTCTCACAAACACTACTCATAAATCATTGATGGCAGTTTAATCAAGAAGAAACCACATAGCTTTGTCAATTGGCTAAGTCTGTGAATGTGGCTTGTCTCTCTCTATGAAGTCATGCAAAACTGATGATCAGCAAAGAAGGCAAGGCAAACTTTGCTAGAGTGCTGTTGGTAAAGCCCAGAGTTATCAAAGCCCAGCGAAGAATGGCAAGTTGAACTAATGCCACCCAGCAACAGCCACTGTCTGTTGGGCTATATTTATACCCTTTGCAAACATCATGTGTTATCTCAGGGGTCCACTCTAGCAAAATGTAATGCCTAGGAGTGATATAGCTAGGTCTTCCAGCAATTTTATGTATAGTATTTGGAGAAACTTCCAGACTGATGACCTCTGGCCATACTTAGAGAAAGGAAATTAAAGAGCTCTTAACAGTTCTCAATTATAAGTGACAGTTCATGCTATATCTCATAACTAGAAAATCAAATAGTCACAATACTACAGAAGAACAAACGCCCCATCTTTACTTCTGGTTTCAAACTAAGACCTGAAATATTCTCCATAAGTTTCTGACTTCTTCATGAAACTGTCCTGACATTGCTCCCTTCATTAAAATACTGATATTTACAGTCATTTCAGGATGAGATTACCCTTTTCTGTCTCATGCTCAGACTATGTATTTTGCCCCTCCCCCAAATTGGTTTTATTTTCCAGTCATTTTATGAGTATGACTGTTCTTTTTATTCTTGCATTCTTCTTATGCTGTAGCTAAAACAGACTAAAACTTTGTTCTATTTTGACTAGATGGATCTGGAAGATCCTATTCAGAAAGCCTGAGATCAGTATTTTTTACACAATAGCAAATAAGATGTCTCAAATTATAGTTCTGTGCTTTCCAGTCCATCTACCTCATTGCTAATGGGCACAAGGTCATGGATAAACAAGATTTGCTTGCTAATATTTGGGCTTCATGAATTATTTAATTTTATAGAATAAGAATTATAACTACCACTTTCTCAAAATTTGAATATAAGCAAATCAGTCAGCCATTAATAACAAACAGCCAACACACTTCGGGAGCAGCAACCTTCGTGTTCAGCACATGTATACATCATGTTAAAAAGCAACAAAATGATACAGCCATAGAACAAAAGCATGCTGTACAGCACTTTTTCTTTCTTAATGCTTTTGAACTGATTCTAGTCAAAATTACTAGCAATTGTATCTATTAAAGGTCCTTTGATTGTTGATTGCATACTCATGCAACAACGTTTTTATGATATATGTCTATTTCCTTGATAAAATGGAAGGATGCTTGCATTATTGTTTGCTTTGAATATTTAAAATTGTTGGTGGTCTTGCTGATCTGGGTAAAACAAGGAAACAGAGGAAGTCCTTCAAGGAACAAATTCTGTCAGAAGTTAGAGTGTAGATTTGTCGTATTTGTAGTCACAGAACCAGTCTGTTGAGGAAATGACAGAGAAATCTCTTCCGAATTGGAAACGTAAACCTCAATTCAGAAAACTATGCATATATTTAATTCCTTGTGGATGATACAAAGTAAGAGGAAGTAAGGAAGACAACTGAGGATGGTAGAGCTTACCAAACGATGAACATCAAAACTTAATGATACAACAGGGAGAGCCGAGAGGGGAGGGACCAGTAGTGATGCACCGTTTTAGATAGTTATTTGAATTTAGATATTTGAATTGAGACTGGCAAGCTTGTAAAAGGAAACATTTCTTTATAGTTGCTATAGAAACAAAACAGTTTGGGGAACACCAGCCAGGAAATATCTGGGTCTCACATCTATTAGCCAGCATTGCACTGAAGGGAAGAATCCAATGATCATCTCCAATAAGGCAGACATGGAGAAGGATTTCTTGTGTGGGTCAAGAAGACTTAATGATATCATTAGCTGAGTCAGATTTCAGATGCAGTTAGGGGAAAAGAAAAAACAAATCTCCAAGGAGTCTGCCTGTGCTAATGGAAGCACTACACGCCAGCTTTGCTATGTGAAAGGTTTCTTTTCAAAAACAGTCATTTGACTTTCTCCTTGAAGACCACCCCATTACAAGATGATCAAAGTTCAGGTTTGTATGAAGAGCTTCACAGGAGTTTAATAGAATTAAGAGGGAGTGGGGTGAGCAAATCAGAGATGTGTGAAGCCCAAGAGATTATTGGACTCAACAGGAGGTATACATGAATGGTGTGTGTGCTTCTGTTGTGCAAGACTCTCCTCTAAGCCAAACTTCCACTATCTTCATGGATCCAGCTGTTAGTGCCTGTAAAATATCATCACAGCTGGGTTTTAACTTTTGATGTTCCTTTATAGAAAAGGGGGATGAAGAAGGTTGCTGCACCTCACTACTAAGGTTGCAGTCTACCATGTCTGGATAGCTTTCTGAGCTCTGCACAAAATGGAGGGCTCACTTTTCTTAGTGGGGTTTCCTCTTCTCTGCCTGATCTGGGGAGCCTGACACTTCTGCCTGAGGAATGTCATACAATGAAACCCACGCTAAGAAGAACCCTTTCTACTCTCTAAGGTATATACATAGCCCTTGATTCACCGCAAGCAAAATGTGTGCACACAAGTTGTTTCGTAGAATATTGTCTAAACGAGCTGCAACACTGAAAACTTCAGAGAATGCCTTCCTTTCACCAGCATTCTGTTAACCCACCATTCTGCACTTTTTCCATCCTTCCCCTCATGGTATACAGCAGTGCCTGAATACTTCAAGGAAATAATAGTAATAATAATAATAATAATAATAATAATAATAATAATAATAACAACAATAATAAAACAGAACCACAGAGGGTCCTTGAACTCTCATCTTAGTATCTAGCCTCTTCTCTCAGCCAGTTGTATGCTGTTCTGCCCTAATTTCACATGGCCTTATGAGTAGAGGCTGGGATGTACAGGCAAGAGAAGACGAGGGGAATGTGGCTCCATCTAAGCAGCCATTGGGTAGCCATCATACATGCTGAGTATGGCTGCCGAAATTCACCCATGCTCCTGCCTGTAGCCCTTCACTTTATCGTTCTGTCAGTAAGCCACAAAACTTAAACCAAAACAAGGCACGTTAGTTCCTCAGAGTTAACTTTGGAGAAATAAAGCTTTGTTTTGTCATTGGGACCTTCTAAGATAGGGAATAGACTTTGTCTAGTCTGCCAAAATCCAGGAAGTTAAAACTAAAGGCAAACAGGGAACTGTGTTTCTAACAAAGAAAATACTAACATAGCTCTGTCTGCTTGTTTTAAACATTTCTCTTTGCTGATGGACCAGGACAGGCAAGGTGAAGTGGTCAAAAATAAATAGATAGATAGATAGATAGATAGAATTCCTTAAGTCAACACAAATATCAGTTCACAATCCTTTGGTGGTCCCTGTTGCTAAGCACCCAAAGGCCCTCATTGGAGACAAGTACTCTTCTTTCATCTAAAAGCATTTCCTTCTTTCTGAGGCTATGGAACACTCACAAAAAGGGACCTATCATGACTGCCCTCCAGAAGACCCAACAAGCAGCTGAAAGAGTCAGACGCAGATATTTGCACCCAACCAATAAACAGAAGCTGTTGACCCCGTGGTTGAATTAGGAAAAACTGGAAGAAGCTGAGGAGGACGGTGGCACTGTAGGAGGACCAGCAGTCTCAATTAACCTGGACCCCTAAGACCTCTCAAACACTGGAACACCAACCAGGCAGCACACACCAGCTGATATGAGGCCCCCAACACATATACAGCAGAGGACTTCCAGGTCTGGGTTCAGTCAGGGAAGATGCACCTAATCCTCAAGAGACTGGAGGCCCCAGGGAGTTAAGAAGTCTGGTGGGGTGGGTGGTGGGTGGTGGGGACATCCTTGTATCCCTGGGGACAGGGGGGTGGGGAGGAGGTGTGGGATGTGGAACAGTTGGAGGGTGGACAGAAGGGGAATAAAATCTGGAGTATAAATAAATAAATAAATAAATAAATAAATAAATAAATAAATGATTTAAAAAAAAAATCCAGGAAGAAAATTCTCACAGTAGCACCAAAAATGTTTGGTAGGGTGCATTGTTTTCTTTTACAGCTTTCAATATTGGCCATATTCATTTCAAGATCTTATGGCCATATAAATCAAACCAAGTTCCACCTAATTCATTCTTTGTTTAGTGTCTTCAACCACTTGCCAAAGTGAAATCAGCATGCCTTATGATGTATGCTTCTAGGAATATATTCTTGTCAAGTGGCTAAAAGACCAGGTGAAGTCTTAGTTCTGCATCCATATAGAAAGATAAAGATCAAGATCTACTCCAAATTATTGCTATAACAGGGTCAGATATCTTACACGGATGTGAAGGTGACTATTAGATTCCCCTTAGTAATAATTTGGTATGAGGAGTGGCTAATAATGTAGATGTATGTAGGCAAAAACCATAGACCAAGACTCTGCATAGAATCTTAATCACATTTTTGAAGCAGATACTGGTCCAAAATTTTGTTTCCTCATCTCCTTCTATAATCCTGTTTCTGAAGTGTCTGGGCCATCATCACACTCTTGGTCCTTGTTCAACATGTGATTTTGTGGATAACAGGGCGTTATTGGAAAATAAATGGCTTGAGCTGAATGCCTTTCCAGAGATGTGAGTCATGCTTGAAGACCTTCATCAAAAGAGTACCAGGCTGAAAAAACTGAATGTGGAAACTCAAGAGACTGTCCAGTAATGAAGGAGATAGGTGGCTAATGCTCCATATCCTGTTCTCCTTGTCAGTGACCTACCCTATTAATTTCTAGGATTTGTGACTGGAAGACTGGAGTCATGGTTCAGATGTAGTTATTCATCCTTGTCAATGAAACATTCGCTTCCCTTTAGTGACCTACTTTTTATATCAGTCTGTGGTCTTCTATAATGCTAATAGAATTTTCTGGAGAAGAGTTGGAAATGTGCTGGATTTTAAAGGAATGCCTCTGCCTATAAAATGGGAGCAGGCAGATATATAGAAAAAGTTGGAAATAGTCTAAGATTAACTTGAAATTCTCTGAAAGACATTTAGAGAAGCAGCCACATTAATCACAGAGCTCCGTGAACTGTACAGTCCTGGTTTCTAGAGGATGTAGCCAGCATTCTCCCCTACCCTTGAGATGCTCCTTCATACTATAGGGGCACAGCTGTGTATTTTGATTTCTTATACTCTTAGACCTCTTGACTGCAGCAAAAGACAAGCTTCAGTGCCCCGATGAGCACACCAGAGATAATGGTCTAGGCCACTACATACAGAATGGTGTCTTTCATAATTATTGGCCTCTGCAATGGTCTATCTTAGTAATATTTGTAATGAAATAGGCCAGGAGAAAATCTGACTACATCAAAATGGAAAAGTATTCAAAGGAGTCAATACATGAGGGTTCAGGCATGGAGGTCTTTGAATTAACAAATTTTGCCAGAAATCTTCAAAATTCACCCAAGGAATAAAAAATCTTCTAATGGTTTCTTATGAATCTAATATTTTCTTACCAAATATCCAGGATAGGAGTTATGAAATTTGCTTTTGTCAAATGGTATACAGCACCTGCCATTTGGGTGTGTGGGAGGCACATTCTGTAATAACAGCCAGGGTCAAGGCTGCTAGGTTTTCAAATGGTGTTTGGAGCTAGACTACCTGGTTGTCAATTCCAAGTCACCTACTTATTTGAACAAAATACTCGGTTCTCTTGTTCCTTCTTAACTGAGATGGGGAAAAGTAACAACAGTACTTAGAACACCAGCTGTTTAAAATATCAGAAATTTAGAATAGTACCTTACAACGAGTGTTAGCTGTTACTACTAAAGGTACCTCATCGTGGTTCCTGTGTTCAGATCATTACACGGAGCAGGGCTGGGACAGGTGAGCTGATTAGACAGCATCACTGAACACCTGAGTTTGTACCATTTTTATGCCTCATTTGTAGGGACTTGGTAGGGGGCCTTTCCAAAACTGAATCATTATGGTTTGTTAAAGTCAAGAGTAAGTACCTTGTCTTATCTGGGCATAATTTGAGTTTGTTTGAAATAAGTAACAGGATAGAAATTTCAGAATATCAAGTGTGCCAGAAACCATTCACAAAATTATTCTTTTTATTCTCTATGAGTGCATTGCATTGCACTTAGATATCAGCACATTTGTTTTAGCCAACTATAGATGAAAAGAACTTTTTAAAAAGTTTATTGGGTGTCAGGATGGCTGAGCAGTCTAAGGCGCTGTGTTCAGGTCACAGTCTCCCCTGGAAGCATGGGTTCGAATCCCACTTCTGACAAAAGTTTATTGGTTATTTCTTTCCATTTTGTGTATAAACCCCCATAGACTGATTTGTCTACTGTTACGATAATTCTGAGTAAATTGTTTTCTGATGCTTTTTTCTTATTTCCAAGGACAAAATAAGTTGGCTTCAATAAATAGGTTCCTTTTTTTTTTTTGAGGCTAACATTGAAAAATAAGTTGGCAGGAATTTTGAGCTTGGAGTCTCAGAGGAAGTCTGTAAGCATTCTATCTGCTACAACAATGGGAGATTTATCTCTCTGAGAAAAGATGTGTACAAATCTCAGGATGATTTTCTTGAGAACAAAAGTTAACAATGTAGTGTTTCCTTGAAAAAAATAAAAATAAAAAAGAACAACAGTCTGAATGTGATTAGAATTGAGGTGGACAAAGGCTATCAAGTCCAATTTCACTAAACTTTTAGTGAGCTTGCACCATTGTGGACTGGGGAGGGAATGGCATAGTTTAATTTCCCGTTTCACAGCTTATTGATATGCCATGGACTAGGAGAAGTGGTCATAGCTGATGTGTGCTCCTAGAGGGACGTTGCTCAGCTGACCTTTGGCAGTGAAGGCCCAATAATATGTATCTTGGTTAATACAGGGGTTGCCTTGTAGGTGGGATTTCTGGAAAATGACTGCACTCTTATGTGGAATGATCCTCAACAAACTACCCTGTGAACCAAAACATCCTTCTGGTATACCCCAAGCTTTCTATAAAGGGAAGATGCAGTGGTAGTTCAGCATCAGCAGTGGCTTCATTTTAGTTCAGATTTACTGCCATCCTGATTTTGGTCCATTTATTTGTTATTTTGTATTCTACTCAGCTTACCCTTCCTTATCTTTGTCCTGGCACCTCTTTAAGCTTTGTTGTTAGTCTTAGTTTGGGTTCTCATTACCACCGTTGTTCCCTTTGACATCCTCTCCCACATTTGGAGAAAGGCAGTTTCAAAACTGCTTTTCCTCTACTTTCTTGCTAAAAGTTGTGGTCTGGGTTCTAGCCAGAGCAAGGCTCTCCTGTGATGCTTAAACGGTGGAAGAAGTGTAGCTACTCTGCCCCCAGCAACTGAGAGCAGGAACATTCAGAGCCAGCAGATAGCTGTGGGCTCTTCTAGTTTTGAGTGTCTACCTATGATTCTACAGAGGTGGTTCCCTGAAGTTTTTGATTATGTGCATGTTTATAGGGTACCATGTAATAGTTTAATACAGGTATGTATATACACTGTGATGGTTAAATTATGCCTGTCTATTTCTTTATGTTTCTAGTATTACCTTATGGTGAAAAAAATTCAGAAATCTTTGTTTCTAGAACT
Source organism: Uromys caudimaculatus (assembly GCA_028551405.1). NCBI lineage: Eukaryota > Metazoa > Chordata > Mammalia > Rodentia > Muridae > Uromys > Uromys caudimaculatus. The sequence goes on along the minus strand of CM052702.1, from coordinate 43,090,530 downwards.
TTGAAATATATTGTTTGTATCTACAATATGCTCTACTATACAATAGAATATATATGTGTATATGTATATATATGTGTATGTATATATATGTGTATGTATATATATATATACATGTATATATAAAACTTTGATTATATTTTCTTCTTTTTTCACTTTTCTTTAATCTTCTAATCTTTGGTAGCCATTTTACTCTCAATGTCCATGAGATTAGTTTTTAAAAGTGAATATATGATGGAATCAATACCTACATGTCTTTCTGTGATTGGCTGATCTAACTTAATATAATGGTCTTTGTTTCCATTCATGTTTTTATAAATGACAAGATTTCATTTTATGTCTGAGTAGTAGTCTATGGTGTATATGTATCATTCTTTATTGGTTGATTCATTCTGTGATTCATCCATAGAGAGTGGTACTGTTAGGAGGTGTGGCCTTTTTGGAGTAGGTGTGGCCTTGATGGAGGAAGTGTGTCACTGTTGGGGTGGGCTTTGAGACCCCCTTCCTAGCTGCTTGGGAGACAGACAGGCCTCTTCTGGCTGCAGTAGATCAAGATGCCAAACTTTCAGATCCTTCTCCAGTACCATGTCTGTCTGGATACTGTCATGCTTTGATGATAATGGACTGATCATGTAAGCCAGCCCCAACTGAATGTTGTTTTTTATCAAAATCACCTTGGTCATGGTGTATCTTCACAGCAATGACACCCAAACTAAGATGCATTCCAATTCTTGATGGTCATGAGTAGTACTACAAGAACAGGGGAATTCAGATTATTTTTGCTATACAGACCTAATTTTCATTGAGTATGTATCAGGTGGTGGGGTTGCTGGATTTTATAGTAATTCCACTTTTAATTTTTTTTGGGTGGTTCATATTGTTTTCTAAAGTGACTCTATTAGTTTATATTCTCTCCAGGAATGGTCATGGACTTTATTTTCCTTAGATCTTCACTAGTGAATGTCATCCTAGATTTTTAAAAAATGATGGCCATTCTTACTGGGATGAGGTGATATTTTATTTCTCTGGTGGTTAGTGATGATGGGACTTTTTCACAGACAAGTTGTCTATTTGTGTGTCTTCCTTTGGGAAATTTCTGTTTAGGTTAGCTACTCATTTTTAGTTAAGTGATTTTATTTTATTTACTACTGAGTGTCTGGAGTTCTCTTAAAATAAAACAAAACAGAAGACAGGAAAAAAAAAAACATGTTTAATGGTTTTCTTTCAAAGTTCTGAATGTTCTCTTGCTCTCAGATCACCTTAAGATGTTCCCAAGAGAGTAAGAGCTAAAGGCATTCTTTTAAAAGTAACCAAGAGGATTTAGTCTGATAGTAGTGAGAACAGTGGCAGTTTAATCAAAAGTCATACATAAGAGTATAGTATATTTATCATCAGAGCCCAGTTAAAATGTCATTTTGTTAACGAAGCCTATCGTTGTTCACAACTCTGGTAACCTCAATTCCTTGGTGCCAGAGGACTCATGCTTTTGAAACACTAATCCGTGAGGAGAAAACCACACGTGTCATGACCTCTCCTCAGCAATTTTCCATCCTCTCGGGTTGAGTACCAGTTTCCCTAGGTCTCCAGCATCCTGTGGCTGGTATGTGCAAGTATCTATGGGAGGGTAAAAGAAGACAAAGAGAGAAGGAAGGGAAGGGAAAGCTGTTTGTTACCAGCTGTGAAGGAAGGGAAGGGAGAGCTGTTTGTTACCAGCTGGGATGAGGCAGTAGCCTTTAGAAACGGTAACAGGAGACCTCTTATAGCAAAGAAATAACCCCAGTGATGGCGCCTGTCTATCTGCAAGGCACTGCAGATAAGAAAGGAAAGAAACAACACAATCAGCAGTTAACCCACTGGTGTTTCTATAGAACGCATGTGTGAGCTGGGTGTGAGTGTGTGTGTGTGTGTGTGTGTGTGTGTGTGTGTGTGAGCCCTGTGTGTGTGTGTGAGACCTGTGTGTGTGTATGTGTGTGTGTGTATATGTGTGAGCCTTGTGTGTGTGTATATGTGTGTGAGCTGTGTGTGAGCCTTGTGTGTGTGTATGTGTGTCAGCTGTGTGTGTATGTATGTGTGTGTGAGCCATGTGTATGTGTGTGTGTGTATGTGTGTGTGTGTGTGTGTGTGTGTGAGCTGGGGGGGTAGTGTTTACAGAATACACATGTATATGCATATAAGCAGAAATTCTAAGAGCCAGAATGCCAGGAAGTCTGCTGTGAAATAGCCTTTCATAGAACTGACTGCATAAACAAACCTGAAACAATGGCAGCAGTAACAGAGGAATTAACATCAAGGGGGGATTTTACAGAGTCACTCCTGGGCAAAGAATAACAGGCAACTAATGGCTATGACTGCTGGAATGAGGAGAATTAGTCTCTCCCATGGATGAACCTCCTTATTGGTTGTCCAATGCAGAGTGTTAGGCACTGAAACAATGCACACCCCCCCCCCACACAAACACACACACATATGCACATCTAAATGAATGTAACAATAATAATAAAAGAAAAAGAGGCTATCAACTTCAGACTTAAGGGTCTTGACAGGGATTAGAAGGTCCCTGGTATGTATTAGAGAGAGGAAATGGGGTGCGATGTGATTTTATTAAAATTTAAAACATTTTAAAAAGTGAATGAAAGAAAATACATTTGATGAAATGACAGTCAATGATTTTTCTTTTCTTTTCTTTTCTTTTCTTTTTTTTTTTTTTTTTTTTTTTTCGGTTTTTTGAGACAGGGTTTCTCTGTGTAGCCCTGGCTGTCCTGGAACTCACTCTGTAGACCAGGCTGGCCTTGAACTCAGAAATCCGCCTGCCTCTGCCTCCCAAGTGCTGGGATTAAAGGCATGCACCACCACTGCCCGGCCAGTCAATGATTTTTCTAGTCACAAATTCTAACATAAAAATTGTTTTCAGGTCAGGTGTCCAATCATGCTATAAAATGTTTTCTTGTTTCGTTTACTAAAGGGCACTGCATTAGCCATCAGCTTTAATTTATTTACTTTCCTTGTTTGAGAACAGTTTTAAGTCACTCATAGAGTTATGTAACAGAGAAAGTATCTGTTTCAAGTGTGTAGTTCTGAACATTGGCAATAGTGCACATGCATAGCTGACACCATGATTGATATCAGAAAACCTTCATCACCCAACCCCACGATCCTTTGTTCCCCTTTCTTTGGGACCTCTTCAAATTCCCAGAATGCCTTTATTCTGTTCACAAAACCAAAAACAATGTCTATATTTGAAAGTTTTACTAATCTGAAAAATAGCTAAGTGTTCTGAAGCTCTAAGCAAAAAAAAAAAAAAAAAAAAAAAAAAAAAAAAAAAGGTGTGTGTGTGTGTGTGTGTGTGTGTGTGTGTAAAGGGAATGAAGTGAGTTCAAGAGCTGATCTCAAAGAACCAGCAAGAAGAATGGCTCAGACAAGGAGCTTACTTTGAACATACAGAAAAGCAACAGTGAGGCTCAGCAAACATAGTTTAAAAACTATGGATTCTACTACACCATTCTTTCCCAGAGACACTGGTCATACTCAGCCACACTGCCCTTCCCTTCAAATGTGAACCCTGGGAAAATCAGAAGCTTAGTTTTAGCATTGGGTGACTTCTAATCACATCAGATGTGTGCTTATCACAAAATCTATTGCTGAAGGGTGATGCAATAGGAGCTATAATGTCTTTTTCCTGAAAGAGAAAATTGTGTTTTGATTTTCAAGCCTTCCTCATCCATAGGACTGACATTCTGAATGTGTTCTACCTGGGTATATATGTTCAATAGGCCAATTACATCCCTTTGATTTACTTGCTGAAGTGTAGGTGTCAACCAATACTCTTTTAAACATAATCTGTTGATCGAGGAGCATGGGGAGAGAATGTGACTGGACCCCTGTGGAGCCATTGCTGGCTTGTGGGGGAGCAAAGATGCCTTATGCCAAAACCTGTCATGTGACATTCCATGCATAAGAATTGACAGAGTCATTAAATTTACTTTCTGCCATGCTATAAACAAGATAGTTCAGAGAGATTAATCGGCTGTTTTTGTTTTTTTGTTTTTTTAAGAAAGAAAAAGCATGGATAAATAGTCTGTGTTTATTAATTTATAATGTCACAGCAACCTATAAGTGAGAGAGAGAGAGAGAGAGAGAGAGAGAGAGAGAGAGAGAGAGAGAGAGAACTATTTCCTGAACTCTTTTTACAAATAGGAACAATTAGAAAGCCAGGATATCAAGTATGCAAGTAGAAACAGTGATGGATTAGAAGACCACTGGGGAGTGACTGAGAGGAGGGAATCCAAAGTGCTTTCCATATTGGGAGGAGTGGAGGACCTTAAACACTGATTAATACAAAGCCCCAGTAAGGCCATACCAGATGCATAACAAACTGACCTTGGGGAATAGAATTGAGATTTATTCATGTATTTTCTCCCTGTCCTAGGGTAAGCCACTCCATAAATGCTTGACTGGATTCTTCACTGTTGGGTAATTGGGAATGTGGGTAGCATTGGGTACCCACGACTCTTCCTTACTTACTAACTTATCTGTATTCTCTTGTTATGTGCTTCCACGTTACTGACTCTTCTTAGCAATGTGTCACAGAACTATTTTATAGAAGACCACCTCATATCCCCATGCTCATTCTATGTGTTAGCTTTAAAACATCTAATACTCAGATAGTTGAAATTAATATGAAAATATTTTTCTCAAGTAGTTAAGCACCTCATGACATTAGCTCCTCTGGGCTGTCCCTGCTTTCTGCTAGTTTTATGTTTGAGATCTCTGAGAGAGAGGAAAGAGGAAGAGAGAATGTGAGAAGTTGAAAGGGAAAGAGAGAGAAGACAGGAGAGGGATACACAGAAAGGTGGTAGAAGAGAGAGGGAGAGAGAGACACACAGATATACACAGAGAGACAGGGAGAGAAAAAGAGACTAGGACAGAGGGGGGGGTTGGTTGATAAGGTAGCCTCATGCGCTTTGATATTATACTTCCCTCTGATAGTCCCTATAGTTGTGTAAATTTGGAAATATGTAGAGACACTAGGGGCCACTCAGTGTTCCTCCCATCTTCTTTAGTGATTTTTTATTTTTCTACGCTTTAGAGCAAGCTATGTGGTACACAGGACTTAAGAAGACATTACATATTATTTCTTTATTAATAATGCAGTAGATAGAAATTCTACTCCCAGTCTGCAGGTCTTTCTTATATTTAACATAGAGTGCTATGGCTGTTATTTGTCTTTCTACGATCTTCAAAATGTTAGGAATGAATCTACCAAGCACAGATGTGCTTGTCATGTAAATCTGTGAGGACTTTTGAAGTCTTCCTACTTACGTCAAACTATCAGTAACCCAAAGATCTTAAGAAAAGTGAAATCCTTTGACAGTACTGTCTACAAAGAAAAGCAGTGACCACTCTGCTTTCCAACAATCCACTTAACCACTGATAGAAGTCAAAGATGTAAAGCATATCCTAACTGAATGGTGAGTGCCATTACAAATAGTGACAATGAAGAATATAATGAAAATTATAAAAATCATAAGAAAATGCTTGATAAGATGGAAAATGGCAAGGTCTCAGCAGTAGTAAGGCTTTTTATATAAGCCTAAAATGGTAGGCGGCTTTCCATCTCCAGTAGGCTGAAGCTCCAGTTAAGGACAAGTGGTTCACATTTTAAAAGTTGTACACCAGCAAAGGTCATGAACATAATGAGAACTGCCTCCCTGGACTGGGAGATTCATATTCTATAGTGGCTGCTGAGTGTCAAGGTGATGACTGTATTGCATTAAGTAGCCATTAGGAGCTATTGAGAACCCCTGAATAAGGAACAAATTCGATGTTAAATGTTATTGTGCTGCAGTATTCTGTAGCAATGTGAAGTCTAGATTAGACTAAAGAATGGGAGTATAATACTTAAATACCAGGATATTGCATTAGTCCAGGAAGAGAGTAAAGCATACTTAAATGGGAGAGGTAGAGGTGAGGAAAAAAATGAGGAAAGGGATAAAAAAAAGTCTGATGGATGCAAAAGCTAATGACTAATACATAACTGAACTTGGGAGAAAGGGGAGGGCTAGGCCAGTTGCCTAGGAGATCAACTACTTTATGATGGCATTAAAAGAGGATGGAAAGACAGGGAAGTCACCTCAGAAGAGAAAGGAGGGTAGATTCAAGCTTACTCTTCTTAACCTAGCATTTCTTATGTTTGTTAGTAAGCCAGTGGAACATAATGGCTTGGCAGTCAGGAAAGGAAAAACAGCAATTAGATATATTTCGGAGCCATTAGTATAATTCATCTTGAGAAAGTACATGAATCAAGCTGGGTGAATCAGAACATTTTCCTAGAAACAAAGGAAAAAACAGAATGAACAACCTTTTTTGGGGGTGACACAAGGGTCATGATGCCTACAAGAAATGTGCTGTTCTGAGCCAACAGCAGAGAACAGGGGATGAGGCTTTTACTGTCCTGTCGTGTTTGTGTCCCTAAAAATGTCTATTTCCCTCTCTGAGGTTATTCAGGCCCTTTAACAAATTCATCCCTTTGGAGACAATTGTTAAATTAGTTTGAAAATAATTGCTATAATTTTTAAACAAAGGAATCTTGACTACTACAGCACTGAAAACTCTGAAGTGGTCTTCAGTGGTTCCTTATTAGTTTTAGAATCTATCTTCTCTTTTTTTTTTTTTATTTTTATTTTTTGATACTTTATTTACATTTCCAATGTTTCCCCCTTTCTAGGTCTCCTCTTTGGAAACCCTCTATTCCCTCCCCCTCCCCCACCTCTATGAGGGTATTTCACCTCCCACTCATCAAAAAAAGGAATTAAAAGTGAAAAAAAAATTATCTTCTCATTCACTTAATGTTTATCAAGTGCCCACTGTGTCCTGGGCCTTGTGACAGTCTCTGAAGATAAAATGGATACAGAATCGGAGGGAAAACTGAGTGGAGAAGGGTGGTGTTTATTTTGTTATTGTTTTGTTTTTTGTTGTTGTTGATGTTTTATGAGTCTTGTTTAGTGGTAATGACAAACCTCAACTTATGAACAAGTAGAATCCTAACTGCTCATATGCTTGTTGGTAGTCAGTATAGATTACAGAATTTTATTATGAATGGTGGTAGTTGCCAGGGGCGCTTGGAAAGAGAATTCAATACAAAATATGTCAAATCAAACATAAAAAAATATTTAAACACATGTGTCCAGAAAACACATACCAGGTATCTCCTCAGGATACTAGGTGTGTGTTAGCCATGTATCCCGTAAGCTGGAAGAAGACCATCTGGTTTCTGGCTTAATTGGGTAGAATGGGATTAGGGTAGCTTCTGAGCATATATAAACCATCTCAGTGTGTACAGTCACTTAGAATTGATCCTGATGATCTGAATTTGAATAATGGGCTCAATGGTGGAAGGACAGAACTGGATTACAGAAGTCATCCTTTGACCTCTTCTCTCTCTCTCTTCCTCCCCACCCCTCTCTTTCTCTCTCTCTCTCTCACACACAAAGGGCTCCCTCAACAACCTAGTCTTGAGCAGACAAAAGTGAATCTACCAGTCACAGCTCTGAAAAAGATTGCTGAGTCAGACTTGGCAGAGTAAAATATACATATCAAATGATTGAATTTAAATTTCTTTTGTCAATATAGTTTTCTACATGTGTGTGAAAATGCCACAATGAAATTATTATTTTTTATTTATGCTAACTTAAAAATCAAAGCCAAAAAGACTCTTCTATCTCTGCAATAAGAGGGTAGACATGCCATAAAAATACATTTGCTATGTTTTAGATCCTGAAATACAATTTAAATGAAAAGCAAAATGAAATTTATTCATGTCATTTCATTAAAGTATTCATGAGCAAACTTAATTATAAATATTTCTTAAATATCTCCCATACCTTTCATATGTTCAGCATGATGCCTTTAAAGTAAAAAGGCAGATAAATTTGGGAACCAATAACCTAGTATCTAATACATAATTCTTTTTAAATGACCATGGACATGCCTAACTAAGACAGTGTGTGTCTTAGTTAGGGTTTTACTGCTGCGAACAGACACCATGACCAAGGCAACTCTTATAAGGACAATGCTTAATTGGGGCTAGCTTACAGGTTCAGAGGTTCAGTTTATTATTATCAAGGCAGGATCATGGTAGCATCCAGGCAGGCATGGTGCAGGAGGAGCTGAGTGTTCTACATCTTCATCTGAAGGCTGCTAGGAGAATATTGACTTCCAGGCAGCTAGGATGAGGGTCTTAAAGCCCACACCCACAATGACACACCTACTCCAACAAGACTACACCTTCTAATTCTGCCACTCCCTAGGCTGAGCATATACAAACCATCTCAGTGTGTAAAGTCACTTAGAATTGATTCTGATGCTCTGAATTTGAATAATGGGCTCAATGGTGAAAGGAGAGAACTGGATTACAGAAGTCATCCTTTGACCTCTTCTCTCTCTCTCTCTCTCTCTCTCTCTCTCTCTCTCTCTCTCTCACTCTCTCTTTCTCTCTCTCTCTCTCTCTTCCTCCCCCTCTCTTTCTCTCTCTCTCGCACACACACACACACACACACACACATACACATTCCCCCTAAAAATTTAATAAATACAAAACTAATTATAATTGTAGCATTATTCAAACAAAGAAGCCATTTTACACAGTTACTGATTCTTCAAATCTTTACTTTTTTCATAGTTCTTATTCATATTAGGCACTAGATCTTAATATGTGTTGCCTTAGTATATATTGAGTTGCCATTTCTCTGACCTTCCTTGAAGTCTTGTGAGGTCGGGGGAAAGGTGAGTTCAGGCTTTCCCATATATTGACAGTAAAAAGGATGAGGAATGAGTGTCTTCTACTAGACTGTTAAGGAGAACAGCCCAGAGAATGGTAGGATGGGAAAATATTACTCCATACAGTTTACTTCTTGGTGTCCTTAGGGAAGAATGAGAGTGTAACAGGACTGTGTACAGCCATGATTTTTTGAATTATAACATTCCCTGCTAGGAAGGAGTAAGAGGCTCATGAGACTCAGAGAGTAAACAAACCCCACATATCTGAGAAAGGAGAAACACATAAGGCTCTGTAGGACTCCTCAAAGTTACAGAAGCAGAAAACAACTACTTGGGGAAGAAAATGAACAGCTGAGCTGCCCAAGGATTAGCTGTACTGCTTTGGAAAGAGTCACAATGCCTCCTGGTCTACAGAGCTCTTGGTTGCAAAAGCTTTGAGTTATCGGTTTGCTTCTGAGTCATCCTACTCCTGGGAACAACCCTTTACCCCTATTCCTGTAAGGAAATCTTATCAACATGCTGGCTCACCAAGTTGGGCTTTGGTGCAGCTGCCACTTGGGTCTCTCACGGATTCCTTATGAGTAGCAAGTTGATTAAGTGTGTTGTGTCTCCACAGGAGAAACCTCACATATCACAAAAGTACAGTGACAACAGTAAAGATGAACAGTAAGGATAGCTATTGCTGTACAGCTGATGGCGTGTGGCACCTGCTATAAAAATCTGGGTCCTCAACACATGTGACCTTCACAAGGGTGCTTGCTGGAGCTCCTGGCACTGTCTTTTACAGCAAAGTGACACTGAAGTGGAGACTTATGGGTGAAACAATTTGCCAGCTTCCACCCCTGCTAGCCAGATTTAAAGAGGCACATTTCCTCGTCACTCACACTGAATGCTGCTGAGTATTTCATTTATCAATGTTTCTGGATCAGTAATCAAATATATCAAATGACAGTTATTATTTCATTTTTTGGTTACTGTTACAGCTTGGATATTAAGTGTTCTTTGAAGAGCCATATGTGAAAGTCCTGACTGGCCATCTGATGTTTCATTGAAAAGTTACAGAATCTTTAGATGGGGAGGTCTGAAAGAAGGAAACTGTCACACCAGGTGTGCGCTTGGGGGGAGTATTGGGTTCCTAGTTCCTGTTCTCTGTCTGTTGGCTTCCTGGCTGGCATGGAGGAGGCAGCTTTGCCCCACTAATTCCTCCCATGCTGTCAGGTTCTGTCTTATCACAGAATTCAAAACAACGGAGCCAGCCAGCCCTGAAATGAAATTAAATCTGTGGGAAAATGGGTAGAACTAGAAATAATTAGGTTGAATGAATCAAACTACTCAGAAAAATAAATACCACCTTTCCTCCTCCTATACAAAATAAGGTTTACACACACACACACACACACACACACACACACTGCACATGTATGTGTGTGTGTACATTTTTGTCCATAGGTCAGGAAGTAGAAAATGAAACATGAAGAAAAGAGATTTTTAAGGGAAGGGAGAAAACAGAGGATAATAGTGGAATGCACAGGAAATGGAAGCAGAAGGGGAAGCACATGGTGAAAAGGGGGACCAATGGGAAGGAGAGAGAGGACATGAAAATGGGGAGTCAAGGAGTGAAACAAGTTAGAGCAGACTGAAATGACATATAAATGACAAATTAAATTCCATAATGAAACCCATTACACTGTATAAAAACAAAATAACAATGCTGTTGTTGCTTTTGTTGTTGTTGATGATGATGATGATGGTGATGATGACGATGATGATGATGATGATGATGATGATGATGATGATGATGGTGGTGGTGGTGGTGGTGGTGGTGGTGGTGATGAAAGAAATACCCAGGGAGCTGGGTCTAATGGCTGTTATCTTAGTACCCAAAGCTGACACAAGAAGATTGCTGAAAGTTTTGGGGCCAGGCTGGCCTGCATAGTGAGTTCAAAGTCAGCCTGAGCTACATAGTAGGATCCTGTCTTATCTCCAACTCACTATCCCTCAAAAAGAAAAAAAGAGAAGAAAGAAAGGAAAAGAACAAAGAAAAAAGAAAAGAAAGAAAAAAGACAAGAAAAAAAAAAGAACAAAACCAAGTAGGGCATTAATAAGACACAGCTGTGAGTGAGCCTGTGCGGGCATGGATCCTCACAGTTGGATCTCTCCTTTCATTCAGATGACACAGCGCAATGATTCTGAGCAGCGAGAGACTGAGGTGTCACCCACGCCTAATGCCTTAGTATAGTGGATACCGGAGTGTAAATAAACAGTGTGTAAGACAGGATCCCATGAGACTCAAGGACAGAAGAGTTTTTGCAAGAGGGTAGAAGAATAATCTGTTAAGGTAATTTAATTTACATTCCCCAGTGGCTAACGATGTTGAACACTTTACCAAGTATTTATTAGCTGTTTCTTATTTTCAGAACTCTCTTTGAATTTCCAGAGCCTACTTTTTATTGGATGGTTTGTTTTCTTGATTTTTATTATAACAACCTGCCATGTAAAATGTACTCTGATCCAATAATAGCATGACTACCAAGGTATCAACTAAGTGTTCTCTGGGTTTGAAGCCCACTCTCCAGGAGGAAACTCATGTCTGGTACTGTAAACTTGATCAAGGACTGTAGGTGGGGAGGTCATGTGACATTCGGGAGAACTTCTACTCACCTTCTCCCCAGACTGCCATGATGTCAAAATGCCTTCTAAATACTTATCACAGTCGTCGTAGCTTCTCCTGTTCTCAACCTTCATCAGTGAAGCTGCCTTTTATTACACTGGGTAATACTTCATACAGAGACTTGAAACTTTTCAAAATGTGTGTGGAGTGACTGTGGAGTGGTAGATTCCAAACTAGACGTCTATGTCGCCCATGTTCTGAAGGCTCCAGAGACATGGCAGAAGAGGATGCAGAAAGAACATAAGAGCTAGAGGTGGAAAGGAGTGCTGTGAAGCTTCATTTTCTGGACATGACATGATACACTCATGAACTCACGTGGCCATGGTTATCTGTATATTACCTCTGACCTACGCAAGATTGGACCCATCAACATTTCAATATGACTTGGGAAGGAGTTAATGAGGTCTTAACCCTTCCCTCAGGAATTATTGACTGTTCATGAGTGTTTGGGGAGAGTTGTCATTTTCCTCAGTGGTTTAACCACTCATATGTTGCCCATGTTTCAACAAATAGCATTCAACAAATGCACATGCAAACAATCTTAAACTTAGTAGGGAAAAAGAAGACATCCAAGTTGACTAGGCTTGTTGAGAAGGCTTTAATGGGAGAGGTGGCTGAGATGAGAGAAGATAAAGAATGGAAATGTCCCTGATCTCAGTGTGTGTGTGTGTGTGTGTGTGTGTGTGTGTGTGTGTGTGTGTGTGTGTATGTGTGTGTTTGTGTGCGCGTGTGTTTGTTTGTAAAGATTTGTCAATTTTTTTAAACAATAGAAATAAAGTTCCATTCCTGTTCTTAAGAGTTCTGTTAAATAGACTTGACAGTTGGCTTCAGAAGGCATTCCAGATATAGCTACTTACACTATAGTACATAAGTCAAGAGAAAATTATCACTCTTAAGTTAGGACCACTCAGAAGAAGAGCATTCTTAAGAGGAATTTCCAGAGGGTAAGGATGGGGTTCAGAGACTGTGGAACAACTAACTATTGCTCCATAAGAAGAACTTCATCATCTCAGAGTGTAAATTATTTATCTTACGTGTCTGAGGTAGAAAATGTCTTCTCATGGCTGTGCTTAACTCAGCTAACTTATCGAGGATATCTCTGTTCTATTAGTCTGTCAGCCTCTCCTTTATGCCATTGGGGCAGTCCACTCATGCTCTTCTTAAGGCAATAACAGAACAAGTTCAAATACAGAGATACTCTTTGAACTTCTGTGGTTATTGTTCCACTCAGCTAACAGCTCATTGGCCAAAGCAGGTCACATGGCAAGCACCAGAGAAGAGCCAAACATTAATGAGTTCTTACAGCTCTGGGGGCTTCAAGCAAAGTGAGCGAGTGATGGGAAGAGCAGATGGAACGGTGCATCCAGCAGAACACTGAGGATGCAGGATGCTTCGATGTGCTGAATGCTCAGAGTGGACTGCAGAGGAATCCTGTGAACTTTTAAAAAGCTCTGTTTTAGTTTGTTTCTTTCTGGTGTTGAAAAGGCACTCCCTAAATTCCTAGAGAAATATTAGCTGATATTAACCTCAGCCATGTCGATACTGTGTCAAAATAGACTTTTTTGCTCTGTATAGAGATTTCAGTCGTGTACATGCAGCTAACTGTGCCTGGATTGTTTACTATCTCCTAGTCTTTTTCACTTAATGCTGGATAGCTGAGGGACTGAAGAGGAAGACTGGATATACCCACATAGTATATTCTAGACGTACTGCATTTAATTGCATGCTTGTGAATTCTGGTCGTGATTTGAACTTCACCTAAATACTAATGTGGGTCTTAGATAAATCTCATTCTGTTACCTTTTACCTGTCACTGAAACTAAAGAAATAAATAGTCCTTCTGCAAAATAATGTCTGATAATCCTGGCTTTGAAAGCAGTCTTAACAGAGGTGTCAATCATTTAAAACAAAGCTGTTTGTTGTTTTTAAGACACATGAAATGTGAACACATGCAAATATGTTTGCTCCCTAAATTTGCATCCCCAAATCAGCAAATATTCTTTTCTGTAAGTCTTCTAGGCATTAGCTTACTCCGTGTCCCCTTGTTCCTTGGGTAAATCGCTATAGGATGTGAACCACCATTAGATACTCTTATTTAGCATCATTAATGTGACTAACAAAAATCTTAAAACACTGAGGCAGTGTGGGACAAACGTGACTTGAAATACATTTAAACTGCTTGTTCTTTGCAGTGTGGTGAGAGCAGAAGCTTTTGATAAAGGAGAACTGTAAGCATGTGCAACCTGTATGTGATAATTACAAAGTGCCAGGGGAGTCTTGAATTTTTCAAGAGGTCTTAATGACTCCCAAGACCATGGCTACAGCGTGGGTCTGGCTGAGGGGCTGCGGTACTTAGTGAGTGATCGTAGGATTGCATTGTAGGGAAGGGAAGTCTCCTAAATATTCTCTCTAAATTGTTGAACGGCCAGTGGGGGATTTAGTTTTATGAATTGCATTTATTTTCTCTTTCAGCCTGATAGAATCATAGCCAAAATGGTGGAGGAAGAACTGAGCTACAGAACTATATTTAAATTGTATTTATTATGACCACAGCCTTCAGCCTTCCTTTTTTAATTTTTGAAGCCAAAAGACACAACAATAATTTCTTAAAGGCATATGAGAGCAGTTGAGACATACTGGGAGGTGATGGACAGGAAAGACATAAAATACTATATACCTTATTTAAGTGATTCAAATAACAATCTTGAAAGATTTTATGCTTGAAAGTTGTTATGTGGGGGATGGAGAGATGGCTAAGCAGTTAAGAGCTCTCTCTTCCGGAGATCCAGTGTTCATTTCCCAGCAACCACATGGTGTCTCATAACCGCTATAATGTGATCTGGTAACCTCTTCTGGCATGTAGGCATACATGCCAATGGGGCACTCATATTAATAAAATAAATAAATACATAAATAAATCTTAAAGTAAGAGAGTTGTTATGGATGGGTCAGTATGTTGCATAATGACTATGTTTGAAAAGTCAATTTCATGCCATCTTTAAAACAAATTTACAGATGCAAAAGTAATATAAAATTGGTAAAGGATAAGAATATCAAGGCTAGAGTTAAAAATCTATAAATAGTCAAACTGCAAAATTGTGGGTTTTTAAAATGTTTTAAGTCTTGCCGATTAGCAATAAAAGCAACAATAGCTCATTACAGACTGTTAATAAAATACTAATCTATAACACAGTGTAAGATAAACATAATTAATTGTCAGGCTAGGTCATTGATAGCATTGAGGTATGTTTGCAAGCTTCTAGCACTATTGTGTATTTAAATGTGCATTTTTTCAAAGTTAAAATCTCCAGCGTATTTTTTTTTCTTTTTACTGCTTTATGTTTGTTATACTTTAGGGATGTTTTGTACGTTCTTAAATAACCCTCTGCTTCTGCATCCTAATGATTCTATACATTTCTGTTCCATTCCAAGCATCTTGAACAATACTGATGAAGATGTGGAAGTGTGAGCATTGATACTTTTCTCTGGTTTAAATTCTTGTTTGTTTCAGGGGTTTGAGGGCTGTTTCTATTGTTTTCCCCAGTGGTCACACAATAAACCCATCATCCATCCATCTCCACAGAGCTGCTTTCTTAACACTCTAAGAACCTTGGCTAAACAGATGGGTAGAAAAGAATAGCTCACTATTTAATACTCATTTTCTGAACTTTAAAAAAATATTTTTGACATGTGTTGTATTTTACTTAGCTGTAGATTACAGACATGTAATCAAAATGTACATTTGTTTTATGATATGTTAATAAATTCTTTTGCTTTGGCCACATTTTTCAATTAACAGTCAACTAAAAAATAATGTTAAAATAAACAGCCAATTCCCAGTTGATAGAAACAATTCATATTAGAATGTTTAAACACTTTCCTCCATGTCTGAACATCTGAATTACAAATCTATATAAAATCACTTTGATTTAAATTCAATAAAATTTTTATTATAAGGAAAACATTAAGTGAGGCCTGAGAGATGCCTCATTCGGTCCTTATTTGCCTTGTAAACACAATGACTTGAGGTTGAGTCTCAGAACCCATGTAAAACTGCCAGCTGTTTTACATGGTGTCCACTTATAATCCCAGAGCATGGAAAGTGGAGGCAGGAGGATTTCTGGGACATGCTATCTGAGAATTTACTCTAATTTGGGAGTTCCAGGTCAATGAGAGACTGTCACAAAGAGGAAGTAGATGATGTCCCTGAGGATGATAGAGCGGTGTCCAACCAGCCTAAAGGGATATTCTATGACAAAAACAAATTTACACGATGTTTCCACAAACCCTGCCCTACAAAGGATAATAAATGGTAAACGTCAACTCAACCAGGGAAACCACACTCGAGAAAACACAAGAAAGTAATCTTTCAACAAACTGAAAAGAAGATAGCCACACAATCCTAAAGGATACATCAAAAATAACAGAAACCAACAGTCACTATTCCTTAATATCTCTTAACATCAATGGACTCAATTCCCCAATAAAAAGACATAGACTGACAGACTGGATCCATAAAGAGGACCCAGCATTTTGCTGCATTCAGGAAACACACCTCCGGGATAAAGACAAGCACTACCTCAGAGTAAAGGGCTAGA
>CM052702.1:43036334-43073989 GCA_028551405.1 Uromys caudimaculatus | reverse complement strand
AGGTAGATCAATGGAATAGAATTGAGGACCCAGAAATGAACCCACGCACATATGGTCACCTGATTTTCGACAAAGGAGCAAAAACCACTCAGTGGAAAAAAGACAGCATTTTCAACAAATGGTGCTGGTTCAACTGGAGGTCTACATGTAGAAGAATGCAAATTGATCCATTCCTATCTCCTTGTACAAAGCTCAAATCCAAGTGGATCAAGGACCTCCACATAAAACCAGATACATTGAATCTAATAGAAGAGAAAGTTGGGAAAACTCTTGAACACCTGGGTACGGGGGGAAAAGTTCCTGAACAGAACACCAATGGCTTATACTCTAAGATCAAAAATAGACAAATGGGACCTCATGAAATTGCAAAGCTTCTGTAAAGCAAAGGACACTGTTAATAAGACAAAAGGGCAACCAACAGATTGGGAAAAGATCTTAACCGTTCCTATGTCTGATAGAGGGCTAATATCCAATATATACAAAGAACTCAAGAAGTTAGACTCCAAAAAACCAAATAACCCCATCAAAAAATGGGGAACCGAGCTAAACCGAGAATTCTCAACTGAGGAAATTCCCAGGGCTGAGAAGGACCTAAAGAAATGCTCCACATCCTTAGTCATCAGGGAAATGCAAATCAAAACAAGTCTGAGATTCTACCTCACACCAGTCAGAATGGCCAAGATCAAAAACTCAGGTGACAGCAGATGCTGGCAAGGATGTGGAGAAAGAGGAACACTCCTCCACTGTTGGTGGGATTGCAAACTGGTACAACCACTCTGGAAATCAGTGTGGCGGACCCTCAGAAAAATGGACATAATACTACCTGAGGACCCAGCTATACCTCTCCTGGGCATATACCCAGAAGATGCTCCAACATGTAATAAAGACACATGCTCCACTATGTTCATAGCAGCCATATTTATAATAGCCAGAAAACATGGTATATCTACACAATGGAGTACTACTCAGCTATTAAAACAATGACTTGATGAAATTTGCAGGCAAGTAGATGGAACTTGAAATATCATCCTGAGCGAGGTAACTCAGTCCCAAAAGAACGAACATGGTATGTACTTACTGGTGAGTGGCTATTAGCCCAAAAGTTCAAAATGCCCAAGTTTCACTTTACAATAACCGCTGGACTGAGAGTGAGGTCCCAGATGGGGGAGTTGGAGAAAGGTCTGGAGGAGCTGAGGGAATTTGCAGCCCCGTGGAGGGAGCAACAGTGTCACCGGGCCTGACCCACCCACCCCGGTCGTCTTGGCATTTGGATCACCAACCAAAGAGTACACATCTATGGACCCATGGTTCGGACCACATATGTGGCAGAGGATGGCCTCGTTGGCTATCAGGGAGAGAGGAGAGGCCATTGGGCCTGAGGGTGTTAGAGGCCCCAGTAAAGGGGAATGTCAAGGTGGGAATATGGGGATGGGTGGGCGGATGGGTGGGAGTTGGAATTCCCCCATAAAGGCGGGGAGGGGGAGGGGATAGGGGGTTTCCAAAGAGGAGACCTAGAAAAGGGGAAACATTGGAAATGTAAATAAAGTATCAAAAATTAAAAAAAAAAAAAAAAAAGGGATAAGAGAGTACACATTTGCCCATGCTCATGGCTTACAGTTTCAGACGTTCAGATCATTATCACCATGGTGGGAACCATGGCATCATACAGGCAAAGTCTGTGATGGAGGAGCCAAGAGTTTTATGTCCTGATCCAAATGCAGCCAGGAAGAGCATTTTTTTTCAAATAGTAGAACATAGGAGCCTCAAAGTCCACCCCCCACAGTGACACACCTCCTCTAACAAGGCCATAGCTTCTAATAGTGCCAACTCCCCATGGGCCAAGCATATTCAAACCACCACATTTATTAAATTTAAAATATTTATATTTATTCTTTTCTTCAGAAAAAGCAGAGACCTAGAGAGTATCAAAGGAAAGAAAGAAGATCATCATTTCTTTATGAGTTTAGAAAAGGGCATTTCTCAGTAATCGTGTTACTCAATGGTGCTTGTTAATGGGTATGTATATATGCCACACCCAGAGTTCTAAATGCTAGTTGATTGTGTATAAAATGTATGAGGCCAGAAGTACTTTAGATTTAATATGTTTATGGCATTTGAAATATTTGCATATCCATATGGAACATTTTGTGGATGGAATATATGTTTAAACAAAATTCATTAACTTTTACAAATATGTTGATTACATAAGAACATAATTTTAAATTAATTATTATATGCATATAAGTTAGCTCCAAGCATCTATGTTTATCATATGCATGCAGGTATCTACTGATCCCTTGAAACTTGAGTTACAGCGCCACCTGTGGTGGGCGCTGGAACTGAAACACCCTCTCCCTAGTCCTTTGCAGGAGCATAAAATGCTCTTAGCCATAAAGCTGCCTCTCCAGTCCTGGAAAACAATTTTATAAAGTACTTGTATAAAAAGATTAATGGTATGGTATTTTCTACTTGTTGATCACAAAGCCACTTGAACGACTGTTTGATCTCTGGGCCATTTTAATATCCAGGTGCTTGTTTTTGTTATATATATATTCTTCATTGTCCTTACGCTATTAATCACTTATGGTTTGTATTATAAGGAAGTGTTTTCTATTATTCTATGGGAAACTCTATTTGTTTTATTGATAGTCTTCTTTATTACATAAATGTTTTTACTTTTGTGGAAGAAATTTTATCTATTTGTTTATTCGGGCATTTTGGTTTGTTTGTTTATTTTTAGCTTAAAATCCTAGAAAATTATTCTAAATCCAATGACAAGATGTTTCCCTTGTTTGTCTCCTAGGTGATTATAGATTTTTCATGTTGAAAAATTTGACCATCACAAGTCCACTCTTTGTCAGCTTGACACCCAAACATAACACTTTTAAACCATCCTCTCCCACCTCTTGTCTCTATACACTCATGGCTGTCTTGTAATACAAATGTGTTTAAAACAACTCAGATGTCCCCATAATCTTTAGCAGTTTGCAACTTTGGTAACAAGAACACTGGCCTGCAAACTTCATTTTGTTGCTGCTGTGGCTGGTGTATTCTGGCCTAGATTTGTTCTCAGGGCAATGCTGACCTTCTAAAGTGAGTTTGGAATGATTCTGTCTTCTTTTTTTGAATAATTGAAAAAGAAACTGTGTTCATTTTTATTTAAATATTTAATAGAATCAATAGCAAAACCTTTTGTTCTTAAGCTTTTCTTTGATGAAGGACATTTTACTGAATCTTTCCTGGTCTGCTCAGGTTTGCTCTTTCATCATATTTTAATCTTTAAGCTGTGCATGGGCAGGGGTTTGTGCATTTCTTCTAGTTCCTCACCTTTGTTGATCATAATAATTTAATGGTCCTTTTCATTTATTTACTTTTAGTTGTTATACCTCTTTTCTCATCATTGATTTTAAAACCATAATGACTTTTTTTTCCAACTTTACATAACAGAAATATAAATGAGTAAGAAGAAAAGCATGGGATCTATGAGAATGCCCAGAATCAAACAACTTAAAAGGAGGAATCAGAGATAAAAAAAGAGGGAAATGGATACATTTCTTGAGATCTAGAACACTGTGTAACAAAATGTGTAGGAAACACAGTACCATGGGGGAAGCTTTTGGGAATCAAAGATTTTATCAGACTTTATCAAAAGGTCTCAAACAACCTATTCCTGTATATCAAGCAGCTAGGAAAACATGTATAAACCAAACTCAAATTTAGAAGACAAAGGAAAAAGAAAGTTCAGAGCAGAAGATAGGACCCAACAAAAAATAAAAATGTCAGCAATATGAATACATTTTTAAAAAAGATGAATAATATTGGTAAACCCTCAGTTACACTAATTATAAGAGAAAGATGACTCAATTAAATCAAATCAGAGATGAGCTATTTTTTTAAATTGAGAGTCCACTTTTATTTATTTACGTGTAGGCATTCCATTTTCTCACTACCATTTATTTTAAAGAAGATGTTTTTCCATTTAATTAACAAATATAATGTGTATGTATGCATTTAACGTGTGTTTGTGTGTGACCATGTCATACATACGTGAATGGAGGCCACAGAGCCACATCAGGTGTTTTCTCTAACATTCACCTCTTTACGGTTTTGAGAAAGGCTCTGTCAAGGAACCTGGAGATCCCTTCTGGGCTGTATGCCTGGCTAGCATCCTCTTGGGGATCCCCGTCTCTACCTCCTAGCACTGGGGTTGCATGTGTACATCTATACCTGGTACATATATTTACATGGGTTCTTAGATTCTGACTTAGATGTTCTTACTCTTGCTCATCAAGTGCTTTACCCACTGAAACACTTCATCAGTTTGTTCTCATCTTTTAATCATGTTCGTGTCTTCACAAAAAGTTCTTTACTGCATGTGTGAGGTGCCCTTTCCCAATATGGTTTTACACTATGGATTTACATGTGTGTCGTTATGCCTGATGTTTTCCTTGTGAACCCAAGTCAGGATCCTCTTACCCTAGATTGTGCTGACATTATTCCTTCCAAATTTGCTATCCAAATTATGTTATCTATTTTTCCATACAGAGCTAACATAACCTTATCTCTGATTTTCTTACTTTTGAAATGTACTGAATTTTTGGTATGGAATCTTAACTAATATTATCATGGGTTAAAACATGTTGCCTGTTATTCAGAGTATATGGAGTTCTAATAGTACTTTCAGAACTAAGTTGATTAATTCATTGACATACTTTCAGACCTAAGTTGATTAATTCATTGACCCTTTTGTGTTGCAACTTGTATGTGGTATGTGTGTGTGTGTGTATGTGTGTGTGCACATGTGTGTGTGTGTGTGTGTGTGTGTGTGTGCACGTGGAGGCCAGGGGTGACTTGAAGTGTCTTTATCAATCACTCTCCTCTTAAGTTATGAAGCAGAGTCCCTCACTGAAGCTGTGGCTCATTGAGTCAGGTAGGCTGGCCAGTCAGTGGACTCTGTCTTCATCTTCTAAAACTGAGGCTGTAGATTCACACTACTCTGCCTGGCTTATATGTGAGTGCTAGTGATCCAACTCACATCTTCATGCTTATGTGGCAGGCACCTTATTGAGCAGGCCAGATCCCCTTCTCCTATTGTAATTTAAAAAAAAATTCTAATCAGAATCAAACCCAACAAAGTTTTGAGAACATTTTTCATGTTATTAATGATACCATTCTGGCTTACACACCTACTTAGGCCTATTATTACATGTGTTTTGCTGTCATTTTATGTATGTTTGTATGCTGAACAGCTTTCACTTCACTAGATAGGAGCTGTGAACAACCTGGGGATGCCTGAAATCTGGAAAACATTACTAAATAGGACTCTATTTGAAATGTCAATGAATGCTGTGAGCCAATGCTTTGATTCATTTTTGTATTAAAAAGTATCAGAAGCTATTTAATTTAAAAATAGAATTTGTATACCATATGTTATGTACATTTAAAAATAGGCCACTCTTTTTACACTTAGAAATGTGACTACGTTACAAAGAGGAAACAAAGAGAAAAGTAATGGTTTTGAAAAACTAAATTTTGATAACGGCACAATGTATCAGCCTTCCCTGGACACTGATGTTAGCAATAACCCCAGAAAGAGGGTAATTTTAAAAAACAATATTTCATGGCTTTGTCAGTTTTCCCCAAGGCCTCCTTTAATCCCCCAATCTTCAGGTCATTCTCTTGAAGTGTCTGTCACATCATATGTGCGTTGAAACTGGTCCCACTATCCAAGCATCTTTTAAGACAATATCTTTTGCTGGGATTTAAGCAGCCCCAGAGCAATACCTTAATTCTCTTGTGAAATAATGCAGGCTTACAAGGTTTGAAAATAATAGTGTGTGTGTGTGTGTGTGTGTGTGTGTGTGTGTGTGTGTGTTTGAATAAGAATGTGGCATAACGCAGTTGTCAGTTGTTAGGATGCTTTATTAAGCAGGGAAGAGTGTGTGGGAGACCGTTTTGGAATTCTTCATCATTTGGAACCAATTTGTCATCTGACAAATTCTGACTTGTCACAGGTGGGTCTACTCAAAAAGATATAAACATGTAACATTGTATGAACTGAACAAGTCATATTTAGGAACACAAGTGTAGGTTCCTAAAATATATTTATATGCACACTTATCTCCCTAGATATACATATACGCATGCAATAATAATTAGTAAAAAGAGAGCCATGCGTTTGAAAGAGCGTGAAGAGAAATTCACAAGGAGACACTAAGAAGTGTTCACACAGTTTTAAAAAGCAATTCTTCTAGTTCCTGACCTGTAATTACTAAAGTAAATAAATAAACAAAAAAAGCAAGCAAACAAACAAATCCAAAATTAGCCTGATTTGGAGGGCAGAAAGAAGAAGGAAAAATGCTGTAATTATAATCTCAAAAATAAAATAAAATAAAAAACTGAGTTTTACTTGTGAGACTAGCTGGTGAGGAGGATGTGGGCAGAGCTGGGGTAGGGGAGAACATATCTAAAATATATTGTATGAAAGAAATTAATAAAAACTGTCATTTGAAAAATTACTTAGGTATTACTAGGGAGTATTTCAATGAAAAACTGTGAATTTTAGGTAAAACACTTAAAAAACTTCGGGTGTTTTTGTTTTAGAGTTAGTGTACAAGAATCACAGCACATATTCATGACTTATATCCTCAGCTAGTTAGGTAACATTGGTTTTTACTTATTCATTTTAAAAGCAAATTTCATTTTATCTTATGCAACATAATGAAGATTGAAAGAAAGAAACATCATATGTGCTAGGGTGAGCTCATAAACTCTGATTGGACAGGTTAGCCAGTGTAGCCAAAAAACCTCCTGTGGCACCACAGAGTATATGACATAGTTTGTTTATTACTTGTCTCATACATAATGTAAGAGAATAAACTCCAACTTCAAGAGCAACTTTGTTATTTCAATTATCTAGAGAGTAGACAAATATCATTTCCACAAACGAAGAGACGGGTCCCTTCTAGCTCCACACTAATTCTCATGAGTTTACAGCGTTCCTAGGCTATGGCTGTTCAGCTTAGAGTAGACTCATCTCAGATCCTTGAAATGATGGTGCAGCTTCTTTCATCTGTAAGGTTGTACTAACTCTCCAGCACCAGAGAGCATTCCTGCCTGACTTTGTCTTTGCGCTTAGTGCTCTGGTCTGTCAGAGCACATTTGCTTTCATGAATTCCTGACACTAAGCTTTGTCTATGCTATATAGTTGCTCTTCGGGACATTTTCAAAGGCTATTACAAGATTGACCCTCTCTTCATTATCCTCCTAAGATTTTATCTTCATTTCTCTGGTAATACCCATTTTCCAGTTTTTGAAATTCCCTACATTTAGTTAGAAATTGTCTTCATGGTATCTTGTAATAAAATGTAGTTCCAATGTTTTCAAGGATGTTTTTAATTGTTAATAATATTATTGTTAAGGGCTCAGATGAAAATGGAAGACAGATTTTATAGACCTCGGAAAGAAAGGATTGGATGCTAAAACCTGGGGTTTCAATATTTGTGCTGGGTTAGTGCCCTTGGAGGATTTGACTTTTCAAGGCTATTGCTCACATAAAAAGATGAAGAATTCGGGTCATAATTGTTAAGTTATAATTGTATCCTAAAATTCTCTAGTCATCATAGAGAAATATTTATTGAAATAAAAACACATATTAGCATTCAACTTATGATATTTAAAGAACCAAAAATCATACTCCGGCTTGCTCATTATCTCATTGAATAAAACCTTAGTCTGTGATATAAAAATGAGTTTGACATTTTATCTTCCATGTGATTTCTAATTTGGTTTAGTTTGTGATTTCTAACATAGATATTTTAAAAATCTTTTCTTAAAAACAATCCAACAGAGTTGAACTTATTTCTCTGCTTAGAGGCTAATTAAGCCCTTAATTTTCTCTCTCATTATGAATCCTGACAACTTGATTTATGTTTAATTATTTACAGTATATAAGTTGCCTTTTTTTTTTTTTTTTTACACAAGAGAAGATTGATTCTAAAATACTTAGAGCATAGGAAGTTTGTCAAGACCAAATTCATTGTTTGGTTTCTTAAACTACCAACCAACAATGAAGATAATGGTCACCAACTTTTTTAAAATGCCTTTTCTATGGTTAATTAATTATTCTGAAGTATAATCTTTATGGTGATATAGAAGACTATATCTTTAGGCACTTATAATATCATTCCTGAGAAATCAGCTCAGTCCAAGATCACAAGCAAATACTATAGCAAACAGATTGTAGTAATCAGAAAGAATAATGAGTGTATGATACTTAGAGTGATAGCTTAGTTGGCACCTCAGAAGAGAGATCCTTAGTAGGGAGTTGCGTCAATTAGATTGATATGTGGCCGTGCCATTGTGGCATTTTTAAAATTACTAATTGATATAGGAGGGCCCAACTGTGTCTGGGCTACATAAAAAAAGTTTGAGTTATCTGGGGAGATAAAACCAGTAAGATAAAATCTTTGCTTCAGGTCCTGCTTCCTGGTCTTGTCTTAAGTGTCTGACTTCATTTCTCCCTTATGATGGACTCTAAAGGAGGAAAGAAACCCTTTTCTCCCTAATTTTCTATGGCTCAGTTTTAAATACAGCAACAAGCCAACCTAGGATGCTTGGTTAATGTTTGAATAAGAAAGTAAAGCATGGATTGTAGCATTGCTTCAGTGGAAACACTCGAGAATATTCATCTCAGTTAAGTTTCAAATAACTGTAGTTGAGAAAGATACGCAGTGTCATGATGCTACCAACCTAATGGTGATCATTACTGACATAGAAACAAATTCAAAAGGGCTAAAGTGGAATCAAGTCCTCCAATTTCAGACCTCTCTCTTTACTGTTATATCTTATTATTTCTATTTTAACTGCTATGCCATGGTGACAGTGGATGAGAACAGTGTTAACATTGTGGCTTTTTTATTAGCCTTAGAATTTACAAAGAAAATATTTCTGTGTGCACTGAGATGCATTGACATTTGCTGTCTATGTAGAATCTGGATTTTATGGCCATGTATGCCTTTCCTTTGTATGACTGCTCTTGTTTCTAATTTCTTTTATTTTTGGAGATTATAATATTATTACATAATTTTTCCACTCTAAATCCTCCCATATACCCTTTCTTGCTCTCTTTCAAATTGATAGCCTCTGTTTTCATTCTTTCTCTCTTTTCTCTCTTCTCTCTCTCTCTCTCTCTCTCTCTCTCTCTCTCTCTCTCTCTCTCTCTCACACACACACACACACACACACACACACCACTGTTTTCCTCATCTTCATCCTTAGTGGTCATCATATAAATTTCAGAGGGAATACAGTAAATAGAAAAAGAAAGCGGGAGTCACAGAAGCCATGGGAAATCAGCAGAAGAACAGCAGTATTGACAATGGACTCAGGAGCCACAGAAGTGGAACCATGGTAATGAGGAGGTCTACAACTGTGGCAGCCAAAAGTAGTGCTAAGAGGCATGGTAGCAATGAGAAGCAACTGTAAAGTTCTAGCAAGGTGCCAAGGCCAAAGCAAGAGAGGTGATGGAAGTGGACTAGGCAAGAGAGAGCAGGGTATTGGGGCTAATGGTGAGAGACAAGGGTTGCAGGTCAGCATAGGCTAACCCTAACCAGCTTACAAAGTAAGTCTGCTTGCTTATAGCCAGAAAAGGAGGTCTTTGCACCACACATGGAGAACCTGTATGCAAATGAACTTTGTGTTTAGCCTGATTAAGGCAGTGTTTCTTTTTCACTAGGCATAGCAGCCCCTGTGTTTGACTGCAAGGGGACCTACTTTTCTTCTGGCCCAGATGAAAATGGTCAAGAGAAAACCTACTCTAAATTCCACAAACTCATTGAAACCATCATGGGGTGACTGATCCTTCAAAAGCCAGAATGGTGTTTTTGCAGGAAGCAGCCGTGATTATCATGCAGCTTCCTAGGTTACCTGTTTACATTGCCTGGTGCTCTCACAGGATTTTTAGGCTGCTTGGGTGACCATGTGCTGTTCAAAGCACCAATGAGGGTCTAACAGCTTTCAACTAGGGAGACAATTCACCTTACTCTTCAACTTGCATACAGAAAAAATAGACGTTAGGAAGAATATTAAAATAAGTACATAGATTTTAATAGTGATTTAATAATGCTTAATCCCTGCATAGTCCCCCAGGAAAAGAGGCACTCCCATTTATCTCAGTACATCTTCTGACACCATCCTATTTTTGATACGCTGGATGCCCAGTTCTGCCCTTCTGCCTACTTACCGCATGCTTTTCAGATGGCTCCCACCACTCAAAGAGCTTCTTACAGACATGGGGAAGGTCCCTGTAGTTCAGTGCAGGCAACTAGCATTTACTTATATCTGAGGATTTGTGGGTGCATAGCCCTGGCACTCTGGAGTTCACAGAAGCCCCTAGCTTTGGGCTTTTCTCTTATCTCCCAGTTTGCTAAAACACTTGCTTGTTACTTAGTGTTAGTGAGGCTCTTATAAACAGGCTTCTACCAAGTTCTTTTTGAGAGTCAGTCTTTCAACAAGGGCTTTTGGTAAATCCACATCTATTTTGAGTGATAGGTAATTGGTTTAAATTGTTTCTGTCACTTCTGCTATGGCTTCTATTTACAGTGTTCTGGTGTGTGTGTGTGTGTGTGTGTGTGTGTGTGTGTGCGCGCGCGTGTGCATGTGTGTGTGTTTGTGTGTGTGCATCCTTTCTCTTTCCCATTCTGTGCATGTTTAAATAACCAACGTTTTTCTATTAGGGCTCAATTTTTCATAAATGTCAAAAATACTATAATTTTCCGTCTAATTGAATGTAACAGTTGCTGAATTACATTCTATCTTCTCAAATTAATCTTTTGATGTGAAGAGATAACCAGCTAGGATGAATCCAACATCTCTCCATTTTAACACATATATCATATATTAGAAATTAATCTCTAAAATTTCCCAATTAAAGAAGACCCTACCATTACTTATACTAAGTTTCTGACTGATTTATTATGCCATCCTTCAATAGTCTTACTTAGAAAAAGTGCTTTGGGCTTTCTTTTGCTCTGATCTTTTTCTGTGCTATGATCTGTGCTGCTAGGCATCAACCCCAGTGCCTAACTTATGCTCATGCTGGGCAAATGCCCATATCTGAGTTTCATCCCAACCTATACGTATTCTAGTTTTTAAACTTTTCGTTTCAACTTTTAAGTTTTCTTAAACTTTAAAAAAAAATTATGTTATTCGCCTCAGGGTGTTCGATGCCCCAGTGTAGGCAGGAGTACAGGAGTGGGTGGGAGGGGAATCACCCTCATAGAGGCAGAGGGAAGGGGGATGGGATAGGGATAGGTCTGAAGGGGAGACCTGGAAAGGGGAAAACATTTGAAATGTAAATAAAATATCCAATCAAAAAATTAAGTTATTGTATTTATTTATATTCCAAAAGTTACCCCCATTCCTGGTCTCCCCTCCCCTAGTTCTTCACTCTATCTCCTGCCCCTAAGAGGGTACACCCCAGTTCACCTACCCTCCCCACCTCACCCCCACCAGTATCTCCCTTCCCTGGGGTATCAAGTTTCCACAGGAATAAGCACATTCTTTCCCACTGAGGCCAGGCAAGGAAGTCCTCTGCTACATATGTGCTGGGGGCCACAGACCAGCCCATGTATGCTCCTTGGTTGGTGGCTTAGTCTCTGAGAGCTCTGAGGGATCCAGGTTAGTTGACACTGTTGTTCTTCCTTTGGGGTTGCAATCTCCTTCAGCTCCTTCAATCCTTCCCCTAACTCTTCCATAGGAGTCCCCAACCTCAATCCAATGGTTGTCTATAAGTATCTGCATTTGTTTCAATCAGCTACTGGTAAAGCCTCTTAGAGGACAGCCATACCAGGCTCCTGTTTGCAAGCACAATATGGCATCAGTAACAGTATTGGGCTTTTGGCAAATCCACATCTATTTTGAGTGTTAGCAATCGGTTTAAATTATTTCTGTCACTTCTGCTATGACTTCTATTTACACAGTGTTCTGTAGTGTGTGTGTGTGTGTGTGTGTGTGTGTGTGTGTGTGTGTGCGTGCGTGCGCGCGCGCGCGCGCATCCTTTTTTTCTCCCATTCTGTGCATATTTAAAGCAACAATGGGATGGATTCCAAATTGGGCCAGTCACTGGATAGCCTTTCTTTCAATCTTTGCTCCATTTTTGTCCCTGCATTTCCTTTAGACAGAAACACTTTTTTAAAACTTTTTGCAATTATTTCAAAAGTAATCACATCATTTCCCACTGCTCCTTGATCTCTTTTAAACCACTCCATATGCTCCTCCTTGATCTCCTTCAAATTCATGACTTCATTTACATTGATTGTCGTTATGTACATATATGTGTGTATATATAGATATATATTCTTAAATATATAAATACAATCTGCTCTACTTGTATAATGTTCCTTGTATTTATGTTTTCAGGGCTGACCATTTGGTATTAGGTGACCAGTTGGTGTAGTTTTCCCTGAGAAGCCTATTTCTCCTGCTCTCAGCATTCCTTAGTTGCCTGTAGTTATTTGTGTAGAGTTGAAGCCCCCTCAGCCTTCCCTTCTACATCAGCATATTGATTCCTGTTGCCATTGCTTATCTCATTTAGAGCCAGTTATGTGGTTTAACTTTGGAAATCCCTATGAGACACAGCCAGCAAACTCCCCCGTCTTCTGGATCTTACAACCTACTCAAGACCTCTCTATCCCTCTTCCAAAATTATTCCTGAGTCTTAGAAACTGGATTGTGTGTAGATGTGTTAACGGACTGGGCTCAACATGGTTTTCCATAAAGGTCTCCATCTGTTACAAAAAGAAGTTTTTTTGATGAAGGATGAAGACTACACTTATCTATGGATATAAGGATAGATATTTAGAGTGAGTATAGATAGGGGCTACACTGCTTTAGTAAAGTGATGGTGGCTATAGTTTGTTTTAGTTAAAGCTCTACTGCTGTGAAGAGACACCATGACCATAGCATCTCCTATAAAGTAAAGCATTTCCCTGGGAGCTTGTGTACAGTTTCAGGGGTTAGTGCACAGGCAGACATGGTCCTGGAGAAGAAGCTGAGAGTTCTACATCCAGCTCTGCAGACAGCAGGAAAGGAGAGGATGCCAAGGGGCCTGGCTTGGACCCTTAAAACCTCAAAGCCTAATTTCCTCCAGGAAGGTCACACCTACTCCAATAAATGGTGTCATGATGGCAATGAACTCATCCTCTGATACCCTAAGCAAAACCCCAAGTAAATGCTTTCTTTTTTAAGTTGCCTTGGTCAAGGCGTTTTGTCATAGCAATAAAAAAGTAACTAAGATAGATTCCTTGTGACTTTTTCAGACTTTCTTACTGCTACTTTACCTTGTATCTCCTTCCTCTGTACTAATTTCCTCCTGTTGTCCCTCATTAGAGCCCGCCCTTGAATTTCTCATTTCCCTCCTCAGATCACTGATACTTATAAATCATGTCAAAGGGCTTAGATGGCTTTCCCTTTCCAGATCTTGGGCTGGTTCCACTCCCTCTACACAGTTCTGCCTGGTAGCCATCTGACACCGCTGGTTCCTCCAGTACCATGATATCTCCAGTGCATTCAGGCTTCACTTTCTCAGTTTCAAGCAATGGCTTCTCTGGACCTCCATGCAGGGACTCCCCTATCACAGGCCTGCACTCAGCAGTGTTCCTTAGGTGCAGACCAAGTTTCCATAATTCCTTTTCTTTTCATCCTTCATGATTCTAAAGCCAGAACCACATTGCTGATACTGCCAATTTACACTGATCCCTTGGGATAAAGCCTGGTTCTCTCCTTGAATTATATTTACATAAGCTTTCCTTCTTGTGCTTTTAAGATGGAGGAAATAATTTTGGCCTGTTCTTTTACGATTGGGAGGTGGTGTCTTGGCTATGGCTACCACTCCCTTTATTCTGATTTGTGCCGGGCTTCACCTTTTCTCTTGCAGCACAATCCTTGGCCCCAGTATTAATTCTCCCATTGCCCTTTTTACCATTAAACTACACTTTGTATTTATTTTTGGCCTGCATCATTTTCATTGTAGATATGCATAAGAGTGATTACTGATAACCTCAGTGCAGAATCAATATTAGGCTGATTGAAATCTCCCTGTGATTTCTAATTGAAGGGTAGACAAAGTAACAAATCAAAGATTTGACAAAATAGAAGACTCTCAACTCTCACTTTTAAACATCCTTCCTTCTATAAACTAACCTTACTTTCATTGTTTGGGATTAAAGTGTGAACCAAGGGCATGCCCATATTCCAGGCAGAGGGATTAAAGGTGTGTGTGGCATGTCTGCATTCCAGCCAGACCTAGAAGGACTTTGGATGTGATCAGAGTAGCCATGTTGCTGTATTAAAATTACTCTACACTAGGAATGAGCATTTCTAGCAATGAGAGACATTAAATAATATTTAAAAATAAAAAAAAAGAGATCTCCCTGTGAATGAAAGTAGTGCAAAATTTTTCAATTTACCCTCAGGTAGACTTTTAAGACAAGGCCTAAAAGTGGCCACAGACTTGGCTAAAATACTGAAAGAATGGTCTTTAGCATATGGCTAATACTGTTTCTCTCTGAAATTCTTGAGCTGTGCTTGGGTAGTACACATTACTTTCAGCATTGATGTCTTTCAAGCTCTTACTAGAATAGTCCATTAAGACCTGCTTACCACCTCCAACCCATTTCCTAGTTTAAAGTCTCAGAATCTTTCACATTCCTCCAAAAACAACGTGTTTAAGTCTGTCACACCAACAGTCTACTTCCTGGTGCCAATATCTGTCTTAGTGACTTTTGTATTGGTATGATAAGATATCATGCCCAAGGCAATTCATAGTCTTGCAGAGTTTGAGATTACCTAAAGACCATGTGGACTCTATTGAGATTCTAATCAGCCAAACTTTATTTAAGCTCCAGCTGACCACAGTCCCTTGGGTGCATTTACTGCAGCTGACCACAGTTCCCTGGTGCATTCAGGACTGCAGACCTTTCTGAAGATGGATGGAGTTTTTAAAGGAAAAAGCCACAATTAAACAATTACTTCTTCATTTCTGCAGACATGTACTTCTGCAGATGTGATATAACAACCTGGTCTCATTCAAGTGGTGATTAATCAAGTTTACAGATGCCAAATAAGCATTCATCATTTCACAACAGTTATATATTTTTGGAAAAGGGCAAAGAGGGCTTTAGTGATTAGCAGTTCTGGAATAGTCTAACAGGCTTAACCTCTTGGAAGTGTTTAAACAGACTGATGTTGTTGACAGGGCCTGCCTCAGGCTTCTAGGGTAGTTGCTTTGCTCAAAATGGAGTCATTTTAACTGCTACCATAGAAGAAAGAGGTTATGGGTGGCTTATGGATTCAAAGAGTGAGTGTAGAGAAATTTTATCCAGCAACATGTGACTACTCTGGCAAGGGATCACCTCCAAAGATATATGTCTGTGTGATCCTGGTGGGATGCAGATACACCCTTAGCATACACCTATAAGGTAAAATTAATTTGTAGCAGAAAGCATCCCTTAGCCATTAGAAAGTGACATCTAATTGAAAGGCAGAAAAAGTAAAAAAAATCAGAGAAAGATTTGACAGAATGAATCAGAGATATGATACCCCCAAGTCTCACAAGAACAGTCAGGAAAGAAAGTCTACTTAACAGCAGTGTACAGAGAGAGAATGTCAGTTGATAGGCAGTGCGGTGGAGTTGATGTAGTGGCAGTTCATCTCATGGAGTTCAGAGGCAGTTTTACTGTGACAGATTTACAGAGACAGGTTGCATGTGAAGACAGAACAAGCCAAAGAATGAGAAGAAGCCAGAAGATTAGAACAGATTGTCAGAGTTACCTTGCAGCCAAGGAGAACAATTCAGTCAGAAGCTTAGAAAAGCCAGATTGAATCAGTCAGCTTGGAGAGGAGATGGAGCCAAAATAGCTGAGTTGAACCAGCCAACCAGAGTTCAGAAAGAACCAGAAAGAGTGAGTTTATTCAGCAGTAAGCCTCCAAGATGACAATTATATTAGGCAAATAAATGTTACTTTTACTGGTTAGTCCATGACCATCAAGGTGGGAGGGCAGGGCACCCTGCAAGCCTGCTGCTGGTGCTGGAGCAGGAGTTTAAGCTCACATCTTAAAACAACAACCACAAGGTGAAGAGAGAAAGCTAACTTCTGAAGCCTCAAATCTTAGCCCCAGCAACACACCTCCCCCAGCAAGGCACACCTCTAAATCCTTCCCATAGAGTTCCAATGACTAGGGAACCAAGCATTCAAATGTGTGAGCCTATGAAGGCTTGCTAAGCAAGCATTCTATCAATAAGGTCAATTTTTAGGTTAAATCTTGATTTAGTTTTTCAACATAACAAGAGTGTTATCTAAACATTCCTTAGAATTTTAGAGGTATATCTAGCAGAGAAATGAATTCTTAAGGTCAAGATTTCAGAAGAATGATTTTTTTTTGAACCAAATAATAGAATAGAATCTGTTCCACTTTTCTTTCATGGCATCTAGATATGTATAACCTTTTCAGCCTTGGTTTTCTCAGATTTACAGATTTCAGCTCTTAGCAGCCATCCCTCTCATTTTTGTTACAAACTGAACAGAAAGAGTAAATGCTTCTCTCTGGGTTGCGGAGAGAAATAGATGGATTATTTACATGTAAATTTCTACCAATCATCCATATTTGATGAATAAGTAAAAAACCTTACCTTTGGTATTTTTTTTTTCAGTGTAACTGTTAATAAAACTGAAGAGGAGAGAACAGGAAAGTGGAAAGCTTACGTGTAGGGTTTTCAGGTTAAAAAATGAATAGGATAGGGATTGGGGGAGTAATAGGAACTAAATTAGCATAGTCAGAATTATCGTTTATTGTTTTTAAAATGAGTTCATTTAAACTTAAAAGATAAGTTAATGTTTTAAAATAAAGCAGAATAAGAAAAATTAAACAAATAATCATGAATGTGAAGAAAAGGAATAAGTTATTTAATTGTTACTAAATAACTTCTTAAGCTGAGCATGGATATCCATATATCTGTATCAGAAAGCCAAACACTTCCTATAACTTTAATAATTCACTGGTTTTCAGCTCCCATTTCTCAGACAACCACCACTATCTCTGTACTAGTGGGAGGGAACACCTTCCTTGTCCATCAGTGACATTGTATATGCTGTGTGCAGCTGCCCCTCTGTGTCCTCCACTCCTGTTGAGACTCACTGAGAACAAGGAAATGAGTGCTCCTCATACATCAAAAGGAAGCCAAAAGTGAGCAAAGATAAAATTGAGGTCAAAAAGGTTAAGAGAGGAAAGATGTACTCGTTTTTATTCTGGGCCAGTACATGGTGGTTTCTGTTTGAGCGAGCAATTACAGATCTTTGATGGGCTAGGTTTCTATACTTCTGCCCCAGGCCTTGATAATTTGGTCCTCAGTGCAGTTGCCCTTGAATTTTCTTCTATTTCCTCTTTGTACTCCAGGTCAAAAAGTCTTAGGTAACGACTTCTATTTTCTATAATAAATACCCAATTTCAAACAGCTGCTGTGAGAGTGCTGAGACAAAAAAAAAAAAAAAGTTTCTTAGAGTGTCCCCACTCCTTTAGTATCAGCCAATAAAAGGCAAATCTTATCTGAAAATTAGAGATCAATAGGGCCAATGACACAGATGCTTGTACACACACACCCATGTGCATACACACATGCAGGAGTACCGTTATTGATACTTACATCTCTTATCTGTTGTACCATACTTTTGTTGTATGGTTATGGTATGTGTCCTCTTTCTGGTTGGTGGTACTATTAGGGAAGGTTTTAGATATTTTAGTATGTGGAGCCTTAGCAAAGGAAGCACTTCACTGGGAGTGGGCTCTCAGAGTCTATAGCCTTTCCTTACTTCTAGTCCACCCTCTCTGCTTCCTGTATGAAGGTAAGAAGTTGAGACATGATCTCACAGCTTCCTGCTCCAGTCTCCTTCAGCCATGCTTTCCCCCACCAGCTCTCTCTATATCCAGCTCTCTACAACTGTACATCCAAGTCTTTCTTCTGTAAGTTGCTGTTGTTCATGGTATTTTTTATCTCAACAACAGAAAAGTAACTAACACAGAGTGTACCCTTCCACTTCTTCTGTCCTGACTTGTTCTTTCAATAGATAGGAGCTGATCTTTGAAAATTATTCCTTAGGCTTCTGTGACTACCTTTTCTTTCTTTTTTTTTTTTTTCATTTAAAAGGTTTTGCCAACCTGAGTGCCAGGATACAGAGTAAGTGGAGGCAGCTAAACTCTTTCTTTAACTCTCTCTGTACTTCAGTTGGAATCTTTCATACTGAAATCTTCATGTTCCTTGTTCCTTGTAGATGGCTTTCTCTTGCTACCAGTCACAGGTAGAAATAGGTACTGGGAACCCAGTCGCTGTCAGTGGTCTGTCCTCAGGGGATGCAGTTCCTCCTGGTGAACCCTTCTTCATGGCCCATCTGATGCTATCTTGAATGGTGTAATCACTGAAGTTTTTGCTTGAAGTGGACATTTCTGGTTTCTTTGGAAACTCAGTTGTGTCATGTGATGTTTGTCTGGAAGCTGTCTTGGAAGAGGTCACAAGTTGTTTTTCTGGATGCTGTCTTGTAAGAGAATATTTTGGTGAAATGGACATATGAGAGGATGTTTTGCTGAAGCAGACATATGAGAAAGCATGTGATGTTTTACAGGAACAGACTCTTGAGAGGGCAAATGATGTTTGGAAAGAGTATAAGTAGAACCTTACAGACAATGAAAAGATGCTCTCGCATTGCTATGCTGTGCAACGCTTTAGTGGTCTTCACTGGTCATGAAATGCTTTGCTGGTCTTTGCTGATTTTCACTTGTCTTGAATTCATAGAGAAAAATGCACCAAAGGACTTCTTGTGCTATTCTGGCTGATTATTTCTACTTCTTCTGACCCATACCCATTCGGTGGAGCAGTTTCTGCTGGATCGAGCTGCTATACTGATTCATGTTTGGTGTTTGCTATTGGATTGGACTGCTGGTATCCTGACAATGAAGAGTAGACTCATCTCAAAGAACTACTTCTAAACAGGTCCACAACTCTCTTTTCCTATAAAGCTTTTTCCTCTACCTCTGGCCAGTGAGCTAGAAGGGGGTATGAAGCATTCAAGAATCCTAAATAAAATAGGTTTAGAAAACTCTAAGCCTATATCAGCTGGTGACCATGATCTCTGAACTTTATTCAATATCCTTGTTTTCTCTGACTTTGGTAGGTGGTTTACTTCAGATTGTCTTCACTTCGATATTTTTATACTTTGTAAAATCTCTGTGGCTGATGTGTTGAATTAATTTTCCTGATCAGATTCTACTTTTGAAGTGGAAACTGGTCAGACCGAGTCATCACACTGCAGTAGACCAACCACATCGACTTCATTGAGAAGGAAGACAAAGGCTGGAGGAAGGGATGAGTAACTGAAGAGAACTCTGGCTTTTAAAAACCAACTACATTTTCACAGGCTGAGAGTGTAAAATGCTTGCTGTATAAGTGTGTAATTATAAAGACTTGAGTTTATATTTCTATGACCAATGGAAGAAGTTGAGCTCAGTGGTGAACACTTAGAACCCTAGTGGTGGGAAGGGGAGGCAGAGCCAGGAGAATCCCTAAGGGTCACTGGTCAGCCAGTTTAGTGGAATCAGGGAACTTCAGGTTCAGTGAGAAAAACTATCTCAAATAATAAGGTGATTGCAGGATACCCCCATTGTCAATCTTCATATAGGCATATACATCGAAAACACACACACACACACACACACACACACACACACACACACACACACACACACACACACACTTGTTCACACATAAAAGGAAAAAAGATGGAATGTGCATATTTTGAGTTTTTAAGTACCATGGAAGCCCATATTCTGCTCTACCTCAATTCACTTAATCACTACATTAATTTCAAATAGAAGCATATGCTGCACACGAGCAAGGGATTTCTGGGTCACTGTCTGGATATTAATTCCTCAGTAGTTCCTTCCCGCCTTGCTCTCATATGCCTCATTAGTAATGCCATTGTTGAATGAGCTGGGCTTGGGCTTTTAACCCCACCTTGACCCTACACTGTGAATCATGGAGGGCCTTGAATACCTGTTGTCACGCATCATGTTCGTTGCCTGTGGGTGATGTAGAGACATTGCCAGACCATAGTCTGCTTGTCTGTCATTCAGGGAAAAGGAGAAGCTATCTAGTGCTTGTCACCAGTGAAATGGAACAAGCCTGAAGCTGCTTCAGGCTTTTTATGTCCCTTCAGTGGCAAGGATATTACTGTACTGTGGCATAGCTTCAGTCAGCATGCAGGTGCCTAGGAATTAGAAATATTGAATAATTGTCAGAATCAGCTGGTTTATCAACCAAACCTTTACACTAGCCCATCTTTCCTTTTCTGTTTTCACTTGATCTTTCTTTTGTCTCTCATGAAATTCTAGTGGTTAGCTCTGCAATTCTCTTGTAGTATCAACGAAAGAAACTCAGCATATTAGAATGCATAGGAATGCTGCCTTCCTGTATTGCTGACACTACTGTCTTTTTATGAAGTTGGTTCTGGTTAAGGATTGAAAGAGTGAGTTTTAGCAATATGTTTACCTTCTTCTTTGGTAAAAACATTATTATTATGTGTGTGTGCGTGCACACGCGCAGTGTGACCGTGGAGGTCTGAGTACAGTTTTTCAGGGATCAGTTCTAGCCTTGCACTGTGCACAGTAGTAGCTAGGCAGCCACTGAGCTTCATGGGAGGTCTCTGCCTCAGATCCCCATCTGGCTGGAGGAATGCTGCCATTCCTACATGTCTTTGCATCTGGCTTTTGTTCTGTGGATTCCAGGGGTGCAGCTTGGTAGGACAGATTTGTGTAGTTAGTCCCTTTACCTACTGGCAAATCTCTCCAGTACAGCTTTTGCTTTATAGTCTAAATATTTATATAAAAATTATAATTCTGTTATTTCACAGTCATTTCTTCTTAGTTTTCTGTTTTATAAATATTAATTTTCTAAAATATCCATAGTAGAGAATATTACTATATTACTTTAAAATGAACTGTGTCTATGAAACATCTCATCTTGACTGATACAACTGTCCCTTCTTCCTCTGTTCCCTGGGAAAATGGAGAGGAAGCGTGCACATTCTCTAACTCAGCTTCCTGCTTATATACAAATGTCTGTAACCACAGTGAGTAATTAAAGGCTTCAGTATTGCTTTGGATTTTGCTTTCCTTTCAGCTTTATTGACTTTAAATTGACAAATGAAAATTACAGGTATCTACAGTGTACAGTGTGATATAAATATGTGTCAAAATGATCACCACAGTCAAATTAATTAAAAACATGCATCATTTCAGATACTCAGCAGTTTTATATGTGAAGAGAACATTTAAAATTCACTCTCAACAAATTTCAAGTATATATCACAGTATCATTACTACTGTGCTAGACACCAGATCTCCAGTGCATGCCCATGTAATAGAATGCAAATTTTAGCTCATTGATCAATGAGCACGGTTACTCACTTGTACAATCGTCATTCTGCTCTCTAGTTTGGTAGGTTAGATATCTTTTTAGTCCTCATATGGAGGTGATATGATGCCATATTTGTTTTGCTATGACTGGTTGATTTAACATAATCTCTTCCAGGTTCATCATGTTATTGTAAAATACTTCCTCTCTTTAAAGGCAGACTGGTAATTCACCCTGACCCCATCTGAGCTCACTCATGGGTCTGTCATTCAATGATCAGCAGTGACGCAGTTCTGCTAATACTCAGTGTGCTCTTTCACAAGTTCTTAGATGCATCAGGCTATCATTTAGCTCGAGATATATGTATCTGAGATGAAGGGGATGGTTGGCCCAGGAGAGCAGCACAGAGAAGTTCACACAGGGATAGCCTAGAAATGTCATCAGTAGTCATTCATAAGCCTTTCAAGTATCTGTGAGTGTCATTTTTAACAGCACATTACTTATCAAGGTAGTCACATGATTTGAATGCCATGTTAAGGAGTAAGTAGGACATCTTTTCCTGAGGAGCAAGTACTACAGAGTTTCATGATGGATCGAGGAGAGCAGGTGGGTAAACTGGGCTTTCAATTCAGTAAATGAACAAAACATGTACAAATTAATTATACAATGTGAAAAATGGTGAGCACAGTGCTGGAATAATAAATAAATGCAAACATGTGAAAACAAGATGGAAAATACAAAGAGCCAAGGGACACAGTGCAGTTAATGTACATTTCTAATAAATTGTAATATTATGATAATGAAACTTTCTTTAATTCTTGTAAAGTGACATGACTTATCCTAGTATCATCTTTTATAGAGTGGAAAATAATTCAGTGGCAATGTCATAGAAAATGTTAGTATATTATTAATATACCTATTCCCAAAAGGTTTTTGTGCAACAACGTTATAATTAAGTTCTCTTTTTAACATTTAAAATATTATAAATTGACAATAATTTACGTGTAATTGTTCAGCATTACTGATATGAACTAAAAGTGAAAACACTTTCTACACCTAACAGTTGAGTAACACAGGAGTTAAATAACTACTGGAGCCTAGTTACGTGATTTCCATGTCCTGACATACCACTGAGATAGGATATGTAAGAATGAAAATAACAACACATTCAGTGTGGCTAGAAATCAAGTTCCCCATTTGAGAAACTATGAAAACAATCTCTTCAGTATTTGAGATCGAATATATGAGAGATGGGAGGATGGACTAGTCCTTTCTCTTGTTTGAGTGTCAGAATCTCTAGCAAATGCATCTTAGGAAGAAAGGAACCTGCTCTGTAGATTGAACATGAACTGCATAGCTCTGTCTCTGGTAATGCTGCGGTTAAAGGTGTATACCACCATGCCTGGATCTAAATTTAGCTGGGTAGAATCTTGCCCCAAAGTCCTACTCCCTTAATCTGCTATCTTCTCGAACATAGGATTCAGCTCCATTCTACTTCTTGGTACTCCTTTAATATTTAAGCCATACATTACATATTTTTCCTTTCTAAGCTTGCTATGCTTGTTCAAAATGCTCTTCGTGAGACTTAACCAGAGAACAAAGTCTATGTTGGGGCATTTCTGAGAGTTCCTTTGTCAGTGCGATTAACCTGAGTCTCTTCATTTCAGGTAGACTCTTATGACAAGGGCAAAAAGTAGCCACATTCTTCACCAAAATATCACAGAAACAGTCTCTTGGCTACATACTAAAATTCTTCTCCTTTGAAACCTCTAGAGCCAGGCTTCCACAGTTCAAATCATCCTCAGAAACAAAGTTTTCCTGATTCCTATTAGGATGGCCTATTAAGCCCCACTTAAAGTGTTCCATTGCTTTCCAAATCCAAAGTCCCCAAATCTACATTCTTCCAAACAAAAGCATGGTCAGGGCTATCACAGCAATACCCCAGTGCCTGGTACCAACTTCTGTCTTAGCTATGGTTTTACTGCTGTGAACAGACACCATGACTAAGACAACTCTTCTAAGGACAACATTTAATTGGGGCTGGCTTACAGGTTCGGAGTTTCAGTCCATTACCATCAAGGCAGGAACATGGCAGCATCCAGGCAGGCATGGTATAGGAGTAGCTAAGGGTTCTACATCTTCATCTGAAGGCTGCTAGCAGAATATTGCCTTCCAGGCAGCTAGGATGAGGTCTTAAAGCCCACACCCACAATGACACACCTACTCCAACAAGGCCACACCTACCTTCTAATAGTGCCACTCCCAGGGCTGAGCATATACAAACCATCACAGCTGTCTTGTCTGGCCTCAGTGGGAGAGGAAGGGCCTAGCCTTGCAAAGACTTGATATGCCAGGATGGGAGAATTCACAGGGGGTCCTCCATTCTCTGAGGAGAAGGGGTGTGTGTGGGAGGAGGGATGAGGAGAGGGAACAGTGATCTGGATGTAAAGTGAATCAAAAAAGAAGGCATTGCTAAATCTTCCTTGTGAGTACATGAAAGCACAAGCACATGCAACACACACACACACACACACACACACACACACACACACACACACACACACACAGTGAGAGAGAGCATGAAGGTAGGAGAAAGAGGAAAGAGATGAGATGATAAACTAAAAAATTAGAGCAACAGAGGGAAGGGCTCTGTGCTAGGGAAAGCTGAAGTCATCGAATGCTGGAAATGGCTGGGAAACAAATTCTCTCCATTGCTTTTACAAAGAATCGACCCCCTCAACCCTTGTTAGACTCCTGACCTCCAGAACTATAAAATATTATGCTGTTGTTGTTTCAAGTAACTTGGTTTGGGGCAAATCAATTCAGTTAAAAGCAAGGGATGATTCCTTATTCCCAATTTTACCTGTATTTCACTTGCTGAGAGTATTAAGAAAAGATTTCTTTTTTTTTTTTAAATCTAGAACATGGGAGAATCTGGATAAACATAAATAAATTAATTTCTATTTAAGGAGTATTAGTTAACTTATTTGCAATGGTCAGATGGTAAAGGACAAGATAAACTTGCTTTTGCGAATACCCTGGGGTGGAGGGAATTGTTTTTTAAAAGATTCAATATCTCTGTTAGAGACAGACATGATATAGGCCATAAAATTCTTGTTGAAATCTCAAAATCACATATTTTGCATCATAATATGAGCATTTAATTGAACTATGACATTTTTAATGGGACTTTTTGCAAACAATTTATGTCAAAAATCAGGTGGTTGCAGGAGTATTGGCTTTTATCTGGGTCTGGATTCTAAAGTCCTTTTCCTTTTCATTGATCATAGTATCATAAATGACCTGTTGGAATAAAATAACCCTTGACCATAAAATTATATTAGGTATGATTTATGGTTAATGTATAATTAAGTTATGTGAAACTAATGATACTTCTATAAGAAATAGTGGAGATATTGGCTATGATTTAGTAAGTAGCAGTAAAAAGAACATTTTATTTTATGTAACTATTATTATTATTACTTTAAAAATATGGTGTTCCTATATAGACCTGGGCTGATCAAAAGCTCATTAAGTAAACCAGACTGAACTCAAGCACTTGATTCCTCTATGTCAGTGTCACAAGGGCTGGAATTACAGGCTCCATAATGCTTCATAATGTTTATAGCTGGAAAAGGTTTTATTAGGAACAAATGCTTATCCAAGTCCATTATAGAATTTGAAAAATACTGCCTCTAATCGAATAGTGAAGTAGGTTGGCTAATATTACATCATAATTTACTTTTATGATCCTATCATTTTAATGTAGCAGTAATAGAGAAAAAAAAGATTCTGTTGTTTGAGTACTTCTATTACCTGACAGGCTACTGAACAAAAATTACTTAAGGGAGGAAAGATTTATTTTATCTCATGGTTCTGAGGGATTTTAGTCTGTCAGAATGGAGCGACAGTATGGATCAGCTTCCTGTGGCAGGAGAGGCAGAAGGCAATGTCTTCCTCACACCACAGCAGGATGCAGAAGGCAAGATCAGATCAAAGTGAGCATGACCTTCAAAGGCCTGCTCTCAGTGACTACTCCCAGGCCCCAGGCCCTAGCTCCTAAGGTTCTGGAGCCTCCACCTGTAGTCAGAAATTGAACGACATGAGTC
This sequence comes from Uromys caudimaculatus, assembly GCA_028551405.1. Lineage (NCBI taxonomy): Eukaryota > Metazoa > Chordata > Mammalia > Rodentia > Muridae > Uromys > Uromys caudimaculatus. The sequence goes on along the minus strand of CM052702.1, from coordinate 43,048,420 downwards.
TGTTTCAGATTCAAGTCATGGCAATCACCAAAGAGAAACAAGCTGCAGTTATTCATACATTCCATGATGACGTATCTAAAATATCTTGTGCGGTTCATTCAAGACTATTAGATGTACTGAACACGTATAGAATGAGTAAAAGCAAAGAATTAAGACAAATTAATGTTGCTAAGTAATACGGCTGCTGAACAAATGTCATTTATAAAAGAAAGGCAAATATTTTGACAAATAGACAATCAGCAGCATAAAGAAACTGCAGAATGGGAGCATTCTCAAGGACTTGCATTGTGCACCAGAGTGCTTATCTATGGAGGAAGGTGAAGGGGAGATTCATTATGAAGTGAATGGCTAGGAAATGAGTGGAGCCTTGACCACACCAGTGACAATGGCACCTTGTGAACAGAGAAGAGTGATTAATTCACCTCCTTGCTCCCCACAAGGTTAATAGAAAAGATGGGGAATAAAAGATAAGTACAGAGATGAATTGTGTGCCTGTTTCCCTAAATATCACACAAATAGATGTTTGTTTAAGCTAATTTACAACTTGAAGGCTGCATCAATCAGTATCATTATAGTCATTTTTAAGGTTACTCAAGAAGTACAACTAAGTAAGTACATGAAAGACATTTTTGTTCATGTCAAAGATTTTGATAACTGTATAATGTGAAGGTCTCATACAAAGGGAACTGGAAATTTAAATGTAATAGTTATTATACAGATGATCCATTAATTTATTTTAAAAAAGGTTTTATTCATGTTGTTATTTAGGTGCCTTACTATTTCCAGTCTTTTTGTACAAAAAGTATTAGGGAGACAGAACTTAAATAATCTGAGGGCACAACTCAAATCAACAACTCCAGGACAGAAACAAATCCTAAGCCAAATGAATCTGAGAGTCAAACGGGTAAATCAATCTCTCTCTCACTCTCTCTCTCTCTCTCTTCCCTCATATGCACACACACACACACACTTATATGTAGACACATATGAAGATAATATTGTAGCTATGAGTTAATGATATAAGCTAATTAGTGATTGTAATGATCTTTAAACAGGTTTAAAAAATCAAAATATTCATCTATGATTTTCTTGCTGAAAGGGGGAAGTGCTGTGGATAGCCCTAGTGTTGCTTGTATTTTGATGCTAACTTCACTTTCCCAGGAGAGGCTGTGATGAGGAATGAATCAGGATGACTTCTTGTGAACCTTTTCCCTATCTTAACTTGTAAAATAAAGACAAGAGCTGGTGATTGGGGAAAGGAAGGGAAGGTAGAGCTGAAAAGTTTCGGGGCGAAGGAGGAGAGGAGAGAAGGGAGAAGGAAGGAAGATGGAGAAAGACAAAGAAGATCCAGATTCCGCATGGCTTGAAATAGCAACAGGTAGCTATGAATATCATACAGGGATAGAATAATTGGGATAACTTATCTAATCTAGGTGGGCAGCTTGCATCATTTTCAACTGGCCCCGAAACTATTGTGTGGAAATATTGTGAATTGAGAATTTATTGATATATAAACCTGATGGATCAATTATAAGTTTCTAGAGTTTTGATTTACTGGGTTAAAGGGATTTGTGACAACTAACAGCAGGGGATAGATCGCTGAGAAGAAACAAGAGACTCTGAGGCAGGTGAACCAGAGCTGGGAATACCACATCAAGGGCCAGCCTAGAGGTGGTGAGACCATGGGCAAAGAGTAGCTGGATATAGCACGGGATGGTACAAATTTTTAATATTTCCCACAACACAATAAAGCTGAAAAAATTCTTGTAACAGTAGAAAAAGCAACAAACAAAGCCTACAAAGGCAAACCAGTATTCTTCAAATAGACATGTATGTGTGCAGGCCAAGAGAAGTTTATTAAGAAATAATTTTTTAAAAAAGCTGAAACATTGAGAAAGTAAGACGAGAGAAAAATAAAATGCATTAGTTACAACAAAAATCCAAATACAATTTGATGTGTGTGTGTGTGTGTGTGTGTGTGTGTGTGTGTGTGTGTGTATCTACCTGTCTGTGTGTGGGGTGAGGAGGTTGACAACAGGTATCTTTCTCAGTTATTTTACAGCTCATTCTTTTGAGACAAGGTCCCTCACTGAATATAGGGTTCACTTATTTGATTAAATTAGGACTGTATAGCAATTTCTTTCAACTGAAACATTCCACCCTCCAAGAAGATCCTTAAAACTTAAGAAGTAGACAACTTACAAGTCACAGGAAGTACTAATAACTTATCAAATTTAGAAGACTTTTCCATCCCAAGTTTACACATGCAGAAGGACTGCTGAGGAAGTGATTCTATGACTTTCCAGGCTATTTGCAAGTCATGAACAGTGCTCCAGAATTCAGCTTCCATGATTCATTGTATACGCTGAGTAGGAGCTGTCTTTTTTTTTGTGATGGAGCTGCCTTTGAATTGTCCATGCTTCCTGTAGGTAAGCCCTCATCTATTATTTCTGTAAGCAACCTTATTAAATTCATTTGTTCACCAAGTTCACTTCATATCTCCTGGGAAAAATGTCCCAGCTTTTGCTCATTAATGTGATGCTGTAGGTGGACAGTTCTTCAGCTGGTATCATGTGATGCGTCATAATTACAACGTTAAGCATAATAAAAATATGCATTGGAAAGAAGAGTCTGCGTTCCATCTTGGAACCTATCTACAAGTTTTATGCATGTAGAAACTCCAAGATCTGAAAAAGATACCAAATTCACAATTAGCTTGTGTTACAGATATAGCTTATAGTAGTAATTATTTTAGCAAAGAGGATCAACTATTTGAGAAAATAACATAATATAAGAAAATAAAATTGGTATACTTCTTTAGTGTGTGTGTGTGCGTGTGTGTGTGTGTGTGTGTGTGTGTGTGTGTGTGTGTCTAAGCCTTGAATAGTGGTGCCAAGATAGCTTTAGTTTCATAGTTCTTTTCTCATCATATGGAAAATTCCTATGCTCATCAATCTCTGAATAGTTTGGTTAATTCAGAACTTGGCTTTGAAACTTCAAACTTCATTTCCTGCTGTGGTTATCATTAGTGTTTGGATGGTCACAGGATACTATTGCCCTTGGACATGCTTGTGTAATTATCTTTGTTTTGATGTAGAAATCATCTCAAAAAGATTATTAGTACCCCCAAAGTCTACATAATTAAGCAGAAATAAAATTCAAAGTTTAGTCTCTGTTCTTTCTTTAGCATAGAGCCAATTCCAAGAACTATTTTTTTTTTTTTTGTAAGTTGCTATTGTAAAGAGGTCAGGCTTTTCCTTCTCACAACTGTGCAAAACTCTGTCCTCTTAAGCGGAAAGGCACATAAGAAGTATTGGAAGTATACTTAAAGTCTCATTTGTGGTGCCTAGTGGATAAAGTTGTTTTTATGTGCTATATTGATGCGTGTCAAACAAGCATGAGGACACCTGACCCACTTTTCAAAGTCAAATCTTCTGTTGTGGGCTTATGCATTTGAAGCTACAGGCTTTCTGCTTACAGATTTTCCAGTAAACTGGAAGAAGAATTTCATGACTTAACATGCTGAAGCTGTTGCTTATGGCATCTGATAAAAGCACCAAAGGAGAAAGTGCTTAAGCCCTCTAGGAAGAAGAGTAAATAGAATAAATGTTTAAAGGTGACATTCAGAAAGGAAAATAAAAATTTCATTGTATACACACACACACACACACACACACACACACACACACACACACACACACACACAGAGTGTGTAGCCTCATAAATTCACTCTCGTTTTCATTAGGAATATTTTGGTCTGTATACCAATTTACATATAATCAAATAACTTATAAATGTGTTTTGCTATTATATGAACATAGGTGGTCCATTGAGACTAGATACATGCAGATAAAAAGAGTTCTTACTGTGCTTGATTAGAATTATGAAATAAGATATGTTTTAGGAAAATGAAAATCAAAGTTATGTTTCAAATAAGTAGGACTAAATCTAAGGTCCAAGAGGTTATATAAAGTAAAATACATATATAATTTTATTATGATGGTATTAAATCCATAAAATGATGCTCACTATATGTTACTAAGGACATTTCCATGAGTCTACGTATTGACATTTTATGGTAGACAACAATATTTAGTCCCAAAGCATTTCTTAGTACTCAGATGAGAAATAATCTGGACAGAGTGAACCACTGTTCTCACCACAAAAGATAGTCTTTTAAGACAGTGTCAATTTTTAAATCTAGAAGTGGAAATATTATTATTTACTATATAAGTTTTTTGTTAGGATTACATAGAATAATTTATGTGACAGTATTTTAAAATTCTCCATCTTTCATTTCATTTGTTAATTCTACTCCCTTTTCCTTCTGTTTTAATTTCTTTCATTGATCCTGAGCTTGGGTCTTTCCCTGGGCTGGGAACTGGGAATATAGTAATCAGTGGGGTGAAGTCCCAGCTGTTGTGAAGCAATGTTATTTTGGAGAAAGCATGATCCTTATACCAAATTACATCGCCAGTGGTTCACAGTTGTAGCGTTAAGAACGAGGTCGTGATGACTGTTAAGCTGGCAGGGATGACTGCCTTGGGGGTAAGGGTCTCTGAAAGCTAGGCTAGGGTTAATTAGGCACATAGGGATCCAGTACAAGTAGAAGAAAAGGCATGTTTAAATGCTCTGAGGTGGGAAATATGAACTGTTTTATGAACACTAAAGTAGGAGTGAGTCTGGCTTCATACAAGGACAGCCAAGCATAGGGACACAGTCTATAATCCCAGTACTCAGGGAAGCAGGTGGACCTCTGTCAGTTCAAGGTCAGCCTGAACTACCTTCCTAGTGAGTTCCAGGTCAGCCAGAAGTACATAGTCAGACCCTGTCTCCACAGAAGGCAGGGGGAGGCAGAAAGAAAGAAGGAAGGAAGGAAGAAAAGAAGCAAGGAAGGAAGGAAGGAAGGAAGGAAGGAAGGAAGGAAGGAAGGAAGGAAGGAAGGAAGGAAGGAAAAAGGACAATGACACTTGAACAAGCTAGTAAGTAGGCAGTGGCAGGCTGTCCTCTTCCTGCAAAGATCTTTATACAAAGGTCAAAGATTGTCCAAAGACCTTCAAGCAAGAACCATAAACCAATAACCAATGAACAACCATAAACCAATGAACAACAGAGATAGATTTTTTTGAAATTAACAAGGAGCTTATGCCAATTGACCAAGGAAGAAATAATAACGGAATCTATGACAGAGTGTTGCCTTAAGAAATGCGGGGGGGGGGGGGTTGGGGGCCTCCGTCTGTTCATGGTCATTCCTATCAATATAAATGCTGCCAGGCATTAAGGATGGTTGGATTTTCAGAGTGAAATAAATATCTCTTTTGTCCATAATGATTTGATTACCAGTGAATGTCTTTTTCACCATCTAAATAGGAGCAGATAAACTTGTTAGAAGGTTTCATTTTATCACATATTAGTTGCTGAATAGTTTAGCAGGACTTTCTGAAGTTGAGGTTTGGTCCTCTGGGGATATTTCAATCTAATTTCAGAAGTTCCATTTTTCTGAAAGTTATAGAGACAGACAAGGTGGGGGGTGTGCCTCTATTTTGTCTCTATATTTGCTGATCATTTAGATGAAAAGTAACTTTTATTTGGACTGTACTAAGAATTCACTGATTTAGCTGAAACTTCCTTGAGAAAAATCACAGAAGACACACCTTAGAAATAAATTGATGTAGCCAGGAGAAATACATAATCTTGGTCTGAGAAAAGGTCCCTCTTAACATATAAATGACATAAAAGATATTCTAGCCATCAGAATGCCTTTAAAGACTGTCAAGGGTTTGTGCAAGAGAAATAGCAAATCAGATTCAGAACTCATGGAATTGAGCCTACCGGTTAGCATAACTATAATGGGTGTACCTTGGAGAGGCAGATCCCTGAGGAATACTTGCCCTGGGACTTTATGATGTTACGGAGCATTGCTCTGCTTGTTTTCTTGTGGTCTTCAAGTTCTTCCTAATCTATGTGTTGTGTGACGATTCTAAGGGAGCTTCCAGACCCTCAATGGGCAGCATCATTGGCACTTATAATTTATAATAGCATAAAATAGCATTGCTGCTGGAGCAGATTAATGACTCAGTCACCACCCTTGGAAAGAACTTAAGAGTCCTAGATTGTTAGCAATGACCACCACTCTTGGAAAGAATTTGGAGAAGTAGATTGTTAATAAAATTAGGTTTAGATGTTTTGTTAGTGGCTCTGATGTAGAAAATCTTAGGGAACAACTGAAATTAAGAAAGGCATATTCTCTCTTTTATTTTTTATTTTTGTTTTTTCGGGACGGGGTTCTCTGTGTAGCCCTGGCTGTCCTGGAACTCACTCTGTAGACTAGGCTGGCCTTGAACTCAGAAATCCATCTGCCTCTGCCTCCCAAGTGCTGGGATTAAAGGCCTGCACCACCACTGCCCTGAAAGGCATATTCTTCTTCTTCTTCTTCTTTTTTTTTTTTTTTTACTTTTTTTTAAAAATTTTTTGATACTTTATTTACATTTCCAATGTTTCCCCCTTTCTAGGTCTTCTCTTTGGAAACCACCTATCCCCTCCCCTGTCACCTCTATGAGGGAATTCCACCTCCCACCCACCTGCCTGCCCACTCCCATATTCCCACCTTGACATTCCCCTTTACTGGGTACTCTCCCCCCCCCTGATGGCCAACAAGGCCCTCCTCTGCCACATATGTGGTCTGAACCATGGGTCCCTCCATGTGTATTCATTGGTTGGTGGTTCAGCCTCCAGGAGGACCGGGGGTTCAGGCCAGTTGACACTGTTGCTCCCTCCATGGGGCTGCAGACTCCCTCAGTTCCTTCAGTCCCTTCTCCAACTCCTCCATCTGGGACCTCACTCTTAGTCCAGCAGTTACTGTAAAGTGAAACTTGGGTATTCCAAACGTTTTGGCTAATATCCATTTATCAGTGAGTACATACTGTGTTCGTTCTTTTGTGACTGAGTTACCTCGCTCAGGATGATATTCTTAATAGTTGAGATAGGAATTCTTTTTGAGGTCAAGAAACAAGAACAATGGCAGCCCAGCTAGACTAGTACTAGCTGACTTGCCTCTCCTGCTAAAAGCTGGGCTGGTGATCAATGTGATGATTACCTTGTTGTACCCATTTTTGTCCTCAGCTTCCTGATATGATTTAATAAAAAATTGTTAATGAGTCTATGTGAACCTTGAAGATTTAAAGTAGAAGTGATTGTTTTTTATATAAAAGTTTAGATCTGTGATTCTTTTAAGATTTTTACAAGATTACTTTCTATGATAAATAATAAAATAATCGATTCTTTCTTTGTAACTGCAAATTGTAGACTGCTAGGAAAGACAAACTGGCTGAGAAAATTACCTTGCTTGCTTACACTTTGTTAATCTATACAAGTTGTTTAGTTACCAATACATGTAGGTTCTTGGGAATACTTTTATTTATCCATCATATGTAAAACATTTGATCATGTGAGGGTATTGAGAACATGTTTTGTCTATATTCTCATTGTAATCATTCACTTAAAGAATAATAGATGTAACCACATTGTGATTTTTGTACTGCTTAAAAGATTTTGCTGGGACAGATAAACTGTGAGAGAAAAAGTAAAGTTCTTGGCTTTGGTTGAAGCCCATTCACTATATATGTTCCATATGACAGGCAAACTCCAGTTACATAGAGGATAATTAAAAACAATAAAGTGCACAGCAGAAGTTAAGTAGTCTTGACTTACTCTACTATGGAGAAGTTCTAAGGGCACATAGCTCAGGATAAAGCTGTGAATTTAAGAACAAAAATAAGAGGGAAATTTGAAAACATATTCCAGGAAAAAGGAGTGACTATTACGTGGCCTCATAGGTTGGAAGTTGGACCCAGTGCTGCATTGCAAGATCCTACATATCTTGGTCCTAGAGCCCTGATCAGGGGTACTGTGGGAATGAAGAACTGACGCATATGCAGACACACATACAGAAAAGTTGGGGTTAGGTAGTTTGTATACATTCTGATGGAGCTGCACCAACTACTATACAACTTCCGAGTGACCCAGAAGCTCAGTGCATTTACTGTGAACAGCACAGAGAAACAAGTGATAGCTAGTCTTGATAGAAAGTCTGTTGGTGAGCAGTCATCTAGGAGAAGGAAGCTACAGTTAATAGTTTTTGCACACAAAGGCCAATCATTCATAAAGTTTCATATGTGAACAGAAGAAGACTTTGCCCTTCTGAATCAGGCCCAGGAGAAAGGCTTTGTCATTTTCCTATGGGTCTAATACCTTGGTCCTTAACATGAATAGTACATGCCAAGCAGCATACAATTTACCAGTACTGTATTCACTGGCAAATTCCTTGGCTTTCTACACTGCATTCTCTTTACTCTTTACTCTGGATATTTACTCTTTCAGTGATGAAAAATGACTCTCATCACAAGATTCTCGAAACTACATTTTTCAAGGCAGTGGAGAATTATGAAAAGGATAATAACCCTAGTCCAGTCTGTAGTGCATTTGTGGAGGAGCTTGCCAAGAACCAGGCTTGGCTTGGAGAGGAGTTCTGGGTTGCTATGGTAGTTTCTAAGAATGTGGCAATGCAGCACTGGGTCCAATGAGGAGGTGTTTGAGAGTGGTAAAAGAAACAACTTGAAGTCAATCTTGGGTGCAAGCCAACAGGTCTGTGTTCTGCTTCACCTGGCTCTCCAAACAGTTGTGTAGATAGCTCAGCCTCTTGCAGGCCAAAGCCCAGTCTTTTATTTACATATCAGTTCAATCATTACCCCACGTTCCCTGTTCCCTTTAGATTATTCCACGCATCAGCATTTTATGATCTTAGCCATTTGATTCTTAGGAAAAAGACCACAAATACATTTGTTTTTAACATAGCAAATGAATTTAGAGATCTCTCTGCCTTTGTAAGCACATATAATATGTTTAGCTGGATGGGAGCTCATCCTGAGATTGCTATTCCTACCATACCTGGACTTAAATTAAGCTTACTCTATCCCAGGCAGACCTTGAATTCAGGAATCTACCTGCCTTTGTAAGCACAGACCAAAATCTAGCTGAGTGGGATCTAGCTCTGAGATTATCATTCCCTAAATCTCTTTATTTCTTTCCTTAATATCTTTCTGACAAGCTGACTCCCTAGTGCAGCTGCCTTTGTTCTTTTAGGTATGTGAAGCCCCTCATACAATTCCTATTATACCCTTATAATTTGTATAGCTGAGAAATTATACATTCTTGAACTCATGTTTTCAGGGTTCTTTCCCACAGTCTTAAGGGCTGTCTTCAAAGTAACAGCAATTACCATTTTTGCTGAGGAATACATTCTTACCTTCTGGACTTCTGCTGTTTTTAATTATCATGGAGTCATTGACCTTAACAGGGAGAGAACTCCCTGAAGGAGGAACATGAAAATATGTATATTATTATACAAATAAGCCTTATGCCTAGCAACCATCAACACTCTTGGAGGCCCATGTTCTGCTAGCTCAATTCCAAAGGCATTGTGTATGCCATCCCTTCTGCATGGCAGGACTTGGCCGAAGCTCATCTACATCTTACCTAAGTGATTGATGCCAAGAGAAGTTTTCATAAGATTTGCAACCTTGGCAGATTCCCAGACACTTAGAAGGCTATTAACACATCTAGAACTGTGGGCAGGAGTGGCAAAGTCCCAAGAATCTGTGTAACTCCCATTGTTGTTCATAAAGGAAATAATCCTTAGAGCCCATGTGAAGGTAGGAGGAGTTATATCATGTCTGGAATGTGTGGGCACATATGCTCACAAAACATATCATGTATACATATGAATAAGTTAATAAATAAAAATTTAAAATTATTTACAAACAAGAAGTAAGGATTTCATGGTTGTATTATTGAATTTATTTTTTTAAAATAGGCCTTAACCTTAAAGATCTTGAAAAAGTAGTACAGGGGTGATATCTAATCACATTTATGAAGCCAGTACTTTTCTAAACTAAACCAGATGTAAAAAGAAAAAGACTTTAAGACAGTGAATGTAGATGCAAAATATTTCCCATAAGCAAACCAAATCCAACAAGTGGAATATATTATGTAACATGGCCAAGTGATATTTGTACAAAGAATACAGTTAGAGATGTAGAAGCCAAGCAGTGTAGCATATCACAAATAGAAGCACATCTTTTCAACAATGCAGAGCAGTGCGTGATGTCACAGAAGACAGTAGAATTTGGCTTGCAGTTCTAAATAGTTGGAGGCATGACAACAGCAGCAGCTTGGCACTCTTGAGGAGCTTACAGTATGTATGGGAGGAATAGATTGGAAATTACATATGGAATTGAATGTTAGTTGGGGACTCCAATGGGTTTGCTCTTATAACAACTATTCTTTTCCATTTTCATACTTTTGATTCAGCATCTCTGAAGCTTACTATGGAGACTTAGCTGTGGTCTCTTGCCTCTGCCTGTCAAATGATAGGATTATAGGACTGTACACCTAGCTATGCTTTCTCTTTTGATTGCACTGTTTCAGGAGAGGTACTTTGATTTCTTTTGGGGCTCCCACCCCCTCTCAGCACTGCCATAGTAGAGGCTGAACCTCCAGCATACGAGCCATTCCAATGTTCAAACTTATACTATGGATATTCTGAGTGATAATGGTGACCTCATCTAGCAGACAAAGGGCATCTGTGAAAATCCTGAACTAACAACATGTTCAAGACTAAGTGGCTGAAAGCATTTCCTTAAGATCAGGGATGAGACAAGGACATCTAATCTCCTCATTTCTATTCTGCATTAGAGGAGAGGTTCTAATTATGCAACTGACAAGAAAAAAAAGGGTTTGTTATGAAGGAAACAGTAAAACAGCTACATTTGCTGGCAGCATGAACTCACTGATAGGAAACCCTGGCAATTACAACAAAAGTCTTCAGAGCTCATTAATGAATAGAGCAATGGCAGCCTGCAAGCTAGTATAAAATCACACACACACACACACACACACACACACACACACACACACACACATAAAATCATAAAGAATAGTTGTAAATACAAGGCAAAGAATCCAATTTACAGTAACACAAAAATTGCATAGGATTAAGTATTCTAAAGAAATATCAAACCTATACACTGAAAACTACAAATCACTCCTGAGATAAATGCCAGTGGAAAGAAGATGGAAATTGTGGAAGGAAACTGCTCACAGATCACAAAACAATAAATGTTAAGTGCAAACCTCCCACACAGCTATTGAGTTAATGTAATCTAAGGACTTTGCAAAATCTATAATTGCTTAAAAGTCCTACGATTATTCAAGAGATCATGAATAGCAAACAAGCTTGGATAAGGAGGGAAAATTCAAAGTTCATACTCGCTGATTCCAAACTATGGGAAAGGCACAGATTTTTTGAAGGTCACACTGCTGAGGTTAGACCTGAAGATCAATAGTGGCACTGAAAGCCCCTCACTGATAACATAGAAACTGACCACACATTGGTAGACATTGGTTTTGACAGTATTGATAAAAAGTATTTTGATGGGGAAAGAGTAGCTGATACTATGGCATATTCCCAGCACAAATATCCTTCTGAATCTCAGTTAGTTGTCAATTTTCACTTGGATACATTCAAACATTTTCCAATAAAATTTTTTGTCGTATAATTTTGAATGTATACTCTGATACAGTCTCACCACTCCTGATACCATCTGCATATTCTTGAAATAAAAAAATGATTATTATATAATGTTTTTAAATCACAGAAAAACACAAAAGAATTCAAACATGATCTATTTTAACTATTAGTTTTGTGTGCTCCGAGAAAGTAAGAATTTCAAATAGTATGCATATTTTGAGGTAGAGTCTTATGATCAATTAACTAAAATTTTGACATAGATACTTTAAATTTGTTTACATTAAAATTCTGTGTAAAATGTCAAGATAGGCTAGTGTAAAGTTTACATTTAAAACAGAATATCTTATAAAAATAAATGAAAATGTTAATCAAACTGATGTGAATACATAATAAAAACTCACATGGCTTATTCATATGACTTTCCATATCCTATTATTTAGAAATTAAACACTGCCCAAAAGCAGGCGCCTGTGGCAGGAAACTTCTGCCTGGGACACTA
>CM052702.1:42999015-43029742 GCA_028551405.1 Uromys caudimaculatus | reverse complement strand
TTTTTTTCCAGACCTGATTAAAATTTGGTTTATTCTAATTTCTGTACTATATCATTATCTGAGGTTTTTAGTGGTAACTGGTTCTATACCATGTATGTATCATATGTTTGTTCATCAAAGCTTTTTAATCCAAATAAAAACAAGAGTTTGCAAAGTGAAAAAAAAAAAGAAAACATAAAGTTGAGAAGTAGTGTGTTGGGGGGGGATGATAAAGTAGACTGTAATGAAAAGGGATTGCATTAGATGTTAAAAGTTACATGAAAGTAGAGAACTTATCATTTTTAAAGCAGAAAATAAATGTCATGTGTGGTGGTGTGTGCTTAAAATTTCAACATCAGGCAAGGAGATAGGAGGATCCCTGAACTTTGCTTTAAATCCAGCCTAACTTAACTCGTAAGCTATTGGCCAATGAAAGACTTTGTCTCAAAAAAATAAGGTGGATGGTGTTGGTGGAGATGATACCCAAGGTTGTCTTTTGGCCTTCATATGCATGTACATTTTATCTGTATGTATATGAGCACTCACAAACATACGCAGACATAAAGCAAAACAACAAAATATGGTTTTCATCTTTAATATTTATTTTATAGGATAATTAAAATATTTGTTTTAATTAGTTCCAAAGTTCTGTTTTAATTTTTTTATTAATTGTTAATGTTAAGTTATCTGAAAACAATTCACCATTTTTTTATTTAAGAAAAATATGCCTATTGTCTAGATCTGGGCTCAATACTTTGTAAGGAAGAGCCTTGTAGGACCCCAAGAGCATCCTACATTCCTGTGGAAAACTTACGGGTACCAAAACTAACCTGTTTGGAACCCTGCCCCACCAAACCCTTCCCAGCCAGGCCTGCCTTAGACACAGTCAGGTGAATTGCATCTGGTCCTCTGAGCTCCATTGTCTATGTCTGGGTTTGCTCTTTAGTCCTGCTGGACCCCAAGAGCCTCCTGCTAACCTGTGGAGGCCTGTGGATATGCCAAGAACTACCAACTTGGAACATTTCCCCCACCAATCCCTTGCCAGTGGGGGTCTGACTGAGGCACAACCAGAAGAGTTGAGTACCTTGTCCTCCATTATCTGGCTCACATTTCACCCCACTTTCCCAAGAAGTCCTGCAGACATCAGAATCATCCAGCCAACACCAGGGAAAACCAGATGCCTAAAGGACAGCATAAGAACACAATGAACAAGAAGCAGGGCACTATAGCACCACCAGAGCCCAGCTATCCTGCTACCACAAACCCTGAATATCCTAATGAAACTGAAGCACAAGAAGAGGATCTTAAATCTAATATTATAAAGATGATAGAGGCCTTTGTAGAGGACATAAATAAATCCCTTAAGGTAACACAGGAAAATACATTCAAACAGGTAAAGGCATTAAAAGAGAAAACAAATAAATATAAAGAAATACAGTAAAAAAAAAAAATCAAACAGAAGATGGATATGAATAAAACTGTCCAATACCTGAAAAGAGAAATAGAAGCAACAAAGAAAACACAACTCAGGCAATTTTGAAGATGGAAAGTCTAGTAAAGAGAGAATGAACTACAGATGTAAGCAGCACTAACAGAACAAAGGAGATTGAAGAAAGACGCTCAGGCATAGAAGATACAATAGAAGAAAGCAATATATTGGTTAAAGAAACTGCAAAATCTAAAAGTTCATGACACTTAGATTCCCAACTCAAAGGCCCAGAAAACATTTTCAACAAAATCACAGAACAAAATTTCCCTAACGTAAAGAAAGGTGCCTACAAATGTACAAGAACCTTACAGAACACTAAACAGACTGGACCGGAAAATAAAATCATCCTGCCACATAATAACCAAAACACTAAATGCACAGACCAAAGAAAGAATGTTAAAAGCCGCAAAGGACAAAGGACAAGTAACATAGAAAGGAAGACCTATCAGGATTACATCCAATTTTTCGTCTGAGACTTGAAAAGCTAGAAGGGCCTGTGCAGAGGTCTTGCAGACCCTAAGAGACCACAGATGTCAGCCCAGACAACTATACCCAACAAAGCTTTCAATCACCATAGATGGAGAAACCAAGATAACTCATGAAAAAATGAATTTAAACAATAACTTTCTGCTCTAACCCAGCCCTGTGGAGGATACTAGAAGAAAAACTCTAACACAATAAGGTTAACTACATTCAAGAAAATACAATAAATAAGTAATTTTACACTATTAAAAACAAATAGAAGAGAAACACACATGTATACAAACACACACACACAATCATCAACAACATCAAAATAACAGGAAATAACAACCATTGGTCATTAATATCTATCAATATCAGTGGACTCAATTCCACAGTAAAAAGACACAGGTTAACAGAATGGACACATAAACTGATTCTATCATTCTTCTGTACACACACACAAAAAAACCCAAAACAAAACAAAACAAAACAAAAACCCCACATACATCTCAGCAATAAAGAGACTCATTATCTCAATATAAATATCTGGAAAAAGATTTCCAAGCAACCATACCTAAGAAACAAGTTGGAGTAACCATTCTAATATCTAATAAAATAGACTTTCAACTGAAAGCAATCAAAAAAGATGGAAAGACACTTCTTACTCATCAAAGGGAAAAATTTCCAAAGGGACATCTCAGTTCTGAATATCTATGCCCTAAATGGAAGGGTACCGAGATTCACAAAAGAATCATTACTAAAGCTTAAATCACATATCAAACCCCACACACATTAATAGTGGGAGACTTCAACACCTCACTTTCACCAATAAACAGGTCATCAAGACAGAAACTAAACAGAGAAATAACAAAACTAACAGACATTATGAATGAAATGGACCTAATAGACATCTATGGAATATTTCACCCAAACATACACCAAAAATACCTTCTCAGAACCTCATGGATCCCTCTCCAAAATTTAACTTATAATCAGTCACAAAGCAAAACTCAACAGATACAATAAGATTAAAATAACCCCATGAATCCTGTCAGACCACCATGGATTAAAGCTGGGCTTCAACAACAACAAAAACAACAGAAAGCCTACACATCATGGAAACTGAATAGCTCTCTACTCAATGATCACTGTCTCAGGGAAGAAATAAAGAAAAAATTAAATACTTTCTAGAATTCAATGAAAATGAGGGCACAACATACCCAACCTTATGGGACACTATGAAAGCAGTGTTAAGAGAAAAGTACTAAGTGCCCTCATAAAGAAATTGGAGAGTTCTAATACTAATGAATTAAATATGTATCTGAAGGCTCTAGACATAAAAGAACCAAACACAGATGGAGGAGACAGCAGGAAATAATCAAACTCAGAACTGAAGTTAATCAGTTAAAAACAAGGAGAACAATACAAAAAATTAACGAAACCAAGACCTGATTCTTTGAAAAATCAACAAGATAGACAAACCCTTAGCCATCTTAACTAAAAGGAGAAGAGACTGTACCTAAATAAACAAAATCAGAAATGAAACAGGAGACAAACAATGGACACTGAGGAAATTCAAAGAATACTTAGGTCTTACTTCAAAAACCTATACTCCACAAAATTGAAAAATCTAAAGGAAATGGATGATTTTCTAGACAGATACAAATTACCAAATCTAAGTCAAGATAAGTTAATGGTCTGAACAGTCCTATAACCCGTAAGGAAATAGAAGTTGTCAATGAAAGTCTCCCAAACAAAAAGAGCCCAGGGCTAGATGATTTCAGTGCAGAATTCTACCAGACTTTCGAAGAAGAGCTAATGCCAATACTCCTCAAACTATTCCACAAAATAGAAACAGAAAACACTGTCAAACTTATTCTAGAGGCCACAGTTATGATTATACCTAAACCACACAAAGACTCAACAAAGAAAGAGAATTTCAGATCAATTTCTCTTATGAACAGTAATGTAAAAATACTCAAGAAAATACTGGCAAACCATATCCAGGAACACATCAAAAACATCATCCACCATGATTAAGTAAGGTTCATACCAGTAATGGAAGGGTAGTTAAATATATGAAAATCCATCAATATATTCCACCATTTAAACAAACTGAAAGAAAAAATAAGCATCTCACATGATCATCTCATTAGATACCAAAAAACCATTTGACAAAATCCACAGAGGGATCACAAATGACAGAGAAGCACCTAAAGAAATGTTCAGTGTCCTAAGTCATCAGAGAAATGCAAATCAACAGTGATTCTAAGATTCCACCTTATAAGACCAAAACCTCACAGGACAGCACATGCTGGCAAGGTTGTGGAGCAACACTCCTCCACTGCTGATAGGATTGCAAACTTGTGCAAACACTCTGGAAATCAATTTGATGGTTTCTCAGAAGATAGAGAATAGTCCTCAAGACCCAACTATACCATTCATCCTGTACCTGGTATACTCAAAAGATGCTCCACCATAACACAACAACTCTTGCTCATCTATGTTCATACTATCTTTATTCATAATAGCCAAAATAGGAAACAACTAGTTGTCCCTTAACTGAAGAACTGATAAAGAAAATGTGGTTCATTTACACAGTGGTATACTTTGCTGCCATTAAAAGCATGGACATCCTGAATTTTGCAGGCAAATGGATGGAACTAGGAAATATTAGCCTGAGTGAGGTAACCCAAAAGGACATGTATGGTATATATTCATTTATAAGTGGATATTAGTCATAAAGTACAGGATAACTACACTATAATCAACAGACCCAAAGATGCCAAATGACAAGGATGGCCAGAGGGAGGATAGTTGAATCTTTCTCAGATCTGGAAAAAATAGATATTGGAGGTTGAGGATGGGCAGAGGAGGGGACATGGATAGTGAGGAGTTCATATGTAGGGAAAGCAGGGGAGAGAACGGGAAATCAGTGGGGGTGGGAGTGGGCAATCTCTTGGGCATGCCAAAACCTGGGATGGGCGGAGGCCCAAGAGGTTCTATGGGGGTAATCTAGCTAAGAATTTTAGCAGTGGGGGATATGGATCCTGAAAAGGTTACTCCCAGAACAGCAACCCATGACAAAATCTTTGACCCAAAATGTATTCTGCATACAAGATGTACAGACCCAAAGATAGAGCAGAGACTCAGGGAATGGCTAACCAATGACTTCTCGAAATTGAGACCCATCACATGGCAAGAAACAATCCCTGACACTATTAATGGTACTCCATTGTGCTTGCAGACAAGAACATAGCACTAACTGTCCAGTAGCCAATGGAAAGAGATGTAGAGACTCACAGCAAATATTAGATGAAGCTCGTGGAGGATTATGGAAGAGTTGAGAGAAGGAATGAGGAACCTGAAGAGGACAGGGAATCCACAGGAAGAGCAACAGAGTCAACTCACCTAGGGGCTCCCAGAGACTGAATCACCAACCAAAGAGTAAGCCCAGACTAGCGGTAGGCCCCCAGCACATATACAGCAGCTGAGCAGCTTGTTCTTTTTGTGGGTCCCTCAATGACTGGAACAGGGACTATCCTTGAGCCTGTTTCCTGCCTGACTACGGATCACATGCCCCTAAATGGACTGCCTTGGCTGGCCTCAGTGGGAGAGGATAAGCCTAGTCTTGCAACAACTTTATGAGCCTGTAGGTGGGTTACTGTGGTGTGTGTATGTGTGTGTGTGTGTGTGTGTGTGTGTGTGTGTGTGTGTGTGACACCCAGAGGTGGGGGGCTTCCCCTTTTCAAAAGAGAAGGGGAGGGTGGGCTGGGGGGGGAGGTCCTGCATGATGGGGTTCTGGGAGGAGCAGTGGGGAGCTGATATTAGGATGTGAAGTAAATAAATAAATAAAGAAAAATACATTAATGTTACATGTATTATTATCCAAATTCATTAGCAAGTCTGATTACGAATATGAGTGCACACACACTTGACACTGTTAGCATGTATACTTGACCCAACTGAATTATATATAGCACTACCATACTATACACTACCACACTGTACTCCTGACACTACGGACGTGTACACTTTACAGAAACATACTGTATACCTGACACTATGAAACTGTATACTTGGCATTAATATATGGTGTATACATAGCACTATGAAACTATATTTGACCATAATACATTGTACAATTGTCACTACTCTGTACATTTGAAGCTACTACATTGTAAATCTAGTACTATGAAACTATACACTTAGTACTACTCAATTGTGCACTTAACAGTAGTACACTGCATACTTGACTCTACTACACTATACCTGATGCCATGATACTGTACACTATAAAACCATAAATATCATAAAGCCATACACTTGATACTACTAGACCATATACTTGACACTACTTAATTGTATCATTGTCACTACTAACCTGTGTACCCAACACTAAGAACTGTACACTTAACATTACTAAACTGTATACTTGACACTGTCACATTGTATACTTGGAACTACTAAACTGTTCATGGAATGCTATAAAATGGAACAGTTGACAATATTATCCTGTATACTTTAAATTGTTCATGTAACACTGTCACGCTGTATACTAGACTACTTGACATTACCAAATTGTATATTTAACAGTATTCTTTTTTTTGTGGGTTTTTTTTTTTGTTTTTTTTTTTGTTTTTTGTTTTTTGTTTTTTGTTTTTTGTTTTTTGTTTTTTGTTTTTTGAGACAGGGTTTCTCTGTGTATCCCTGGCTGTCCTGGAACTCACTCTGTAGACCAGGCTGGCCTCGAACTCAGAAATCTGCCTGCCTCTGTCCCCCAAGTGCTGGGATTAAAGGCGTGTGCCACCACTGCCCAGCTTATTTAACAGTATTATACTGTACACTTGACATTATCTTTATACTTGGCACTTCTACACTCTACTCTTGATACTCATGCATTGTACACAGGACACTTAACTGTACACTGAACACTGATAGACTGTGCACCTGACAGTATGAAACTGTACACTTAACATTGCTACCTTATACACTTCATAGTACTAACTCTACATTTGACATCATTAAACTCTCCACGTGAGAGCACTCAAATATACAGTAAAGTGATTTTTAAGCACTAACATTATAAAATTTAAATTAATTATAAAATTAAGAACATTATCAATGTTTGTCTTTATTAATGACGTCATTAATCATGGTCCCGTAGCAGTTACAAAACAGATGAAAGACATACATGCAAAGTTACAACTAGAATTAGAACATATTTGAAAGCTATTATTTCACTTATAATACAAAGGGAGGCTCTGTGACTACTCCCAGAAATACATGTAATTTGTCCCTTTAGTGCACCAGACGTTTATTCTTCATTTGCTCACATTTCTAAGATCAGGGTTCTAACACTCACCTGGGTGTATTAAATCAATCTACAAAGCTTGCATTGGGCTAGAAGTCTGGAAAACAGTGAGTTATAGGTTTGTAGAGGCTGGAACAGTCTAGGAGTTTGGATAATAACTTAGAGGGGAAATCTGGCAGAACCAGAAATAGCCTGATATTGAGGATTGCTGTAGTATCCAAGGTGGGTTAATAACACTTGACTCTAACTATATGTCAGACAAACTATGGGAAATCCCTCTTGTCACCTGACAGATGACAAAGCTGATCCTGAAAGGTTGATAAATGCGGCCTCTACATGGGCAATGGCAGGGACAGACTTCACGTGTAGGGCTTTGTGACATTATAAGTCATTCTTTCTTCCCACATCTCATATATTTCCAAAGTTCAGATGGTTATATGCTAGGTAGAGAACTCATAGCTGTGAAAAATAAGGACCTGACTACAAGCCAGTGTCTGGACCACCAATGCTGCAAGTGCGATGTTCTCATCCTACAAAGCAGCCATTGGTCAGGAATGAGAAACACATAAGGCAGTAAAGAGTAGAAATCCAGGTAAAGAACTGGAACGTTATCTTCAGCATTTTCTCGAAGACAGGCCTGCCTCCTTTTGGGGAGAACCACTGTCTCAAATGTCATTGGTAGGAAAGCCGATAAGAGAATTCTTCTGCAGATGAATCTCTATGCGATTGTCACACATTCAAATGCAGTAACGTCCCCATACTGGCTTTCCAGACTCTGGTACCAGAATAGCAGAATGTTCTACCTCCTATCTTCTTACTGTTATTTCCTATCTTCATTAATTTTTAGATTGTTGCCATGTACCAGACATGTACTAGGCATTGGGGATGCAGCAATGATTAATATGGATATGATCTCTGCCCTCACGGACTTAGTAATGTAGCCAAGGATTGATTGGTTGAGAAGACACCTAAACACGAGATTTTAAAGAAGTTGAATCTGAATGTTATGCCAGGAGAGTATCATGGGACCAGTCAAAATACTTGCTGAGAATGTGCCAAAGGAAGGGGAAGCCAAATGGATAAGTGCTAGCCATATAATGAAGGAGCATCGTTTATAATCAAAAAGCATGCTACTTACAAGATAACTGAACAATATGAATTAATACGAATTCTAAATTAAATGGCAAGCTGGTAGAAATTCACAGATTCATCTGCCAGTGTTTATATACTTAATCTTCTGTGTTACCCAGATGAAAAGAAGAGAAGATACATTATTTTTGCCTTCAAGGAGTTTCCTCCTCACTTTGTGATGGTATTTTCAGATCCAGTTGTAGATGCTTGACATCATACACTCTGCTGATAGAGAGAGAACGCTTTGTCTTCCTTTTTGGCATGATTCTGGATAATCTACACTGCGATGGGAGGCACTGACAAAATACCATAGAGTTTAAAACAGACAAAGCTAGACCATTTAGAAATAGGAAAATATTTGCTATGTGTAGACAATTCAAAATGTAAGCATACATTTCAGGCAGCGAATTATGGTCCTGGTTCTGTGAAAGTTCTGCTTTAATGTAAGGATGTGCCAGAAAGAAGACAGCAAAGTTATTATTATAACACATAGTAGGTCCTTAGTAATATTTGCTGAAAATATAAACAAATGACCACATGAACAAATGACCATCAATATTGGTTGTCTTTGAGTATTAAAATTTCTGCTTCATATATTTTTTGTACTTTAAATATTTCATATCAAATATGCAACATCAATTTAAAAATTAAATATGCTTTGTAACATATTATAAAGGAGAACAACCAGAAAAGAAGCATGTAAAGAAGAATTTTTGTTAGATAAACATTGCTTCACTAATGATAACATAGGAAAAGTAGCATGACTGAAACTGGTGGGTGGATTAATCATGCCACTACTGGCTTCATTACAGTGCGTGCTTCCAGGGCGGCGTGCTTACTGCCCACAGACTCCTCTTTGTCCACCACTGCTGATGAATATAGAGGTAAGGAAACTTCATCCTGCCAAAAGAAACTCTGTAAAATTACTAATGTCATGCTTCCCCACTCCTCCTTACACATTAAGTGAATCCTACTTACTTCCTCAGGCCATGTAGCCACATTCTTCACTATAGCAGAGTTGAGGGTACACTTCATGCCTCATTCATTATTTTCTATTATTAATTGAAAATAGAGTCTCCTCCCATGCAATGCATCCTTTCTATAGTTTCCCCCACTCCTCCCACCCGCCCTCTCCCCTGACCCACTCCCCCTTCATCTCCTCTTCAGAAAAGAGCAGGCCTTCAAGAGAGAAAAGCCAATTTCATATTTACAGTACAGTATGAAGAAAGTCCTGGGGAGTTTTGTAAATGCCTGGTGGGCTTACTTGTAGTGGGGTGGTCTGGTACTGCCATGTATTCACTTCCAAATACTGGCCCCCAATATCTGGTTGCCTCCCATGAACAGATCCTCACTACAATTTGTAGTGCATGCTAGATAAAGCTTGTTCTCCAATTTAAAACTGCTGATTAAGCAAAATTGGTGACAGTCAATTACTGGGAGAAACAGAGAGAGGTAAGGTTTGAATTACAGGGCTAGAGGTGGCAGGCACCATGATGCAAAAAGAGAGAAGGAGGAAGAGGCGGAGAAGACGGGAGAACAGGAGGTCTTCAGGAGTCATGATAGACCAGCAGCATGTGCCAGAATGATATGCCTCCCCAGGAAACCAGACTGCTAGAGCAGAAGAAACCCAGAGAGTTTCAAACAGTGTTTGGGGACCACAGTTGAGTCAGTAGCCAGACAAGCAATTAGAGATTTATATTAGGGGTATTCCTCGAGTAATTCTGCAGAGCCTAATAAATAAATATCATAGTTTGTGTCTCATTTCTAAGTTAGGTGAGGATAAGTTTAATAGATATTTTATACATTTACTTATATTGCTTTTCTAATGTTGGCCCTGGATCCACTGAAATCCTTCCTTATTTTCTAGTGTAGAATCCTCAAGCCAACAAGAATAGATCTGTATATTTGGCTTTGATTATGCTCCAGTGGTGTCTGTGGAGCTGAAGTACAACGTTGCTATACTCTAGTGTGCCCTTTCCTACTGGCTCCTGTGTGTTCACACACATTTACTTTCCCCTCAGTCCTACATTTTTCAGTAACAGGTACACATTTTATTAGAATTAATCAGAAAATACCAGTCTTTTACAAATGTAATATAAAATGCTAGCTGACAATTTAAAATTCTCTTGGGAGCCTATGAATAGAAAACATGTGTTTCTACATACACAAAGTGGCTTGTGGTTTGGTTTTGACGTGTGGTTTGATATACCATATTGCCCCCTTGAACAGGATACCACGATTACATGTGCTTTCTACTGGAAATGTCTTACTCTCTCTTGATACCAATGAAATGACATGACAGGTTGACTGCTAGTCCCTGTAAACTCCCCTGTGGGTTATTTCCACACTTCATTAACAATAAATTTGCTTCTCACACTAAGTCAACATTGGATCAAGTGGGGACATGAACTCATTTCTTCAATTAACCAAACTCAGGAGCCATATGCCAAATGAGGCATGCAGTAGTCGTGTTAATTGGTCCTTTTTTGTTCTTTCTTACCCTAAAGTGAGTAACAACTTGATTTCCCTTTTAATTACTTTAGAATCACATAATTCTAAGATGTTTCATATTCCATATTTCTAAATATGTGCTTATATTTTCTCTCCCTGGGCTAGAGAGATGGCTTAGTAGTTCAGAGGACTTATTACTTTTACATAGAACTTAAGTTTGTTTCCTAGTATCTACCTGAAGGCTCACAACCACTTACAACTCCAGGCACACACAAGCATACACATACTTACAAACACATGCACACTCACATACATACATACATACATACATACATACATACATACATGTTTAAAAACAATTATATTCTTTTTGCCCCTGGGGAGCAGGATTGATCAGTGACTGCCTGTTGCCTGGTATTCTGAGTTCCATCTGTGGATCCTCCATGGTGAGAGGAGGGAAGAGTTTCTCAAGTTATCATGTGAACTCCTCATGCATATTATGATATGTGCATGTATGCATACACATATACACACAACCATTAAGAAAGAACCAATTAACTAACTAATGTTCAATCAACTTACTAACAACTAACTAACTAACTAACTAACTAACTAACTAACTAACTAACTAACTAACTAACTGATTTTTAATTATTTCCTTCATGACAGAATCATACACTGAAGCTCATATGCTATTTTTACACAGAATACCTTTACCTCTAGAAAATAGAATCAAGAGATGCCTTTAAAAGCAAACTTACATGTGCTAATTGAAAGGGTTGTTTAAAGCCTAAAAGAAAGAAAGGTTGTATCAGGCAAGGAATTTTAATGAAAACATCGAGAGTAACTTTTATATCTTATGGCTTTTGCCTTTTCATTTTCAATGAACCAGAAAATCTGGGCTTATTAGTTAATCATGAGATTTCAACCCAGATATATATGATGCATCTTTTCCTTTACCATTATCTTATTGAACAAGGATATAGGTTATGGCAGAGGCTCCACAGACACTAATTAGTGAAATTATGGGAACAGCTTAATGAGCACAGACATTTTGAGAACTCTTCTAGTTAAAGTGCTGGGCTAGTGGTAGGAGGCTGTCTAGCTCAGGTTTATAATTAAATAATTGCACTGCCAAATGATTTCTTTTGAATTCACTGTAGTCTTTCATGTGAAGTAAAAGATCTGGGTGAAGCAATCTTCATTGGTAGTGTATGAGATTAGGATTCTAAATCAAGTCTAAATCATTGATTTTTTTCCACTGAAATCCTCATGTATGTAAAATGATATAAAAGTTGTCTGTGTTTAGTCATAAGAATAAATGAATAAATAGGGGGTGCTTCAATTTAGAGTTAAAGAAGAGAAGACAGACATTTCTTTCCTTCAACCTGTGACCAGGACATGTACCATTAACTGACCAGATCCTGTGACTGTGTTGAGAATCCTGAAGCTAGTCTTTGAGCAAAAGTTTTCCAGTGCCCAGTGGATACTGGCACAAAGATGACTTTCAGAGTAATCAAAGGTCATTCAAGGTCATAGCAGCATGTGGATGCTCTGAGCTGGAGCTTGAACATCATTGAGGTTTTTAATCTCTCACAGGTTAAAAAACACACAAATAGATTGATAGTTGTTGAATACCTCCTTAGTATCTTGACTAGTTCTAGGCAACACACACCAGGCAGTGATTTCTTTTGGGAAGGCAGTGAAATTTCTAACAGCAAATACTTAGAAGTAAGCAAATAGGTGCACAGGCAAATTCTCTCTCTCTCCTTTTCATGCATAGGTAAAATAGGGGCAGTTTCTCACAGTATTTTTAAAACAAATGCACACACATATTCATTGTTCAAGTCATGTCAAACACTATGAATATTGCACTGAAGCCAATCAGAATTGTTCTGAGAATAATGGACTTTGGAATTTAGTGAGGAAATAAAATATGGAAATTCGGTTTGTGCTATAAAGAAAACATCAGCCTGAGGTACAGAGGGCACTAGCTCTTAGACAGCAGTAGTGGGGCTGTGGTATACCTACAGGATTCACTCCTCCAGGATGAAGATATTCATTTCCCAGCAGCTGGAGCATTGATTATTGATGGTTTAGAGTTATTCTCTTTTCCAATAATTAACCTCAGTCTGAAGGAACTGTTTCTCTGGGTGTGTGCTCAAATTAATAGAGACAGATTGCATCCAGTGAACAGTCAACTCGGGCTTACTGAGGTCTGGCCCCACAGGCTTTAAGCAGAGAAACTTACTGATCCTATTGCATCTCTATTGATGCTACTGGTCTGTACTAGAATCTCAGCTTCTGTACGCCACAATTCAACTTCTTCTTGCCTCCACTTCTGCTGCACCCACTCTTTCAGGGGTAAAGTCAAAATCCTCACAATGAGCTTCCTGAATTATATCTGTATCATAGACTCTTTCATCTCTGATGGTTTTCTGAGGAGTTTAAAGTATTGACTCTAAAATAGGGTCCAAGGGCGAATGATATACACTGACATTTATTGATGCTGACCTCAGATGTGATACCAATGGACAAAAATACACTGGGGGGAGGGTCTCTGGTATTTGGGATGCTGTTACAAAGTAGTTACTATATAAAACTAAATGGCTACTGCTGCTGGGGCACACCAGTGAAGTAAACAAGTTCACAAAAGTCTGGGATGATTAATAATTGATTTAGAGCAACTGCAGAACACTCCTTTCACAACACATAGTAAGACTGTCATCCCTGCAATTGCATGGGAAATAAAGATGAGGCACAGCTTAGGAGTAGACTATATGTAGCATAGAATTCTACAAAACTTGAATTTCAGAGCTGAATGTGATGGTGAGTGAACTCAGGAGGTTACAGCAATATAGCCATGAGTTCAAGGCCAACCTGGGCTATTTAGTGGGACTGTGTCTTTTGAGAGAAAAAGCTGAAGTTTAGCTCTTACAGACCTTCCATGCCATTTACATGTCTAAGCAGTAGGAAAAAGATTAGGACCAAGGCATGATAAAGCATATCCAGATGGATGCACTAGAGAACCATGGGCCACCAACACCATTAAATTCTTTGAACTTAGAGGAGTATCCTGTGACTCTGTCAGGGCTTTTCACTGATTGAAGACAATGCAGAGAGAAACCTGTGCATTCAGGGCAGCATGCCCTGTATTCACACTGTGCTTCCTTTTCTGAAGCACAGTTGTAACTGGAGGATTTCCTCAGTTCATTAGTCTGTCTTCATTACCAAGTGTTTACTCCAAGAGGATACGGCATTTTTTTTCATTGCTATATTATTAGGTCCTAAATCATTACTTAGCTAAGTAAAATTTTTTGAACAAATGTATTAATAATACTTTGAAGTGGGGCAAAACTGGGTTGAGAGAAATCTTAAGGAGTAAGAGATAATTATGATTTATGATAAGAGGGTATAATGACAGTCAATGTAGCAGAAAGATTCACACTATGAGTGCCACATATAGGGGGATGATGGCAGCCATCTATATGTTACAGCAATGTGGATTTAGCTGAGAATTAGAAGATAATCACCTCTTTTAAATGAGAGTGTGGGAAACATTTTCATTTTCACCATTAATAATTTAATGCTTTTACATGAAATTGCTTTTTTTCCCTTATGATACGTTCTATAATCCTCTGCGTTTTTCCTTATAAATGTAAGCTTGCTGAGGACATTAAGAATCTCGGAGTACTTCTGTGAATCAGGAGATGCATTTGGTAGCCATACATGTACTGCACGGAGCAGAACCTCACAATCATACTTGCACCAGTTAGCTACTGTCGTGGTAACAGTGTGTAACAGTCACCAAATCAAGTCACACAAGAGTTTTGCTCATTTGCCCGCTGGATAACAAGGGAATCTTGTTCTTGTTTTTATTATTATGTTTCAGTACTAGGACTGAACCCAGGAACTCTCACAGGTGAGGCAAATGCTGCACTATGCCTCAGCTCCTAGGGGAACTTACTGAAATAGGAGCTAGTGTGTTGCTGAGATCTCAGCAGTGCTGTCTTATGGGACTGTAACTTAGCCGATCCAGGCTGTGAAAACTGCAGGTTCTTTGCCTCATGTTCCATTTCTTAGGGGATGTTATGTAAATGCCAGTCACATTTGATGGGGGATATTCAGGAATTCTTCTTTTCTCTTTTCCCCGTCTTCTTTTCTCTTTTCCCCTTCTCTTCTCTTCTCTTCTCTTCTCTTCTCTTCTCTTCTCTTCTCTTCTCTTCTCTTCTCTTCTCTTCTCTTCTCTTCTCTTCTCTTCTCTTCTCGTCTCGTCTCGTCTCGTCTCGTCTCGTCTCGTCTCGTCTCGTCTCGTCTCGTCTCGTCTCCTCTCCTCTCCTCTCCTCTCCTCTCCTCTCCTCTCCTCTCCTCTTCTCTTCTCCCATCCCCTGCTCCCCTCCTCCCCCTTCTTCCTTCCTGCCTTCCTCCCTCCTTCCTTTCCTCCTGTTTCTCTCTTTCTTCCTCTCTCTCTCTCATTCTCTCTCTCTCAAACAGGATATCTCTATGTGGTCCTGGTTGTAGACCAAGCTGGTTTTGAACTCACTGTCTCTGCCTCCTGAATGCTAGGATTATTGGTGACCCAATAGTTTTTTAATAGCCAGGGCAATAGCACAAGAATGCATGTTGAAACAGCTAAACACTCCACAGCTTAGGTTCTGACCCTGCATGCCTTATGTCTGTTGCGTTCATTTGGAGAAAAGTAAGTTTCAAGAAGGAAGGAACTGCATATTTGTAGCACAAAGGATGTGAACGCAGAAAAAAGTGGAGAATTGGTGTCGGTAATGCTGTCAATCATACTGAACAACATCAGCTATAGTCAACACTTGATCTTAAGCATAAGTCCAAGAAATGATTAGATACAGTCTAATAATATTCAAAAAGAGCTCATTCTGAGAATAAAGGCTGAAATATGCTACTTTACATGGTATCAGCTGTGCATTTATCTTAAGATTTTAAAATAAAATGGTTACACGTGTGGTACATATTTGGGAGCATAACTTTTTATATAAAACTTCAAGTATAGTCAATTATAAAGATTATTTTTTTGTTAATAGACCATTTTAGGTACATTCTAAACATTAAATATCAGGCTTTTGAGTGTAAGGAAAGATGAGAAAAATATATGTAGTTGTAAATATATATTTATAAATATATGTAAACACACACACGTAGATATTTTCCCCAGGCCAGGTGTAGTGGTCCACGCCCTTCCCCACCCCTCCCCTGCCAACCACTGGGGATCAGGTCTAGGGCCTTACACATGCCAGGTCAGTGTTCTAGGGTTGAGTTTCTTCTCTTCTTCTCCATTTTTCTTTGTATTTGTTTTACAAATTTTGAAAATATTTTCTTTAATTAAAGGACTTTAATGAATGCAGTACATAACACATATACTCAATAACTATAATAATGTAAGTCTTCAAGTCAAATGCTTATTTTATGATCTTGTTTGTCCTTTTGCATTTTGCATGGGAATTACTATTAATTTTGAATATGAACTCACAAATAGGCTGTTTTAATATTTTAACATGTCTTTACATATGATGATTATAGATGAGAACAAGTATATTTATAAAAATATGTTTTTTGGGAGGATTTGGAACTTAAAATGCTAAGGTTGACTTTCAAGTGTTACCAGGTATTATTATCAAGGATTATTGTGTGTCTGCAATTCTTACTTGCTTCCTGTTTGTGTGGAAATAAACTGAAAAAAAAATCTGAAATGCCAGATTCCCTTTAAGGAGCAATAAATATCTTAAGCCTTGGAAACATTTTAAAACCCTATGTACACACACTCAAACACACACAAACACATACAAACACACACACACACACACACACACACACACACACACAGTGAAATACATAGATGCTGGCTTATTGTTATACGCGTTCCTTATAGCACGTTAGAGGCAGTGTTTAGTACACAATTAAGTTTTCTAATGACATAACCATGCAAGCCCTGGAATTAAAGTCCTTGTTTCCAAACAAATTCAAGCAAAGCCAATAAAATATTTATTGAGCATCTTCTATGTAGCAAGGCCCCAGAGATACCACAGATGCTGTCTGTACCTTCACAGAGCTCATGGGTTTATATCAAAGGAATAGCCCCCAAATATCAACATCTGAATAAATCATGGCTTTCCATAGAAAATTTACAGTGTAAACACATCTGACTCCGCTGTGTAGTTCATAATCAGGGGAAAAATATGGCATCAAAATAGTTCCTCTTGGAGAAAAGGAGCTCATACTATTGACTGTTTGATAATCGCAAGCGAACATGTCATATTAGTCACAAGTCCTCTGGAACAGATGTGATTGAAATCTGAGCCCAGTTTTCCTCAGGGCCTACTCTTTTGGAGGCAAAATGAAATATTTTTGGAATACCACTTATCAAAGATGTCTAAAGTTTGTCTGCTGACTCTAACTAAATTTGCATATTCATGTATTATTACCATGCATATTAATCTGAGAAGGGACAGAGGCAGAGGCAGAGGCAGAGGCAGAGGCAGAGGCAGAGGGAGGCAGACAACTGAGTTCAAGACTAGCCTGTTCTACAGATTGAGTTCCAGGACTGCTAGGGCTACATAGAGAACGTTTGTCTTGTGAAATCAAGCAAACAAACTTTATTGTGGTTATTTAGGAAATAATCTAAATAAAAATATCTATTATGTCACTCTGAAAATAAGCTACAATTGAAAAGTCACAGTTAATTCTAGAGATATAAAAATTATATCCAATGAAATCCAACTTCAACTAGTCTACCAAAGGGAAATCTTATATTATAAAATATTCTCTTAATAAGACTTTGTATATCTGTTGTTTAATGATTAAGTATATGCTAAATATTTGTGAAACATTTTCATCATCTTTTTAGTCATTAAACACTAGAATCATTAGGCAAAATATTAAAAGGGAGTCATCATTGATTAACATTTTCCAAGTGTACAATTATTTCTATTAGACAAGGAAATATGAGAAATGCACATTTAAAAAGGACATAATAATAATCTACAGTATATACAGATTAATTCCTGAAGTCCTTGTCTAGTAAATGACCGGGAATTTCTAGAAAGCAGACAGTGCATCAATGGGATTATTGATCATAAGATCAAAATGTAAAATAATTATGATTACAAAATTAAAATCAAATATTAATTTTAAATGTGCACACATAAATGTGAAACTATTTCTGTTTAGTGGATGGAGACAGAGTTCTCAGGTATGGAAGGTTTGCTAGTCCCTAATTCAGTAATTTATTCACAATTGCATGTGGTCTACCAAGCTTCTCTCTTTGGCTGTTACATTTTATTTCTGTATTCTTGTTTTGTTCCCAATATAACTAATAACTGCTATGCTTTGGGTAAGGAATGCACAAGGGCACATGTGCTGAAGGCATGATCCTGTATCAATCTTCAGAGGATCATGAGAACTCTACTTCCTTTAGAGGATAAACCAAATGATGGCTAAAGTAGGAAATGAGGAGGTTTTGAAGGAATGGGCCATGTGTGCTTCCTTTGAGGGTACAACGTCTTTCTGGCTCCTTCTCTCCCCACCCCTGTGCTCCCTCGTCACCATAACATGCACATTGCCCTATGTCCCCACCAGGATGTTTGTTTCATCACAGCCCAGAAATGATGGAGCCAAGCAACCATAGGGCCAGAGATATAATCTTGTGAAACTGAACCAAAATAAGATTTTCTCAAGTTGGTTTTCTTGAACCTTTTCTTATAGTGATGGAAACATAAATAGCATAGTAATTATTCTGATCTTCTAGTGTTTCCCTGTCAAATACTATGCTTATATTATTGTGTCTATGTTTATCATCATCATCATCATCATCACCACCACC
Source organism: Uromys caudimaculatus (assembly GCA_028551405.1). NCBI lineage: Eukaryota > Metazoa > Chordata > Mammalia > Rodentia > Muridae > Uromys > Uromys caudimaculatus. The sequence goes on along the minus strand of CM052702.1, from coordinate 43,011,064 downwards.
ACCACCACCACCACCACCACCACCACCACCATCATCATCATCACATGCATCTGACCTAGCCACATCTCAGTGACAACAAAAAGTGAATGTTCAACTAACATGTACGTAGTTTCTTTTTCTTTTGAAATAGGAAGTGACTTCAGTCTTGCTGAAATAGACTTATACTATGATTGCCTGCAGTACTGATAAGAAAGAGAACACTTTGTTAGATATTCAAAAGGTGCCATACACTGGACACCCCATCCTTGCTTGGTGCGTTCTAGCAGTGTATTGTCATGTAAATCTGCATCGTTCAGAAGAATACCATAGGCTATTGGGGGCCTCACAGGGCATGGAAATTTACAAAAGTGGTGACTGAGCAGCAGGATTTCAGGAGGAAGAATTTGTAGCAATGGACATTATGATTTTCACAAAGTACACACACCCTCCTACGGGATGGTAAACACTCTCCCAGTCCACGTGATGCATGCAGTGGGCATCCAGAAGAGCCAAACTCCTTAGGCTCCGGACCTGTTAGAGCACGTGCAGTTATTCAGAGAACAATTGTAAAGTGGAGACTTTTCTCCCCATTAGGGTAGAAGTATATATTCAGCCAGTGTGTATGGAGACTCAGTTGGCCTTTAGGGATCTGAGAGACTCAAAGGTGTCAAGGTACTGCATAAAATTTAAAGCTATACAACACAACTTGGCATCTGTCAACTGTGTCTTCTGTCAAGGACTCCTAAAGGAGTCATAAATGTTCTTCCTTTTGTTTCCTACTAATTGGCATTTGAGCAACAGTGTGTTAGCATCTAAAGTGAGACAGACCTCCTGCTTCACTGCCTTCATCCCGGGTAACAGAGGGATGTTAGGCATTCCCATGTTTTCAAATACATGAAACATTCATATATGATGATTTTCTTGCCAAAATCTCACAAAACTATTGTATTCAAAATGAGAGAAGGTGTTTCTAAGAAGGTGCAGTTGCTTAGTTCTTCAACAAGAATGACCTGAGAAAAGCAAAGCAACTCTTATCACATTTAACGAAACTTCTCTTATTGTCTCTGCCGAGTAATTCATCCAGTACAGCAGCAGTCAACTGAGCAACAGACAATGCAGGACTGAAGGTATTGTGTGACAGTAGAAAGTGCTCATTCCCCTACAGAGGAAGAGACCCAGGCTCAGCTTGGAAATAGTGATGACTGAAATGCAGAGAGGTCCACCTCATTCACAAGTTTTAATGGAAAAGAAAAAAAAAACCCAGGATATTTCCTACTCATCATGCAAGAGATGTACACACACCACTCTTAGGAAAATAAAGTAAGTCATGCTGTCTAACAAGAAAAGATGATTGTTGAAGACAGAGTGTGTAGGCTTAGATTTACAAAGCCTACTTTAATAAGGGTACTCAAAAACTTCGATTCTCCTTCTAGCCCACCATCCAAAGGTGGGGAGAAAAGATGGTAAATAGGACAAGGGGATGTGGACCTCTTTATATATAGTTCTTTGGGGGTGATTCCAATCTCTGTTGTCAGGACACCAGCAGTCCGGTTCAGTAGTGTCAGGATACCAAACATGAATCAGCATTGGGGGCACGATCCAGCAGAAACAGCCAGGCCTCTGCTGAATCTGCATGAGTCAGCAAGAGTGACCAGAACCAGCTGGTACACCAGGAGAAGTTCTCTGCCATGTCTCTCTCAACAGAGTGATGATCGGTGAAGACTCAAGACCAATGACATGTTGCAAGGCTGGCTATACAAAATTCCTGTTCACTGAGTTCTATTTTACTCTCTCCAAATATCATGTGTTCTCCCAAGGCTCTTGCCTCAGCAAAACGCCTCGTGAGTCTGCCTCAGCAAGATACTATGTAAGTTTGCATCACATGATCCAACCAGAAACTTCCTTCCTCTTCAAGAGTGGGTCACTTCAGAATAGTAGTTTGACTAAGCACAAAAGGAAGGGAAGCAGAGAGGGAGGCAGGGATCATACGAGGTCTGCTGCGAGCTGCAGAGAGAAAGTGATGTGGCCTTCCACTAATCTATGGGTAGAGAAATGTGGACAGGGTAGTTTGATACTATGCCCATTTAGCACAATAGTAGGTTCAGCCCTGTGGTCTGCATGACCCACAACCTCAAGTTTCTTGACTAAATTTGCTGAATGAACCATGTGTTTCCTCCTGGGGAGTGGGCTGTATATTAAATCAGAAAGTGGTTGGTTACCTCCATAAAATTTATGCCAGTTTTGCACCTATGGGCATATCCTACAAGGCTGGGTTATTATTGTAGTCCAAAGGGCTGACAGCTGAGTAAGACAGCTGATGACATTTTCCCCACAGCATCCTTCATAAAAATTTGCAGTTGAAAAAAGCTAGGGAGGAAACTTCTTGTTTACTACTGACTTGATTTCTCCGTGTCCTGTGAGCAAAGAGTGTAAAGTCTTCAGCAACAGTATCTTACAATCAAGTTCTAGTAGGAAGTCAAGACAAGAACAATGACAATAGTTTATATTATTAAGACATTTATGGAACTCCTTAGACTAAAAACTCCAAGTAAGGTATCCCATACCTGGTACTGAGCTTTTGCTTTTTCAATTTATGACTTCTGGCATTAGTATAATTCTTTGTGTAGAGAATCCTAATTAAATCCTTTAATATGAACACATGTGTGTAGAGGCACATGCACATGCATGAACACACACACACACACACACACACACACACACACACACACACACACAGAGAGAGAGAGAGAGAGAGAGAGAGAGAGAGAGAGAGAGAGAGAGAGAGAAAATAGAAGGTAGTTTTATGTATGACTTTTTCAAATATCCTTAGACTTCAGTATTTACTTCAGCACCATCCTCTGCTATTATGATAAGACAAGACAATGCAGAGGTTTGTCCATTTTGTATTCTTCCTGAGGCTATTTCAGGTTTAACTAGAATTTGGTCTCCTTGATGGAGAATTCCATGGGAAAACTAGCCAACTCTCTTCTAGGAACCTAACATTAGGATGTCCAAGCTAATTTATCTGTTAAACTGACTGCTTGTGCCAACCTTTCCAGCTAACCACTTATCTTAGGTCTGTCAAACTGTTTGCTTATGTAAATCTCCCTGCCCCTCCTGAAGCTACAGAGTAGGATGCCAGGATCTGGTTTATGACTTTAAAAATCCTACATTTTGAACATTTGGGGCTAAATCTAGGTCCCCAAATACTGGGTATATTCCAAGCTGGGTGGAATAAAGATTTTCAATGGGTGTAAACTGTGTTTTGTGTTAATCTCTGGTGGGATCCTTTTAACATTAAACTCACATATCTCTTGCTCCACTTAAACCTTATTCCCTACTTTGTATCATACATTAGAGCTTTTTATATCCACACCTTTTTCTTGTTTTTATTTGGTCATTTGATATCACATCTGTATGACTAATCTCTTATTTACCTGAGGACAGCAAAAATTAATGCATTTATATATGTGATCCAAATGTTTCTTTAAGTGGAATATCTTCATATAGGAGTAGACAATGAAGGAAAGAAGATGATTTAGTATTCTCTGAGAAATTGAATGTTCTTCTTCTATGGCAAAATATTTATTAGATTCATTGGAAATCCTGGGTCTAAATATCAGCTTTGACACGTTGTGGCTAATGAAGTTTTACCACTTCTAAAACTCAGTTTCCTCAACAGTGAAGTGTGTCATAGGACTGAAATCAGAATTAAATGAGGTTACAGTACATTGGCCTGTTTGAGCAGACAGTTCAGAGCATCATGTCATCCATGACTCTCATTCACCAAGACAAATGAAGGCAAGATGAACAGATATTTAGACCAGCAGGGATATATTCAACCTGAGGGTTTCTGCTACAAATATTCTCTAGTCATGAATATAGAGAAGACAAGAGCATACAGGAGTATAAAGAAGAAAATTTCTGGGGAATCATCACTTTGAATTTTATTAGAGAATCATGAATTATTTATAAATATTTTAAAGATTTAAAGACAAAGTCTGATATAGTCATCACTGTTGACTAAGTTGTATGTTCTAATACTTGGGAGAAGAACAGAAGGTACACTGTGGAGGGGACTAACACACCTTTATTCTTCCCAGCCTCTGCTTAGACTGTGAATGCAACAATCACAGGGTTTGGGATGGAGGCTATGCTTCAGCAAAGATCATGTCATGAATTAGCCCCATTGTGTGGACTATCAACTGCAAGGGAAGATGTTGAGTCTTTATTTCTGGCACCACTGACTAAAGAGACCAACGAGTCAGTTATTACCAAGTTGATTAAGTCAGACATATCTAATGGGAGGGAGATGAGAGAGTTATTTGCTCTCACTGGTGATAAAACATGTTTTTATGAATTTACCTTCTTTCCAAGCTGACATTATCATGGTAAATAGCATCATAAAAATTCAACAAACATCTGAATTAGGATCATGGGATTTTGTAGATGTACAGAACTAAGAGATCCACTTGACAATAAAAGGTGTATTATGATTAAGATATTAATATGGGGTCACCATATAGAGAAATATTATAGGTATTGCAACAACCAGAAGTGTTCAGTCTAATGGAATATCAAATGACACTAAAGACATAGACATTATGATAGTGTGAAGATGATAATCTGAGAAGTTTTTCAAGTATTGGGTAAAATTAATCATGACAGAGAATAGGAATCTTTGTTTCTCACAGAAAAAAATTCAGGTTCAGAAATGACACAAGGTTCGGTCCTCTCTCCATCATTCCTTCTTTTTCCCTTCCTGGGCAATTTATGCTCCCATCACATACTACTGTGTATTTCATTTGTGTTCTTCATTTCCTAGGGGCTAGTAGTCAAAGAAATGAGTCACTGTACTGTGAGGGATGATTACACTATCAGGAGAACATAAGGCAATTCAAGCCAAAGTGTTCTTAGGTAGTAGTTCCTTTGGTATCCCTTCTAAGATCAGTTATAGTCACAAATAAGAAAAGGCACTGTGGATAGCTGATAGATACAAGAGACTCAGCATCAGAAGGTGAGGAATGTAAATTGTAATGGTGGGATTAACTAAAACAGTAAGGATTGGTGTTTGTACTATTAACTCTCTATATTCTGATTTTCAAAGAAAAACTGATGGCTAGTTCTTTGAAGAAGCAACATTAGCAAAGGGTGGACTTAAGGCAGTGTTAGAAATGAGCCATGCAAATGCTGTTGCTTCTTTGTCTATATTTTTTTGGACTTTAGATGTCAAATTCATACTCTAAAGATTTGAATTGTATTTTGATTGAGTCTTTAAAAACAAACAAACAAACAAACAAACAAAACCAAAGAAGCATTATTTTTCCTACAGGTAGAGCAGGCTATATGTACCATGGAATTCTTACTATAGGCCACAGAGTTTAAGCACTGACTTAAAGGACCTAATATACAAACATCAATTTCTAAATCACAAGGTCGGGATAACTGTGAGGACGCATTCAACGTCACTTACCCGAGATTCCTGAAGATCTGCCTCCACAGTGGTGATTTACTTGGTTACACACTCTTTGCTTCTTTATTTCAATTGTCTAACTTTTCATTATTCATATTTCAGTATTCATAGTTCAGTATTTCTTAGGTCCATAATCTAAGTAAACTACTTTAAATCAAATTATCACTTTAGGAACCAAACCACTTTGGTAAATCCAAACCAGCAGGATGAGAGGGACAGGGGATGTGATCTTATTTAGTGTGTGTTAAGTTAGGCTATAAATTTGTGTGTAGATATAAGTCAGGTTTTGCATTCATCCTACATAACAGAACTTCAGAGAAGGCTTAAGGAGTGTTGTTCTTCTTTTCTCTCTCCTTTAAATACAGCATTTTGAGTATTAGTTTATAGGATGGCTGTATTCAGCCGCTGCTGTGGTGGTGAGTCTGTCCTGCAGTATCAGGGCTGTACGTGCGCACGCTGCATCTGAGCGCTCCTTCCTTTCATTGTCCCATTAGAGCCGTATGTATTCTAGTCCTCCACATTCTTTGAACACTTTCTTAATTTCCTTTCACAAATAAGTTCCAATGTCTAAGAACTACAAGGAAAGCTAAAGTAGAGGAGTTTCCTTACTTTTAGTAGCAAAATCTAGCCAGAGTCTAGAGAATGGAACAAATTGTGTGTGTGTAAGTCTGCATATGTGCATGTGTGTTTGTGTGTGTGTGTGTGTGTGTGCCTGAGAGTGTGCGTATGAGTCTTTGTGTGCATATGAGGGTGTATATGTGAGTTTGTGTGTGTGTGCATGTGTGTGTGTCTGCATATCAGTCTCTCTGTGTGAGTCTGTGTGTGTGTACATGTGTGTGTTTGTGTATGCATGAGAGTGTGCATGTATGAGTTGGTGTGTGAGTCTGTGTGTGTGAGTCTGTATGTACATACGGTGTGCATATGTGAGTTTGTATGTGCGTGTGCATGTGTGTGTGCATGTCAGTCTCTGTGTGTGTACATGCAAGTGTGTGTGTGTGTGTGTGTGCATGTCAGTCTCTGTGTGTGTCTGTGTGTGTACATGCGAGTGTGCATGTGTGTGTGTTTCTAGGCATTCCTACTTCCCCTTGCTGTAGAACCTTCTCCCCATTATTTTATTGAAAGTGCTTTTTCTCAGGTACCAAGAAATCCAGGCTACCTTTCTTTTGGGAATAAGCTGTGTAGAAGTACTTCTTTTACAGGAAAATTTAAAAGGTGCAAGAGTATCAGTAGTAGACAGCTTTGTTCAGAAAGCAAATTGACGGAGAATTGATAAAGATTAGACATTTTTTTTTTTTTTACCTTCCTCTTCCTTTGGGAAAGAGGACACTTCCCCCCAGGAGAGTCTTCAGCTCCATTCTCTTTTATTTCTCAATGGCAGAACCAGTCAACACACACACCAGTGAATGAGATATGACTTAGCTTTCCTGAGGTTAGAAAGTACCTGACTGACAACAAAAAGAAACTGTGTTTAAGGAAGCAGTGAGAGCAGTTTTGAAGTAGGCAGCACTCATCTTGTGCCCTAGTGAGAGATGGAAATGACGTAGGAAGAGATGGATTTATCAGTTTGGAGATCAAAGGAATATTCAAATGAGGAGATTTAGAATTCCAGTGATGAACAGAATAGATGTCCTTTAAAGCAAGGGAATTAGACAAAAGTGTCTAAGGGGTGAATGTTGATGATGAGAAGCCCACAGGCTGGAATTATTGCTATACTTACAAGAGGAGAAAGATGAACAGCATTGGGAATCAATCAAAGAATGGGCAGCCTAGGAGAAGAAACGCTTCCCAGAGAAGATGTGACCTGAAATATACATCAAGGTAAAAAAGATAAGCTGAAGCTTTTTTATTTCAAATGCAAAAGAGGTTTAAGTAGAATAATCAGATTAAGTTATCCCGAGGCGCGCGCACACACACACACACACACACACACACACACACACACACACACACACACACACACATCTATTTTGTTCCTCTAGGGCATTAGTTCTCAACCCTCCTAATGCTGTGACCCTTTAATACAGTTCTGTGTGTTGTGGTGACCTCCATTCATAAAACTAATTTTGCTGCTACTTCATAACTACAGTTTTGCTACTGTTATGAATTGTAATATGAATTGTTTGTGTTTTCAGATGATACTAAGTGACCCCTGTGAAAGGGTTGCAACCTGTAGGTTGAGAAGCTCTGCTCTAGAGAACCCTGACCAGGAGACATTTTGGAGTAGGAACTCTGCTGTGATTTATGCTACCATGAGGTTTACTAACCTTTGCAACTGGTTTGTAGGAGAGGATTGGAAATGTTAGAAAAAAACAGGCTCAATTAGAATGCTATAATCAGAGCTTAATGGATGATTCTGCTGTGATCTAAAAGACTAAAATGTAGGCAGGAATGTGCATAGTAAAAGCTATACTCACAGAAGTTAGGGAAAAAATGAGGGTTCTATTGGGAGCTAGACTCTAGGCCTTCTGTGTTCCATTCTGGCAAATAGTTTGCTCAATCTTGGTTGTGTACAGTTGTTTTATGTAGTTCTGAGTTTAAACTTAAAGGCATTAATTACAACATTCAGGGTATGTATGACAAGGGTGATGTTCTTACATTTTAATTGATTTATAGTGTGAATCAATATTGGAAAGCAGAATAGAAAATTTTGGACTTAAAATTTGGCCCAAAAGAAGTATGTAGGCATAGCATAGTCACTAAAGAAATTAGAACTCTTAAAAGGAGGACAAGTATTTGCTTTGGTACAAAATAAAATATGCTCTAGGGTACTTTGTGATTTGTCTAGATCCCACTTACTGGAAACTCAAGAGCATTAAGGGTAAAACCCATTTGAAAGCTGCTTACCTGAAAAATATACTCCTTTAGCAATCTTGTTGCAGAAGGATACTTAGAAAGTTCTTTTCCCAGAATTCATTTGTATCTGTGGTTCAAGGGGACTAGCTAATGTCAAGCTAGCAGCAAAACCATTTCCTGCCTCCACTGTGACCATCTGACTCATGTTTCTGCTACCATGCTGTCTCTGGAGTGATAGATGATATCTTCTCAAACTTCTTTTCTTGTCACTGCTAGCCAAGAGCTGCCTTGAGTCTCATAGGAGATTTTTCCTCCTGGAGTTTTGAGCTTGCTGGAACTTTTGAGACTATGGAGACAAAGGGAAATTCAGTAAATAAATTTTACATTGTAAGGCAGACACAGACCTGTGGGAGCTACAGGTAGAATAGTATCTTTTGATCTGAAATCTTGTCTGGACACTCATGTGTCAAAGGACGAGTGAACAGGTAACTGCACTTAAGGAGGTGTGTTTCCATCAGGAGGGTTTTGATTTTGTCAGTGGGAGAACCCATGAGGGCTTTATAATTTGATGTTATTTTCTGGAGGTGATAGGAAATAAGAGATAAGGCCTGGTTGGATGAGCTAGGACTGCTGTTGAAGTGTCTTATCTTTTTCCTGGCTCCTTCATAAGTCTCTATTTCCTAGTTGCCAGCATTTCACCTCAGGTTCCTGTCTACATAATCTTATGTATCACTTTAGGTTCAATGCAATGGAAAGAAAACTATAAAACCACGTGCCACAGTAAATCTTCTTCCCATAGATTACTCTACTTTGGTATTTTGCTAACATATTGAAAACCTAATTGATGTACCTGCCTGGCTCTATCTTACGACCAGAGCCATTTTATTTCAAGGTCAAATTAAGGGTGTTTCTGTAAAACTTAAGTTTCTATGTCTTAGAATTTGACTGGACTGTACCTTGAACCTTCTTGGAATTCGACTTAGACCCTGACTCAGTTTTCACTTGCACTCACCCTCATAAGACAAAGTGTTCAATAAAATATTATTTTGAGACAGTCTGCCAAGTTCCCATGTTCCAAGTCCTCTTGAAATTTCCCAAGCTTGAAACCCCTAAACATGTAGTTTGAGGGCTAAAAAGACCCCAGTTCTTCTATGTTCAGGGCTGAAATCTCAAACTCTACTTTAGGGAGATAGCCCTGCCTGATAGAAAATAAATTTTTCTTAATTTGACCAAAATATGTGGCCCCTTCAGTGGTGTTAACACTAACCACTAACTGTTTGGTGAGAAGTGGGTAGAATTTAGCCTTCTTTTATACTCTGTGGAATATTTATAGTAAAAGATTCATACAATGTGATGGTGCTGTGGAAAATTCAGGCTTTATATATAGGAGCAAAAATATGTGCTCAGTTTCAGTTAATAAAGGCATTTATTTGTAAATTTTTTCAGAACTGATACAAATCCAAGAAGGTAAATGCCATTAGTCTAACAACTTCAATCATCACTGAAGAACAAACACTATTTGCTGTTAGGCTGTCTAGGTAAAATTGTAGGCTGAATATATCAGTATACTTTCATTGTTTAAAAATATTTTCCTTGCATTTTTAGAAAAATCATAATTTACTTAGGGAAAACATTTTAAACAAAATACCCATGGATCTTATTTTCCTATCTGTTTTCTGAGCACTGTCTTGCTCTTATTTATATAACTCACATTGTCTAATAAAATTTTATGTGATTTTCCACTAAATGTCTTACATTGGTCTGTTACAACACAGCTGGTCAATTTAATAAGTTATACTATGATTGGTTCTTATAGATTAAAGGTAACTTTGGCAGAAGGATGCTTCTCCAATTGCTCATATGCCGTGATGTTTGTTACATTAGTTGATAACATTCATTTTGATTCCTACACAGAATAACATATAAAATTCACATTCAATGCTCTCCCATGAGTGTACCGAAATTTATGAGCTATGACAGAAACTGTATGGGAATAAAAGCTACAGTACTGTTTTTTTTTCCTCTCAGGATAAAATTAGAAGGTTTCTAGTGAGTTAGCACATTATTTTATGAATAACAGAAATTATTTAATATATTTAATGCAAAAATATTTCACACATTTCAGCTACCTAGTATAATTCTGTTAGTATAAAAATATTTGTGTCATATTTTTATTGTTTCAGGATTTTGTGTTTATAAACCCATCTATCCAGAAAACTGATCAATTCTTTGCTCAGAGATTTGGGATGTCCATGTCTGGAGAAAGAATCATTTTATCCTGCTTTGCTTTGGGGGCAAAAAGTAGCCTTGGGTCCAGGTAATAGATTAATAAAGTTCAGGCATATAGCTCAGAACATAAAATTAAAAATACCTTGAATTTCTAAAGGTTAAGTCATATCTTTTTTGTTTTTATTTTTCTTACCCCCCCCATTCCTTCCATTACAATAGTCAACACAGATGGAAACCACCTAGTTTTAGAACTGTGAACACAATACAGGAAAGCACAAGACAAGGAAGAAGAACAAGAATAAAATTCAAGAGTCTCCAATGAGTAAAAATGTGGGAAGTATTTGAAAGTCAAAACTCATTATCACAGCTAATACACAACAGTATTTTCTAGGAAACTATGTCAGCTTGAAACGGTAGCGTTTTGTTCTCTTGAGTATGAAGCCAGAATATTCTCTTAGGAAGCAGTGGATACAAGCAATTCAACAATTTATTGTTTCATTTCATTGAAATGTAGTTTTAGAAACTTTGTAGTGGGAAAGTAAGAAAAAAACTGCATTATCTATACAATGACTCTTTAAAGAGGGCCCACTGATGTTCACTCAATGGATTTTTGACAGACTAAAGTTACGCAAACAAAGATTTGAATGTGCTGTTAGTTTGAGCACTAGAATGGGGCCCAGTGTAATTTTCTGGGAAGTGTAGAAGCTAAATAAAAAGGAGTCCAGTGCTGTGGAGGCTAAACTTTATATGACCTCCACAGGGATGATGTAGCAGAATAGTTACAAATTCTGTAGCTTTGAGATTTGTGATATGAGGGTGCTAGATTAAGTCTCTGTCACTTGGTTTAAAGTACTCTACTCTAAATGCAGAAGCAGTTATTCTTTCTGTATTGTGAGACTATCCTAGGTGGCTGAAGAAATTGTATTGTAAGTATTCAATATTAACTTCCAAAAATTTTTTTTCTTTATAAACAAATAAATTGCAGCCCTGACACACCAATGATGCTATAGCAACAGGAAACACGCTCCACCTTTCTTCCTGGGAAGTTATTGGCCTTGGCAGTTAAGTGTTAGTATGCTGCATAATTTTCTCTGTATTATCTATAACCTAAATATAAAAGATCATTGTAGCTGGTGATGCTGGTGCTAAGGTCCTGTTCCCCAATTGGTTCTTGATTGATCAATTGGCAGGAGCCAATTACTGGACTGTAGAAAAGAGGCAGGACTTCTGGGTTCCTGTAGGAGGCTAGGGGAAGCAGGAAGAGAAAGGTAGATTGCTCCATGCTCGGAGGGAGAAAAGGTGACCAGCTAAGTAAGATCTTGGGCAGAGCAGCCATAGGCCTCTTGTTTTAGAAATGCAACTAAGCAGAGGGCAGTTTAGGGTTGCTGAACAAGGAGAATGTAACTGAGCAACAAAAATTGAGGGCAGATTTAGGGTGCTGAGCTGGAAGTGAAAAGAAGGACGTGAGATAACTGAGCAAGGCTAGAAGAGCCCAGCAGTTGAGCCAATAAGGCGGGTAGAAAAATAAACTAATGTGTGTGTGTGTGTGTGTGTGTGTGTGTGTGTGTGTGTGTG
>CM052702.1:42981896-42998515 GCA_028551405.1 Uromys caudimaculatus | reverse complement strand
ATATATATATATATATATATATATATATATATATATATATATATATATATATATATATATATAAAATATATATTATATTCCCATATAATACAATGATTCCATATGGTCAACCCCAACTTCCACTTTGTAGAACTTCAAATCAATATTGTCAACTTCACCTTGACCTTCTATTCTTGTCTACTATGATGGCTAATATTGATAGTTAACTTTACAGAATCTAGAATCACAAAGGAGACAAATCTCTAGGGAGATTTGTACAACATTTTCTCAATTAGGGTATGCAAAGTAGGACAGCCGACCTTAAGTGTAGGTGACACCATTCCATGGGTTGGCGTCCTTGAAGGCATGAACAAGAGAAGGCAAGGAGTTATAAAAACACACATCCTCTTTGTTTCTTTGGTGGGTACACTGCAGCTAGCTGTCTCAAGCTCTCCTTACCATAACCTCCCCACTAGGTAGCACTTTTAAAAGTAAGCAATAGATAAACCTTCTTTAATTTTATTTTGTCAGGTATTTCACCAGAGCAACAATCTTAGTGACTAACATAGCTTCATAACTCATACTCTTTTTACCACAGTGTCTGTCATGCCATACTCAGCTTCTTCGACAAAAAAATTTAGGTTTCCTCTGGTTCTTCTTCCTCTTTCTTCTATTGTAAGTTGAAAATAGGTAAGGATTTATAAATTATGACCCAGGTACTTCATATTGTTCTTAAATATTATTCATTCTTACATAGCATTCTTTTCTTTTCCTCATTTGTTGTAACCACAGTAAGTCAGCAGGAATAATTTACGCAATAATTTCTGTAAAAAAAAAAAAACACAAAAAAACCCCAAAAACCCCTCTGGTAGGCACCTTAGGTAGAAAAACAAAGAAAAATGTGTTGTATTAAAGTCTCATGTGAAAATCCAGGGTATTCAAAGTTTATCTTTCCCTTAGCAATTTTTTAAAACCTCATGCCATTTTGATTATTTGATTGACTTAAGTCAATGTGCCAACTTCATTTATTCACAATACCTAAGGTTTCATAGGTATTTACTTTGAATTTTTTTATATCATCCTTGTTTTCCTTAAATCAACATCGTAGTTTGAACCTGAAGTGTTTCTCATAGGCTCCTGATTTGACCTCTTGGTTCCCAGTCTGTGGTGCTATTTTGAAGGCTATGAGGCCTTGAGGAGGTAGGTCTTAGCTGCTGGAAGAAGATCAGTAGTGGCCTGACCCTGAAGTGTATACCTGTGGCTGGTTCTGGCCACACACTGCCTCCGGATACTATGCCACCAAGGAATGAATCTCCATTTCCTACTCCACATCCACCAATGGTGACATACTACTGCCATGTCTCCTACCATTGAGAAATCAGCACTTTGAAACTATGCGTCAAGATAAACCTTTCTTCCTTGAGTTATTTCCACCAAGTATTTTGGTCACAGCATTGCTAAAGTAGCTAATGCAATGTGGTGAGTCATACACTATACTTAATAGTTTATTTCAAGAATTTAGAAACATTCTGAGATGTGCAGTTTATGGAATCTAATAAAAATGTAATCACTTACATTTTATGCACATTTTCCTATTCCAATCATCTGGGGCTAAAATGTTTTAACAATCATAAAAGTCTCCACTCTAAATAGTTGTAAGATGGTAGAGGTCTATTGGTCTTGCTATTGTTGAGTCATACTAGATAATTCTACTTTTTATCCAGTTGTCCACAAACACAGAGAGGTAAACAAACAAAATAAACCAGACAAAAACTAAAGAGATATAGGCTTCAGCATCATCTTCTTAGGTTTTCAAAGAGGAAGAGAACCCTTAACATCTTCCTCTGTTTGAAGTTTTTGTTTTGAAGAAACAGATTGTGGGGTATATATTCAGTGAGTAAGAAGAGGGCTAGGAAAAACATTCAGTGGATTAAGTACTTGCCACTCAGTCATGAAGGTTTGAATTTGAATGGCCAGAACCCATGTTAAGACACACAGTGCCACAGTGCTATTTGTAATTCCAGTACTAATATGTAGCGATGGAAAGAGGACAAAAGGAGACCCTTGGAAGCTCAAGGGGCAGCTACATTGCTGTACATAAGGCCAACATGAGACCCTGAATCAAACCATGTGATGAGCAATGACCAATACCTGAGGTTGTCATCCTATTTCCAGGCATGTACCATGCTTTTCACCCACACATGAACACACACACACACACACACACACACACAGAGAGAGAGAGAGAGAGAGAGAGAGAGAGAGAGAGAGAGAGAGAGAGATCAAAATGTGGGGAGAACTGATGCTCTCTGTCATAGACCAGGCAGGACCTGATTCCCACACCCACTAGTACCTGAACTAGGGTACAAGTTCAGAATTCAGTGCTCTCCTAGGATTTCTAAGCTATATTGGTCACACAGCCTCCCAGCACGACCCCTTCACCCATTCCTTTTGGTTTTATCAGGTGTGGAGACTATGTGGTTTTCTGTTTCTCTCACTTATGAATTGTCTAAGATTTTCTAATTGATGTAATTATTGTATTTGTGTTTAACACAATTTTGCACACCCTTATTATTGTACTTAAGAGAAGGAACAGGTGGCACAGTCTCGGATTCTCCTTCATCCTAGGGTCCTTACACAAAGTTAGCCTCACTCTTACTTAGGAAAATAAATGAATGGTTATTTTAACATATAATTTAGAAATTTTCATATTTTATTTTATTAGATATAGTTGTTTAAATCTCCTTACCTATTTCTATTATCTAAACTTTTCTGAGGGAAAATTTGCTAACTAAATCCACAGCTGCCTTGCGCAATTGTTTTAAAGCATAAGTATACTTTGTCTTTCCAAGGGACATCCTCCCACATTCCTGAATGAGAACAGTACCTTCACTTCAGGAACATTTTCACTCATTGTTTTGAGATGAATGAGTTTCAGCAGTTATTATTTCTACTCCCTTGGTTCAGGAGGAAGTTTATACTTTTATGGTGACACACAGGATGATCATATTAAACCAAGAGGATTTTTAAAATTTGAGTATTCATTTATGTTTGTCATATAAATTGGAGGAGAAAATAATTTTCACTGTTGGAGTATAAAATAAATTAGACATAATGGTACATAAAAGGCAAATCATAACCACTCTTTTGAAAACTAATGCCGTTTATGGGATATGAAGCCATTAGAACAAAGAAATTGTCACACCATGTTTAACCTGTTCTGCCTTCCACACTCCACCAACATAGCCCCCCTCTGATGTCCACATTGTGAAGAGCTGGTGACAATAACTAAATACACTGCGTTGTTAGCAATGTTGTCATTTCACATGACATAGAGACAACTTTTCCCTGAGACTTAAGAAGCTCTCTTGATGTTCCGTTTCTTGGACTCTGGAAATATATTTAGTGGGATAGCTTTACTGCAACATTTAATGTCCTTGGTGGGCTATGTGACCTCTGTGAAAGCTAGCTCATGTTTACAGAAATACGTACAGAGGACTGTGCTAGTCACTGCGTAGCTCTTCAGGAAGAGCAAAATGCATTAGGCTTGAAGAACCCACATAATGTGCTTATTAGATTTGCAAGTAAATAGGTTCTCCTGCAATTGTGTTAGGAAGGTCAGGGTAGAAGCTGTAGGGTTCTAAGTGAGATGCAAATCTAAACACCAGCCAAGGAGACTTTGTACTGCTTTAGTGAACAAGATGTCTCCTCCTAGCACTGTGGATATTACTGTTGAGTTTGAAAGCTTGTTGAAATGCTTTCCATCTGTGGTGGCAAGAACAAAACTTACTGAATTTATTCTCCAGTTGTACAACAATGCTTTCTGAAATGTCCTTGTATATGTATGAATAAAAATTTGCATTAAATTTCCAGGCACACATATGCATAAAATAACAATAAATGCAGTTTAAAAGGTAATTTGAATATATCATTTTGTATAAAACAATTATATGTAAAAGGTTAATGGTTAATATTAAAGGCTTATAGGAAGCTCCAACATAATTAGAAAAAAGCAAACCCAGTGGAGAAATAGACATGTAACACGTTACAGTTTCAGGACAAAACCCACTTGCATTCTGAAAGCTGAATTGAGACAATGCTTCTTTTTACACATTAGATTATTAGAAATACAAAAATATGATAATTCCAAATGACCTACAGTACATATTTTCATAAACCTTTCTTAGGGTAATATGATTTAAACATTTCAGAAGCAATCAATGTTAATTTTCACCTACATATACTCAGTTAACTGACTTTTGTGCCTTTCCTGATACCTACAATTGACACACAAATTAAGATTTTTATTATGAGATTGTTTATAAAGCAGGGTATTAGAAACTTGTATGCATTCAGCCATAAAGTTATGATCAAACTAGATAACTTATTCTCTAATATTCTGTAGCATAGAGCAGTGGTAAACATAGGGTGCATATACTCTGTGGTAGGGTGTGGTTCTCTGAACTGAACTAGCTGGGTCCTATGGTAGTTCCATTTTTATATTTTGGAGACATGTTCAAAGTGACTTCCACAATGGCTGTATTACATTGCACCACCTCTAACGGTGAATAACGATTCTTTTCTCTGTACATCC
The DNA here is from genome assembly GCA_028551405.1 of Uromys caudimaculatus. Classification (NCBI taxonomy): domain Eukaryota; kingdom Metazoa; phylum Chordata; class Mammalia; order Rodentia; family Muridae; genus Uromys; species Uromys caudimaculatus. Next base: position 42,993,942 of record CM052702.1, on the reverse strand, counting down.
CGTTCTGTATGTGTTGCCAGATTTGACAATGTTGACTATTCGGACTTGGATCCCCTAATGGCTGGAGTTATTGAACACTTTCAGTTTGGGTGGTGAATAAATGCATAAAAATAGATTCAATAGTGGAAGTGCACATCCCAACATAAAGTTCCATAGCTTCCATTCTAAATGATTATTCTAACTCTGTGGAAGGTCACTGGGATGCATAGACTTTGGTTCTGATTAATTTTGATGTGTGATGATTTTTATTTGCAAGCGTATTTTAGAATAAAGTTTATAAAACAATTCTTGACATGATTTAAGAGACATAGTAATTGGGATAAAGAGTAATACATGTCAATCCATTATGTAAAATTAAGAATGCAATAGATACATATATTTACAGAAACATGCATAGGTGTATATAAAACATACACCTGTGCTTCTATAGATAAAGATATTTTAGGAAAACTGTGGGAACTATCTGAAAGAATGAAAATCACAACACGGGTCACCTTTGGTCAAAGCACCAGTGAGCACTTTGATTTTATTTGAAGCATTTGACTTTTGGATTGTATGAAGAACTTCTATTTTATTTGGATAACTAAATAAAAAATATAATCATTCAAAAATAGCATAATTATGGAAATGCACATTGAAATTATAGTACCTTTTCATTGTCCACTGAATGAAAAACAGTAAAAATGACAAAAACTAATCATTTGAAAGTTAATCTGTATTTATCAGCACCATTATACTATTGGATTACACTTTTGTTGAGGAGGGAGGGTTTGAGAGTAGGACTGAGAAGCATTTTGAGACTAACAAAAGAAAGATGTAAACACTGGACTTTAGGACGTAATGTAGAGAGACTACTTCACTGTCCTGTCTTACAGAATCCTCAAGTAACAAGATACTGATTTAGCTTTATGGATGTGAAATGAAAACTGTCATTTATGATATACAGAGCCAGGTTTTTTTTTTAATGAGGTAAAGATTGTCTATAGAAAGATTGTTTGCAATAATGACTGGATTTAAATGTATTTTAGAAAACTTCATTAAGGACTGAAGAAATGTCTTAGCTCTCAAAACAATTGTCTCTGGAGCATGAGGACTTGAATTTCCATTCCCCAAACCCATGTAAAAAGTCAGGTGGACCAACACATACCCATGGTGGTGAGATGGGAGGCTGGAACAGGTGGGTCTTCAACTTGTCCAGGCCAACGCGAGTCCTTTCCTCAAAAACAGCAGCAAATTAGAAGCTACTTATAAACATAACTGGAGATCATTCTTTGACCTTTATGTGTAGCTATTAGTATAGTTATGTGATAATCTCAAAAATTATAAGGCAAAAAGCATAGAATTCACTAAGCAGTCTGGACTTAGAGCAAAAAGCTGTAAAATGTTAAATAACTAACACCTTTACAAAGTAGATTATTACAAAATAATTGAAAATTTTCACAATAAGAATTCATAAATATGTGTTAGAAAGTATTTCAAAAAAACTTTATCTCATCGAGATAAAATAGTGTTGAGAAATGTAAGGATGCTCAGAGAAGAGGAAGACAACACAACTGTTATTCAAACTGGTACCTTGTGCCCTTGGGATCTCCAATTCAGAGGCAGTGGGTACAGTTCCGAGATGCCTTCACACTTTCCCCCTCCCAAGACTTGTTCATGATCTCTAGAGTGTTTAGTAATGGTAGTTGCATATACTGGCTTGAATAATTCTACAACCTGTGCTTATACCTGTATCAGTATGGCTGAAAGGCTGAAAACTCTATACTAGACTACTAAAAAAGTAATCTGGGAGTCTAGGGCATTGGAATACTGGATCTAGTCCCTATGGTCAGCCTACAATCCTATATAATCAGCCAAATGGGAATCCTAATTACTTGCTAACCTGAAATATCCAGAAGTAACCCACTTCACTAAAGTTAAATAATACCAATTGAGTAGTCATCGGTTTCCTTGAATACCTATACGATGATCTCAGCTCTGGAGACTACAGAAAAAGTGAGTTGTTTGATCTTGCAAGCATGATGACGTAATGCCAGAGTAATAGAGGCCAGTGAAAGCTTTAAACGGGCAGTGCCCGAGGGATTATGGACATATACTTATGTTTGTACTACAGTCCAATGTAGAAACTAGCAGGTCTCTGATTGGAGATCCTTAACCAATAAGGTGACTAGAGGTTAGAAAGTGCCAAGAGGAAATCTCTGGATCTCCCTATATCTAGAACATTCAACAAGATCACGAACATACAATGCATCTCTGGAAAAATTATAGAAACCAGTTGAGTGTTGCAGTTGCTACCACATTCTCATTTGAGCCAGTACTGTGGTCACTATAAAAGGCAGGTGAGTCGGGGATAATTCTATTTTTTATAGTTGTAATTTGTTCATTACAAATCTGATAGCTTCATTGAAGGTGACATTTTAAATTAGGATGATTTTTGCTCTTGTCATTCACCCCTAATAATACAGAAACATTCTCCGGGAATGAAGACGCACTTTTACCATCTTACTTTGGGGATAGGTCACCTTTACTGCTTTCAGCTGAGACAAATTAAAGGGCTTTTTAATCAACTTGATATCCCATGGGATATCTAGCTCATCTATTATGGTAGAGACAGTCTATTAAGTGGTCCTGGAGAAGCAAACACACAAGATTTCCTATTAAGAAACATACTTGACAGAGGATGGAAGATAAACATGCATAAAAGATTAGTGTCTGGATTGTATAGAATTTAGTGTCTGTCCCGTTATCTGGATTAAAGTTGGGAGTACGATTTTCCATCCAGTAAACATAAAACAAGTAAAGGAAGAATCTATGATAAATTTTGGATTTTTAAGGTAACGTAAAAATAACTTTGGGTAAGTTTATTCAATCATTTCTAGTGCATAGCAGAGGGTATTCTAATAGAGGAACTTTGCAACTGAGCTACTTGGTTGCAAGCAGTCTTGCAGCTCAAATTTTTTGACTCAGTAGACCCAATGTTACTGGTAAATGTGTGACATAAATGAATGTGCCTTACAGAGTTGCTGAGTTAGAAAGGCAGGCCTCAAGCCCGTAGAGTTTTTCCATAGGGACTTTGTTTAGTTTGCAATAATGGTTCTCCAATTTCCATGTAGCTCCTGACTTGCTCTTTGGCCTTGGTGGAGAGTATTCTTGAAAACGACAAGAAATGACTGTTTGATTCAATATGCCCATCAAGAACAAGGCATTAATCAATCAGCTATGTCACAGAATCAGACGTGCAGAGCAGTGTTTCCTTTAAAAACTGAAGTAATAAAAATGAGGTGTTTCCAGGAGGTCAGAAATCAGAAACAAACAGTGAGCGACTCAGACATTCTTGGTAACTGTTAAAGACACAAATAAATCAAAATGAATCTTTCGTTCTCTAAGTTGCTTCTCAGGCATTTGACATAATGACAAAACTCTAACAAAATCTACTATTTTTACTTGATATCACCTTCTTGTTTAAATACTGTTAAATTTTGTTGAAACACAGACATTTCAAATATTGCCTTTTTGCTTAATGTGTCTATGTGCATTCACACATATAGATATATACATTGTATATCCAGTATGTTTTCCCAAGCATTGGCACAGAACACATTTACTTTGCACTGAAATTCCTCTTAGTCCTGTTTTTAGGCTTTGATGGGCAAATTCAGAGCAATATTTTATTTAGGCTTTTGAGTCAATTAACTTCTGATATAATTATGAGCTAACCTATTTGGTATGGCTGGTACCTCAGGGGGAAGGGATGCCTCAGCATGGGCCCACAGAGGCACCCCCTTCCCTGCATCAAGCGTATCCCCGTCTTCCTCTTCGTTTTTATACACAACCGCCATGAGTGTAGGCAAACATTACAGTGTCTCAGTTTACAGAGTTAAAGTGGAATCAGCATGAAATGTAAGGGGCCAATGGTGATTAAAAATGATAACTACAGAAGTATATTTTATAAATGCAATCATTTATGAATGAAACACTCAGCAGTGGTTGTAAGAAAAATGGGTGACTTAGGATGTAAGTCACAGGTGTGGCCAGGCCCTGCCACTGAGGACCTCCGAATACAGAACACTCCACAAGACCCAGCCACTCCAGACCGGGTAGCCAAGCTCTGCCTTACAGAGTGAAAAACCTAAGCTTAGGACTTGAAAATTCACTAATCTCCACCCCTGGGACACCCCCACCCTGAAATCCTATGTAAACCCTGTCTTCTGCTCAGTTCTCTGCTGCTTCTTGCCCCAGTAGAGGCAGCCAGACTCCTGGAGCTTTCCCTCCCGATAAATCTTTTGTGTGAAGTTTGTTGTGTGGTGTGACTTTGTGGTATTCCCTGGTTCCTTACTACCAGGATACTATCCCTTTCAGACATGTAGCACTTTCTTTGGGGAAACCTTCTCCAATTAGAACTGTAACACTTCAATTGAGAAAGCCTTTCCCCTCAGAGCTGTAACAATTGCCTCTCAGCTGTAAAAATTGCTTTGGGGAACCTTCCCCTTGGAGCTGAACTGTAACACATTTTCTGTTCTCCTCATGTACTTCATGTATGTAGTCCCACTCACTGGCCTTGGGATGCTTACTCAATAGTTCTAGGTAGAAGTGGACAAGCAGGTGTCTCTGCAGTAACAGTGACAGCTGCACTTCCCTTGGTATGCTTCTCTCCCTAAGTCCCCAGAAGGCTGACTTTCCATTCCTAAATCCTTACTGTGTGCTTGCTGTTTGCTGAGACTCAAAGGCTTTGCATCATGAATAATAAAAGCATTTTATTTTTCTGACCCGTGAAATCCACAATTACAGACTCCTTGTACAATCCCCTCCCCTTTTGTCACTAGGAACATACTGAAAATAAAGGCAGAAGTATTATGTGGTATTAGGTGTTTGATGATTTTTTTTCCAACCTCCACAAACAACATAGTTAATTTTGCGGCAAGTCTTTTCTGTTGCTTGGAATTTTTATCCTTCGAATTATGAAATTTCAAAAGTTACTTGTTATTGAATCAATAGTCTCTATGAAGCTTAAATCAAAATCCTTTCTGTTGATACCCTAAATTGAGTGTTCCCTAATAATAAACAAACCCTCAAACTTCCACCAATTTAAATATTCACCTTATTTTTTTGTTTGACTGTTTGTTATCCTGTTATATTAGCCCCTCATCCTGGTCTGATAGGCTATTCATTTATAAAAAATTTTCAGTAAAATTTTATTTTGAATATTTCCAAGGACAGTGTTATTAATTTAGTATGTAAATTAAATTGATGTCTCTTTTCTATGCTACATTAATCATATGAATTGTTTTTGGAGAAGACCTCTAGCACTTCTTCATGTCGATGGACTAACATTGCTCAGCTCTGGACCTGAGAAGAGAAGAAGGATGGCCAGACATGCCAACAAATCCACCCTTTCTGATCATTTACCTCACATGTAAGATGAAATTGTAAACATCTGGAAAGAAATTAAGAAAATTCTTGCTCAACTTTTCTTGTAGGATAATATAGTTATGAAAAATGCATACCTATTAGTTGATTAGATTTTAAAAATTCTAAACCTCATTGAATAATTTATGTTTGGTAAAAAAACAACAACAACAAAACAAACAAACAAAAAGCAACAGGAGAACCTATTTTTTTCTATGAAACACTTAATATGCTCACCTAAGAAATACTAAAGAGTGAAGGGTGAGCTCCGTGGGGTTGGGACATGGTGCCAGCAAAATTAGCAGCATGATTTTAGCAACCCTTTAACATGCCTGAGAGTGACTTCTTCTATGAAGCACAGGGATTACACAAGACTACCTACAAGGCAACTTTTAAACCTAAATTGCAGACCCAAATTTGCTTATTTTATAAAAGAAGGAAAGGGGAATGAAATTTTACTTGGCATGTAATGAGACCTGTGTGAGAGGGAAGTGGAGACAGGAAGGACATGTGAGCTGCTGGACCAGGAAATGGAGACAGGAAGGACATGTGAGCTGCTGGACCAGGAAATGGAGACAGGAAGGACATGTGAGCTGCTGGACCAGGAAATGGAGACAGGAAGGACATGTGAGCTTCTGGACCAGGAAATGGAGACAGGAAGGACATGTGAGCTGCTGGACCAGGAAATGGAGACAGGAAGGACATGTGAGCCACTGGACCAGATCCCCCCCGCTGTCCACTAGAGTACAGTGGTATTGATGAGCCATCCCTCTTAATTATCAGAGACTTTTCTGGAACATTTGCTTTTCTGGGATTCATTTGGACTGCCTCATTGGGTCTGGTAAATGGTGCATTTATTTATTTATATTGGCATAAAGACTTTATTCAAATTCAGGGATTAAAAACCAAACCTTTAACTTTTGAGACATTGGTGATAATTTTGTAGACATTTTTAACTATAGAAAATGAATTCTTAATTAAAGAGGGATGGAGATGTAATGAAGTAATTACTTGGTAATTGCAGTTTTATCACTTTTACGTCACTGCCCACCCTCTTTCTGAAATGAGTGATCTGGTCTGCATTTTATATGCATTTATTTATCACAGAAGGGATGCAAGGCAGCTAGCAGGGGTTATATAATGCAGGAGAACTGTAAGACACACAACTGAGTGGAAACTAAATCCAAGAAGTCAGGAAGTAGAGGTCCACTTTCCAAAGTCTACAGACAAGCATCCTCAGTCTCCCAAATGGTTGAAGCGGGCTCCTGGATGAATCTCACCACTTAATGCTCATTAATAAAAGTCACTATCTAGGCAGATCAGTCTGGTTTCTGATTCTTTTTTTTTTTTTTTTTTTTTTTGGTTTTTCGAGACAGGGTTTCTCTGTACAGCCCTGGCTGTCCTGGAACTCACTTTGTAGACCAGGCTGGCCTCAAACTCAGAAATCCGCCTGTCTTTGCCTCCCAAGTGCTGGGATTAAAGGCGTGCGCCACCATTGCCCTGCTTGGTTTCTGATTTTTAATCTGAGAGAAATGTTGCAGCTCTGGAAAATCACAGGCCTGTGGTTGACAGCATAACTCTGCCACATTCTGGCTGTGCTGTGAAGAGAAATTTACACTTAGTGCCTATCTTAGTTTCTTTTCCAATTGCTGTGCTAAAATTTCCTGGAAAGAAAACTGTAGAAAAACGTTGCTTTACTGTACTGTTCTAGAGGCAGATAGTACAACATGACAGGGAAGACTCCTCAGTGGCTAGGAAGGGATGCTGTCAGGAGCAGGGAACTCGCTGGTCATGTGTGTGTCTGCATTCAGGATGCAAAGAGTGGACAAGAAGTGAGACTGAGGTCTGCCCCAGTGACCCATTTCTTCCAATGAAACTCCATCTCCTAAAAGTTCCACAACATTGTTAAGGAGTGCTACCAGCTAGAGACCTAGTGTTCAGACACACAAGTCAGGGGAGCTATTTCACAATCAAAACACAACAGTGCCGAATTGATTAATAGATTAAGGGGATATTCACCCTTTGAGGATTAAGTGAAGTAATGAATGCAAACAACTTAAAATAGTCTCTGAGAATTGAATGACAACATAAAATTTGTCTATTGTTTTTGTTCATTTTTTTCACAGAGAAGAATTAATGGATCTCAAGAGTCAAATACCATCACTACCACCAACACACACACACACAAAACACCTTTACAGTTGAGATACAATGTTTACACTTTGACAGATGTTCTTGGTACATAGCTTATCTGCTTCTGGAAAAGAACTGAGAGGGATACTCTTTCAGATAGTCTTTTAAAGGGCCAAAATTTCAAAATAGATAAAGGCTGTCTTGAAAAACCAAAAACCAAAACCAAAAACAAAAAAAACAAAAACAAACAAAAAACCAAAAAAAAAAAAAAACCCCAAAACTCAAAATGGATAAAGGACTTCAGTACAAAACCTGTTAGAGCATAGTTGAAACAGCTCAGGATAGAGGCTTAGACAATGACTTTTTGAGTAGGTGATTAATAGCTCAGGCAATCAGAACAATAATTTGACACATGGGGTTAGATCAAATTAAACAATCAAGCAAGCAACCAAGCAAAACCATAAGAAAATACTTTTTAAAAATAACCTTCTGGGAAGCAAAGGAAAATAATTGGCAGAATGAAGAGACGGTCGATATGGGGAATGAGAAAAAGAAATAAAAATCTTTGCTGGCTCTTCATTGAATATGAGAATAATAGTCATACCCTATAAAAAATGAAAAAAATTAAGTACTGAAAGCACATATATTCAGAACAATGGCTAAATGAATTGAACAAACATTTTTCAAAAGAAATATAAATGATCAATACATATCTTGAAAATATTTTCAAGACCTTTGACTTTCAAGGAGGTGAAATTCAAGATGGCATTGCGATTCCATCTGATCTAACAGTGAAGGCTATCGTTATGAAAACTAAGTACTGAATGCTTATATAATGTTACTAGTCATGCAAGTTAGTGCAGCCACTATGAAAAGAACTTCCATGTGATCCAGTTGTACTGCCCCTGGGTATGTTATCAAATGGTTCTACATCAACTTACTATAGATATAATCCTGTTATTTTTACAGTAAACAAATTAGAGTCAGGTCCCATCAACAAATGAATGAATAAGGAAAATGCAACGTGTGCAAGCACGCACACACGCACGCACACACACACACACGAGAGAGAGAGAGAGAGAGAGAGAGAGAGAGAGAGAGAGAGAGAGAGGTCCAACCTTTAGTCAAACATAAAGAACAAAATACCAGGAAAATAGATGGAAATAAAGATTGCCATGCTAAGTGAAAAATCTTGATTTGGGAGGATAAGGATAAGTGTTTTGTTTGTTGGATTTAAAGGAACAAAGGCATGAAATTAAGAGAGGAACCAATTAGAAATGTAAGAGAGGAGTAAGAAGGAGATTTAAGAGAGGGTGAGAGGACTAAATATGCTTGAAGTACATTACATCTGTGTATGAAAATCTCATCATGAAAAACGTTTTGTACAATTATTATATAATATGAGGTACAGGGCTCACCCTCATCTGTCTCAATAATAGACACATAAATCAAATATAATGTTACCATATGAATACCTAAGCATACCAACTGTATTTAGGTACACACTTCTGTTCACTGATTATTTACCAGTGTAGTGTAATGCATATAAACTGATATTGGTATAATAGTGCTCTCATTGGTGTGCAATGTTAGTGTAGTTTTATTCTGATCTCATAGAAGACTCCAGATTTAGTAAAATTGATTTCTCCCACTTTCTTCTTTTATCTGAATCTTCCTCTGTCTCTCCACTCCTCTTTCCTTCTCTGCTTTCCTTGTCGTAGACTTCTTGTTTCAGAAAATTGAAAAGATGGGTGAGTGACCAATCAGTTGTGAAATCAGTGTGACAAATATTTCTACAGAAATGGTTAGCAGGAATATTCAGGCCTTTCAAGGATTGTTTGATTGCATTTGATCTCATTTTATCTAAGTGGAAGACAGGGAACCTGACAGGGTTTAAAAACAACAACAAAATCAAATATAGCATCAAAAAAATCTGAATCTTGCTGTAGGTTGATCAGTTACATACTGTGTCTGCTTAGTTCACTTTCCAGGACCATCCATTTTTCTACTGAGTAATTAAGGTAAATTTCATAACTCGTATTGAGATTTGTCCTACTTTGAGGACTGAAAAATATAAACTCTTATATGTTGCCTATTAGGGGAAAAACGGGGTTTACTTGGGTAGAAGTTGTATGTAACTTCTAACATTGTAACACTTGTGTGATTATGAACATTCAGTTCCTAATTTGTTCCAATTAAATGATCTTTGAGATCAGGAGTAAATCATTTGAACTCTGATATTTTTTGGACTGGGAAGTCCAACTCATTCAGTTGCTTAAACATTAGAAATAAAATATAAATTATGTGACATCTGCATGTGTGTGGAAAAGATTATCTGAGGAGTTGGGAAGTGGATGATCAGAATATATTGCATCGAAACCTTTTTCAATAAAATATTAAAAAATTAATATTATGTGACATCTAGTGGGTATTCAACAAATTTTTCCCTGTTCCATGGAAAGTTATCATATGTTAAATTAGTGTATGTTTTACAGTCATATGAGAAGTCATTCTGAAAGAAACTGGGATTGTTGGCCATTGTTGGCTTGAAAAATAATCACTTTTGACTTATTACCAAGTCTCCTAACACTTACAAGCTGTTTGCATGTTACTCATGGATCTCCAGTGATGTAGTTTTGTTGCTGGGGTGAACTTTTGGCTGGTGAAGACATCTTCTAGTCATTCATGATCCTATAGATACCACTCATGTGTACTCCTGTGCTTAATAAACAGATTGGTTGGCCAAATTTGGCATTGATGGAGCCATTACTCCAGCATGCAGCCAGTGTCCTGTCTGTTGTGAGTAGATGTTTATTCTCATCTTCCCAGGAAAAGTCTTATGATAGGATGTTTGAGTAGGTGAGCATTTAACTGTTTAAAGTCCAGAATACCCAGTTACTTAATGAAAATTTTTACCTGAGGCCCCATTATCTATTTTAATTGTTTTCAACCTGAGGGTTGAGACTCTTTTGGGGTGGAATGACCCTTTCACAGGGGTCACCTAAGACCATTGGAAAACACAGGTATTGACATTACAATTCATAGCAGTGGCAAAATTACAGCTATAAAATAGCAATGAAAGTAATTTTATGGTTGGGATCACCATAATGCAAAGGACCTTATCAAAGGGTGGAAGCATTAGGAAGGTTGAGAACCACTGGTATAGCTACTCATTCCACATTGTTGATGCTAGTTAAAGTTTATATTCTATTATATGTACTTTCTATCAAAGTAAAGCTAGGCTTAGCTTTCCTTATCACTTGACTGTTTTCTTGGCTGTACAGAACCTTTTTAGTTTTAGGAAGTCAACTGTTGACCTAAATTCTTGGACAAATGAAGCCCTTTTCAGAAAAACCTTTCCTCCAACTGTATCTTGAAGAGTATCTCCTATAGATTTTCTCTAGCAGTTTCAGTGTTTCAGATTTCACATTGAGCTATTTGATCCATTTGCAGTTAGTTTTTGTGCAGGAAGATAGATAGATATGGGTTTGACTTTATTCTTCTACATGTAGACACATAATTTTGCTATAACCACTCCCTAAATATGCTATAATTTCCCTAGTTGTTTTTTGACATTTTTGTAAGATATCAGATTCCTGTAGTTTCATAGGCTTGTGTTTGAGTTTTCTGTTTTGTTCCACTGGTCTACATGTTTTTCTTTGTGTCAGTACCCGTCTTTTATTTTGCAATCTGGAATGGTAAACCCTCAGCACTGGTTCTTTTGCTCAGCACTGCTTGGGCTACCTGGTGTCTTGTGGTTCTGCACAGGTATTTTTTCTATTTTGGTGAAGATTGCTTTGTGATTTTGATTGGGATTAGGTTGAATTTGTAAAGGCTTTTTGTAAAATGGTCGTTTTCACAATATTGATTGTACCAATACATTCATGTGGGTATTTCCATTTTCAAGTGACTTCCTCAATCCCTCCAGAGATTCAGTTTTCATTGTTCAGGGCTTTCACTGTCTTGATTCTATTTATTCCTAGAAATCTTATGTTTCAAGTTCCCTCTAGAATATCTCCTTGAACTTAGAGCTCTTAGCATCTTATCTAGCCCAAAATTCCAAACAGTCCTCCACCCCTGTGGCTGGGTCTATCACAGTAATTGCACATTTCTTTTTTCTTTCTTTCTTTCTTTCTTTCTTTCTTTCTTTCTTTCTTTCTTTCTTTCTTTCTTTCTTTCTTTCTTTCTTTCTTTCTTTCTTTTTTTCTTTCTTTCTTTCTTTTTGATACTTTATTTACATTTCCAATGTTTCCCCTTTTCTGGGTCTCCTCTTTGGAAACCCCCTATCCCCTCCCCATCCCCGCCTCTATGAGGGAATTCCACCTCCCACCCACCTGTCCACCCGTCCACCCGTCCACCCGTCCCCATATTCCCGCCTTGACATTCCCCTTTACTGGGGCCTCTAACACCCTCAGGCCCAAGGGCCTCTCCTCTCTCCCTGATGGCATCGAGGTCATCCTCTGCCACATATGTGGTCCGAATCATGGGTCCATAGATGTGTATTCTT
>CM052702.1:42961555-42981396 GCA_028551405.1 Uromys caudimaculatus | reverse complement strand
TGCTGTTTCTGTGTGTGCCTAGCTGTGCTGTTTCTGTGTGTGCCTAGCTGTGCTGTTTCTGTGTGTTCCTAAGCTTACTACACACTGATTTTCATGCTCATAATTTATGTTCCACATTACAAGATTTTACAGATACAGAAGTGTAGACACAAAAAATATATATCGATAGTTTGCTTTTGCCTACTTTGTGAACTCAATTTGAGGCATCTTGAAGACTTGCCGACACAGCCTTTTGCTAATAGAAGATGCATTTTACTTTGTCTCTTTCATCGAGCTCTTGTAGTGGGGATCAGCAATTTTTTTCTGTGAAGATCTAATAATAAATATTTTAGGCTCTATTTATGAAACTCTACACACCATGTAGATAAAAGAGTGTAGTTGTGTTCCAATAAAACCTTATTTACCAAAAACAAGTGATGTCCCAGATTTGGCCCACAAGCTATAGTTTACTAGCCTGTTTGTTGATTATCTTTTTAAATCAACATTAATATCAGTATGAACTTTATCCCTTTAAAATGTTGTGATTTAATCCTTTTCTGTACCCATAGGTTATTTATGCTATTCCTCAAGCATGGGGTTCTGCTAATGAAGAAAGACAGCGTAGAAGAAACATGTCATTCTAGATAACTACACTTGAGCTTCCGACAGAGACCTGCTGCAGAAGCACCACTCAGGAGCTCACTGGACTCTGTGGGCCATTAGTATGACTGGAATATAGAGCTTTGTCCTAGAAGTGATTCTTCAGTCATATTTTTCCCCATTCAATGGTGAGGTCCTATCTGAGCGTCTGACTTGTATACACCAGAAAAATTGCTACTGGATACCAAACTTCTTGCACATAATGTGTCTGGTAGGTCTAAATATACTGACACCTGGGACTAATCTTGTTTTCCATCTTTGCTTTATTGTTCAGGGTAAGACTCTTTTGAGTAACACCTGCAAGGTTCTCTTTGAAATAGAATCCCACAAACCTATTGAATCAAAATCTCTAGGAGGGTTACCAAGTCAAATGTGCTTCAGCAACAATCCAGAATATTTTTATGCAGGCAAAAATTTTAGAAGCACTGTTTCTGACTGTTCTGAATTATTTCAAAATTTTCATGAAATCTCAGGAACGTAGCAGAATAAAGGTTTATTTGCAGTGAAGTCTCAGTCAGTGCAAGTTAGAGGCCTCTCCTTGAGTAACTTCCTCCATCTACATGCATTTGATCCCTGAGACATTGATATTTGATCTCCATGAAAAGACAGAAGATGATGAAGCAAAGGTTTAAGGTTAATCTCAAACAGTACGTACACACACACACACACACACACACACACACACACACACACACACACTCACTGGTTTTGCTCACAAGCCATGGGGATGAACTGAGCCACACTGGTACCAATTTAATTGCCAGGGCAGCTGCGAAGCAGAGGAACTGCGAGGTTTCAGGAGCATCCACATGAAGTTTCTGGCACTCACCCACTGACCTTCCCTCGAATCATTGTATTCACTGAGCTTGCAGTGAATGTATCAGCCCTCCTGCATGTCTGATGCTGACATGCTTGCTATTTTCCATACCCAAGAATACTTAAAGTTCAATTCTAACTCAAATATTTCACATTTTATTTTGAAAAGTGGCTTTAACAAATTGCTTTTTGGTTGCATGTAACAATATTAGCTTTCAGAATTTGCGTGCTCACAGTATCAAGCTGGAATATACCCTAATTTAAATTCAAGTTATTTGAGAATTTGTTCATATTGTGTTCATATTGTGATGGCAATAATTGTTAGAATTTAAAATTCTATTTTTAGTGTAACTTACTGAGGGATTTCTCCTGTATCTATTTCCTTCATTTATGTAGATATTTATAGTCCCTAAGATTGTATTGATTTTGAATGATCACAGTGTTTTAGAGCGTCTTGTCATTAAAAATATGTTCCCATTCGTTTTTGTCATTTTTCTCCTTGTCATGCCCTTAGAAGGCCTCCCACACACCAACACCAGGAGAATAATCTGTGATCGACAACAGCAATAATTGAAGGAGAGGAAAATATGAGATTCCAGATCTTCTGCTGGATACCGGCGATCTAATAAACCCAAGCAGAGGAGAACATTCTTTAAAATGAGTCGTAATGGCTGGTTTTATGATGGGCTAAAAGACAAAAGTGATGGCGCTGACACGGGAGCCCTTCAATTAGCCACCGTGCAATTTGTGAGCAGTTGGCCACAGGGACACTTCTGAGAAATAGGCTCCTTTAGTTCTGTCATTCTGGGCCAAGGGTGGTTATTTGATTCAATCTCAGAGCCAGAATGACTCACTGCCATTTCTGCTGAACCCGCGCCTCAAAAACAGGGTCCATTAAAGAGATGCTCAGTTATCAGGAAAACCCACGCCTATGTTAGACATCCTCGCTCTGACGCCTTGTGTTTTATATGCTGTATGACTGACTGTACAATGTGATGAAATCCTGTACCAAGTTACTCGAAGCCACGTTTTTACCACTAAAGTTGCCTGAGAGCCTGCGCTGAAGACACATAATCCTGAAGCACCTTCTGCATCCTTTCAGGTGGCACATTTTCTCGTTACATCTATACCTGAAAAGGCTGTCAAAGCAATATCCCTTGTCCTGTTTTATCTCTGTTCTATTAACCAGATTCTCATCTCAGTTATCTTCTTCAAAGCAGAGTGGCAGGGTCCATCCCTAGTTCTTTGGGTTTGCACAAGCTCTTCCTAATCAGGATCACTGAGTACCTGTAGTGCACCCAGTCTTGAGTAGATGGAAGTGGTTTGTGAAATTTAATTGCTAAAATATATACTATTATACTGTTAAGTGATAAACTAATTTCTAGCATTGTCGTTTATAGTTTTTATTTTTCTTCAATTAAATTATAAGCCAGAACTGGTGGCTCAGGTTCATAATTCCAGCTGCTCTAGAGGCTAAGATCAGAATTAACAAGGTTCAAGGCCAACCTGTGCTACAGTGCAAGTTCAAAGCCAACCTGGGCAACTGAGAGAGACTATGAATTGAAATTATAAAGAAAAAGAAGGCTTGTATGTATTACACTGTAGCATGCTTGCTTCTCTAGCAGGTGCAAGTTCCTGGGTTCAGGCCCCAGTTCATCCACAACATAGATTTTTTTAAAAAATCAATGACTTTAAAAAAAATGTTTCACACTGAAATAAGCAACTGAGTCATATCTAATTGCAGCTGTGTAACTAAAAACTTTAATTATTAGTTGATGAAAGTTATGCATCTACTTATTAGTTTCTCCACAAGAGACAATGTACTGTTTCCTATTTTTTAATCCTCAAAGGAAATCCTTAATGTAGATTTTACTTACATTTTTAACAGTCATTCTGTGTAATGTTGTGTCTCTTAGAGTTTTACTGCTGTGAACAGACACCGTGACCAACACAACACTTATAAGGATGACATTTTACTGGGGCTTGCTTATAGATTCAGAGGTCCGGTCCACTAGCCTCAAGGCAGGAGCATGGCAGCATCCAGGCATGCATGATGCAGGAGAAGTTGAGAGTTCTACATCTTCATCTGAAGGCTGCTAGAAGAAGGCTGCCTTCTAGGTAGCTAGGACAAGGGTATTAAAGCCCATGCCCACAGTGACACACCCACTCCAACAAGTCACCCACTCCTAATAGTCGTACTCCCTGGGCCAAGCATACACAAACCATCACACTGTGTAAGCAACAATTACTTATAGTCTTAAAACTCACAATGTTTCATTTGTTAATAAAGCATCATCCAAACAGCTAGTATTGCTACTGAAGGATCCATCTTGAAGGTCTTCTTGTAGAGCAGTCTCTCAGCTCCCCCAGAGATGTCTGGAATGTGCTTCGTTTCAGTTTCTATACTTCACTCAAGGCAAAGACCAAGTCTTGGTTTATATGACTGCAGAATGGCTGCCTTTTCCACTGTAGGAATGTGCCTAGGAAAACAAATGCTTTCCCAACAGCTGAAAGTTCTGGGGCTCTCAGAGAACATGCCACATGAAGCATGCAATCAGTGTAGGTATGGGAATCAGTGCTAGTTCCTCCCTCTTTCTTCAAGTCTAATATAGACTTCTCTCACAGTGATATTTTCTCTAGGAACTAGTTGCTCACAGAACATCTGAGAAATAGTAGGTCTCCTGGAATCTTCGAGGAGGATGAATGGTTATATGATTGCTTGTGGTATAGGGTTGAGTATAAGTTCAGAGGCCTATTTTCCATTAGAAATTGAGAAGAGCAAGGAAATTAGATATAGATACTACTTGATATACAGAGGAGTTGTATTCAACGACCCCCTGAAGCTGAAAATACACTTATAAGCCAGATTTAGTGCACAAAGCCTACTGAACATCATAGCTCAAGGAGCCAGTCCTAAACATGCTCAGAATACTCACATTAGTCCATGATTAAGCCAAAAAATTAAATAAATGTATAACCTATTTCATAACACAGTGTTAACATCATATTAGTTCATTGAAATATTTGTATCCAGAAAACAGCATAGTGCAGGACAGACAATGGGCTCAGCAGGCAACCTGAATTCCTGGAAGCCTCAGCTTGCTGGTGCTATCCAGTGCAACCAGAGCATTCCACTCAGACAGAGCCCGTGTTGTCTGAGCATGTAGGGGAGAGTCAACTTCAAATGCTGCTAGAGGTCAGCTCCAGCATTCTGGTTCTCTCTTGAAGACAGGAAGAGCTTTAACAGGGACAGGACCTGGTCTTGTAAGAGATTAGGGTTTTTTTCTATAATAATATATACCTATCTTGACTTTAAGTTACTCTAAGGCCAGAGGCTGTAGGCCTCCAGATCTATAGGCATTTGTTGCTAACAGCAGGTGGGCGGAGGGTTAGGTAAAGAATTTATTGCTAGCACTCCCTTCCCTTCCCTGGTCAGGCAGCCAGGAGTCCCTTACTGACTTGTGAACCAAAGAAAAAGAAAAGAAAAAGAATTAAAATGCTTTATACAAGCAATTAAACACACACACACACACACGCACACACATACACAGACATTCATATATACATTTACATATTCATTCACATTCTAATTTACACATTAACACATTCATATTTTTGTTTGGCCCAACCACCTATCTCATACACTCCACAAGTATTCATACATGCTTCCATATATACACATATATCTATACACGTACAGACATGTGTGTGTGTGTCTGTGTGTGTGTACATGTATGTGTATATATGGATGCATGGGGCAGAGTCCCCCCAAACCAAACTATCCAACCACTTTATTTCTTTTTGCTGGCCTTTTTATACCCTCTTAGACAATCTGTTCTTTAGAAAATTACCTCAGAGACAAAATGTTCCATAAAACGGGAGTTACAGAAGGATGTCGGTATTGAGTTCAAAGCAGCGTTTCATTCTAATATGCTCATTGTAAGTTCAATGCCACAGTTTTCCCATGGCCTGGCCTTATCAGAGGGCACACCTGCAGCTTTATCCTTGGACCTAAATGTTTTTCCTTGAACACAAATTTGCCCCAAGCCTATTTATTTCTTGTCTTAGTTAGGTATTTACTAATGTGAACAGACACCATGACCAAGGCAAGTCTTATAAAAGACAACATTTAATTGGGGCTGGCTTACAGGTTCAGAGGTTCAGTCCATTATCATCAAGGCAGGAACATGGCAGTGTCCAGGCAGACATGGTGCAGGAGGAGCTGAGAGTTCTACATCTTCATCTGAAGGCTGCTAACAGAATACTGACTTCCAGGTAGCTAGGATGAGGGTCGGAAAGCCCACACCCACAGTGACACACCTACTCCAACAAGGCCACACCTCCAAATAGTGTCATTCCCTGACTACGCATATTCAAACCATGACATTTCTCTTTAGTATAATTATGAAAGCTCATTGCATTTCTTATTATGCAACCTTTACTTACTATTATGAGGAGTGAGCACATTCTATTCTTGATTCTAACTCTATTACATCTTTCTAGCAAAACAACTAAGACCCTCTGTTAAAACTTTTTTTTCCTAAAATTATTTTAATCAAATCAGGAATTCTATAGAATTATTAATTCACCTAAACAGTATTAATTCATGAAAGTTCGTCTTTATGTTGATCTGCAGGAAATCTGAACAATAGGGTAGGCTAATGTCCAAGAATTGTTATATAAATTTAATAACGACAGAAAAGGCATATTGGCTGCAAGAAGCAATCCTGACCTTGCTTCATAGAGCTCACCTATCATATAAACCACGCAAAAACAGTGGGTCACCTCCAGGGAAGCTACCTGCTAGCCTTAGTCTCTCCTTGATGGCTCCTGACAAAATGCAAAGAATGCTTTCTGCTGAATGATATTACTCTTATAGCACTGTAATGATCTGCTTGTATTTTCTGGGGACATGGTTGAGGGAAGCAATCACTTAAAGTCAATACATTTCTGTCCTATGAATTTTTATTTTGTATTTTTCAGCTATTTTTAAATTAAACAGTTCTAAAGTTTAATCAGTGAGAGCAGTGAGGGAGGGAAGAAAAGAACAAGAGGGCTACACATAGAATGTTCCGTTCATTGAGAACCCAGACAGGGGATTTCATCCTTGAATCTAGGTTCCTTCAAAACCTGTTCCTCGGGGTAGCTTGATTTTTGAGTTCAAGTTAGCAATGAATACATGCCGTAGATACCAGCTCTCTTGGTTTGCTGTCTCCTGCAGATTCTCTCTACTTTCTAGGCTCGGCTATGCATTTGAAAACCTTCTTTGGGGCAGATTCTGCTTTTCAGCTTTTTTACTGGAGGAATTTTCAGACTATCTACCCAGCACCATAATAGAAGTAGAATCAATATTTTGTACACTTTCAATAATTTTATTCAAATACACATAAGAACAAATGCACCAATTGCAAATTCTACTTTATAGATCTCAGTCTGATCACTACCTATAGACACTAGATCCAGAAGAAGAGCCTTGTGGGTACCTTAGAACCATCAGTATTCCTTCTCATACAAAGAAGCCAAGGAAAACCACCCTGTGGGAACTTCCAACGGATGCATATTTTCACCTGTCTTCACATAAGTTGAACGAAATAAGTATTCTCTACATGGATGTCTTTTTGTGCTACATGTTATGTTTGTGTAATTTTTCAATTTTTCATGTTATTCTCTCTCTCTCTCTCTGATGAATATTTGCTTAGTTCTACTTTGAAATTTTATGTCCTGATATGAAGTCACATTCTAAATATTGGACACTTCTTTTCATGAATGAATATATATATATATACATATATATACACACATATATATATGTGTGTATATATATGTATGTATGTGTATATATATATATGTGTGTGTGTATATATATATATATTTTACAGGTCTGCAATTATCTTGGTCAGAGGCACCTTGCTGTGGTTTGAATAGGAATGGCCCCATAGACTCCCATAGTTGAATGCTGAGTCACCAGAGAGTGGACTGCTTTGATAGGTTTAGAATAATTAGGAGGTGAGGCCTTGTTGGAGGAAGTGTGTCACTGGGGTAGGCATTGAGGTTTCAAAGGTCCACCCCAGGCCAAGAGTTGCTTTTTCTGCCTATGGATCAGGAGGTATCTCTTAGTTACTGTTCCAGCACTTGCCTGTGCCACCATGCTTCCCTCTCTGATGATAATAAACCAAACCTTTGAAACTGTAAGTAAGCTTCTAATTAAATGCTTTCTTTTATAAGAGGTGCCTTGGTAATATCTCTTCATAGCAGTAGAACAATGTCTAAGATGCAGCTCCTATTTTTATTTAGGGGACATATAATAAGTAAAATTGGTAAGTTTTCTCCATTTTTAGTTTCTAATGGTAAGGCACTTTAAAGAAACAAAGATTGTGATATAGAATTCCATGACAGAGGAAGTTCTTGAATCAAATTTAATTAGCAACTTTCTTTATGTGTTTTGCTGCTTACCTCAAATACCTAATAAGCTATAAACACAGGAAGTGAAATGAAGGAGGACGTAATACTTCACCCATCAGACTGACTTATCTGAATACGAATATTGTTTTCCTTAGTAAGATTCTGTAACTTCTCACTGACAAGTTTTATGCTGAATCACTTTAAATGTACAGTGGAATATTGGATTGCTCCCAGTTGTTATCTTATAATTCTATATAGGAAGTAAAATAACTCCTTAACATTGCATATATTCATTTTATCATGTGTGTGTATGTATGTGTGTGTGTGTGTGTGTGTGTGTGTGTGTGTACACGCACGTGTGATCATTTGGAAAATAGAGTTCAACATAGATGTATCTTTCCAGCTTTTGCTTTGTTTTGTTTTGTATGTGTTTTATATAGCTGAACCTGGAGCTCATGGGTTATCTAGATTGCCTGGCTAGCCAGTGAGATCCTGGGATCTACCTCTCCTGGTCACCTGGTCTGTCAACATGGGTGCTTTGCATTACACTTGGATTTTCAAGTTTCAGGGATATGAGAGCAGGTCCTTATGCTTGTTTATCAGATACTTTACCCACTGAACCATTGCCCCTGCACTATATTCATTTTTTAAACAAATCTTTAAAAAAAAAACAAGTCTCCATGTATATTTTATTTTACTCTTCTGAATTGTAGCAGATATGAAGATGGGAGGATTCGTGAGATAAAGAGATGGAGGGCAGGTTAATTAAAAGATCATTAGAAGAAAACATGTGGAATTCTATTACCCTATAAGCCAGTTGAAATATATATTTAAAATTTTGTAGGAAGGTGCCCTGCTAAGGTAGATGATGTCAATCCTAGAAACCATAAGTAATCAAACAGAATTCCCAGTGCCAGGAGTATGATAACTCTGAGTTGTTGGTCAAGGCGGTTCCAGAAACATCCAAATCAACGTTGGGTATTGTTTTTTTTCTTTGTTGCCCATCTGAACTGGATCATAAGACCCTGCTACTGCAAACAACATATACTTTGGTTGAAGGGCATATAGAAACCGGGGTGGAAGCTTTGTCCTTGATGTCTAGCATTCACAGTGCCAGACAGGATGTTGGGAGAGAATAGACATCAACAGAATTACCTAGCTATGGAGCAGATGAGTTACAATGCGACTTTGCCAGACAAGATGTACTCACTGGTATCATTATGGCATGGCTGCTATGCAGATTCAAAGCCTGCTCCCTGGTAAAGAATTCATGTCTACTACTATCAACCCAGACAAAAACCCATTGATAGAGAGAGATCATAGATCCTCGGGGGAAACTTACTATTGTCTTTCCAAATTGGCATGGCATCAACCTACCTTCTACAAATTTATGTTTATTATTTATAGATATATGCTACTCTCAACCTTGAGCAGTCAAATTTCTCTTTGCAGTGATCAGCATGGAACACAGATATTCATTGCTGCTCAAGCAGTTGAGAAAAAGTTGAGTGCTCGGCTTTGCAGGGTGCTTAGATAACATGAAAGAGAAGAATAGATTTTATGTGGTCCTGTAGCGAAGAAGCCAGATGTAGCCTCTTTCCTGTGTGAAGTAGTAGTTTGTTAAAAGTACAATTTGACCAGTTTCTTTCTGAACCTCTGAAGTCCATGAACCTCTTCAAATTCTGTCTCTAGTAAGACCATGTTTCAACTGGGAATCTGGAATTTTTTGCTTTAGTAATTTAAATGCCATTTTTCTTCATTTTTCCAATTATGAGTGTTCTTTTCTGATTACATAAGAACAAGATATAAGAATTTTAACCTAAATAGAGATTACAGGAACTCACACTGAGATAGCCAAGCAAATGTGAATTAGCCAGTTATTAGCTCCTGCGATTCCACAGCCTGGTTTTATCTATCAGTAGTCCAGCCTTCCATTATGCACATTTTTCTCAAGAAACACTTGAATTTGCATTAAGTGTAATGATGGGCTTTTCCTCTAACAGTCTCACTAGGGTGCCAGTGCCTGAGCTTAAAGGAGCCATGCAGCATTCTGACCCATGGATTGGTGAGTAGTGGCCTTTCCGATAAGTCTGGGCATGTTCATTTCTACAGCAGAGCAGAGTTGAGTATATGCAAAACAGATTATACATCTCAGAAATCCTGCAATACAATGTGACATTTTACAGAAAAATGTGCATCCTGTCCTTGAAGTTAAATTCCCACATGCATAGAAGAGAAAAGTGGAAGGAAGGAAGGAAAGAAAGAAGAGGGAAAAATGAAGTGAAGAGTGAAAGGGAGAGAGAGAAAGGTCACAAATTTCTAGCCCAGATTTCTGACACAATCCACAATTTTATAGGCTTGAGTTTGCTCTACTAGTATGATTTTATACAGTCAAGGAATGAGTGAATCGATGGTAAATCTCAGTTCAACCCTGTCAGAAACATACACCATCATAACAAAGGATAAAAACTTCAATTTGTGTCTGCTTCAGGAGGGAGCATCAGTTTTCTTCAGATATAAGGCCCCTGGGAAGCTACCTACTTTCCAGTGGCTGGTACTCCAGCCTAGCACATATGAGCAGCACTAAGTGAACTCAGTCTGTTTAACAATAGCAACCACAACAAAATGAAACAAAATGAAGAACACGTGAATTTAGAGAGAAATTTGTGTTGGGTCGTATGGGAGGAATTAGATTGGGGGGGTAGATTAGATCAAATCTCATTATATGTATATATGAAATTAAACTAATCTAAGAAGAAAATGTTCAAATTTTAAAAAGGCTACAACAGGCTTTGTCAATAAAATATTCACCAAACAACCACAACAAAGACCACTTTCCTAATTAAAAATAAGTAGAAGAAATGAAAATGATTCTATATCTTCCATAGATTAGATTTAAGAGCCTTAGATGATAAAGTAGTAGTTGGAGGGCTCTGAAAGTCAAGCAGATTGAGCACACTGAGTATAGACCAAAATCAGTAGGTGTCCACTGTTCTCCTGGCTTCCTTGTGCTATGTTTCACGGCTCCTGCTTAGACATGCTTATGCTCCTAAGCTCCGTGGCGCTCCGTGGATAGAAGAGACTCCTGGATCAGAGCATCTGGAAAGATCCTGGCACAGGTTTCTCTTTCTTGACTGTACCCTAGAAAAGTTTTAGAAATGGAAGTTGTGTCCTATGGCAGGCAAAAATGTGGCCAACAATGAGTAGGAGAGGTGACAGAGAATGTGTATTCTTTCTCATGCTTTTTCTCCTGCCAATTGGCCCCCAGGTAAATGTGATCTTGGGAACTGATTTGACTGCAGTAGGAGCACAGGAACCAGCTGCAGTGAAACTGAGATACCCATATCTTAGGAGGTTAGAATACACTGCACAGTGTTTGCAGTAGTCCTGTATAAAAGGCCATACAAATACTCATATCCTTCAACTTAGAGGGTTTTTCTTAAGAAAAGTAAATAAAATGAATATAAATGTATGGGAGTTTTACTATATGGTTAAAGCAATTTATTTATATAATCAAATGATTTGTGATAAAAACAAACATGTCAAATCAAGTTGTGTCAACCATTAATGGAATCATCAAAATTAAAGAAGTTAAAATCCTCATGAAGTAGTACCACATAGGAAAACTGATTGGATTTCAGATATTAATAAAAATAATTGGGCAATGAAAGAGTTTTTTTTTTTTTTTTAGAATTTGTGAGTTTTATATTTTATATGAGTGACTGATATGATTTTTAAATACTTCATCATGGCTTTCTTATTTCGAGTTTAGTATTTTGCTTAAAGGTGACTTTTAATAAAGAATATTAATTTATATACTAGTAAATTTATATGTTAGCAAAGGCATCATAAATATTTTTAAAGCCCAAAACAAAATAACTCGTCAGTGTGCAACCACTCCAAACTTGTTGGAATAAACATCAATATTCCTGATGTTTTCCATGGCTAAGATTGGGGAATATCTTCTACAAAAACAGATAAAGCATGCCTTTGTTTTCTGCTCCTGAAATACCAAGTAACTCTCTTCTTTCTCGTGTCACAGCCTGCATGACATTTACTGGTATGAAGCTGATTGCTTATTGCTTAAGAGCAGGGAGAAACTGATGTCCACTCTTCTCACTTGTATTTCACCTTATAATGGGAGGTCTAGATCATGGATTAAGGCAAGAAAATAAAATGAATTCAAATCACTCAAATTGATAAGAAGGGAGTCAAGTGATCTTTCTTTGCCATGACATGATGCTCTGTGTAGGAAATATGGATTCTAAAAATAACAAACGTGCTAAGCTCTGGTACAGGAAGAGTGATCAGTATCCAACCTTAACAGCATTTGCTAGCAATGAACTGATGAGGAGCATGAATGTAATAATATCACTCAATAAGCCAAAATTTATGAGAATCCTATACACTGAAAATCACATAAGTATGCCAATAATAGTTAAGAATCCCTAAAGAGAGACACATGGTGTTCACTGGAGTGATTCAAATGATTATAAGGACATCATTTCTCCCGAAGAGACTTACTGATTTAAAGTGATTCCGATCAATATCCAAGTGGACAGTTTTGGGAATTTATAAGCTTATTCTAAATATGCATAAGAAATTTAAAGACAATGCCCAAAGAGAAAAATAAGAAAAACAGTTTTGCTTTTTAAAAAATGTCTAAAGCTATCAGGGTTTACTATAAAGTAGTCAAGAAAATATGGCTTTGATATAAAATAGATTAGCAAAGCATAACTGAGAGGCAAAATAGATCAACACATATAGACAGTGGGAATTTGCAAATGTGCAAAAGCAATCCAAAGGAGAAATGATAGCTTTTCTACTAAATTATGCTGAGCAACTGAAATGGTATATACAAAAATCATTAAATTCTATTGAACCTTTCAGCATGAATAAAAATTAAGTGAAAATGATCCACAATAGACAACCACAGTGTGCATTTAAAGACCTAATCCCTTCCTCAGGCTGTGATGGCAGCAGAACTCTTAATAAGTCTCAATCCTGTTTGGGACATCACAGCTTAACTCAGTCTCTTCCTCTGCCCAATCCTGCTGAATTTACTCCTGCAGTAACCCATAAAAGACTGTCTGAGGAACCTCTTGCCTTCAAATATCTATCAGAATTTTAGAATCATGTATCTCAAAAAACCCAGCCTAAAATTTCAAAGTTCATATTCACACAGATGAGAAAATGTGGCGACCGTGCTAGTATGCACAGTGTTGTTGGAGCAATGCGACTTTACAATAGGCCTAGTAACTCTGAGTGGCTTCCCAAACTGAGAAAGAACCATTTCTCGAGTTACTTATAGTTCTGTCTTAAGAAAGTTACACATCACTCAAATAGTCAAGAAATGGTTGCTTTGGGGTAAATGAAACCACTTCTAGGATCAGACAGCTTAGGATGTGGCTCTCTGGTGCATTGTGTTTCTAGAAACATTTGAAGAGGCTGTGGCCTGGCCTGAATGCATTTCTTTTTTACACAAGTGTTCTTGGCTCGTTTAGCCTCTCTGTCACCTTCCATATTAATGCATTCAGAAACATATAAAACAATATAAAAATTAAAGCTTCTTCTACACTTGTAGACTGTGTTAGAACGTATAGAATCAATATATTCAGAATGAAAGCTGTGAAGTCCATCAAATTGTACAGACTTGTGATCTAGTTAATTCTATGTATGGTGTTTTAATTAATTTGCATGGTATTTTAATAATACAGTTTATAAAATAAAAAAAATGAAGGAGTAGAAAGCAATTGCTCTACAGAGGGGACTGTGACAGTTTTTGTTGTTGACACAAGTTAAAAGTTGTCTGTTGTGCCTTCATGTGCTCAGAAGCATTGTTGCTGCTACCTAGATACTCATAGCAACTCCAGTTCCTAAATCATACCCTCACATTGTCTCCTAGCATCTTCCAGGAACAAAATAATCCCTGTTTAAGAACCCTTGGATAGTGGGTAGTATAAAATTGATATTTATTCTAGAGAGTAATAAAGTCATAGTTTGACTTTTGAAATAATACTTTCCCATTTCTTTGATACAGTAAGTATTAACTGAATATAAAAGAGAGTTAAAGCATCATTTTGAATGTTCCTTTAGGTCTAAAATTATGCAAAGACTACTGGGAGCTGTATGCTAGGTGGTATTGTGCTTGGCCAACACCGTTTTATTGGAATCCTATACACTGAAAATCACACAAGTATGCCATAGGGTCTTGGGTGCAATCCCCGGTTGCAGGAAAAAATAAAGGTGTAGATCAACCTCAGTGCCTTAAGTTTGATCCCTGGGTCTCACGTAGTTGAAGAAGACAAGTGAGTTCTTGCTAGTTGTCTTCTGATCCCAAACAGGCATACCATGGCACATCCATGCCTGAACATACAACATTAGTCAATCAATCAATATGTCAGTCAATCAATAACAAATAAATTAATACAAATAAAAGCTTTAAAGCTCTACCAAGTCCCACTCCTCAAGGGAAGTTTGGTGGCATCATTTCTTGTTGCTGAAAGTCTTATCCACAGCTCAGTTGCTGTCTGGTTTGTATGGGCACCAGTGCATAGGATGCTGAGGACACAGACACAAACCTTATCCCCTATTCAGATTGTCTGTCAATCTATCTGGATCCATGACACAAATGATAGTAGAGTGTGGGGCAACAAGACTGTGGCTGTGTCTACTATCAGCTAAAGTCATTCTCTTAATGGGTCAGAAAAGCCACAGCTTTCCCAAGCTGAACTCAATGTTGGTCCCTGATGAAGTGAAACCAAGTTTTATCCTGTCACCATGACTACTATTCTGTCTCTGATCATTTCTGACATTTATTGGGTCTAAAGAAAATCATGTCTCTGGAACTATATAAGCCTCTGGAGGTAAATTTCTCTTTTTCATTGAGTTTATCAAGATTGTTGACTTTTAACATATGCTAAGAATTGCATAACTAGAAATGATTCGGGGTTAATAGTAATTTAGATTCTCCTTATATTTAGTTTTATATGTGGCCTTTAGTGATACCTCCATTCAATTGGAGCTTCTGCAGATACTTTCTTCTGATCTACATTTCTAGCATAATTATTTGCTACTTGGAAGAAACAAAACCTCTTTATCCCAAATCAGTTTTGTTGAGGTTAATGCTGTTATTATTTATGGATGCAGGTGGAACCAAGGGCGCTCTCAGCTGGCATGAAGTATATTTCTATTTTTTTCAAACCTGAGAACAGACTGAGCTTTGCTAGTGGAAGTGCTTTGGTAAATATCATCAATTCCGATGACAGATTATTTTCAATAATCCTGGGCAATTTTGTTACACTGCTATTGTGTTTAGGTGATAGCAAATTAAAATGATTAAATGTCTTTATCTCTTTCCTGCAGCTGTTTTAGCAATCCCATAAAATGAGTTTATACTGTCAGCTGTGCCTATCCAGAAATACATAAATACAGGTAGCATAGTCACTTAAGTGCTCCAGTAGCCAGCATGCTGTACAGGAAATCTAATAGTCCATTCCTAAAGAAAATATTTTCATGTCTGTTTTTCAATTATTTGGGAAATAGACACATTCATTGTGTTGTACGGTGTCAGGGTTAGCTCACCATATACATTATGGTAAATTACTATAATAGGAGTGCTTGGCGTGTCTCATTAGACTGAAAAGGCAAAACAGATTGGATGGAAATAAGGATTCATTCTTCCTCCTCTCCAGCATCCATGCCCTGACTACCACCAGGGGATCTTATTAACCTTTCTTCCATTGTAAATGTTTCCAGGGAGCAGAACTGAAATGAACAAGCTGTGAACTCAAACAAGCTTTCTCTCATTCTGCTGGAGACAAATTTCTCTCCTATACCATTTAAAAGGAATATTTCATTACAAATCGGATTTAGTTTTGTTTTCAATATACTTACATGTATAGTCTTCTTGTCCTTTTAGGTATTGACTATTTTTCCTATTCAGCAACCAGATACCCTGCCTGTGCAAGACCTCAGGTACCAAATTTTGTATTTTTCACCCACCAATTTTTACTGGATTCTTAAAAGAAGCATCGTGGTTGGTCACAGCTGGCAAGCATATAACAAGTTCATAGGTCTTCAGAAGGTCGACTATTGCCTATTCATGTTGTCGGCCCAGCTCTGTTCCTCTGACACATTCCCAGTTGTCAGCATTTGCTTTCTCTGAGTTCGTTTCTAGGAATAAGCTCTGGTGTTTCTAGCTTTTCCTCTGCATTGCTGCACATTCTGATTCTGTCATCTAGCTCATTTGTCTTAATCTAGTCTCTGTTACCGCAATGAAAGAGCAGACACTGGTTAGCCCATAAGGCATACAGTCCTTTTTGTCTTACAGTTAGGAAGGATTAGAAATTCAGATTTAATTGCAGCATCTTCTGCCATGCACTGGCATGATGCTTAGCAGGACAGTGGTGAGCTGCACATGTGGGAGAGATAGGAAGTTATGGGTTCATTTCTTGTAAAAACCCACTCTCTTGAATAAACAACTTTCTTTCCACATGAACTAATTCAGTCTCCAGCAGGACACTGAGTATGACCCTGTGATCTCATAAAGGAAGGTTCAACCTCCTGACACTTTTACACTAGCAATCAAATTTCAGTATGGGTTTGGGTAGGGACAATCCACATTCACTCTTACCATCAAGTTCTAAATATCCAACCTACATCAGAATTAATATTTTGTTTTGTGTTTTCAGAAAGCAGGACCAGCTACCTATCTGTTTGTATGATTTGGATCCTGCTAATTTGGATCTGGCCTCGCTTCCAGGGACATATTCCTATATCCAGAGCAAAGCTCACTAGAATCTAATGAGTGCTCCAACCAGTTTTGTTTGGAGTTTGCTATCATTCAGCTATGCTTCCTGAGGAAATCTCTGTCCCAGCAAGGTATGCAACAGATTGTTATAGAAGAGGGATGCAGTGTGGGGTAGGCTTCCTTCTAGCCATTTGAAGTAACTTTTTTCAAATGACTGCAACTTTGCCCTGTGCATCTGTGGTGCTTAGAGGTATGGAACTTCCTTAGATACTATGTATAATCTGGTCTGAGACACAGAAGAACAGAGTAGCTGAGACCAGACACAGTCAAACTTCACCTATAACACTTCTGGTAAGTTATTTAATTTTGTGTATTTATTGGAGAGTTAAAAACATGATCTAGTTAATGCACTTACCAAATAATTGGCTACATATTAATGATACATGCTGAATAAAAACCCAGAAGTATCAACATGGTTCAGCTAATGACATGAAGAATTCTAGTTTGGGGGACCTGTGAAGATAATATAGGTTCTGGAGAGAGACTATAAACATTTAGTCCTGGAGAAAATCTAGATTTAGATTAATCTATGTGTGAGAAAGGGGAAGAACTATGTGCTACTTAGTGCTCACAATTAGAGCAACATGCTCGTTATTGTTTCTGTGCAGATGTTGAAAATGTGCCTTTCTGCTTTGATACTTGCAAGTAAAAATGACTATAGCAATACAGTAAAAACAATTGGAAAATGAATAAGCACTTAAGGTTTCAGAAATCATCATTAAGCAAAAAAATTCTTTTGCTCTTTTCTTAATGTCAGATATCTTTTACTGTAGTGCAGATAATGCTTTGTATTGTTGAAAGAAAACAAAATATTATTGTAGTAATCTTATATCTATCCAATTGCTTGGAAATAAGTGCAGCATTAAAAATAAATAGTACCAAGAGTTTTGATAGTCAGTTAAAAGATGAGCTATCTGGGGATACTATTAAAGAAAAGCTATTGCCTTTTGTGTAAAGACATTTTCAATAGATGGATATAACCATTCCCTGTGGGTTTGTAGAGTGAAAATACTATGATTTTGGTTGATATTAAAGTTATTTATAAATATGTTGTATGTTCTTATTGTTGTAGAAAATGGACCTGTTATCTGTACAATTTTGAGTAGGTGTCATTGATCTGATTCAGTCTATGTTTGAAAGAGGAGTCTCTGTGAGATTGCATTCAGTTAATGTACCTGCAGGTTTCCAAATGAAGGAAAGTTTGAAGTCCTTGTCATAAAGGGAACTACAGATTGTATCATTAGGATCTGGAATCAAAGCGCAGCAACTAGTACTGTAGCTATATACCTATAAAGAGACTTCAAGATAACTTGGAAAATTGCTCAGTGGGTAAAGTCAGGAGGACTGGAATTGAGATCCCCAGAATCTACATAAATGATGGGCAAGTGTGTTTTAATATTAACATTTCCAAGCACTGTGTGTGGTAATATTCTCTTGGAGACGTGAACAAATATCTCCTTACTCCAAATAGGTGGTAATGACGAACCAAAGTAAGGGTGTACACAATACCAACTTGAGGACTAAATGCATTTCATTGCGGTTACTACAGGATTATGGATGGGAGGCTACTTACAGGAGTGGAAATGACACGGGCGGAGAGCATTCTAGATGCCCATCCCAGCATGGGTAAGAGCTCATGATGGCTGAAAACCTGGAGTTCACCACATCTTGCAGGCAGCTCGATGGGCTGGAGAGTGTCTTTCGTAAGTGCTTAGGTGATTTGAGCCTCTCCAAGTAAATCTAGCTAGTTTCTGTCTCTTTCAGACAGCTCAGTTGCTTTGTCTCTCAGCAGTCCTTACTGTTTGTAAGTGCCTAAAGAGGAAAAGGCCTAGTTATTCTGATCAGTTTCAGGGGCTCCTTGAAGCTTTTGAGTTTATTTTCTGCTTTTTGAGTTATTAATGTGTTTTCCTGCAAGACAATGTTCTTACATCCCTTTAGATAAGCTTCTCTCCAACATAAAATGCTTTACTATGGAGGAAATTGTTAGTAACAGGGAGGTGGAGGTAGCCGCTAGACCAAGCTGGCTAATTAGATGTACTGAATTGTTGAATACTGGTTTTGAGTAAAAGGTCCTACGTCTGTATATATGGTGGAAAGTGATAAAGACAATTGATATCAACCTTAGGTCTCCATGCACACATATGCACATGCACACACACACATACACAAGCATATACACATAATTTCATGCTACAAATATCACACATAAGACAGAAGCCTCAGTTTGAGTTTCTACTAGTCATAAGTAATGAGATATTTGGCACATGGCATTTTAAATTTTCCAACTTTTTATTTATATATGTAGTGGGAAAATTTAAATGTTCTTATGAAGATGTTGTCAAAATAAAATATTGGTATTTATAAGGGACATATTTATTTAAGTGAATTACCTATAGTATTTAGATATGTAAGCATAGACTATAGTCATTATGAATATAGCAGCAGCAGCAGCAGCAGCAGCAGCAGCCAGCACAGGAAGTTCCTTACTGAACTGTTTGGTTGCCATCTGTTTTGCCCTTTTTGTTTATTACTGTGCTTATGGTATTATGCCATACCTTGTGATGTGAAGTTACCAAAAATAATCCCACATATAAGAAGAGGAGTAGCACATGGAGAGCATGCCTAATAAAAGGTCACAAGAATGTGGAAAGGTAAGTCCTGATCTTAGAATATAACTTAGTCAGGATGGAAACTATTTCCAAGAGACAGTGGGTTTCACAACGGCTCCACAGCAGCCAGGAACTGGCAGAAACTCCAGGACAAAGATTGAGGGGTTCTAATAATTCTGATAAAAATCAATGCTTTCATCCGCAGTGGCAGTCCGAAGCACCAGCTCCCACCACACCTCTCCCTATTGCTCCCTCTGAGGGAGTGATGTGTTCAGCATGAGGACCTTTGACAAGGCTGCTGCAGTATGGAGTGAAAACTGTCTTTAATCTTCTCAGTGGACTTGCTTTTGCCTACTTGTCTATTTACTCATTAACTACATTTCTATTAGGTACCAATCTTGTTGTTGGACTTGATCTATCTGTCTGTCTGTCTATCATCTATCCATCCGTCTATCCATCTGTCCGTTCATCCATCCATCCATCCATCCATCCATCCATCCGTCCATCCATCCATCCATCCATCCACCCACCCACCCACCCACCCACCCACCCACCCACCCATC
>CM052702.1:42926839-42961455 GCA_028551405.1 Uromys caudimaculatus | reverse complement strand
AGGAATATACAAGCCAAGGAAAGAAGGAGAGGCGTAAATGGAAAGTATATTGTTAAATAAACTATTAAAGTTGGTTGAGTGGAATCAAATAAAGATAAGCTGGGTATTAGGGTAATGTTCTAAGAATAGACAAAAGCTGAAATGTGTAATCCAATAGTCAAAACTCATAATACAATTAAAATCTTGTCAGAAAAGGATTGTGGTTAAAGGCTTGGCTGAAAAGATTTGAATTGTATACTTGCTGATGGAGAGCTGCATATGAATTTAAAGGTGTTCCTATAAATCACCACCTAACTGTAAAGGTTCTGTTTGTTAAGTGGCTGTGAACAGACTACAGATGGATAGAAATAAGAAATAATAGCTTAGCTAGAAGCCACTACTATGTTATAAAATTATGCTGCAAGGTGAGGGGGAGTCCTCTAGTCCTCTAGGGGTTCTTGGAGTCCCTCGTTTTTTGTCCTGGAGTTCCTGTCGCAGTTCCTGGCTGCTGGGGAACCATCTTGAAAGCCACTGTCTCTTGGAAATAGCTTCCATCCTGAATAAGTTGTATTCTCACAGATCTGAGAAGTTAGTCACCTGGGAATAATGTGTTATTTGATCAACTGTTTTGTTCACAGTCATGTTTGCAGTGGATAAAGATAGTACAGAAATAATTCTCAGTCTAGAGAAACTAGGAGAAAAAAGGGGGAACTTTAGAGAAAAGGAAATATACAAGAAGAGAGGGGTGAGGGAGAGATTAAAATGATTAGAAAGAGATTGAATATGGATTTCAGTTGTGAATAGGAGACAAATCTCTATGGAGAGTCCTCTTTATTAGAACAAGAGACATCAGTAGGGAGGTGAGTAGTATCCCAGATAATGGTATGTAGTTTTAATTATGAAAAATTCCATAAAAGAGAAAGGGAGAAAAGTAATGAAAAATTCTCATACTCAGGGCCTCATGCAGATTTCTTCCATAAGATAAGTGAAATTTGCAGCAGACACTTCAGACTGGTAACAATGGGAAGAAAATTGGGCATCTAAAATCTCTTATAAATCGGTAAAAATAGTGTATACGCGTTTTTTCTTTCTATAGCTATCTCTAACATCAACCTTCTTTAAAATTCCATTAATTGGAATACAAACTCCATTTTGCTGCTTGTCTGGTGCTAAGAACTACAGCCTAATATACGTTTGCATTTAACAGTCTGTGATAGAGCAGTCATTTAAACAGACTGGCTCATTTTAGAATGTTTATTCTGGATAGCCCACTGAGCAAATAACAGCATAGTCCTTTATAGAATTCATTAGTATGTAGGGATGGATTCTGAATTTTCAAACTGGATTTTCGGTAGTACTCAAGGATGCTTGGACCTGCACTTAAGCATCTAAGTCTCTTTTAAACAATGTCTATCTGAATTAGCATCTACATTAATTGTTTTACCTTTAAAATTGAAAGGTCTGTGTAGAATTAGTCAAGGAACACCTTCCTTGTGTCACCATGCAGGAGTGAAGTACAATGGGAATGCCTGTCTTTAAAGTTGGCTGCTTGTTGAAAATTTTTGTGCTGAGTTCATTCAAAAGTTCTAACTTACTAGATATGAAAAGTAAGCTTGAGTGTATAAAGATTTCATAAATGTCTCAAAATAAAATTTGAGAAATTTGAGAATCAATGTGTGGCAGTGCAGGCACGTACAAAGGAAATGTTAGCGTAGGGACAATGCCTCCTGTTCTTCTTCCTACCGGCTTCCCTTTTCTTTCTTCTTTTCTGCAACATTTGTGGGTTTTGTTTGTTTTGATTTTGTTGTTTTGTTTTCCCAGCAGCTAAGACATTCTACCCAAAGTGGCAGGCAGCAAAATTTTAAGACAAACAAAAGACTTCTTAGGTCTAGGTTGACAATTTAGTTAAATTTTCTCTACATGTAAAGCCAGACGTAATGATGGTTTCTCAGTAGTTGCTTCACGGTCCTCTGGGTGGCTCATCCCATGCTCTTTCTGTAGGGCTCGTGCCAGGTTGTGTGCAACTTTAACAAGTTTTCATACATCATTGTTTCTCCCATTTTCAGGGACTTTCTATGACCTTATGGTCTCAATTCATTACTCACTGCCTAGACTCTCCTGCAACTTGTCTAAGTTAAGGTTCCCATGGCTGTGAAGAGACACCATGACTAAAGCAATGCTTATAAAGGAAAACATTTAATTGGGGCTGGCTTACAGGTCCTGAGGTTCAGTCCATTATCATCATAGTGGGAAGCATAGCAGCATCCAGGTAGGCATGGCACTGGAGGAGCTGAGAGTTCTACAGACAGAAGACTGCCTTCCAGGAAGCTAGGAGGATATTAAAGCCCACCCCCACAGTGACACACTTCCTCCAACAAGGCCACACCTACTCCAACAAGGCCACACCTCCTAATAGTGCCACTCCCTGGGCCAAGTATATTCAAACCACTACACACGCCATTCTCATAGATTTCATAAATGTTGGGTGCACCTATGTGTTTGCTTTTTTCCCCCAGTGAGATAGAAATCAGTAACTAAAAGCTTGTCATTGGAGTCCTAACTAAATACTTAATACAATGTATAGTGTATGAATGAAGTAAATATTTATACCAACGATTATGTCAGCCTTTCCTTGCGATGAGTTACTTTATAATAAACCACACTAAAATGTAGCTGCTTGAGAACCAGTAATTTTTCTGACCTCCTTTGATTCCTAAGGTTAACTTTCCTAACCTGTGTGTTTCTTCTGAAAGGTCCCCTTGGTTGCAATATTCAAGATGGCTTCTCGGGAGTGGAACTTTGGGGGAGAAGGACTGGAGGTGGTATTGGCTGGCATAGTAGGGCTGCTTAGGCCTCTCCTCCCATGCGGCCTGTTTCATTTACTTCCCATGTGGCCTCTTCACCTGCGTTCTTCACAGTATCAGCACCTCACCATTGCGCACTAAAGCCTTTGGCCTTGTTTGGTTGTTCTATGAGAGAGGAATTTAGACCCCATTGCATAACAGCAGGGTGAATACTTGAAGCTTTGCCTAAGGACATTCCTTACAGATTCTGCTCTCCGAGTAGGACTAGAGGTGGGATTTGTTTATTTTTAAAACTGTTGCTTCTTTCTTTTTGTCTTTTTAAAATTCTGTCTCCTTCACATAGTTGACTATTCCTACCACATTCCCTTTTTCTTTTGCATATAACTTCTGGAAAGTTTCAAGACTAGTTCAAAGGATACCCATCGTGAGGATGTTTGGGAGTGGTTAGGCAGTAGTAACTTTGTATCTTTCTTATGTAATTCCCTTTGCTTTCTTTGTGGAAGTTCATGTCTCTATATGCCACAAAGTTATTAGTGAATCATCCCTAAAACATTTCCTTATAGAACCACAGCATGATTGTTGAAATGAGGGAATTCATGGTAATATGTATTTTTAATTTTTTAGTTGTCTATCTTATCCTTCACACTGAAATCAACCCACACTTCACACGGGTGATCTGGAGCTACACTTCTCTGGCCTTATGCAGTCTGACCCTGCATTGCTCTCCCACACATCTCTTTGATAGCACTGAAGCGTTTGGAGAGTATGGTTTGACCTTCTGTAGAACGACCACTAGTTTAGGTTTGGATGACATCATGTTAATGAATATGGACAGGGATCCCATCAATGTGTTTTCTTTCATTCCTTTAATTCCTGATGACATTAGCTCTGATTGATTTGGGTTTCTGTAGTCTAATTACATTATTTCTTTTGTTTTCATAAATATCTTATATACTTAATAAATATCTTGAGCCTGCATAGCCATGTTTTTTTTTTTTTTTAATTTTATGCTCATTCTTTAACATTCTTGATGCTCTTGACCTGAATGAATTTTTACTGTGGCATTTGCCAACTCCACATGTGCCAGTTTGCATGTCAGGATATGAGCCAGACACAAAGTAGAAAGCCCAATCCCAAGTATATTAGGTGACTATGTCAGACAAAAAGAGGGATAGACAGGTCAAGGAGGACTTTCAATGAGCCTCAAGTGAATAACTCATTTTCATAGTCATATTGTAAATAGAGTTGACACATTCTTGAATAGAACTTTTGACACACATTTTATGTTTTACTTGGCTGGAGAATATATATATAGAGAGGGGGGGGAGAGCTTAGCAACTTAGCATTTAATATACATTATGCTCCAATATCCAAGCAGAGCCCCAGGGCAAAATCAAATAAAGAAAACTCCGACTTATCTGTGAAGTCATACAGTGTTGCATATAGTTTTGTATGTTGCACTAGGCTTTCAAAAAATTTATGCTACCCTGCATCAGACCACAAAGTTACTATAGGAATCACTAAATATCACAAATTTCTAATTGCTGCCCCATAATGAATTTAAGTGGTCACTGAAAATTATTTTCAATTAAAACTCAGGTTTCTTAAAAGGTCTTCTGCTAAAGAAAAGCTTATTTTTCTGAAAAGGTATTTTCCTTTTATGTTACATTTATATTCTGACATTACATTTTGATGTTTGAAATGCTACTTTATTTTAAGCAAAAGCAATGAAATCACAGTACCAAGATTTTGCCATGGAATACAGGATGTAACTGCAACACTCTTAGTTTTGAACCTCAGGGAAGAAACAACTGCACACCAAGCTGCTAAGTCTGCAAGTCCCAGGTGGAAGGTATGTTTGCAACTGCTGCATTCACTCCGAAGAGGTTGGCTACCACAGACACGGAGTCCGAGTCTGCTTAGTTAGGTAGCAAGGTGATTCATAGGACATACAGATAACATTACAGTTAGTTGCGTGTACACTTAGGCTTGGAACGCCATCCAAGCTTCACTTTCTCATAGGTTGTCATCCTCATCAGGAAGAACAGTGGTCTGGGCCACCTCCAAGTCACGTTCATATTTCTTTGCTAATGCTGGGTCCATGATCACCTCGGGTGGGGCTAGAGCTGGCATAGCAACGAACTCCAAGTTGGCGTCTCCAGTGAGTCTTCTGGAGAGCCAGAGGAAGGGTTTCTCAAAGTTGTAGTTGCTTTTGGCTGAAATGTCATAATATTGAAGGTTCTTCTTGCGGTGGAAGACAATGGACTTCGCCTTCACTTTTCTGTCTTTAACATCCACTTTGTTGCCACACAGCACAATGGGGATGTTTTCACACACCCGTACCAGATCTCTATGCCAGTTGGGTACATTTTTATAAGTAATTCTAGATGTTACATCGAACATTATAATGGCACCCTGGGCTTGGATGTAATAGCCGTCTCGCAGGCCCCCAAACTTTTCCTGGCCAGCAGTGTCCCAGACGTTAAACTTGATGGGCCCTCTGCTGGTGTGGAACATCAGAGGATGCACCTCCACACCCAGGGTGGCCACATACTTCTTTTCAAATTCACCAGTCAAGTGGCGTTTTACAAACGTTGTCTTCCCTGTACCACCATCGCCCACGAGGACAAGCTTGAATTGAACTGGGGGCTCTCCCTCTGCAGCCATTACCTCAATCCTTTCAGAAGTGTCTCTACACTGTCCCACAAAAAGAATGGGAAAGAATGGGAAGCACAATTCATAAGCTGACATATTTTGCATATCACCAGAAAATATTTATGAAACATTTCCCTAAAATGAGGAAGCACTTCTTGATCTAAGTAGGCAGTTACCCCCTGACTTCAAAATGTCTTGCCTTACAAATTTTGACAATTTTAATAACTTAGTTGGATGTTCTCCATCAGCCTCCCTCTCCTAGGAACTCTCACCTGGCTTCCCTACCTTGCCTGCTCGGGGCTGGTTCTACAGATGCATCATCCCAGATCTGTGCTCTCGACTGCAGGGGAGTTTCCTAGAGAGGGGGAAGGGAGGAGAAGATATGTTTTGCTCTCTTCTTTCCTTAGGTCTTAGACCTCTGTTTCTGCTCTGAATCACAGAGGGTCAATGACAGGGGTGGGGAGGGAGGAGAAGGGAGGGAAGAGGGGGAAATGGGGGAGTGGAGAGGAGAGGAGAGAGGGGAGAAGGGAGAAACAGAACGTTAGAGGCTCTTACATTCTTCCCTGATGACATCATAATCTACAGAGTAGATAGTGCAGCCTTATCTTGACTCTGGCCATAAATGGAAAGCATTTTCAAAGATTAATCTGTGCATTTTGTGTATCCTTTTAGTAACGTGAAGGAAGACAGATCAGCCATTCCTGTATGGTTAGGAATGCTTTGGACTGGCTGGTAAGACTTAGACATACTCACTTTCTAATGGCTTGTTTTTTGTGTTTGGCCAGATATGCCTGTATTCTAACTGCCTAGACATTTTCAGGCCTTCTGCTTTACTCCTCCAAAGCCATAGCATTGTATATGATCTACACTGTGTATTTGATGGGTCCACAAAATACCATTCTTGAGATATGTGCTCACTGGCTACCCTACTGGGGCAGTTGAGCTGCGGAAGCTTCAAGGTTCAGCTCAGCCACTGCCACTGTCATTTTCTTCAGATCTCACCAGCGTCCTAATTGCTTCCTTTTGCACAGATCTTTACAGCTAGCCCTTTCACTTCCTCAGAAATGCAACAGTGGGAAACAGACTTGAGGTGTGTGTTCCTGCTATCTTGTCTCCCCGTGAGACCCATGCTATAATCCTGTAGTGAACTATGGGACAGGTCCCCAGTCATCTCCCTGGAAGCTTGGAGTTGCCTGTTTTCTGTTCCCTGTGAAGCCAATGGTGTCTATTTTATTGAATCATGCAAAAAATATTTTTCATAGTATGCAAAGAGGAATTTAAGGAATGGAGTTCAGGTGATATTTAATACTTGTTTTTAAAAGCTGAATCTTGCTTTCACTCAAATGCAAATTTTATGAAACACTTCCAGGATAAGGCATTGGCAGAGAGACCAGGAAAGTACATGTGGCTTTTCAGAGA
The DNA here is from genome assembly GCA_028551405.1 of Uromys caudimaculatus. Taxonomy (NCBI): domain Eukaryota; kingdom Metazoa; phylum Chordata; class Mammalia; order Rodentia; family Muridae; genus Uromys; species Uromys caudimaculatus. The sequence goes on along the minus strand of CM052702.1, from coordinate 42,954,598 downwards.
TAATCTTCTTTGGATAAATGATTAAGTACTAGGATGGATATCACAGGCAAGGGCTAGCCTCATTTGTTTTACTGGTGCTGCTTCATTTAAGCAAAATGTCTTTTTATATCTTAGGCAATTAGGTAATGAATTAGAAGAATAACTGAAAGAAAAAATAGATTAGAGTCATTCCAGTGAAGTTGCGAAGGGTGGATATTTAGCTTAGTCTAAGATTCATTAGTCTTAAAGTCTATCAGTATAAAACGCACAATTGTAGTCATGTATATTCATTTATTATACTCAGATAAATCAAGAAAAGATCATTTTCAAAATTGCCAGATGTTCTGAATTTCTCTGGTGAAGATATAAATCTTGAGCTACAGGAAACATATGGGAAAAATATACACTTGTTAGAGAAAGTTACCAACAGTTCAGCAGTGAAGTACTGGGCATAATGCATCAGTGCACAACAAGGCTGCTGATTCTATTTAGAAACATAACCCAGTTCCCTAAGCAATACTGTATATTGTTACAAGTCAGTACATCACGAGTTACATGTATTAAGGCCTGTAGATGTTAACTGACACCCTGAGGAGATGTTCATTTCCTGAATGAAATTGGATACTTTTGCTGCATACATTTGTACTTAAAGTTTGCAGGGTTATCTATAACAGCTCTTTCCTTTTGGGGGAATGGTAAGTTAAGGGGTTCTGGGTTTAGAGACAAGGTCTGCTTCTGAAGTCTAAGCCGGTCTTGAACTTGTAGCCTATGCTGGCTGTGAATTTATGGTAACCATCTGCATTGGCCTCCTGAATGCTTGGGATCACAGATGTAAGCCACCATGTGTGTCTGTGTGAGCCAATCCTACAATGTATGCAGCTGTCCAAGGCAGCCAGAATAGTGTATCTGATCCTCTGGAACCAGCATTGTAGGCAATTACTAGCCACTGAGTTTAAGTGCTGGAAACTGGACTATAATACCTTGGCAGGGGAATAAGTACTTTCAATGGCTGTACAATTTCTGTAGCTACAGAAGTTGAATTTTTTCATCTTAAAATTAAATTCGGAGTATTTCATTCAATGTATTTTAGTTCTATCTACCCCTTATTCCTCTCTCTAGCTCTTCTCAAATCCTCTCTCTCTCTGTCTGTCTGTCTTGCATTATCTATGTTTTATTGCATTTCTAGCTTCTTGCTCTCTCCCCACTCAAATAACCCTCTGAGTCCAACTTATGCTGCCCAAGTACTCATGAATCTGGGGCTAGCCTCTATAGCATGTTCAACAGACCAGACACCACTACATCCTTAAAGAAGCTGATTCTCCCTATCCCGAGAAGCCATCAGCGGTCAGTATCTACTCTGTTGTGGTGGGGACCTGTGAGCCCCCTCCTCTTCCATGATGGATTATTGACCTTAATCTTAGGCAGGCAGCCACAGCTGCTAAGCGTTCATAAGTATAGTGGTCTGTTAAGTCCAGAAGACATTTGTTACACTTTGGCCTTCCCAATCCACTGCTCTTACGATCTCTGACCCCCTTTTTATGGTCCCTGCACCTTATTTCTAGGGGATGAAATAGATAGATGTTCTGTTTGGGCTGAGAACAACACTGATAGTTATTCTATGCAAAATGCTGGTTTCTTAATGAGCCTATGCTCAGTAGCATAGTGTGTGGGTGGCATGTGTAAACCCCCATTTAATCCCTAGCACTGCAAATAATGATGATGGCAATAATTGTCTTATAAAGGAAGGAAAAGTGAGCAAATCAGAAAAGCTCTGCAGAGATCATTCTGGTTTTCTTTCTATTGCTATGATAAAGACCATGACCAAAAGCACCTTTTGGAGGAAAGGGTTTAATTCACCTTACAATATATAGTCCATCATCAAATGAAGGCAGAGTCAGGGCAGTGATTCATAGAAGGAATTTGAAGGCAAGAACTGAAGCAGACGTCATAGAGGATCACTGATATTGGCTAGCTTCCCATGACTTGCTCAACCTGCCTTCTTAAAGAACCTAGGACCACTTATCCAAGAATGGCACCACCCTCTGTGGGCTGGGTCTTCTCATATCAATTGTTCAAGAACATACCCCATAGAATGATGAAAGTAGGTAAGTTGATCTGATTTCTGCATGGAAACTTCACCCCTATGTTCTAGTCATTTCAGATGGGAAGATTCTCTGCAGGTAATGGAAACAGGAACCTAGACACCAACCATGACAGAAATCCCTCAACCTATAATCGGTCTTGCTTGCAAGATGTGTTAGGGTAATAATTTTTTGGATTGATATTGGATAATTCTGGAGTGAATGGACACTTACTTCCATATCAGGAAAAGCCTTGTGAGCCTCAAGACACCTTCTGCTGTTTTGGCTTCTTTCTTCTGACAGCAAGTCATGCTGACTTCCACCAAGTGGAAAAGCATGGACGTAACAGCTGTAATAGATGATTTCAGAGAGCCCCTAACCATAGGAGAGAGATCAGTCCTGATTAGTGGAGTGTCGCAGGGAATCTTCAAGGTTAGGAGCATATTAAAGAGTACTAAACCTTGTGGTTTATTAAGCTGCAATAGCTAGTTTTCATCAATGCTCTGTGAAGAACATAAATTGTTACTTCTTCACACCCTCAGCAGTGGAAATCACCAGTATGTCTGTTTGTCTTTAAGTAATCACAAGACATGTAGTTATTGTTCACTTTTTCAGAGCTTTGGTAAAACTGTCTATTCACCTCTCTCCTTTTGGGAAGAAAATATTTTTACAGTCATAGAAGTTAATTAAAAGAGCAAAAGTGTAAATTTCTATTACACTTATAACAACTGTTTACTAAAGTTAGATTAATTCCTGGGCTAAATCATCAGCTGGATTTTACCCTCACCTTTTCAGAACCAATGCCCTGAAGAGCCTCTTGTGAGAATAGTGAAATGGATATAATAATGCTGTTGTTAACGTTTTAATAACAAATCATCTAAGAGATGAAATTTAAAAATAAAAGCAAAATAACAGAAAGGGGTGCTGTTTTTCCTATATTATGGTGGTATTACTCTTTCCATTTTAAAAAGTTGTTCATAAACATGAAAATAACAACTAGTTTTTGGCAACATTGCCTCCTTGCAGAAAATACTTTTCTAAATCTATATTGTATAAGGAACAGTGGGGGTGAAAGTTTATTCAAATAGAGGTATTTAAGGCTTTAAAATGTTATCTTAATTTCCCAAAAGTTAAGAATACGTCATTGGAGGCATTCTCTGGGAAACAATTTAGTTTTCTCAAATAAATTCTCATTGTACTATTTTTTTTTAAATTTTTAAATGCATGCTTTTGATTTATTTTTAGTGTGTGTGTGTGTGTGTGTGTGTGTGTGTGTGTGTGTGTGCGTGTGTGTTCTCCAAGAAGTTCTTTCTTTTTATCCTAAAAATTTGTCTGGATAGCTCATCTATCGCCAAACACAGATCCAGTCTGTCTTTCCTTCCTTCCTTCCTTCCTTCCTTCCTTCCTTCCTTCCTTCCTTCCTTCCTTCTTTCTTTCTTTCTTTCTTTCTTTCTTTTTTTGATACTTTATTTACATTTCAAATGTTTCCCCCTTTCCAGGTCTCCTCTTTGGAACCTCCCTATCCCCCCTCCCGCCTCCACTGCTTCTATGAGGGTATTCCCCCACCTTCCCACCCACCCACTCTCATCTTCCCTCCTTGACATTCCCGTATACTAGGGGATCTAACACTCTCAGGCCCAAGGGCCTCAGATCCAGTCTTTTACTCCAGACTTTTCTTTTGATTATCTTATGAATCAGCATTCTGTGACCCCAGCCCTTTGATTCTTAGGAGACAGCAAGCCTACATCCATTTTTTCTTAACCTTGCAAAAGAATGTAGAGATCTGTCTGCCTTTGTTAAGCACAGACAATAACCCTGCCCTGAAATTACCATTTCTACCACACCTAGGCCTAACCTTGCTCTGTCCCAGGCTGATCCTGAACTCAGGAATCTATTAGCCTTTTGTAAGTATCAACAAAAAAACTTAGCTGGGCAGAATCTCCAGTGATCACTGCTCCCTAAATCTCTTTATCTCTTTCCTCAGTAATTTTCTAACAAGTTGGCTCACAGCACAGCTGCTTTTGTTCCTTTAGATTCATGAAGCCTCTCATACAATTCACAATGCATCCTTACTTTTTGCATGGTTGGGAAATTACATCATTTCAAACTCATGTATTCAGAGCTCTTTCCCACAGCCTTAAGGACTGTCTTGAAGGTCCTAGTGTTTACCATTTTGTGGAGAGATAGCCACACCCTCAATTCCTGGACTTGTACTGTTTCTAATTATCATGGAGTCATTAGCAGGGAGGGCATTCCATTGAAGAAAAGAGTCCTCCACTGCTAGTGGGTCCAGAGAATATGTACATTATTACACAAACAAGCCTTCCACCCAAAGCAGCCATTGATACTCGTGGAGGCTCACACCAGGGCTATGTCCCAAGAACAGGAACCATGTCACTCTGTCCCCACCAGGGCCACATGAGGCTCAGGTGAATGTGAATATATGTGCACGTGTGTGGAAATTTGAGGTTGATGTCAAATGTTGCTCTTCAATTGATTGCCATCTTATTTTTAGAGACAGCCTCTCTCACTAACTTGAGGCTCACTGAATTGGCAAGACTAGCTGGCCATGGAACTCTAAGGATCTGTGTGCTTTCACCCTCCCAATCTTCCTTTTGAAGATGTGTGCCACTACAGCTGACTTTTATGTGGGTTCTGCGATCAGAATCCAGACTATACTCTGATGGAAAATTTCACTCTGACTCATCTCCTCAGTCTCTGATTTTGATATTTTTTTGTTTAAAGAAATTTTGAACATATTTTAAAAAATGAGTGTTCTGTTTCAGTACTACTTCTCATTGGTTGCAAGCCAGAAGGGTAGACAGAGGTAAAAAATGAAGTGTTGTCAGCCCAAAGACAGCATGTTCATCGTCAATTTGATAGTCAACAACAAAAAAACGTAGAACACTACAGAATGTTCTTTCTATCCTCTGAGCTCCCATTAAAGACTTTCACAGAATTATTTTAGAAATTTAAAGTTCTTTTTTTTTTGGTTTTTTGAGACAGGGTTTCACTGTGTAGCCCTGGCTATCCTGGAATTCACTCTGTAGACCAGGCTGGCCTCGAACTCGGAAATCCACCTGCCTCTGCCTCTCAAGTGCTGGGATTAAAGGCACGTGCCACCACTGCCGGGCCAAATTTAAAGTTCTTAAAAGTCTATTTAACATATGGAGAATGATGCTGTGTCCTGCAGTTTTTAAATTTTAGTGTTAGAATAGTTTCTGGCAATTGTTAAGTGTTTCTAAATTCTCCCCCCCCCCTATATATTAAATGTTCTCAACAGTTAATGAGTTTATGTACTCATGTATCATGTATAAGTGGTTATTAGCTGTAAAGTAGAAGACAATCATGCTACAGTCCACACATCCAGAGAGTATAAGCAATAAGGAGAGTTTAAAGGGAGACACAAGCATTTCCACTGGGAAGGAGAAATGGAATAGATTTTACAGATGGACTGGAGGTTGATGGGGTTGGGAAGAGGAGGGATCAGATGGAGAGGAGAAGGAGCAAAAAATATGGGGAGAAATGATTGGAATTGGGGGGTATTTGGGGACATTTCAGGGGCACGATGGAAGCCTAGTGCAATGGAAACTCCATGGGATGTACAAGCATAACTCCAGCATAGACTCCAAATAGTGAGGGGACATGGGGCCTGAACTGATCATCTTCTGTAACCAAGCAAGGCCTCAAAGTGGAAGGGCTGGGATACCAACCCAGTCACAAAACCTTAGATCTACAGTTTGTCTTGCCTGTAGAATGTACTGAGACCAGAGCCTAACAGAATCATCATCAAAGATTGATAGTAGTAGCAGATGCAGTCTCACAATCAAACATTATCTGGAGCTCTGGAGTCCTTCAAAGGATGGGGAGGAAAGATCTTAGAAACCAGAGGAATCAGGATACCACAGAATACAGCCTACAGAATCAACTGACCAAGACTCATGGGAACAGATCACTACAGAATCGGTAGGGATCTGATGTAGGTCCTCTACATATATGTTATGGCTGAGTAGCTTGGTGTTCTTGAGGAAATTCCAATAGTGGGAGCCAGGGATGTCCCTGATTCTTTCTCCTTCTTGTGGACCCTGTTTCTTCTATTGGGTTGTGTTATTAAGCAACCTTGGCCATTTGATATGTGTCTGGTCTTATTGTAGTTTATCTCATGTTTGATTGAGGTCCCTGAAAGCCCTGCTCTTCTCTGAGGGGAGGAGGTAGGGGAGTGGATCTGGGATAAAGAAGAGGCAGGGCAGATGCTGTGGGAAGGGAAGGAGAACTGCTATCAGAATGTAATATATGAGAAAAGAATAAAGTATTTTTAAAAAGAGGTTTTAATTTACTGGTTTGTCATTTTTTTATTATTTCACTAATCAACACTCAGTTTTCTGCAGAAATATGTCCTTAAGCACAAGATGGAAAGAACCATATTGGTAATATCACATTGGAATGTACAAGAATTTGGCTGTAATATATAACTGTTCAGTTCAGAGTGACATTTAAGATCAAAAGCAATTATCATGAGTCTGGACCAAGAGGTGAGAGGTGCATAGAATGTGTTTATAAGCCATGCTTTTATTTGTTTGTTTTAGTTTTGGTTTTGATTTTGTCTTGTTTTGTTTTAATCAGATTATGCTCTCTTTTCAGTCCTTGGGGAAAATTGTCTTAACTAGAAGAGAGTAAATGAGACTAGACAGTTTGTTAATGTTGAAATACTGTGCCAAAGCTTTAACAGTAATGGCCATCTCTTGTTAGTCTATGGGAAGTATGGAGGCCTTGACTGTGGCAAAGATTTTATGAAATATTATCAAGGGAGGGACATCCATGCTGGGTCATCTAGACTCTAAGATTGGTTTTAATAGCAGTAGTAGCTAATCTTTATGATATTTGACTTTCACTGAAGCTCTTTATTGCATATCCATATAATAATTTTCATAAAATATGAACATTTCTAGAGGTAAAAATGTCCACAAGTGCTGGTGATAATAATTTCAGGTAAAGTAAATATTAAGAAGGAAACTTTTATTTTTTCCAGTGAAAATCCACTGAGATCTTCAAGATCTCAGCACTCAGAAATGAAAATGTGTATGTTAGTGTGATAATCCATTGGAAAAGAACTTTTCACATGTTATCAGACTGATGGAGTAGAAAAAAAGACTAAGTATTATTAATACTTGAAATGCATTCATGAAGTAAGATTGCTCAGGTGTTGAATTCTTAGTGACTATATATATATGTAATGTATATATGTATATGTATATGTATATATATATAAGTAAACTATGAGAGTAATTAAATATTAAAAATAAAGCAATGCCTTGTATAATACAATTTCTACATAATACTGAGAGATATGGAATAGTAAAGTGATTAACTTATTACACAAATCATTTTCAAAATGAAGAAGATTACAGTTTCTACTTTGTAGACTTGCCACGCTAATTATATATCAAGATGCCTATTATATGTTTCCTATAATACTCAACAAAGTCACTTATTAGGTGTGGTCCACTGAGGTGTGTATGTCCCTGAGACTCTATCATTGAGCTTACTCAGATAAAGTAGTTTTCCAGTAACAGTATGATATTGCATAGCTTTTCATTCTGGTACTGTGTAGTGATAGTGAATAACTCACCATGTGAAAAAACCAAAAATAGTCAAAATGCATGACATTTTGCTTTATGAATTATTATGGATGTATTAAGGAAAAATATTTACTAATAGTTCAAATTAAAGTGTGAGCTAGCTTTGTCTTAGGGGACACTATTTGTATTAAAAAAATACAAATTATAATTAAACTTGGGTATTGAATGGAAATGTTCTTAAAAATTAATTGCTCACATCAACAAAAGACAATATTTAATGAAGAAACAAAAATTTAGGATTTCAAGGAAAAATTGGAATATGGGAAACTTGTATTTCTGTGGTTGTCCATCATGAAAATAGATGATCTTTTGTGTGTGCTTAGTTAGTTAGACCTGTTAACTTGATATGACCTAGAAACTTCTTGGAAGACATTCTTAGTAAGAAATTATGTAGAACAGGTTGGCCTGTGGGCATATCTGTGGAGTACTGACTTGATCATTAACATAGGACAGCATAGATGATTGTGGGTAGCACCATTCCCTAGGCAGCATATCCTGAATAATAAAGGAGATAGAAAAACTGAAAAGCAGCAAGAAGGCTGTTGTGACTACATACTCTTTTTTTTTTGTTTGTTTGTTTTTTTTTGTTTTTTGAGACAGGGTTTCTCTGTGTAACCCTGGCTGTCCTGGAACTCACTCTGTAGACCAGGCTAGCCTCGAACTCAGAAATCCACCTGTCTCTGCCTCCCAAGTGCTGGGATTAAAGGCGTGTGCCACCACTGCCCGGCGTGACTACATATTCTTGTCAGAATATATTTTGTGAATAGTTACTTAAACTCTATTCTGCCTCAATCTCCCCTCAGTCATGAACTGTTATGATTTGAATAACAAAGGCCTACATAAACTCATATGTTTGAACACTTGGTCCCTAGTTGGTGAAACTGTTAAGAGAGTGATTAGGAGGTATGGTTTGTTGGGGGAGGCATCACTGGGGGGAGGGGCTTTGAGATTTCAAAAGCCCAGGCCAAGACCAGTGCTTCTTATTCCTCCTTCTCTCTCTCTCTCTCTCTCTCTCTCTCTCTCTCTCTCTCTCTCTCCCTCTCTTCCTTCCTCCACCCTTCTTATCCCTCTCTTCACTGTCCCTCCCTCCTCCTCTGCTTCCTGTCCTTCCCTCCTCTTTCTGCCTCCAATGTGTTCTTAGCTATATTGCTTCAGCCTTGTGCCTGTTCCCATGCTCATTGCCATTATGGTCATAGAATTTATCCTGTAAGCAAGCCACCAAATAGTCATATGTTGCCTTGCTAAAGGTATCTCCTCACAGCAATAGAAAAATAACTAAGTCTTGGGCTTTAACCTGGAATTATAAGCATAATATGTTCCTTCCTCCTTTAAGTTGACTTTTGGTCAGGGTGATTTTTCACATCAACAGAAATGGAACTAGAGCTAATGAAGCGATTTAGGTGTTACAGATAATCCAGTGAACTAATATTTTTGTGGGGGCGTCTGGGAGCACCAGAGTCAGCAGAGTAATGATCTGTAGGAGGGAAGGTAATTCAATTCAACACCACTAAGTAGCTGATGTTGGTTCAAACTTCAGGGAATTTAACCCTGAGTAGTTTATTTTTGACATATTTAGGCACAGCACAATTTGATGAAAACTTTTCTGGTAATAATTAATTCAATCCTGTGTATGAAATAAAGCAGACATAAAATCTCTGAGAGGAACAAAATAAGTTAAGTAAAAAATCAGACATGACTACATTGAAACTTTTTGTAAAGTATATGTGACATCTTCCAAAATGTGGGTCTTGTAGATTGACAATCTCATGACAGGGCTCTGAGGAAGGATCTGGTGTGTTCTTGGCCACACAGCAAAAAGGTCACAGGCTATAACCACACCCACTCCCAGCCTTCTGGGAAGATAATAGGTAATCCATTCTTTCCTTTAAAGGAACAATCCTGTGTGTTTAACACTCCAGGTTCCCCTAGTGCTTATGTGTGAGCACAAGAACATCTGTAACTCCTAATGTTTTCCAAATGTTCAAAACTATACTCTAATGAAAATGTTATTCAAAGTACAGGGGAAGCCAAGACGTTTTAAAATAACCAAATATGAAAAGTTTGTGAATTTGGTTTCAGATTAAAAGTCTGTTATTTACAAAGTTTGAGTATTCTACCAAAAATAATGTTCACAATTATGTGAGTGATTTAAAAATTAATTCTCTTTTCTATGTACATGTTTAAATGAAGCTTGGCTTTCTTTACATGCTAAAAACATAATGCTATATATTGAATGTGGGAGTTGATGCTAGTATCCTTATTTTCTATTATATTATATATTGAAGATATTCTTAAATACATGGTAATTTCTCTCATAACTAAACTTTTACTTTAAAAATTTAGCTATTTTCATAAAATATGTTGCCAAGGGTAAGTTATTACAGACTTATTCATGTGTATCTGTATGAGTTTATGTCTGTAGATGCTTGCAGGCCAGAAGATATTAGACTCATTGGTACTAGAGTTATAGATGAGCCACTTTTTATGGGTTCAGGGAGCCAAATCAGTAGGCTCTACAACAGCAGTGTATGTAACCACTAGGCCATTTCTCCAGCCCTTATAGGATAAGCTTTTAATGGGTTTTGTTCAATTTAAAAATAAATCTGCTCATAAGTATAACAATTCCATTCATAAATTACACTTTTAATTTTAAATGAAAAACATCAGTCATAACAATTTACATAAAAGATTTGTAGAGTCTTTGATAACTCTGAGAGTTGCTGGGAAACTAATTGAGGATTGAGGTTCTAGTCCAGAGGTATTTTTAACCTTTTTGGCAGCTACTGTTGCCTGTCAAGGAACATGCAGTGTATACTCTTCAGATAATAGCTGTCAGCCATATGGGGCTCAACTGAACATATAGTCATACACAGAGATGACTGATTTTAGACATGAAATTTTATAGTGTTCCTTAAATTAAAAGTACTTCAGCTGTCCTGGCTCCATTGTTCATACCAGTGTGTCCTGCTTTTTGGTGAGCTGGGAAGGAAATGTAGTTTATTTCAGATATAGTACAACCTTTTAAACTCTTCCTTTTTGGACACTACAAAGTAGAAACTTCTAGGAGTCCTTTGGGAATAACCTCAGTTATACCAGTATAAGCTTAGAGAATCACGTGCTTCATAAATCAGCACACATATACAGAAAAGTATGTGCTGGCATCTGCATAAAAGTTAGAGATTACTGAAGAGGTGATACGTGACTTTGGATCCTGAGGAGCCGAATGTTAGAGGAGTAATAAATCTTAATAAACGATGCTGTGACTAGATTGCTATTTTCCTACATATCTTTTTTAGTATTTTTAAAGCAAGAATTAAGTTTCTAAACCCTTTTAGAAAGGAAGATGGTGTTTGAGAGAACACAAAGAGTCAGAGCACAAAGGTGTCAGTGCACTGTTCCAGTTCTGAGTATTGAGCAGATCATCTAGATTAGAATCCATATAAATGTTGAGTCATGCATGTAACATCACCAGCACACAGTAGGCACTTAACAAGTAGAAGCTCTTTTCCATCTAGTGAACTTTGATGCTGAATAAATTTGTCTTCTAGTGCAAGTTATTATCTACAAAGTCACTTTCCATTGTAGAGGAGGGATGAATAAACCAATCCTCAGAGTTCTGCATATACTGTATATAGACAGAAAATTAATTCAATTTTCCCTTTGCCATATTTCTTCATGTAGAAAACTCTAGGACTGAGAGTAAATGTCATATACTAATCTTTGTATACTTTAGTGAGCTCTTTAAATAGATAAATTACATTTTAATTGACTCTAGTTAAATATCTTTGACTTTTGATATACCCTTTAAAATTATATGAAATCACACTACTCTCAGAGAACAAGATAAAAATGAATAAAATACAATAAAATAGACAAAGTTTAATAAAGTGACATTTTATTTTATTTATACAACTCATAAATTACAATTTGGAATATAGATTAAAAAACACAGGCATCTCAGGGGAGGAATTTCATTAAAGTTAATATAAACAAAACAAAATTAGATTGGAATCTTTTGTTTTCCTTGCCTATTTTTATCTCTTTTCTGATGGAGCTATTTTCAATCTGAAAATATATTGGACTAGAGATTTCTGTTTTAAACTGCAACATGTCAGTCACTGTAGTTGACTAATATTTGTGTGTGAGTGTGTGTATGTGTGTGTGTGTACGTGTATGTGTTGTGAGATTTTCACCCCTGCCATTGTGAACATAAACAATGTTTATCTATTCTTCTTAAGGTCCTCAAAACAAAGGGTGGTTTAAGCAAAGTTCCCCCTAGGTTATCAATGAGTTTAATGGGCTTAGTAATCTAGCTCAGGTGAGGGGTTCCTGTTAGGAGTGGGAGTGGCCTAAAGCAGCTGCTTTGGAAGGCATGCACCAGTATAGACAATGGCTCCTCCATGACCACATATATGGAGCCTTCTTCCCTTGTTAGCTTGTTCTAGCCTCTATACTCTGGCAGCTTCCGCTTCCTAAGCCCCCCTGCCTCAATGCTACAAGCAATTAGGGTTTAATTGCATATAACGGCCTTAGAAAGTGAGGGCCCAGAAACTCTTCCTTCTACATGGAAACGTCAGCAGCCCACAGCCAGATGGTGATAATAGACTAAAACTAGATGGTCTCATGAAGATGGTAGCTGTCTGACTTGGAGGACACATTCTATTACTGTATGTATGTATGTATGTATGTATGTATGTATGTATGTATGTATGTTTGGTCATGTTGATGTGTGCGGAATGTGCAATTATGCATGTAGAGGCCAGAGGTCTCCATCAGTACTTTCAATTGTTCTCCACCTTATTTATTTTGATAAGGTCTCTAGATGAACCTGAAACTTGCTGATTTGGTCAGACAAGCAGTCCAGAAAGCTTGAAGGATTCTTCCTTTTCCACCTTCCCAGCATGGGATTACAGACTTGTGTTGCCACACCCAGTACTTTACATGGTTACTGGGGATCTAAATTTAGGTCCTTGTGTTTGTGTGCAAATATATTACTGACTTATTTTTTCTGATCCCTACATTAGTACTTCTTTTTACAAAGTTATAAGGCTATCTATATGTATGAGATAATATTTTTCAAATCTACATAAGGCAACTCATGTTCATGATTCCTAAACTAGGGGGAAAAAGTATATGAAAAGAAGCTGATGACTAGTCTATAGGCTCCACAGTGTGCCTTTAACAAAGTGTGTTATAGTTACAAACACTATTAGAAATGCAGAAGTAATCCTATGGAACCCTTAACCAGGGATAGCTGGGAGTCTCAAAAACATAAGACTCTAAAAAGGGCCAAAGTTTGATCTCATACAGGATACCTTTAAAACTATATAGTTAATGTTTTGAAGGAATTAGTAAACTGGAGTCATAATGAGTGAAAAAGAAGTTCTTTAAATCTAAATATGAAATAGAAACAATGTAAGATGTAACAATAAAATTTATGTTTGTAAATTGCCATAATGCTTGAAAACTTACAATCTTGAAAGACTAACTACTTCTGCTAATGGATTGATCAAAATTGCATTTATATTTTTTGTAAATTATTTTAAAATGCACTGAATGAAAGTTTTCAGAGATTGATTATTCTGGATGTGGCTTCAGAGAAATTAGAAGCAAATGAGGTTTGAGAGACTCAAATTCTACTTGCACAGGAAGCAGAAGAAAGAGATTTGCAAGATTGAGGGATCATTTGGTTAGAACATCCACTTGGTAACAGATGTTAGAGAAAAGAGCTGTGCAAAGACAGAACAAAGGAAGTATGCAAAAAACCTCGTGCAAGTTCTCAACTGGCCATGAGCAATCACATATGATGTCAGAGGAAGAACAACTGTAAACAGGAGTAATGTCTGAAACTTGTGAAGGAATACAGATTTGTCACTTAGTAATTATACTGAAGAAACCTCCAAACACTCAAGACAACCCTAGAATTCCATGAAGCCAGCAATAGGACCATCAGTGCTTGATTTTAATGCTCTCTTGTAAGGCTTCCAGCCCACAAAGTAGTCTTGAAAGAGAATTTTGCAGGTGTCTTAATTTCATCCATAATTATTCTGTAATCTAAGACCACAACAGTTTTTATTGTGTTAGATGGATTAATGTATGTACATAAAGCAATCAGAACAGTGTCTGGTTGTTCTATGTATTACAATGCTAAATACTGCCCCCAAACCTGGTTGCTCCCCAACAAAGATATCCCCAGGGATGAAGAAATCCTTAAACACACCATTTGATACTATATAATCTTGCTTTATTGTTCCAGCTTCCTGCCTAGTCCAGCCTCAATCTGCTGCTGTTTCCTTGGGAGATTTGCTTCCAGAACAGTTTCGGGAAGAGCTGCTAATCCCAAATGACCTTGATTGTCCAGCATCACAGATTGTTCCAGTCAGGACTTCACTTAAGCATGCGCTTTCTCAGCATCAGAGCCTGGGCAACAAATGATGCCAGCTAGCTTTCTTTTGACCTAATCATTTTCCCAATGTCCTTTATGATCCTTCCCCTACCCCTGCAAGTGATTCTTTGCCCCAATTCAGCAGAAAGAAATAAGAAGACTGTTGCTACAGTCCCTAAAGTTGTGTGGATGGTTTTGGTCATTTTATGAGTAAGAGATATGTTGTCATTTTAGGGGATACTTTACAAATAATTATGGTTTTGGACAGGGAGGAAGCAAAATAGGGAGCTTAGACTCAGGAGTTTCTATCTTCCATTTCCTTTTCTCTATCCTTCTTTCTTAGATAAAGGGAAGGGGTTGACAAAAAAAGGGATTATAAAATTATCATGTAGAACTGACAGAATCAATGGAAAGATTCAATCTACTCTTCAACTTAGAGCTATTGCTATTCTCAAATAAAGTTATTTTTGTGTACATTACTATGGACTATTATATATTGATACAGATTTAAGGTTTGTATAAATCTTTATATATTGATACAAAATTTAAGGTTGATTTTGTTACAACATAATGTATGTATGCTTCAACTCTTGTATAGGTATTATGACTATGCAACTCATTTAAAAATACAAGGTTTAGTCCCAGTCCTTTTAATAGCTGCTATTACAAACTGTTTAAGATAATTAAATAATGCAAGTTAATAGTTAATCAAGCTCATGATCTTGTTAGATACTAGTCTAAATTATCACAGAAATAAACATGCTGGGTTAAACAGGTAATAATAGCTAAAAAAAAAAGCAATGTTTGCTTATTCAGAAATGAAATAAATAAATGGTCTTTAAAAACCTCAGAGACTCATAGAATATGGCATTTAAACTTATTTTTTAAATTTAAGTTCTTTTTTACATTAAGACATGTCAACTCCTGGCAGTACCCCATTTGATTTAGAAGGAGATGATGAGCATCAAAATCCTTCATATGGAGTTTCTTCAACTATGGCAAGCTAACCACTGGGCAAAGACAATGCCCTTACTTCATCTGCAGAGAGAATGGAAAGGACAAATAGATGCAGAGAAGTCAACTGCCAAGTTCTGCCCAGATAGGGTAAACATGTCCTTCATAATTCCTGCTTCACAAAAGTTCTGTCAGATATTCTGGGCCAGAAGTTTGAAGATAGATGCTTCAGAGCTCTAGAGAATATTGCGGACTGTCCAGTCAGTCAGTCATCTTTGTCATTTCAATAATTTTAGGAAGCTGCATCCCTGTGCCTCCTACATACTCAGGTAATATTTACTCCTTCTCATGTCTCTGATAAGGTTGAAGAGAAAATAGTCATAGTCTTACTATAAGTTTAAGTTGTTTAGGATTTAGGAAGATGTTTTAAGTCTAAGATGTTTTTAGGTTAATAATGCAAGTTGGGATAGAAATCGATTTAGATACAAAACTCTTCAACTCAGCAAGATAGGATAGATAATAAAATACTTTCTCTTGAGTTGCCAAATACAGAGTGGACTTTTTAAGTGTAATGCTTACCTAATCATTTTTATAATTGTTCCTATTGTATATTGCTTATTATTATAAAAGAAAGGGCCTTTTTATTTAGACAAAAAGGGGGAACTGTTGAGGTTTGGTCTGTTGCTATGTATTGTAATGCTGGCCACCCAAATCTGGTTGCCCCCATGATCCTCAGGGATGAGGAAATCCTTATGTACACCAAATGATACTATGTAAACTTGCTCTTAATTTAAAGCTGTTGGTTGAATAAACATGCTTACAGATTATAACTAGACAGAAGACAGGAATGGCATGGCTGTGGTTGCTAGGCTTGGGGGCTGAGGAAGTACTATGATTTGGAGGAGAAAAGAGAAGAAGATGCTATAGGGTAGGTGGATTGTGAGACCATGGCCATCCAAGCCAGCCAGTTGGAGTAGCAGTGGCCCAGGTGGAAGGTGACAAGTTATATCTCAGGGTTACTGACAGAGAAATAGACAAAATAGCACTGAGGGTTGATATCTGCCCAGCTCTAGTGATTTTAAGGCTTAGTATAAATATTAAGATTTTGTGTCTTTTATTTGGGAACTCAATGATCCAAGTTATGGTAGATACTCCCAATTATAATATTTACCACAACATCTGGTATGGTGTAGAAAATTAAAAATGATATAATATAATTCATACCATTAGGATGGCCACTATAAAAAAATTCCCAGAGGTTAACAAGTTTGTGCGAAGATGTGGAGAGATGTTGGCCCTAGTTTAATGTTAGAGTGGTTTCAAATGGTGCAACTGTTGTAGAAAACAAAGAACTTAAACACTCTACAAACTTAAATAAAGAACTTATTGATGAATTAGTAATTCAATTTCTTGGTGTATGTCCAAAAGGATAGAAATTAAGATCTTGAAAGGTTTTAAACACTTATGTTCTCAAAAGCATTGCTCACTTAGCTAAATGGCAGATGCAACTGCAGTGCCAATTGATCAATAATGGTTAAAAACCTGTTGATGTATACATATAGCAGAATGTTATATATCCTTCAAAATGAAAGAAAACCTAAGGTATGTTACAACAGAGATGTCATTGAGGACATTATTCAAGTGAAATAACATACTACAAGTAAACAAGTATTGTCTGATTGCATGAGATACCTACAGTAGCCACATTCATAGAAATAGAAAGCCCCTTAGCAGCTGCCAAAAGCTGTACAGAAAACAGAAGAGGGCTCTTTGATGTCTCAGTTTTTGCAAGATATAAGGAATTATGGACACTGGTTATACATACAATATATCTGACACTGCTGAACTGTGTATTGGAAAAATGGTAAAATTTATGACAAGTTTACTTTTCTTTATTCAAAAATTATGTCAAAAAGTTTAGTCTTGTGTATGTGTGTATGTGTGCATGCATGTGAGTGCAAAGCCAGAAGCATTGAATCCCTTAGAAATGGAGTTACAGGCAGTTGTGAGTTCCATTAATAGTGTTATGGGAAGTAATTCCCTGTCCTTTGGACAAATAGTATGTGTTCTTAACCACTAAACCATGTATTCAGCACCTGAAAGGGATTATTTTTAACTATCGAGGCTGTTACAGAAAAAAATTAGGAAATAAAAACAAGTCTTATAGCAAGAGAACTATAACTCCAATAAAATTATCAGTTCCATATAAAAATTACTTATCACACATGGTGTGATATTAAAAAATATATTAAAAAATATCATAGCTTTCAGAAATTGGAATAGAATAAAGGTGAACCATTTAGGGCTGATAGGGTATGGCTATTATCCAATACATTGTATACATGTATAAAATTCTCAATAATTTTTAATACTAGCATTTCTTTTTAAAGAAAATAGTGTAAGAGGATTCAGTTCCCAAAAAAGTTTTTAAGACTTGCATAATGGAACATTATAAAGTCTGATAAAGATAAAATGGCCAGCAAATACTATTCATGAACATAGAACACAAATGAAAAATATTGACAGCAAACTTTCCTCAGATTTTCAAACAGTACTGTTTATTACCATTAGTTTTTGTGGTGGTTCTGTTAAAAGTCAAGGATGAGCACATTTTTGCACTATTAAATGTATTTTTGGTTTCTCTGAGTTCCCAACTTGCTTCCAACTTGTTAGCACTAACAAACAGAGATCTGTACTTGGTCTTTTCCATAAGGTTGAGAAGCAACCAGACTGACCTGGAGGAAGATTGGGTAGGTAGAGGTGAAGTGTGCTGTAGATCAGTGTCAAGAACTCAAAGACAAAGAGCCAGACAAGCTAATGCATGTGTCAACTGAGTGGTAGGCACTGACCAGGTAAAGGCAAGTGCAGAACATGGTAGCATAGGCTGTGGTAAGGGTTCCTTAAAAAACAAACAACAAAGGAACGATACAGAGACAACCTGGAGAGCAGAGACTGAAGGAAAGGCCATCCAAAGACTGCCACACATGGGGGTCCATCCAGTATACAGTCACCAAACCTAGACATTATTGTGGATGCCAAGAAGTGCTTGCTGAAAGGAACCTGGTATAGCTGTCTGCTGAGAGACTCTGCTCGAGCCTTACAAATACAGAGGCGAATGCGCACAGCCAACCATTGGACTGAGCGTGGGGTCCCCAATAGAGGAGTTAGAGAAAGGACTGAAGGACCTGAAGGGATTTGCAACCCCATAGGAAGAACAATATCAATCAACCAGACCCCCCAGAGTTCCCAGGGACTAAGCCACCAACCAAGAAGTACACATGGAGTGACCCATGGCTCCAACCACATATGTAGCAGAGGATGGCCTTGTATCAGTGGGAAGAGAGGTCCTTGGTCCTACGAAGGCTCGATAGGTGCCCCAGTGTAGGGGAATTTGAGAGCGGGTAGATGGGTGTGGGTGGGTGGGTGGGTGGAGGAACACCCTAATAGAAGCAGGGGGAGGGGGAATGGCATATGGTGTTTCCGGGGAAGCTGGGAAAGGGGATAACATTTGAAATGTAAATAAAGAAAATATCCAATAGAAAAAAAAAAAATCACTCAGAAGCTCTAAGATAGACTTCCAGCAGGCATCCACATTTCCGGTGGCCAGGGGTAGCCGGCATATACCGAGACTGTATCAGGAAACATTGTGTGAAGAATAAGCTATACTAATATTTCCAAAGGTAAAGTAAAACCTTTAGAATTCATGTAGTGTGACATGAAATAGTTAATATTAGAATTAAATATGTGTCTTTATCATCTACTTATAAATCATTAAGTTCTAAGGATAATAAACTTAGTATTATTGTATGCTTGAGCTCTGAAAAGGGTTAGTTCTATATTTATAGTTTATAGGCAGCTGAAATAGAATGGAAATAATTTTTCTGAAATGGCTTAACAGGTGAGATAGGACTCTCAACCTCTCTGACCACAAACCTCTGCTCTTAGCTGCCTGATCTGTTGCCACTACAATCTGTGAATCTGGCTTCATTATTGGAGATATGTGCATAAAAGTGCCATTAGCAAGAGGGACAGTTGAGAGAAAATATTTCAGTTTACTTCATGAATTGCATATTGCCTAGCCTTAAAATCATAATTACATAAAATGAATTAAAACACATAATATGGACACAACAATTTTCAATCAATAATGTTATAATGTTTTCTTTGAGGATAATGGAATGTTTTATGTACATTTGAGTTTTTTGAAATGGGATTTCCTCCTTTCTAAAGTAATTTTTATTTATTTTATTGGAACTTTATTCGTGGATTTAAAAATACTACTACTATTTTTTTTTAAAGTTATTGTCATTACAGGAAAATATAACCCGAAGATTTTCTTATTTTGACAAGTTCAGGTGGGAGGCTTTGACAAAGCTTCATCCTCATGTTTCTTACAAGGTAGTAATAAATAGGATTTATACCAGAGGAAAATATAAAGCTTCAAACAAAAGGAAGATAAATGTATCATAGTGACCACAGCAGTCTTTGTCAATAAAAAGGATTAAATTTAAACAGACGGTTCACTAGATCAGGGCAGATTTCTTAGAAAACTCTCTCTCTCTCTCTCTCTCTCTCTCTCTCTCTCTCTCTTTTGCTCTCTCTCACTCTCGATTGCTTATGATCTCTATCATTCTTGCTCTGTTACTCTCTCTCTTGTTCTTTCTCTCACACACAGAATATATCTTTCAGAAACTAATTTATTCTAATATTTTCTAGACAAGCAGGACCTTTTCTGTCATTTGAAATTAGTTTTGTTTTCTGTTACACCCCAGGGAGAGAGAGAGAGAGAGAGAGAGAGAGAGAGGTTTAAAAGCCACTCTAACCAAGCCCAGACTGCAGAGGCTGCTGCTGTGTTGTATCCATGCACTGAGCCTGAGACCTATCACAGTTAGATTTTGCTGATAGACGCAGAGACCCAATCCCTCTACCAGGAGGGACACATAAACACCTCAGAACCAATAGATGAGAGAGTCATCAGAAGGACAATATTTGAACCCAAACAAAACCCAAGACCCCTTTAATCAGTAGTTTATCCGGATCTGGAAGGCTACCTCTTTGCTCAAGAAGACTTCAGTGCTTTAGTCTGAGATGTTTTCTTATCTTTTAATTACTTAACTTGTGAAGAATAGAAAAAAAAACTACCTGCCAGGCAGTATCACTACAAAATAATTATACTTATTATGTCTCTTTAAAATAAATTAAATACTTCAAGCAACTAATTTAATTTACATTATTTTAATATGTTATTCCACCACCATTTACACAGAGCTGTTAAGCAATTTTAGTTCAGTTATGCCAGACTCCTCCCTAACCTGTCAGAATATCAAAGGAATAATGACTCCTTCCTGGGTTGGATACAGGGAAGAGGATACATATCCAAAGTCTAGCATTTCAGTGTGCTCAACAGGGAACTAGCCTTTGTCTCACTTTATGGTGAACTGAATAGACCTGCAGAGCTTGGGCACATGGGTCAACTGAAGAGATGGCATTATCCTCTGCTTGATGTGTATTTGAGAGACCTGACAATGGCATGGGTGTATGTTTTCCCTAGGGAGGAGGGATAGAAAATACTTCTTTTCTACAGCCTTTGTGAACTTCCATTTAGGAGAAATTGTTCCTAGTCTACATGTCTGGATCAGCCCTGAGAAACTTCTAGAAGGTGGCTAACTGGGGCCACTTTAAGGAAGCACATGTAGCAAGTGTGAACAAACCTCTTAACAAAATGGTGAAATTGGAAGTCTCTTCTTTCAATATGGAAAAACACAGCAAGTGTGTATGTCCCTATAAACCCCATTAAACACAGGAGAAGTGTGTACATCTGTACAACTCCAATTAAATACAGGAGTGGAGGTGTGTGTTCATCTTTACAATGCCTATTACTTACAGGAGACGTGTGTGAATTGTTATAAGTCCATTAAATAAAGAAGTGGAAATGTTTGCCAGACCAATCTGGCAAGGGAGAAGAAAAATCATCCAACTTGGAGAGGAAAAACAGTAAAATTGTCTCTTTCCAGATGGAATGAACTTACATGTAAGAAATCACTGAGACCTCACCAAATAAAGCCTAAAATGAAAGAAAACAAAACAACAATCCATCAGAACTAATGAATTAACTCAATAATGTGACAGGATATAAATCCAATACATAAAAATAAGTTTCATTTCTATACATTAGTAGCAGACAACACAGGGGCTATTTTAGAACTTCCTTCTGTGTTAACATGGTAAAAAAAAATTTTAACACAAAGAGATGAAAGCATTGTATATTGAAGACTACACAACAGCAACGACAGGGATGAAAGAAGATACAGGCAATGTGATGATGTCCTGTGTGCTTAAGGTTGAGTGTGGTCCATGTATTCACACTATCCAGAGCCAGCCTATCCCTCCATGCTATTCCTGGCAAAACCCAACAGTATAATTTGCAGGAAAAACCCTAATCTCAGAGAAGCAGGAAGTGCCATGCCCTTGGGGAGAGCTAGGTCATTTCATCGCTTTCACTTTGACCTCAATAAAACCTAATATCTCACAAAGAAAAATAATAAGTTCTTTTTGTAGCCATCAGTGTTGTAGACTGCAGGGTTTTTTCTTGTCTTTGCCCTGACACATTACCTTTGTCTTGTGGAGGAAGATGCAGAGTCATGGGCCTGAACAGGCAGAAATATCATTGACTTCTGAGAACAAAAGAATATGAGAAAAGACTATAGAGGTGAGCTGGAGTGATTTCAGTACAGACGATATCTAAGATAGCTAAATTTGGGTCCCCAGAGATTGACATGGGTCAGGTCTTAACACTGGCTATAAAAGCTGGAATTTTAATTTAAATGATATGGAAATTTATTGAGGGATATTAGTGTGACACTAATCTAGCACATACTTTGAATGTGATATGGAGAATAATTTGAGTGTGATGTTGAAAGTGGTGGGAGGAAAAGAAACAGGATGGTGTTTCTGTAATGCACAGGGCACAGGCTGGGCATGTGGTACTCCAGTCAGCTTAACCCTCACACACAGGACATGTTATTTTCCAAGTGAGTAACTGAGGATCACTTTTGTTAAAATCTAATCATAATCTACCCTGGAAACTTATTTTTCCAGAAACTTAAAAAAAGAAGTCTCTAATCCTCTTGACCAAAACTAAGACTTTGTCTAGTACATATTTTCTTAACACTTTGATATTTCTTTATTTTGCTAAGTTAGTAATGTTAGACATATGGAGATATACAGCTTGATAGGCTGTAAGCATTTTCTATACATATATGAAGTATTTATGTTCATATTATGATTACTGTAAGCCTTGAACAGTATAATAGGTCTATGACTACTATTTGTAATAAAGAGTATTTTAAGCTAAGTAAGAAAAATTTATCGTGTAAATTTAAATATTTTATTGATGGGAGTATTATGAAGTGTAAGATACTTTTCAGAAAACAAGTGATATATGTGACTATTATCTCATTAGATTGCTAGAATCGATTTTAATCTTTTCCCACTCTTTAAATCATTATTTCTTTTAAATTAAACATTAAAGATTAAAATATAGCTGGACACATTAATAGCATCCTCTAGGGAATGTTTAAATATTAATTATAAGAAAAAATTTTAATTTATCATGATATTAGATCATAGTTTTCAGAGTAAATGTACATAGTAGGAAAATGAATTTTCAATAATTTTGTTGGCAGCTTATATATCATATACAAAAAAGAGAAATGAGATAAGCCTTTGCAAATGAGAAAAAAATTTATCAGAATAAACTTTATCAAATATTTTCCAAATTTAATCTTATTCTGTTAAACTACCACTGTTTCTTCATTTTTGTATTTATAGCAGGATAAGATCTCATTGTTAAATTCATTGATGCATAGTTTAAGGCAAATCAGAAGCAAAGCAGTTGGTCACACTACTACAATAGAGACGAGCTAGCATTGGGCAAGCAGATCCCTGGAGTTTAGATGCAAGAGAAATGGTTCCTGTGGGAACTAGGTAGTGCTTAACCTCTGGTACACAGAAGCTTATGTTGTCTTTTTCCCTATTAAGAAGTCTAGAGATAAAGTAGCAAGGCTATAAATACGGTACAAAAGGGAGGAAGACACACATTACCCCTGTGAATAGTATCTGACACCTTTGAGTCTGAGATGATGCATTCTAAACACATAATTAAGAAGCAGCTGCTCACCCAAATGATTTCAACAAGAAGTTTCAGTTTAATACCCCATCAGATTCAAAATAAGTATTTTATTTTAATTTCTAAATATTTAATAACTAAGTTAAAATTTTATTCTAATGATAAAATGGTTTCTCATACTTTTCATAACATATCCTTTTAAAGAATATATAAAGTATATATATATAATATATACAAATATATATAAAGAATATATAAAGTATATATATATAATATATACAAATATATATAAAGAATATATATATATATAACTGTTTTATAGTTTATTTATAAGTAAACTATAGAAAATAGAGAATGATCGTCTTCTGCAGGTAAAATCCACAGAGAAGAGGCATGAGGATGAATAAAGCAATTACTTATCCCATCTATTTCACTTTTAAAGTAGGAAACAAAACATTGCTCTCAAACACCACACTGGAATCATATTGGTATGTTGAGTTTATAGCTATTGATTTGAGTTGATTTTATGTCCTAATTTTTTATTATTGTTTCACCTGATATTTAAGGCAATGATCTATATTCTTAGAAAGATTCTTGTTTTGACTTATGCATATGTGTGTGAATTTTCACATGTGTTTATTGATTCCCAGAAAAGGGTTTCAGATTTCTTGGATTTCAGGCAGTGTGAGCCTCCTAATATGGGTGATGAGGATCAAATTCTGCACTTCTAGAAGAACAACAAGTTCTGGTAACTATGGAGGCATCTCTCCAGTCATGATCCATTTAAAAAATAACAAGGAAGAAAGGAAGAAAGGAAGAAAGGAAGAAAGGAAGAAAGAAAGAAAGAAAGAAAGAAAGAAAGAAAGAAAGAAAGAAAGAAAGAAAGAAAGAAAGAAAGAAAGAAAGAAAATCAAGTTGGAGAACTGATACAAAGATATTTTAGTTAGATAATAATTTCTATGGGTCTTCATGTGAAATCTCATTCTGCCTTTGAGAAAACCTCTGATACATTTGCTTTGGTTTGGTTTGGTTTCTTCTGGTTTGTTTTGGTCAACAGTGGGTGGTATAAGAGCCCTTAATCCTTCTGTATTAAAGTTACTCTGAATATCCCAACCTTCCCATCTGAAACATCACAGAATGAGCAAAGGCTTGAACAAGTTCAGACATTGCTAAGATATATCCGCATGAACTTGCAGAACATGTCTCTACTGCACTGACGAAAGTAAATGTGGACTGAGAATCCTACTTCACACTAGCATTCCTTCATACCTATAGCACGGCATTAAATGGATAAGAATCTGGTCCATAGGAAAGCCTTAGTTGCCCCAAGTTACTTGCTAGAACATAGGAGAGATGGGCTTCCTTCTGATTATGGAGGCACACACTGAAGCCCCAAGTGGCATTTTCAGGTCTGCATTTTACTAAAGAAGTCTTATATGATATGCATACAAAAGAACTGTTCAGACTGGTATGGTGTTGGAACAAGCCTGGCACAGTGGAAAGAAGCCCCATGTATCTGTTCCAGGAGCTGCAGCTCTGGGTGGGACAGGAGACACGCAGGAAGTGGCCAAGTGTCTTCCCACACAGTCCGATGGGCAGGTGGGGGCTATGGGAAGTCTTTGCAGGCCCTGCCCATGGGTGGGGGAGGGGACCATTCTCGGGGAACGCACAGCAAACATCTCTGTCGGTTCTCTAGCCTGGGGCACCGCAGTCACTGCAGGGTGGTGCACACGGACTAGCCTGAGCACAGCTGGGGTTTCTGTGGAGATGGGGTTTCAGCGGCTTGGGGTACTGGGCTAGCTGCTTAGGCTTGGGTGAATGGGTACTATGGGTACTATCTGGGAGCGCCAGGAAGTCCTCGGTGAGAGATTAGACATGGCTCCTTAATCGAGGGCTGGATCCCTTGCTTCCCATGGCGGGTCCATATTCTTTTTTTTTTTTTTTTTTTTTTTTTACATTCACCATGTCTGTTTTATTGTGTTTTCTGTATTATCCATTTTCTTTTTAATGGTAGCTCTTTAATTTCAGAGTTTCACACATGTTTACAATGAAATATGATCACATTGGTGGGATTGCAAGCTGGTACAACCACTCTGGAAATCAGTTTGGCAGACCCTCAGAAAAATGGACATAATACTACCTGAGGACCCAGCTATACCACTCCTCGGCATATACCCAGAAGATGCTCCAATATGTAACAAAGACACATGCTCCACTATGTTCATAGCAGTCATATTTATAATAGCCAGAAGCTGGAAACAACCCAGATGTCCCTCATCAGAAGAATGGATACAGAAAATGTGGTACATTTACACAATGGAGTACTATTCAGCTATTAAAAACAATGACTTCATGAAATTTTCAGGCAAATGGAAGGAACTTGAAAATATCATCCTGAGTGAGGTAACTCAGTCACAAAAGAACGAACATGGTATGTACTCACTGATAAGTGGATATTAGCCTAAAAGTTCGGAATACGCAAGGGTCCATAATTCTAAGACATTTATTTTCATCGTGTGGAGTGGCCTGGATGGAATTGTAGCCCTGCCTTCTGAGAGAGGAGAGGCAGATATAGTAACTGGGAAGGGGCGTGGCTAAGCCTCTAGGTGTCTCATAACATGGGGATGGCTTGGGGCTGTGTGGCCATGCCTCTACCTGAGGAGGGGTGGTACATGGCTGGAGCCAAAGCCTCCTGGGAGCATTGGTATAAAGTTTTCCGATCCCTGTTGGATTGTTCTACTGGGTCACCCAGATTTTATGCCTGTGCTCAACCGGGTGCCAGATTGCCTGTCACAGATTACTGCCCCACAGTATGGTACAGTTCTTTTTTTTATACTGAGTAGAACCAGGATACAGGGTCAAATAGCAAAACAATATCAACTGTAGCAGGCTTTTCAAAGACAAATACTCAAAAACGTCATTGAAAAGACATCTCCCCTCAATGCAGGAGACATTAAGAGCCCTTAATCCATCTGTACTGAAGTTACTCTGAGTATTCCAACCTTTCCATCAAAGATATCACAGAATGCACAAAGGCTTACACAAATTCAGATACTGCTAAGATGTATCTGCATAAACTTGGATGAAGTTAGAGTTTACCTTCACATCAAAAATCAGAAGTATAAATCTTTTACTAGCTTTCAAAAAGGAAAGATATATCATAAATCACAAATCATGCACATGCATTTTCAATATAAGAATTACATTTACAATACCCAGTCCAATTATATTTGGCCACCATGGAGGAAGTATTCTACCATCTGTCCTATCTTGATGAGTTCAATGTTCTGTATCTAGATCACTTCCTATCATCACTTGCATTTATCAACATAAAACATGTGTTTAGACCTTAAAACATTTCTTAAATTTTCAACAATTTGAGATTAACTGAGACTGTTACTATCTACTCTTTAACCCCCACCAGGTACCAAAGGTGTTGCAGGGTATTGACCACATTGTGAACCCCACGATTGTGAACCAGAAAAATCTGTTTCTTTTGTGGTATGGATCAGACCTAGCACACATCTTGAACCCAAGAGCTTTCTGCAAACAAGAGCAAAATAAAGTCAAAAATAGGTTAGGAGGCAGAGCAAGCAACCAGTTGAAAGAGAGTGAAGATAAGAAAACCCAGGAAAGATAAAGGAGGATCTTTGAGTTGAAGAATATTTAACCCAGTGTGGATAAAGAGAAGGAAAAGGAGAAGGAGAAGAAGAAGAAGAAGAAGGAGAAGGAGAAGGAGAAGGAGGAGAAGGAGAAGGAGAAGGAGAAGGAGAAGGAGAAGGAGAAGGAGAAGGAGAAGGAGAAGGAGAAGGAGAAGGAGAAGGAGAAGGAGAAGGAGAAGGAGAAGGAGAAGGAGAAGGAGAAGGAGAAGGAGAATCAGGGGTTTTTTCCTTCTGGGGTGTAAGTGGAGTAGGAAGGCTCAGCTGGGTGCTTTCTCTGCCTTTCTGAGCCAGCAGGCTTTAATCACAGCATCTGGCTCCTGAGTATTCATTTGGTAAATTGAATGTTTGGGATTTTGTCTTAAAAACAACATAGCTGAGTACCTTGATTTCCCTTTCTAGAATTCCCAGTGAGGACATATGAGTGTCTCAAGCACCAAAATGACACAGGGAGCTCTGTCACAGTGAGGAAATACTGATCTCACCAGGTTTGGAAGGCTCGTCATAGTTGTATGTATCAAAGGCAACTCGGTGCTGTGGACCTATACAATTGATCATGGAAGTCTACTATCTTCTGTTCCCATCCTGCCTTCAGGCTGATTACATTGAGGCAGAAGTCATACATTCTTTTCATGAAATGAACTGTTCTTTCTTTCTGAACTTGAAAATTGTCTTTCAGACTGTCAACACTTACCTTCGCTTTAAAATATGGCTAATTATAAAGGAAATATGCTTTTCTACATCAAATCCTTAAAGGGCTCAAATGAATAGCAAGAATAATATAATTCAGAATAGACCCACAGCAACAATGTAGTAGAGGCCTGTTCTTCTAATATGTCCAGTAAATTGAGTGTAAGTGTTTCCATGTTTGATAGATTTTTTTCCTTCTCATTATACCCCAAGCAATGAAATAGAACAGTTACTTAATAGGCTT
>CM052702.1:42901397-42926339 GCA_028551405.1 Uromys caudimaculatus | reverse complement strand
AAGTGAGTCTTCAGACTCAGAAGATGAATTACAAGCTATGATAGAAAGGCTGGAGATACAATCTTTGAGAGATAGGAAAAGGAAACTTCTAGAGCGAGCCTATTAGAGTCTGAGAAACTGTACAATATACCAGCAATTTTTATTATTTAACATTTTGATTTGAGTTTCTGAGGGGTCTGTTCTCTGTTTTGTAAGATTTTGGCATGATGTATAACTGGGGAGTAAGAACATTGCACCCGTGACTTCAGATGAATTGAGAAGAACCTGTCAGAGTGGGCCCATTGCCAGGGTGTGTGGGAAAGTCTGGGTTTGAGTTAAATTGACTTTATTGTCTGCTGGTGGTGTTTACAGAGTCCATCCTCACACACTAACCATCCCACTCCTGTTTTGAAGAGGATCAGTTCATTACCATTCTTATAATCAGTTGGGTCTCTCTCCTACCTGTCTGCATAGTTTGCCAATGAACAAGCTGCCCTAAATTTAGCAGTGGGCGGAGGTCAGGCTGCCTGGGACAGAGATATGTTGCTTGGGCAGGGACGTTTCGCCCAGCAACAGACTGGATATCCTCCACAAGTCTATGAACAAATTAATAACATAGCAACAAAAGCTTGGAAATCCCTTCTGAATAAAGGGGAGGTGTCTGGCAATTTAACAAAGATTGGACATATCAAAATCCTAACATGGTGTTATCGGCTAATCCTTTTGATATATGGCTGTGTGTGGTTGTGGCAAATAGCGCAGCTAGGATGTCAGTGGAAATATTCTGGACTTTGTGTGACTGCTGTCCAATATGAAAATTTTACACGTGCTGCTAATTTATCAAGAGCTTTATCCGAGTATCTTTTAGGAAATTGGTCCGGTGAATTCAATGAGTGTGGATCCTGGATTAGCAGAAGGATTGACATCCTGGTTCTCAGAAGCCCTGAATCATCTTAAGGAGTGGGTAGGAATGGGGACTTTGCTCGGACTCCTATGCCTTGTTTCCATTGTCAACCTGTGGTGTTTCTATAAGATAAGGTTTGCTCAACGGCAGCATGCTGCTATGGTCGTTCAGGCAT
Organism: Uromys caudimaculatus; assembly: GCA_028551405.1. NCBI lineage: Eukaryota > Metazoa > Chordata > Mammalia > Rodentia > Muridae > Uromys > Uromys caudimaculatus. Next base: position 42,925,281 of record CM052702.1, on the reverse strand, counting down.
TCACAGCCATTGAAGCAGGACAGTCTCCCCAAGCTTGGCTCACGGTCATCCAGGACCTATAATTTTGCAGCAATTAGATTCATTCCCAGGCCAGTGTGTGAGGATTCTATGAGCCCCACAACTAGTGAAATTCCTTACCTGACTTGATGAGTGCTTATCAGAGACGGGCAACTTTCCTGCTGACTTTATCGACCTAAGACAGGAAGCCGTGAGAATGACACGGTTATCCAGCGATGGGTAAGATAGGTCAGTGCAGGAATGACCTAAGACAGATGGTACTCGAAAAAATGTTGGGATAGGTTTGCTGGTGCCTGCGCTATTGCTGATTTATAAAACAAAAAGGGGGAACTGTAGGGAGGTGCTGCCGTGCCTTAAAGATGGCACCGGTTTCCTGCCTGACGCCACCCTGCAGGTGGTAAACATTTTCCTTATGGCTGTGGGTGGTGAATTACATAGCTTCTGCTTTAGAGTAGCCTATCTGCAGAACCTACGTGGTGGATTATGGTTGGAGGATTGTAGACTATTTAAGGGAGAATGGGAAGGGGCAAGAAGAAGAAGAAAAAGGTAAGTAAGAAAAACAAACAAACTTGTACAAGGGACCTGAATAAACTGCTTGAAGAAGATCTCAGTCGTTGCGTCTTTCTTGCTGGTCGAGGAGATGCGCCATTTGACTACTTATCAGTTTTTATTTTTGTGAAGATCTCTGTCTGTTGTGAAGAGAAGCTTTTTGATAAGAGGGACCCTCGCCTGCCAGTATAAGGATAAATATTTAGAATACAAGTAGTAATTCTGTTGGTTCAGTAAAGTGCTGGTGGAGGGCTCTCTTCTGTGACCCACAACCTCACTGGGGAGGTTTCTACTGCTGGCCTTGATTTTCTCCTACAGAGTGTTTATTCAGAATCAGAAAAATAATACTATAAATAAGGGAAAATTATATTTCTTATAATATTTATTTTGATTAATAAAGATAAATGTTTTCATGCTTTTATTTGTTTTGATTTTTTGCTTTCTATGAAGTCTTTAAAAATAATGAATATTTACTCATTAAGATCTGTATACTATGACTAATAATATTTATGTAAAAATATTTTTACTCTTTATCATTATTCTTTTTAATTCTTTAGTATAGAAGAACTTTTCTCATCATCCAGAGAAGAAAAAGACAGCAACTCTTTCACATTTTAGAGCTACTATGTCAATGCTGCACATTTTTCTATCAAAGAGTGCACCACACTGTGATCATGGATAATCCCTGCAAATGTTCCTAGAGCAAAATGCCAAAGCTTCTATACACAAAACGAGGGAGAATGGCGAGTTTTGATGAGTGGTGAGAGAGGAGAGCACTCTGTCAAGGGACTAGCAATTTTAGAATTTCAAGAGCCTGAAAAGAAATGTCAAATAGATTTTGGGAGGTGAAATCCATAGCCATTTACATTCCTGGATGTAACATATGTTGTTATTATTTGTCTCGTAACACATGAATTAGTTTACACTTACTTATATGATCAGAAGCCATTTCATCAAACAGATTAACAACTGCCTTGAGTCAGCTAATATTCCTAATTCTTAGAAATACAAGCATACAAAGGCTCCTGAGAACTTACAGTTGAGAACTTATTACAACATCCAAAAAGGATCGAAGCAATTACAGTCAAAAGCTAAAAAGCAATTGTAATACATGTGCCTTCCTTTGCTACCAGATGAAAGTCAGATTCTAAACACCATGGATATGCTTATTATCCCAGTTCGATCCTGCTCTTTCTCCTGCTGTTACGTATGTATCTTGGCATCTAGAGGTGAGCAGATGAGTTGTCTCAAACCAAGAGCAGGATAAACTTCATTTGGTGGTATGTGTGATAAAAGGCTGTTCTTTTTTCTTTACACATCCAATAATTAGATTTCCCATCTAGCACAAAACCTAGAATAAGAGAGTAGATTTCAAGGGACTCTGTGACTTAACAGAGTCCCCATCGAACTGCTCAGGGAGTACAGTGCCATCTCTTTTTTAATATTAGTTGTATTTGTTATTATATTGCCAATTATTTTACTAGCTTACAGGCAAACAGACAGAAATTTTCATTTAAGGTAAAATGATTCTCCCTATGACCTAAATATAAAGCAAAACTATCACATCAGTAATCAATTACAACACTAAAGTACAGTGTACATAAGAAATCAATAATTTTGCCTATTTTCATGTACTACTAATAGTTTTCACAATTGTAATTTATTTTATTTTATTTATTTTATTTTACAGTGACTATCATGCATTAACGTGTAGCTTCTCCTCATCCTACTGTCCTCTCACTGGGCAGGCTAGATTTCCTGTTTTCTTTTTTTTTTTTCATTGTTCTTTTAGCTTCTTGTAGCAAGCATGTTGGCAGAAAAGTAAAGTAAATTCCATTTGCCCTGTTTCTTTTTTCACGGTAGAATATTCCAGGTTTTAAGGGTTTAATTATGAAGGTATCCAAGATGGCTTCTAGTAGTCCCCCTTTTAACCTAATAATGTGATTTTTTCCCTATGAGCACAACACAGGCCATATTCTTCTACATTCTTACAGTGACTCTCAACAGTGCTTGCTTTTCTGTGGCCTTGGAGTACTTTAAATCAGAGTAATGAAGGGGGTTTGCATCACTTCCAGATGGAGGCTGAAGGTAGTTTGATGTCTGGTTGTTGACACTGTCTCCCTAAGCTGATGTAAAAAATCATGACAGAGATGAGTGTGTTAAAGGACAAGAGGACTAATGTACCCCAGCTCATTGCTGAGCTGTTCTTAAAGTGCTTAACATTTTGTGACTTAGCTGTAGTAAGAAAGAAATTCTTCAGTTGAGGGGAAGGAAACCTTCAGACTTCTGAGCATGAGAAATACCTCGGGTAAGGACAGGGATCTAATTCAGCACATCGTCTGCATCACTGGACAGGAGTGCTATGATCCCAGCGCATGGGTAAAGCATAGTACACACAGGCACACATACTTGTCAGTCCAAGCTAAATTTCTCTGAATGTGTTACAAGCACCAGTTCTCTGAGATGTGAAGATGCTACGCTTTAGAGCACACACCAAAAATGAATCCAATTAGTGGAGAGGCAGGTGTAAATTCAACAATGCTTGAGCTGTTTTAGAAGATGAAAGCATTATTCTGTATTACGTTGATGCTTATAGTCAACTTGGTATGCTGAAAATAGGGCACATACTAACTAAATTATCAAAAATAGTGGACTATTTTCAGCCTTATTTCAATGATAGAATTTATTTCTAGGTAAAAGTCATGACGTTTACATAGTATAAAGGACATAGGCAGCCTCACTGTGCTCTTTTAGGTCACTTCAAAACCATGTAAAGATGTGAGATCTGTGTTTTTTGAAAGGCACACTGGCAGAGCAGGCCATACTCCTCAGAAGAATACTAGGGAAAACGGGTCTGACTTGTTATAGTGTGGCCTATGCTTATAAGGCTAAGGAAGCTTAGGCTCTAATAGCTACATAGATCATGATGGGACAGTTTAAAGCATATTGCCGAAATAGTTATGTGAAAAGAGACAGCATGTGAATATACATGTGTTTATAATGTGAATATACGTGGATATAACATGTGAATATATGTGTGTTTATATTTAGGCATATGACTATATATACCATGAGATATATATATATATATATATATATATATATATATATATATATATGCAAATTAATACATATTAACTTTTTATGATACTTTCTTATTAAGTACACCTAGCTGTAAAGGAGGCATGAGGGAAAGAGACTGGATTGCTGTGATCACTTAGTACTTTCACCAAGGTTAGGATAGCAGGTGAAAGGTTCCTTGCCTTTCTCCTAATGTCTAGTGAGATCTCCAGAGCAAAGAATTTTTCTTAGTTAAACATTGATCACATGAGTTCAATGTCAAATCATATGGGTAATCAGAAATTGACTTTAAATGAGGGTCTAAAGAAATGAAAACATGTAGATCCCTCCCAGTGCTCTAAATGGTTGCTAAGAAAGCAAGCATTTTATATCATAAAGATATGCTACTGGTCACTCCAGTAGCAGGCAACACTTTTATCCTTCAGAGTTTTTCCTCTCTACTTAAAATTCATTTTATCAGGAATTCATTTCTACCCAGTCTGTTTATTAATATTCTATTTGCATTTTCCACATCCCTGACATGGACTACACAGAGAGCCACCCTGAACCCCAGGCTAGCTTATCTGGATCATTTTGACCTCTCTCTTCTGGGTGCTCTGTGCTTTGGTAAATTGTCATCAGTTGACTTTAAACAGTTTAAGGGGAGAATTGGTGTTACTCATAACATTTACTGAGGGATAAAACAAAGCCATTGTTTAATAAAATTCCAAAATCATGAAATCATTTGGCCATATGGTTTGAGTTTGGAAATAGAGATACATGTGAATTCTTCAAAGGAGTTACTCTTCTCTACAGAAAACATAAGACCAATGGAAGATTCACTCTTGTTTGTTTTTCAAGTCCTTATTTTTGTGACAACTGCAATATATTCTTTCCAAAGCTTTTAGACTTAGGTCACCATCAACCTTTATCTCCTTTGAAATAATATAATTAATGCTGCTAAAATTGTCACCGTTGTTTTAAGGCACATTTTAGGAATTCTTAAGTGTCTTTATTTTGACTTTTTCATTACTTATAGAGTTTTCATCTTCTCATATTATCAAAACCTAAGCAACAGTTTTTTAAAAAGAGAAATGCCTCAGGGCCAGTTGTTACAGCAATTATCAATTATATTTGGTTTCATTTAATTGTTTGCAAAATTAGCTTTTAAAGTACCATTTAATTCAGTTTCCAATCTTCTCAAGAAGGTAATTAATGAGCTAACTATAATTACATGTGAATGATAAAGCACAGGGAACTTTTAAATTAAATTTGTGTTGAACTTATGCTGTACTCTGCTATCTTGTATTCCAGGTACTCCAGGGTTTGAACACACTGAAAGACCAACACACTCCTTAATTATATTATTCTACATAATCATATTATGTAGCAATTTTCGTCCAGTTAAAACATTCTTTACTTGGGGAAGTCTTAAAGTCTTAAATTTTAGGAAGCTGTAAGTGGAAATATTCCTTCCAGGAAGGTTCAAGAGACTTAGGAAGCAAACTCAGAAGTCTCAAGAAGCTCCTGAATCTGACAAGATACAGAGACCACTTCCCTGGCTGTGTTACTTCTATCTTGGGGTGAGGGTTGGGAGCTCTGGCTTGAAAGCTTACAAATTTGTTCTGTGGTACAAAGGTTTGGACATGTGAGAAACACAGAAAAGGAAAAGTAAAAGAACAACAGCATCAGGTGTCTTGAATTTTAAAGGAAAAGGTACAGAGAAGCCAAAGGCTTTAGACTCTTGAATCTCAAAAGCTACCATTGCCCAGAAAGTAAAAGTGTCAACTAGAAAGGAGGCGTACACACATGGAAGAAAGAAAGAGAAAACAGAATAAAAAAAGAAAGAAACTTTATTAGAGTAGACAAACAGCTCCTGTTAGCATGAGAGGAGCCCCAGAGTTGCCCCTGTGCAGGGAGGGGCCTGGGCTCTGGGTCTAGTGTTTTATATCAGTGTTTCTCAACCTGTGTGTTACAACCCTTTTGGGAGTCAAAAAACCCTTTCACATGGGTTACCTAAGATCATCTTAAAGCACATATATTTGCATTATGATCCATAACAGTAGTAAAGGCACAGTTTTGAAGTAGCAACAAAATAATTTTATGGTTAGGGGTCACTACAACATGAGAAACTGTGTTAAAGCATTGTGTTTTAGCATTGCAACATTAGGAAGGTTGAGAACCACTATTTCATATGATCTCAGGACCCTTCTTTCCAGAATTCCTCTCCTTCTGCCTAATGAGTCCCTATCAGAATATCCCCCCCCCCCCTTAATCAGGCTCAATTTTTTCCTGCCACCTATTAACAGTTTTTAACTGTTGCAAAGTCCAGGGGCCAGTAGGAGGGGTGCAACCGTGGAAGCAGGAAGCTTTTCTGATCAGGCTAAGTACCCCTGACTTACCTTCAGTTGGGCTCTGGTCTTGAAGTTCCTGTTTGTTCAATGTACTCAGTTGCAGATCACATCACATTTCTTGTCACATGACCTTGTTCATATCAAAATTCACATGCATGTTCCCCATCTTCTTGTCCTACATTAACAACTCCATGGACTGAGTGGCTTAAATGACAGTACTAGAAAGTCCATTTTGAAATCACTGTTATAGAGGCTCTGGTGAGGTCTCTCTTCTGGGCTGTAGACGGCTGCCTTCTGTGGTGTCTTCCCATGGCTTTTCATAGGTGTGCTCATGAAGAGAGGGTGTTTCTTCCTCCTACAAAAACACCAGTTTGACTATTAGGGCCCTTAATTTATGATACCACTAATACCTTGTTATATTGGCTTAGGGCTTATTTCCAAATAAAGCCATAATAGGGGATAGAGTTTCAATTTACACATTTGAGCCATCACTTCGTTTACTTGTGTCTATTTCTGCTATTCAGGCTCCGTTCTCCATGCTTGTAGCAGAAACGAGGCTAGGAGGTAGAGTAGAAGAGACTGAAGGCAGCAGTGAGCAAGGCAAGAACAGACTCTCTTGAGGGGTGAGTAGGGGCTTCTAGGGTGAGTGTACATCATTGGCCTCAGTCAGGGTGCAGGGGTGCCTCATTACCATAAGAAGGAATTCCAGATAATGCTAGACATGGCCTTATAAGGTGTCTAAGTCAGGTTTGCTATTCCTGCACAAACATCATGACCAAGATTGAGCTACACTTCCATGCTGCTGTTCATCACCAAAGGAAGTCAGGACTGGAACTCAAGCAGGTCAGGAAACAGGAGCTGATGCAGAGGCCATGGAGGAATGCTGCTTACTGGCTTGCTTGCTTCTCCTGGCTTTCTCAGTGTGCTTTGTTATAGAGCCCAAGACTACCAGCCCACAGATGGTACCACTCACAAGGGGACCTCCCTCTTGATCACTAATTGAGAAAATGCCTTACCACTGGATCTCATGGAGGCATTTTCTCAACTGAAGCTCCTTTCTCTGTGATAACTCCAACTTGTGTCAAGTTGACACACAAAACCAGCCAGTACATAAGGGAAGAAGTTTAACTGTGATCTCCTGGGGGAGGAGGAAAAGGTGAAGGTGTAGAGCTATGTGTGCCCAGGATCATAGGCCTGAGGCAGTGAGGGAGCAATCTTACTCCTCTCAATGTCAAGACAAGATTTCTGGGGTTTGGAAATGACTCAACCCTACTTTTGCTCCTGGCCTGCTCCCCACTGCCTCATGGCTCCCTAGTCCCACACATTTCCCCTTTTGTTTGAAATTCTCTTCCAGAGAAGTAAACTGACTTTTAATGCATTCTTGTGTATGAATGCCCATGTGTGGGGTACATGTGTGTGCATGTATTTGGAGTGTCATTCTCAGGAATGCTGTCTACTTCTTTTGAGATAGAGTCATAAGCCTGGAGCTAACCAACTTGGTGACTGGAACCCATGGCTTCTTCATTCCTACACTACCAGCTCTGAGATTAAACAGGGCATCACACCTGGGATTTTTATGCTTGTTCTGGGAACTGAAGTCAGGTTCTCTTGCCTCTTAGGCAGCCATCTCCCCAGAACTCCTTCTGTATCCACACTTCTCTTACGGTTTCACCCGAGCAAGACTAACACTGAGGTAACCTTCCTACCTTAATTCTCGCAGACCATATTCACATCTGGAAAGCACTCCCCCAGCAGCATGAAAGCAGCTTTTGAATAAAGAATCATTAAAGGTTGGTTACCCAGGATTCACAGTCCTGGGGTTGTCTTGATTGATCACTGCACTCAATCAAGGGTTATGAAGCATGATCACGTGGGGGACCAGCGTGGACCTCTGATGGTGAAAATCACATCATCTCTCTAGCTGATTGTGCAAATCACACCGTCCCTCTAACCAACTGTGCAAACTCTGTCTCTTCCCTATTGACGTGGAAATCGCATCATCTCCCTAAAATTAGTCTTCCTTTCTGAAAAGCAAGCCTAAGCAGTGGTCCTGGTCTGATTTTCTGACCCTGTGGGTGGCTGCTAGGGTAGCTTGCCTATGTTTCTTTCTTTAGCATTCTGTCTGCACTGTCTTTTATTACTGTGTACTGTCAGCAGTGACAATTTCCTCAAAGTTCAAAATAGCAAAAGTGTACAAAGGTGGAAAAAATTACAAAGCTTTATTCTGCCCTATAAGGAGCCCCATGGTGTGAATTTCCCAGGCACTTCAGATCTCCTGGAGACCTGTAATGTGTCCCTGTACCTTTACCTTCTTTGGATGGTAGACCCTCAGATCTATGAGGCTGTATTTCAAGAGGAGATGACAGACATTTGTGAGATTTTAGTGTTTCTAGTGTTGCCCTTGTCATTTAATGGTTCCTTCCAAAGTGTGGCACTCAGCATGGTGGTGCTGCCTTCAGCTCCAGTCTTGTCTGATCTCTTGCCTTCCTGCTGAATGACAATTCCATGCCTCTGGGGCACTGTGTTTTTCTGTTGCTATCCTAGTTCTTCAGTGCCACCCTGGCTTTTCTCTAAAGTGCTGCCACCACCCTGCAGTGCTCACCAAACACTGTCAACAACCTCTCTTGAGTTTACACAGCCACCCCTCTTACCCTGAGTGCCTGCAGCAAAAAGAAAGAAATCGTGCCCCCGTCTTCCTTCCAGCTGTGGTTACTCTGCTAAAACAAAACCTTTCAGCTTTCCAAACAAACAAAGCTTGCAGTAGTCAGAATGTGTCCCAGTATGGAGTCATATATTTCTGTAAGGTCTTTTAGGGACACAGGTCTTTCAAAATCATTCCGATGTATGCTACATGAGAAATGATTATGTTTAACCCCAAGGTAGGAAGAATGGTCCTGCTGCTTGACTGGCTGTATCTTCTGCATAATTGGCTGCTCTGGTTCACAGGAATAAATTTCATCTTAAAATTTGTCTTTTAGTTGTAGTTTCATCGGCTTAGTGCAGCAGGGGCCAGCAAATGATACATAGTGTCCTCTAACATTAAGTGATTGAGTATAAAGAAACGAACGTTTTTTTCCTTTACTGTCTCCTTTACTCTTCATAAAAGCATGATTAAGTTAGTAGCAGCACCCAGCTTTGCAGATGACAAACTGAGTCCAGGGAGTCCAGGAATTGTTTACAGCTCACAGAAATAAGGACCATGAGCCTCTTCTGTCTGAAATGCTCTAAGTTTATAAATTCTGTTATTTGGCTTAGAAACATAATGTTGAAGAACAGGATTGGATTCAGATTCTATTTCAGGCAACTATGTTAGGTTTCAAACCTGGGGCAAGTGGTTGAGGTGCCTGTTTAACCTATCATAGTGAGGTTCTCCCTGCAGCCCTCAGTCCCTATCTGTTCCAGGCCCTCCTGGCTGGCACACCCTGCCCCCTACCTTTACCTTTCCAGCCCAGGGGCTGCCCTGCTTTTCACTACATAATCCAACCATTTTGGTTACCCTCTCTCTGTACCTTTGAGCCTCCTGGCTGCTGCTTCCCCTCTCTCCTATCTTCCCTCCCCATCCTCTCTCTCCAAATGGCTCAGGGTAACGTCCATTTTGGGCTCTCTTATATGTCCTTATCTCTGGCTATATTTCCCACATATCTATAATAAACATTTCGCTCCACCATACCTAGGAGAAGTCATGTACTTTCTCTTTCATTTCTTTTTTCTTTTCACTCAACTTACTAGTTTCATACCCCCACTCAGAGTTCCTATTCCTTACCCTTAAAAGTTTCCATTCTCTTAATAAGAAAATAAAATGTTACACAATAGGGATGCGACTGCATATGACACAAAAATCACCCAAAGTGGCTATGTGAAATGTCTGCAGTCCGCATCAAGAACGATGCTGTAGTCATTTTATTGGGAAAGCACTGTCATAGATATTTACTGTCCTCATCCTAATATATAACAAAACTTGAGATCTAAGAGATAGAAATTCCCTTTCCCTATTTCAGGGCTTTCCAATTCAGTGAGTATATGTAGAATGCAACTCAGCATCGCAGAGTCTTCTATTAGGCAAACAGGTGCTGAAGAACTCAGATAAACTACGGGACTTTAAGTTCTTACGTAGAAGGGTAGCATGCAATAAGAGGAAAGAGCAAAGGCTGGCAAAGATTGGAAAATATTGTTGTAAAAATGCAAAATTCCCAATCTAGTATTTTATATGAAAGTAAAAGCTTACACCACAAATGGAGTTCTTTCATGGAAACGAATAGGTGGAATGTCAGCATCAGCGAGGCAGAGATTGATGTGCAGGAATTCATTTGTCCCTGTCTGCCAACCCCCAGTATTCTCAGAACATGGAAAATTTAATGCTCTGCCTTTCACCTGGCTTATTTCTCCTAGCTGCCTATCTTATTCCAAAGTGCTGACAAAAGACAATCTAAAATTTTCCTAGACCAAAAATCAAAAGGGGGAAAAAGTCCCAATTTGTCTCCAAGTTCAGAATGGAGCTATAAGTGTGTCAACTCTCTGCAGTTCAGTATGGTGGAGTTTCATTCAGTGTTCTACCATCTAGCCTCTAACTACAAATGTGAGAAGGCACTGACCACCGCGGATGAAACTATAGTCCAAACCCCTTCAGAAGCATCCTCATGCAAATAACTGGTAATTTTCCAAAGCATTCAACATCAGTTGAATGTGTTTGCTCAGCTTCTGTATTATAGCAAAATTCGTGACTAAACTCATGGTTTTACAGTCTCAGTCTGTGCCTAGGCAAACCCATAGGTGTGAGTTCTTGGGCAGGAAAGTTAGATATCAACACCCAATAAAAGAAAACAATGCCAGCACCAGGAAACAAGAGAGAAACACTGGCTAGGCTTGGGTTCCCAAACCCACCTCAGGGACATACATTTAAAGACAGAGGGATTTCCCACAAGGCTCGACCTTCCAAAGGTTCCTTACCTCACAGAAGCACAACTTATAGAATAGGCACTTAATACATGGGCTTCTTGGGACCAGAAGGTGGGGAGAGGGGCTTTTGTCCAAACTATAGTAGCTCTTCCATTTCTCAGGTTTAAGTTTTTCATGAGATGTTATAGTTTGTGTTCACAGGCAGGGATGACTATGTCACATTCTGAGCTTTAAGGAAGGAATGGAAGACAGTCTTTCTCTCAGACTGTTTTCTATCCAGACTCCTGGAACATGAATGGAGGCCCAACCTGGCCAGAGATACAAACATGGATCAATTGTCACTCACAGGCTCTGGGAAGAAAACAGGGTGGGGGTTGGTAGCAACTTCAGCTTTTTACCTAGGGGCTTTATGTAACAAGTTGTCCCTGGAGGCAGGGAGTAAGTGTTCAGAGACAGGTGTGCCATTCCATCTACACCTTATGTAGCTCATCTCACCTTAATTTGGTATCTTTATTCTTTGTAGAGTGGCAAACTAATTTTAGTCAGCTGTGGGGCAAGTGGAATGTGCCACCAGACAGAAGAACTATTAAGGTTGAAGCACAGAGTCAAAAACATTAGGGAATCTCATAATTGAGAATGGCAGGCATTGGAACCAGTTCCTGGCAAGGCCCTACCTGTTCTGGAACAAGTAACCTTAACACCCCACTGAGAGGATCATAGCAACTGGTCACCATAGAGCCTACCTAGAGTTCTCCATGCTAAAGAGATATCTAGATAGGCCCTGAGTGCTTATAGCCAATGAGATTCCCTTCCTGGGCATCTATTCCTGCAAAAGGTATTTAATCCTAGATTTATCCTGAAAGTTTGGACAAGCAAGGACTGTCTCCTTCATCAAGGATCACTGGAGGGGTTGGGAGTGGGGAGGCGATGCCTTGGTTGTAAAGAGTCAGGTCTAAATCTCCTGGAGAAGGTCTTTTTTCTTTCAGCCTCTCCTTACTCTCTGCACTCAGTAGAAACCAACCTGGATCTCCCCCACCCCCACCCCTCATCCAGGGTCCAGCCATCCCCTTCCTGCCTGGCATTTGGGAAAGCACAGACTAGAGGACCACCTTTCTCAACTCCATGCAAGCCCCAGGGGCTTCTGGGCATACAGGAAATTCAGAATCCCAGCATCTGCCACAGCCCTGCTGTTTCTCACCTGTGGAAGCACTGGCTGGGACCCCTATCTTGGACTGTGTTCTACCTTCCTCATGCATGCTAAGCTCCCCCAGTGGTAAGATAGACATGCAACCACTCAGCTGTTTAACTTGGTAATAATGATTATGACCCTGATTTTAATCTATGCTACTCATGGTTATAGACCCAGTGATTCCTTCAAAGCATTTCTAACTATAGTAATGACTGACTACATTGTCAAAGAATGTGTTTTTTCAGTGTTTAAATTTTTCCAGCTCGCAGGCAGTGGTGGCCCACGCCTTTAATCCCAGCACTTGGGAGGCAGAGGCAGGCGGATTTCTGAGTTCGAGGCCAGCCTGGTCTACAGAGTGAGTTCCAGGACAGCCAGGGCTACACAGAGAAACCCTGTCTCGAAAAACCAAAAAAAAAAAAAAAAAAAAAAAATTTCCAGCTGAATACTGAATATCTTTAAAATTTCTATTTTCGTTGTCATCTAAAGAATACCAATGTTCCATTAAACCCTTTACAAATAAAATGTCCTGTAACTCTTAGAATGTATGTCTCTGATAAGACTTAATCTCTGCCCTATCGAGACTTCATGCCATATGATTACAATATGAATGTACCGATACTGTCATTTTGAAAATGTCACAAAGATGGTTTGATTACACATTAGGAATATTGGTTAACATCATGTCATCCTTAATATAACTTTGAATCCCTTTGAGGCTCTAATATAATTGTTAAAATTGAAGAACTTCGACCATTGGATATTTATGCACAGAAATCTACATACTGGTTTCTGGTCAAGTTAAAGGTAATTATTAAAACAACAACAATAACAACAACAGCAACAATACAAACAACATCAAAACTCACAAAACGAGGAATTGTTATAAATTTAGTGACAACATAAAAATAACTACTTCATGATGTCTTTGAAATAGCACAAACTACAGCCCAGCTGCTTGTTTGCCTAGAGTCACAAGAGGTCTAAAGCAAGATGGTGGCAAGCCGAGGTTATGTATTTCTGGAAGCTTTGGAAGTTTCTGTGCTTGTCCAAGACTGTTAATAGAACTTAGTTGGATGATTAGGATTGACTTCCTGGGTTCAGCAGAAGGATGGGTGGAGATTGGGGACTCATTTTCCTGCTGTTTGAGATTATTCACGTTCCCTGGAAATACTTCTTTTGGAAGTGAACAAGGGCAGATGAAATTCCTCTTTGAACCCCCTGACTTTCCCCTTTATCTATCTCTTTTATTTTTTTCTTCTCCTGGTTCTCTGTCTTTACTTTTTAGCCTATGTGCTTAGATTGAGACACCAGGATATTCAAGATAATGTTCTCTTTAAAGGTCAACTTACCAGGAGCCTCACTCTCATCTCTGAAGTCTGCTAAGCAATACCTAGCTTTGTGCTGGATTGAAAGATTCAGGGATCAGGATCTGCGAGAACACCAGGAATCTATCTCTTATGCTGCTTCTACTCTCCATGTCATTTTCAAAGCTGTTTCCAACCGTAGTTTGCTCGTAAGACCTAAATTGCACATTGGTAGAAGTGGTTTTCACTACTCCACGTTTTACAGTTACTTTCAGTTCTCAGTAAATATCTTAGAAGCCTTTACAAATTTACTTATCACAAGCATAGTGATAATAGAATTGTCACGATAAACACATTCTTCTATTTATTTGTTTATTAATTATAAGAGTGAGATATCCATCGGAGTGAGATTTTCTTTTTAAAAATCAAAAGATAAGCAAGAGGAACACAATTTGCAATAAAGTGATATCTGACACTTCCAGTCTTACTGTTTTCAAAGGTTATAAAGTAGGATTTTCCTTGAAGTAGACCTAACAATATCCAGAGAATGAAAGAAATGAGCTGTGAGTCACAGCATCAGGTATTTGGCATGTTCGAATAGATATTCCAGACTTTAAATGTTTAAATGGGAAATGTAAGAGTGGGTTCAGAAGTTATAAGTCTCCTGAAAGTAGTCAACTGTTGTTGAAGAGTATAGGTGTTTAGTCAGGAGTGATCAAACTCCATTCTTAGTGAGTCACATTGTGAGTTGTCAATGCCAGGGACTAGGAGTGAATCATGTACCTAGGTAACTTCATGTGAACCTTCCCCTAATGAATAAAGATTTCAAGGAACCAGTCACTGGGCAAGTAGGCGGGACTTCTGAGTCAGAGAAAGGGACAGTGGAAGAGGAGAGGAGAGGAGACTTGGCTAGGGGATGGAAGATGATGGAGAAAAAAATGTAGGTAGCAGAGGCCCCTGGTTCAGCTGGCAGATCTGACAGGATCTGCTACTAGAGGATTTGTAACTTAAAATAGTTTACAACACTAGGATGCTAGTTGCTATGCCCAGCGATGGTGTTGCCTTTTGATTCTAAACCAAGACTGAGTGGGGTTTTCCTTCATGCAGCAACTCAACTGAGCTCCAGGGAAAAGGTAAGGTGGTAGGGCACCCTAGCCAGCCACTGGAATTTGGAAGCGTGGGGCTGGTGTGGCAGCAGCCTGCCATGGGAACTTGGTGAGCCGAGTGGAGAGATTTTAGAGCTCCAGGTCAGAGAGTCTGCTGGGCTGAGAAGAAGCTGGTCAGCCTGCTGGCGCCTTGCCAGTGGTAGCATGGGCGCTTTCTTAATATTTCATGCTACACACACACACACACACACACACACACACACACACACACACACACACACACACACACGTATGCATATGTATATGTGAGTGTGTATTTGTGTGTGTGCCTGTATGTATCTGTGTGTGTTGGAAACCTAGAATAATAGAAATGAAAAAGTATTTTGAGATACCAACAATATACGATAAGCATAATTAATCTGGGTTCAATAGCTATTAATGTGTACTAGGTCAGAGAAATGCATGGCAGAGGTATTTACAAATAAAAGAGTCTCCTAAGCTCAGTCTCTTTTAAAGTATATTATTGGTTTTCTTTAATAAATATTGCATATGCTAGCATTCACTTATATCACTGTATAAAAATAATCATCTTCATTGCTTATCATAGATACTTTTCATATTTAAGATAATCAACATGACCCCTGAGTTATTAAGTATGTAGGTGTGTAACTATGTACAGGTGCGTTTGTGTATATTTTGGAGTTAACTTATTATTATCATTATTATTATTATTATTATTATTATTATTATTATTATATTTAATGTTTTTTGATACTTTATTTACATTTCAAATGTTTTCCCCTTTCCAGGCCTCCCCTTTGGTAACCCCCATCCCCTCCCCCTCCCCCTGCCTCTATGAGGGTATTCCCCACCCACCCACTCACTCCCTTCTTTCCTCCCTGGCATTCTCCTATACTGGGGCCTCTAACACCCTCAGGCCCAAGGGCCTCTCCTCCCACTGATGGCCAACAAGGCCCTCCTCTGCCACATATGTGGCCAGCACCATGGGTCCCTCCATGTGTATTCTTTGGTTGGTGATCCAGTCTCTGGGAGCACTGGGGGAGGGGGGAATCAGGCCAGTTGACACTGTTGCTCCCTCCATGGGGCTGCAAACTTCCTCAGCTCCTTCAGTCCCTTCTCCAACTCCTCCACCTAGGCGCCCACGTTCAGTCCAACGGTTGCTATGAATTGAATTTTGGGTATTCCGAACTTTTGGGCTAATATCTGCTTATCACTGAGTACATACCATGTTCATTCTTTTGTGACTGAGTTACTTCGCTCAGGATGATATTTTCAAGTTCCATCCATTTGCCTGCAAATTTCATGAAGTCATTGTTTGTAATAGCTGAGTAGTACTCCATTGTGTAGATGTACCACATTTTCTGTATCCATTCCTCTGTTGAGGGACATCTGGGTTAATATAAAGATTTCTTTATATCCAACTTTTGTTTATTTATTTACTTTTGGAGAATTTCACAATGTGTTTTGGTCATGTTAATCTGTCTATCAACTCCTCCCACATCTGTACTGCCTGTCCTACTGACTCAACTTTGTTCCTTTTGTATACTCATCAAATCCACTTGTGCTGCAGAAATATACCCTGAGGTGTGTGGCCTTCCACAAAACTATGACTGAGATACTAGGAGCAAAACTCTTTAAAAAACTGACTCTTCCTTTCCCAGAAGATATCCATTTATTATATATACATTTACACACCATGCATATAATGTACATAAATATAATGTATAGATTTATAGTATATATAAACACAAGCATACACAAACATATACACATTCCTGTATGCATACACACATATACATTATATATATAATGTATGTTGATTATACATTCTATATATAATGTATATTGATGACATAAAATGAGTCTATTGAAAATGGGAACAAAAAACAGTGAAGCTAGTGAGGGAAATATGAGCAAAGAGCAGTGAAGTACTTTGAAGGAGAGTGTTATTATGAAACCCATTATTTTGTGCTGTAACTAAAAGTAATGATAATAATTATTAACGACATTAATATAGATGTCCTGAGACAGAAGAACAAGCAAGTGATAACACAGCATAGACACTCAGAAGCCAAGGGAAAAAGCCTCAGAATAAACCATTCCTTCTAACACCTGAACTTGGATTTCTGGCCTCAAGAGTACTGAGAAAACACATTTCTTTTGTTTAAAAATAAATGGATAAATAAATAACAACATAAGTGCCTTTTTGTTAAAAGGTAAAAAGATTAGTCAGTGGACTAACTGGCCTACCTTTTAGATACTAAGTAAAAAGGGACATGATTAGCACTTCCTCTTCCCCGTCAATTTTTATTATCACTGTGTTTCGCTTTTCCTTTAACAGAAGAAAGACTTCTAAAATTATTTTTAGATCATACATACTTGGTTATAGAGAAATATGATAAAGATGCACAATAGATATGTCCTCAAATCATCTTTACCAAGCAGTTATTTCCACTGACTTTGGAGCAAACGTGACGTTATCATTGCTCAAATCACTGGAAGTTTCCTTTGGCATTTGGAGAGAGCAAGTGGAGGGGCCACTACTACTCATTGGCCATCATTTAAATGCCTTTCCAATTTTGAGTTTTATATGTGTATCTAGACTATAGCATGAATGGAATTTCAATAAAATAATGCAAATTAATGCAGAGGTTAGGTATCTCTGAACTGGCATCAAAAACCATTCGGATGATGGGGTGTTTGAAGAAATATGAACACTCAAATCTAAGAAATTTGGAGAATTTCATTGACAGATCCCACTGATCACAATTTATTTCCATAAGCTTTACTGTAATAGAAGAAAACTATTTGATGCTTGGAGCTGCTTTGGGGCAGTAGAAGAAAAGGATAAATCCATGAGTGGCCACAGATCTTCCCATTCTAATTACTTTTCTCTCCGCTGTGACAAATGTCACTGATGGGAGTGAAGCTTCACTTTGGCTCAGTTTAAGCAGATTCAGTACATCATTGTGGGAAGAGTATGGTGGGGTTCAGTTCTAAGGAAGCATGACCAGCAGGCAGCCAGTCACTCAGTGTGCACGGTAAGGATGCAGAGAATTGAGCGGTGGTTCTGCTTGCTTTTACTGTTTTCTTTAGTGTAGCTTATAATATGGTGTCACCCACACTCATAATGCCCTCTCCTTTTCAGTTAAACATTTCTAGAGACATCCTACCAGACACACCAGAGCTGTATTTCCACAGTGATTCTGAATCTAATTAAGTTGTCAATAATCAGTGCTCACAGAAATATAACCTGTACTATGTTATGCGGAAATACAGATCATGCAGCCGTAATGTCAGAGTTGCTAACTGAATGAAATTTGTATACATTTCACCAGCTACCTAGCTATTAAATAACACAACGTAACTAAGTTCTTGCTGAATCTGAGGATGGGTAATGCAAACTTTCTCCCTGTCATGATCAAACACACAAAGAAAAACCTACCACACACACACACACACACACACACACACACTATCAACAAAATCAACAAAATACCACAAATAGTTTCCCTAATATTTGTATTCCTAAGACCTGAAGATAGAATGACTATAAGGTCAGAAAGACAGTAGGAGAGCTGCTGAGAATGACAATATTCTGTGTCCTTGTGCAAGAGGATCATCTCACTAAATAAAGCACAGATAGGAGTGAAAGAGGAGCAAAGGAAAGTTTTCTCTTTGCTTTTGCTGCTCAAATTTACACTTCACTTACACGCAACAGATATTTCCAAATACATTATCACCACTTAACGTAGAAAAAGCTCCTTTTCAAAGTAGTATTTATTATTATTCTCAGCATTTTTCAATTAATAATTCACAACACCAGTTCTAAAACGGTAATAGTAATATAAATACGAGCAACTGTGAGAGGAGACACACTTTGATTGAGTTGAGCTTTGTAGCTAATTAAGTAACTTCCTTGTAACTTGATGCTTGAGGTGGTTCCTCTTCCTGCCAACTCAATTGGGTCTTGAGTGACTGAGAGACAGGCCTCTGGGTAGGTTTGTGAGGTATTGCCTGGAAGAATGAACTGGGAGGAAGAGTCCCCCCAAGGCCCAGCATAGACTGTACCATTCTGGTGGCCCAGCATGGGATGTCCCTTTCTGGTGTCACAGACAAGAAGAGGTTTGGGGGAAACAGAGGGCTACTTTTCCCTACCTTTATTGCTAATTGGTAATGCATACATCCTGCTGCTTCCACTATTGTTGCCATAGGTCTTTGACATTGAAATCCAGCTTTTTTGTCTCCAATGTAAAGATTAATAATTATCTAGGCATTCCCCAGTCCTTCACTGAAGAATGGGGCAGCTGAGACATTCAGCCTTTATCTGGATAAGAAGGTATCTTGTTCTTAGGATCTCCAAGGTGCAGATGGCTCTTTTTGATCTCTGTAGCCTATCTCATGAATGCCAATCCAACAAATTCTCTTTGGAACACACACATACACACATGCATACTTGTACACACAAATGCACATGCACATGCATGCACACACAAATGTGTGTATTCATTCAGTCAGTTTTTTCCTCTACAGAACCCTTACTACTAAACTGGTTCTTCTAAGTGAAAGAAGAAAAGCAAAGTTTAGTGATGAATTCAACATGTTTTATTTCATCCTTTCTGCATCTATTCCCCGTGATAATATTGCACCAATTAATTAATGTACTTTAAGCATGTCTCTGTGAAATACCAGAACACAGCACATAGGCAGGCATGGTCAGACCCTTATAAGGGAAGCAACTTTAAAGAGTGGTATTAAACGAGTAAGTTCCAGTTACTTTGGAGAGAGGTTGTCCAAAGAATTGCTACAGTCTACAGTTTACTTGCTTTCATCTTCACCATAAAATCAGAGATTATATGTAGTCAAGGAATTGAATAGTATCTTAAACAACCACTTCAATTTCTATATGAAGGAAGCAGGGCTTAATGAGAATAAAGGGTGCCTTACATTCACTCATATTGCTAGTCTTGTATTATAAACCATATTTAAACAGGTGTCAGTATCGGTTAGTTTTATTTTCTACTTTAAATAAATTAGAGTTCTCTGGGAATATAGAACCCTCAATTAAAGAATTGCCTCCATCAAAGTGGCTTGATGAGTATAGTAACATTTTCCTGATGATTTAGGAGAGCCCAAACCACTGTGGCAGAATACTCCTAGGCAGGTGGGTCTGAACTGTATAATGGAAGGAAGTCAGATAAGCATGAGCCAGTGATAAAGATAGCAAGTTGGTGAACAGCACTCATCTGTGGTCCCTCCCTCCAGGTCACTCACTGCCCTTAGTGCCTTCCCTGACTTCCCTCAATGATTGATTGAAACTTAAACATTAAATAAATTATTTAATTTACTTTTAGTCAGAATGTTTTAGTGCATCAACAGAAAGCAAATTGGAACAATGATTGGTACCCAGAACAAGGGGCTGCTGCTTTGATAAACTTGACCATTGCTGTTATTGGTGGTAGGAGGGGGGGGGATTACACCAGTGTTTGGAACATGAAGCTAGAAAAGCCATTGAGTCCTCATAACTTAATGGGCTATTCTGTGGGCGATTGAAAGATAAGAAAGTTGAGGGAGATAAAATTAATGGAGGCCCGACTTGGGAAGTTTCAGAAGGAAGACCCTTATCAGGGATCTTTTGTGTGATATATTGGAACTAGGAATCTTCAATAGCAGGTCATCTGAGGCTGAAGCACTAGCTATAATTAACAAGGGCTCAGTAGCATTGAAATGAAATCTTCTGGGATTGTTTCCTCAGGCTCAGTATACAGCATACAGCACACAGCATACAGTATACAGCATACAGTATACAGCATACAGCACACAGCATACAGCATACAGTATACAGTATACAGCATACAGTTGTAGACCAAGGGGCCCAGTTAGGTGTCAAGGTGTCAGCAGAAGTTGCCAACCTTTGGAGAGCCTCCCGCATGGTCCTAGTTTTGAAGACATGAGAAATGCAAGATTGAATCATCATGGAGAACGTCTGATACTCTGAATTGTGTGCAGGACAGGAGTCCTTAAAGAGAGGGTAGGAGACGCAATTAGTAAAGTTGTCGTCTCATCCGCACTGGAGTCCCTGGGGTGGTGGCGATACAACGACCATGGTAGGGACACAGATCATGGGTGAGAATCAGACACTGATCATTGGACTACAGGATTTAATATACACCACTGGATAGTGTATTTTGCTTTGGTCTTATTGTTTTCATGACTTGATTTTTTTCTTCTTGAAATATGAAAGTATTTCATGTGTTTTTGAATTATGTAAATTCTAATTTATAAAATGGTTTTCTGAATCTTCAGTGATAATAAAATTTTATCAATGATTTGATCATCATATATCTTTAAACATCATGTGTCTGCAGTTTGATTCATAAATTTTTAGACCTGAATGTATATTCAGGAGTTAATATAGTCCTTTATTAGTTAATCACTCAGATTTTAGTGACAGGCTATTACAGTTCTTCCAGCTTTGGTATTCCTTTGTCTTATATAACCTCTTTATGACTCATAGTGGCTCATTTTTAATCCACAGGGATATTACTCATATTTACTGATTTGGTTCAGATTAAAACAACAGAATGTTCCTTAAGATTTGGCTCAGAAAAGAGCAAGGTTATTTGGCACACGTCACGGGAAGACAAGAGGTAATAGGATGTAGGCATCTGATCAGAAGTACTTCGATGTCCTGGCTACATTCACATAATGTTCTCCCCACTCCTGTGCTTTCTACTGTGTAGTCCCACATAGCAGCTGTACTCTTTTTGACATTATGTTTTGCTTTCGCAAGAAAGACAGGGAAGAGCGAATGCTTTACCATGTTTTTGTTTGTTTGTTTGTTTTTACACATGGATTGTTTCTGTTATGAATTTCACATACAGTAGTACTTGTGCCATATGTCCTCAAAGCTCCATTTAACTCTAAGGATAACGTGGCCTTTAAAACCTCCTACAGGAATCTCATTGAAAAATAGGAAATGGGACAAGTCAAATGGGCTGTCCTTTTTCTGAGAATTAAATGGGATGATGGAGCAAAGTCTATATCAGAGTTCTGTGTTCAGCGAGCCTCTGCACAGTGAGTTGCCTTTTCTGTCTATTCATTAGTGTTCTACATTTCAAAGTATCATTATCTAATATTAAATATTAATATAAAAGACTAAGTATTATATTATTAATATCAAATAAATATAAAATATCTCTCGATATTATCCTAGGTGTGGGGTGGCATAGATACCCACATACCTGCCTGAATGTGATCAGTGAAATGTGAGTGGAATGCAATACTTCCATGTGGCTGCTCTAAACTGTTGTGTCATGCACGGTTCCTTGGCAGCCTGGTATCATTCCAGAGAAAGAAATCATTGAGTCTGTGTCCTGGGCAGAGGATGCTGTGAAGTGGCATCACTAGTTTCCTACCACAAAGTCCATAGACCATGAATGTGAAAGTGCAAAATAGCTTGTGTATTAAGCTGTGAGTATGTGTGTGTGGGGGGGGTGTGGGGAGGAGGGAAGTTTGATGCTTACTGACTGTAGCTCTGACTACCAGAGCATAGCTGGCCTATTCCAGCTGACATATATTTCATTAACTTCATTTTAATAAATAGGTCTTCCTTTTACTGTGACTTCTCTGTGAGTTTATAAAGAGATAGAGGTTAATGATCCACCTGGTGTCACATGCTAGTGAGTGGTAGAATACAGATTTTTACCCTGATTTCAGGTGTTCATAGGTCATGTGGTGAGTACTCCTGGTGACTTCAGTACAGTAATTGAAATGAAAAAGTGGCTTTAGTGTGCGAATTATCTTTCAGTTTCCTTTGAAGAGACTCTCATCAGTCCTGACTTAATGTTTCATTTCCTTGTGGAAGTTTTTATGATGAGAAGGCCCTTTAGTACTGAATAGTAAGATAAAAATGATGGATAATAAGACAGCTTAGGATTACTTATCATTTTAACTTTGTTCAATCCACTTCTATATTGGTTTTACCTATACATTAATGCTTTCAGTAACTTGCTTTTCCTTTTTCTGGTTTTATGTGCATATGTAGAAATGTTTTCCATGTGTGGGAGCATGTGTGTGAATGTGCTTCTCCTCTTGTATATATATGCATGTAGAAACTTGATATTGATGCTGGGAATCCACTTTGGTTGCTCTCCCACCTTGTTCATTTTGGCCAGTCTTCTGGGTCAAACACAGACCCGTCTGCTGTGGTTAACCTTATCAGCTGTCCTGCTTTGGAGATCCACTGTCTCTGCCTTTGTGGTGGAAACACAGGCAGGTTGCCTATTCTAAATTTCTTCCCTGTTGCTGTGATAAAAACAACAACAAACTAATAACTTGACTTAAGTAAAATCTGTTCTAAAACACACAGCCAGCACCAGGAACTATCCCGAACCCGTGAGACACAGGGACCCAGGTAGGCAGGCTTAGAAACCCCCCTGGATCCCAACAGTGGGCGGCTGAGGCAGGAAACTTTTGCCTGGGACACTAGGATTCCATAGTCAAGCAGCACCGGAAGAAAATTTTCTCTCCCAGGAACGCGGAAAAGCCCCGAGCGGGGGCAAAACAAGCCCCAGAGCTCACTGATTCCGCCCTGTTTCTTCGGGGCACAGAGACTGAGGGACAGCAACTTCCAGCGGTGGCCGGGAACCTCAGCTTGGGCCACAGGGCTCCATAGCAAATTAGCGCCAGGACAAAGATCCCTCTCAGGAGCTCGAAAAAGCCAGAGAGGGCGAAAGACACGCCCCACAGCTCACCAGGAACTGGCCCGAACCCAGGAGACACAGGGACCTAGATCAGACCCGGTGCCACAGCTCTCCAAAACTAAACACCTCTCAGAGGGAGCTGGTCTTCAAGGAGTACTGACACAAAGACCTGCAGGAGGGGCAAGCCACAACCAGACAACGTAAGATCAGCTAACAACAGAGTCAACAAGATGGCAAAAGGCAAGGGCAAGAAAATAAGGAACAGAAACCAAGAGTACTCTGCACCATCAGAACCTAGCTCTCCCACCACAGCAAGCCCTGGATACCCCAACACACCAGAAAAGCAAGACTCAGATTTAAAATCAGTTCTCATGAGGATGATAGAAGACTTTAAGAAAGAAATGAATAATACCATTAAAGAAATACAAGAGAACAGGGATAAACAACTAGAAGCCTTTCAAGAGGAAATTCAAAAATACACTAAAGAATTACAGGAAAACACAAACAAACAGGTAGAAGTGCAAGAAAACACAATCAAACAGACAAAGGAAATGCAAAAAACTATCCAGGAGATAAAAATAGAAATAGAAACAATAAAGAAATCACAAAGGGAGACAACCCTGGAGTTAGAAAACCTAGGAAAGAGATCAGGAACCATTGATGTAAGCATCACCAACAGAAT
>CM052702.1:42833613-42900897 GCA_028551405.1 Uromys caudimaculatus | reverse complement strand
CTGGTCGTCCTGGAGTTCAGACCACCAACCAAAGAATACACATCTATTGACCCATGGTTTGGACTACATATGTGGCAGAGGAATCACCTCGATGGCCATCAGGGAGAAAGGAGAGCACTTTGGGCCCGAGGGTGCTAGAGGCCCCAGTAAAGGGGAATGTCAAGGTGGGAATATGGGAATGGGTGGGCAGGTCGGTGGGAGGAGGAATTCCCTCACAGAGGTGGGGAGGGGGAGGGGATAGGGGGTTTCCAAAGAGGAGACCCAGAAAAGGGGAAACATTGGAAATGTAAATAAAGTATCAAAAATAAATAAAAAATAAACAAAAAATAAAATAAAATAAAATAGCTTCAAATCTGGAAAAAAAAAATAAAAAAATAAAACACACAGCCAGATAATGTGTAGATAGAGAGAACATATTTTAAGATGACATGTTTTATGCAGTATAAAGAATTCTCAAAACTTAGTAATAAGATAGTTAAACAATAGAAAAAAACACAGCACTGGAGCACACACTTTACAACACAATACACTCTAGCATATAAGCACATGCAAAGATTCCCAACAGCACTGTGTTGCTGTAGTGCAAATTAAAAACACAAAAGCTGCCGACAAAAAATACCTAAAGTTAAAGATGACTGACCATGTCAACTTGGGCTAAGAATATATAGCAACTGTCACTCAAAGGCTATAAGTAGGCATGTAAAATGGGACAATTTTGGAAAATAGCTGAGCAATTCCTTTAAAAGCTGAACATATATCTATCATATAGTCTATTCCTTCTGACCCTAGATGATTACTCAAGAGTACATGCTCACAAGCTACTGGTTAATAAATGTCCATAAAGGGGCATTTGTAAAAGGTCCAAGGAGCAAACAACCTGTCTAGCAACGTTTCCCTTCCTGTGACAGAATACTCTACAAGTAGAAATTTAAAGAAGAAAGCGTTTATTTATTTATTTATTTATTTATTTATTTATTTATTTATTTATGTTTTTTGAGACAGGGTTTCTCTGTGTAGCCCTGGCTGTCCTGCAACTCACTCTGTAGATCAGGCTGGCCTCGAACTCAGAAATCTGCCTGCCTCTGCCTCCCAAGTGCTGGGATTAAAGGTGTGCACCACCACTGCCTGGCAAAGAAAGCGTTTATTATGGCTTCAAGTTTTAGGGGATATATTTCTTCTTAGAGGGGAAGTCATGGGAGCAGGAGGCAAAACTGGTTGGCTGGGTTGCACTGGCAGTCAGGAAACAGAGTGAACAGAAAATAGAACCAGGCCATAAAACTTTGAGCTTTAGAAACATGTCCATGACAATGCTCCAACTCTAAAGGTCCCAACCTTCATATAGTGTCACCATCTGGGAAACAAGTGTTCAATTGCATGAGGGAACATTTCACATCCAAATCACAACACAACCTAAATGTGTAGGATCAATTGAATAAACTGTAAGATACCATTTACTATAATGGGACTAGTTAATGTTATCGTAATCAATAATGATGAACTGATATGGTCATAACAAAGGGATCCTAAATACATTACCTGAGTAAGAGACACCAGATCAAAACCAGTGAATTTATATAAAATCTGAGAATTTGAAATGCAACCTCTAGTGACAGACAGTGGGCCAGTGGTGATTTGACATGTATGCTAGATCTAATCCCTCAAAATGCCTATGATTGATGGCTTAAATAACAGAAAGTCATTTTCTCACAGGCCTAGGGACTCAAAGCCTGAAATCAGCTATAGCAGAGCAGATTTCATCTCCAGGTCTATGCCCTGGCTTGCTGATGTCTGTCTGCTTACTTTGTTCCTCGTGTGACCTTTACATTGTATAAAGACACCCCTGGTGTCTCCTTATGTCTCCAATACTCCCAAAGTTGTCAGACCAGACTCACCCTAATGGATTCACTGTTACTTAAGTCACCCCTTTAAAAGCTGATCTCCAAATTCATAGAATTTTGGAAACTTATGAGTTTATGTGATTCAATAGGAACAAAATTGACTATTGGAAATGGGGCATACAGAGACAGATGATATAGCCATAGAAGAAATTGATGACAATAACAGACATGTTTATTTATTTCAATTAAGATGATGGTTCATAGGAATGTGCATATGTGTAAATGACCCTAGGAACGGTATGAAATACATTTAGTTAATTATGTATCGGTTACAGCTCATTAAAACAGCCAAGTATGTTACAAGTGTTGCAGATTGACATCTGGTAAAATCCTTGCTACAGCACAATAGCAAGTCATACTGGGAAACTTGAATTTAGCAACATACGTTCCAAACCAGATGCCAGAAAGACAGCCTTTTAGGGAACGTTTGTGGGATGGTTTTTGTGTTAAATATACAAATCAATGCATTTTGAAATCAATGGTCATATAATCCGGTTGACAGTGCATGTTGTATAAAAGAAAATAATGTGAGTTTTTAGTTATCAACACTTAAATATTCATTTTGTGTCCAGTCAGTGAAAATAGCCAATGCACCAAGTTTGAGGAGAGAGAAACCGAAAGCACAGAATCCTGGTGTTCAGATTCCCTAACGTGCAAGCATTACAGGTATAAAACCTTATTTAAGGTTGTATTCAATTGTAGAGGCACAACACTTCCTAAAGCAGTTCAGTCCAATTTGGGGACATGTCATTGTTTCACTGCAACGAAAGAGAAAATAGCAAGAATCAATAAAAATAAACTTACTGTAGATGTTACCAATAAGGCAGAAATATTGCTGATGATAATGGACTAATCAGGAAGGAAGGTACTGCAGACATCCTTCTTGGTTCATATGGCCAAGATCCCCAGAGAGCTCCTGAAGTCACCACCAACTCTAGGGATGACTCTGTAGGCTCTCTTCTTGCACACACTCCCATGATTGTGATAAAGCTTTTTTTATGAATTAGAAAAATTAAAAGAGCAGTAGTAGTGATAATGTAATATAATAGCTATGGCAACTTGTGGCACTCGAACACAGACATTGCAGTAGCATGTGGCTGGATCTGAGAGCAGACATAATAACTGACTCACAGCTAGGTGACATTACAGCATAGAGACTCTGAACAGAGGGGTGATTCACCTTTTTCCCAGATAGAAGAGGATGGCCTGAAATCTTATCACACTACACAGAACAGCATGCAGTTGATGAATTTGTCATTGAATAATTTAGGAATGTGCTTGATTAGGGACAATGAAAACTGGAGAGTGACAGTATTTACTGATAATTCAGTACTTTGGGGTTGTGGGTTGATATTTTCTCTTCTACACAGGTCATACTGTTAAGGCATACTGCTCAGTAACCTACATGCTATTATTGTGGATTAACAGAAAAATAGGACAAATTATTTTTAAGGAGACTGATTTATTTTAAACAATTTTGTGTGCAGCAATTTTCTCCAAAAACAAAAGAGGAAAAGCAGTAAGTACTCATGACTTGGTTTTCATATTACTAAGAGAGGAGACACAGGAATCACCCTTTTACTTTCTCTCACATTACTGTAGTCCCCCACTCCTCCTCAGGAGACACTGTGTGAGGTCAACACTAGATGGTATTGTGCTCCTTCCGTTCAGCAGAATTTGGAGCTCCCGGCACATTCTGCCTCAGCAGTCTATGTGCAGTATGTGTTTTTAATGGGAGATTAACACTTGTTGGAAAAAAACAATTCTGTTTATGAAATATGTTTAGGAATATGTTATCACAGGCAGCCTTTTTTCCAGATTTAAGCTTAAGCAAATGTGTTTGTGATTAGCATGGCATGTGCACCCAGATTCCAAGACTGTTTTTTTTTTTTTTATAGTTTGCAAATAAAATTTTCTTCAGAATATCAGGAAAAGAAAGTATAACATGCAAAACTAAGGAAAGAATTTGTAGTCCATGTTAATATTTTAATTGAACTTGTTTTAGATTTATATGATTTGAGCGTATGAGTCTTTTGCCTGCAGGCATCGCATCGTGTGTATGATTTAAACCTGTATAAGTTAGAAGAAGGCATTAGAAACCCTGAAGCTGTAGTTGCAGCTGGTTCTGAGCATCCATGTCAGTTCTGAGAATAAAACCTGGGTCTTCTGTAAGACCAACAAGTGTTCTATCCATTTCTCTAGCCACTGATGGTTTATTTCTTTAAAACACTTGAGAAATGGATTTTAGTCTAAAAACTGTAATCATAGAAAGACAAATTGCCTATTTTTTTCTTTAAACTTTCTAATGAACTGTTCAAAACAGAACTTGGTTTTTCAGAATGAGTATCTAGTATTTATGAATAATACTGCAGCTTGAATTGAAGACTGGTTGTGATTTTCTTCCGGAGTATGCTGTGCTGTGTAATACTGTGTTGCAGACAGATTCTATCAGTTACTTAGTGACACCAGAGAAACTGATCTCTAGTCTGGATGTTTGGCTTATGGGTTCTTCTGATCTAGAAATCTCTTTCTTTTCTACTTAAGAAAATACCTTACTATCTGATCACACCTCCTTTGGGGTGGGGTGGGAAAGGACTGGGAGAGAGAACAGAAATCGGTGTGGGACATCTCTGGGAATAACCAGAGTTCTGAGACATGGGAGGGTCCTAGGAGTCTATGGGAGTGACTTTAGTTGAGACTCCTAGAAGCTGGAGATAAGGAGACTGATGGGGCCACCTCCTGTAGGACAGGACTTTCAGTGGAGGGATGGGGATATCAACCCACCCACGAAACTATTACCCAAAATTTGTCCTGCCTACAAGATGCACAGGAATAAAGATGGAGCAGAGATTGAGGGAACAGCCAATCAATAACTAGTCCAACTTGATACCAATTCCTTGGGTGAGAGCCAATCCCTGACACTATTAATTATACTCTGCTATGCTTGAAGACAGGAGCCTAGTATAACTGTCATCTGAGAGACTTCAGCAGCAACAGAATGAAACAGATGCAGAGACCCACAGCCATATTACAGGTGGAGTTCAGGAGTGGAAGAGTAGAGGGAAGGATTGAAGGAGACAGAGGGGTCAAGGATACTAGAAGGAGATGTACAGAGTCAACTAATTTGGGCTCACAGAGACTGAACTGCCAACCTAAGAGCATGCATGGGCTGAATCTAGTGACCCTACATGTATGTAGCAGACATGTAGAATGGTCTCCATGTGGGTCCCCAAACAGTTGGAGAAGGGGCTGTCTCTGACTCTGTTGTCTATTCTTGGCTCACCTTCCCCTATCTGGATTGCCTTGTGGGGACTCAGATGGGGAATATATGCCAACTCCTGCTGCAACTTGATACCCTTAGGTGGATTGATACCCAAGAGGGTTTTCCACTTCTCTGAGGAGAAGGGAAGGGGTAACAGGGGATGAGTTGGTGAGGATGGAATGGTTGGAGTAGAGGGAGGGGGTGCTTCAATCTGGATGTAAAGTGAATAAATAAATTAATTAATTAATGGAAAAAGAATAAATAAATAAATAAGAAAGACAATACCTGCTCATATTTCCAGGATGAAAAAATACCACTTTCTCTATTAAAACATTGTGCTCTTGGTAACTGAATCTCTTGAATTCACATTTGATAAAGACACTTCTTCCAGAACTGCGGCTGCTCCTTCTGTGTGGTTACTTTGGTAAACATCTCTCTTCTCTATAGACAGACGAAGGTTGTAGAATCCTGCTCATTATGATTCATTGTCCTTAAAAAGTCTGTGTGTTACTTAATGCTTGTAATTTGACATTTATTTTTATAAGATATACACATAAAGGAATCTTGAATCCGGGTCACGTTACCATATTCTGAACATACAAGCTAAGAGTAGAAAACTAACCCTCCAGTCTACCATTACAGGTATGCCTTTTCAGTGTTTTTCTTTTTAATTAATTAACATCTAGAATGTTGTTTCCTCTCCTGGTTCCTCTCACAGAGCCCCTCCCCCCAACCCTTTGCCCCTCTCCTCTGATAATCTAGGCCCTCTCCCCTGGATATCCTCCCATCCTGGTGCATCAAATATCTACCAGAGTAGATGCATTCTCTCCCACTGAGGCCAGAAAAGTCAGTCCTGCTGAGGACCAGATACTACAGTCAGGCTACAGTTTTAGGGAAAGCCTCCTCTCCAGTTGTTGGAGGACCCACATAAAGACTGAGCTGTCTGTCTGCTACACATGTGCTGGGGTCCTCCGTCTAGACCATGGATGCTCTTTGGTTGGTGGTTCAGTCTCTCAGAGTTCCCAGGGGTCCAGGTTAGTTTACACTGTTGGTCTTCCTATGGGATTTCTAACCCCTTCAGGGTCTTCAATTCTTCCCCCAAATCTTTCATAAGAGTTGCGGACTTCCGTCTAATGTTTGGCTGTGGGTATCGGCATCTGTTTCAGTCAACTGTTAGCTAGAGCCTCTCAGAGGACAGTTATGCTAGGCTCCTGTCTGCAAGACTAACAGAGTATCATTAATAATGTTAGGGTTTGGGGTTTGTCCATGGCATGTTACAAGTTGAGTTGGTTATTGGTTGGCCTTTTCTTCAGTCTGTGCTCCATCCCTGCATTTCTTTAGACAGGACAAATTTTGGGTCAAAAGTTTTATGGGTGGGTTGTAGTCCTTTATTCCTCCACTGGGCATCCTGCCTAGCTACAGGAGGTGACCTTTCAGGTTCCATGTCCCCACTATTAGGCATCTCAGTTAAGGCCACCCGCGTTGACTCCTGGGAGCCTCACCATTTTGCTTTCTTAATGATAAAGAAGTTTTGGGTTATTTTCATGGTCTTCTGCATATTCTGGTGGTAAGGCCATAGGTTTTCTTCAAGAATCCTCTATATTTTGGCATAAAAAGGATTGTTCTTGTCTTTCTTTCAAGAAATTACGAGTCTTTTTTCCCCTAAGCATTGCTAGAACAAGTTATAGTATAGACAGTTAGGGAACTAATTAAGCTTCAGGTGTAAATTAGTTTAGGCAGCCAAAGACTGACAAAAAAAAAAAAATACCAAAACAGGGAGAATTGTTCGACCATTTTTAAATGGACAGAAATGATGGTGGCAATTGTTCTTATCTGATGAGAGATATCAGGGGAAGAAGCTGGGGAGAATGAGACCAATTCCACAGTGAGCTTCTATGATACCCACAAACTGACCTGTTGGGACATATAGGAATTTCAAGTTAACACTTGTGATTAACATGACTAGAATGTGGGTCATCAAAGTTTTAATCAAATTTTGCCAGAAAGTAAGGATTTTGTATTTTCTCACACATAGTTTTGCTCACACTGCATATATAAATCACTATTTAAAAATAGGTGTAAATGGACACCAAGTAGGAAAACTGGGCTATAGTTTGTTAATATTAATATATAATAAATAATTGCATTAATCAGCAAAAGAATAGGTATTAAGTATGTTGATAGATACTAAATTTAAGTAAAATTGTGACTGAATTTAAATTTCTGTGGTATATTGTACATCTATTTAAAGAGCTGGAAAGACTTTTAAAATTCTCTAGATTGGATTAGTGTATTTATGTCTCCCTGAATATTATCAGGCACTCTCATTATAACAGGATGTATGCTCAGTCTCAATATTTCCCTTCAGTAAAATTTAAACTCCTTGAAATCACAGCTTGCTTATAATTCATTTTTACTTCAAAACTTAAATGAAAACAACCAGTTTTAGTTTTGAAATATCATATCTTATTCTAGATGAATGCAATAGTCTTAACATCTATTGAAGAATATATGACAAAAAGACTATAAATTCTTTAAG
Source organism: Uromys caudimaculatus (assembly GCA_028551405.1). Classification (NCBI taxonomy): domain Eukaryota; kingdom Metazoa; phylum Chordata; class Mammalia; order Rodentia; family Muridae; genus Uromys; species Uromys caudimaculatus. The sequence continues at coordinate 42,893,198 of CM052702.1, read as the reverse complement.
TAAACAGTACTTAATTAGTTTATAATAGCTGAAATAATTGGGAACAAAGCAGAATAATTACCTGGGATATATTACTTTTCTATTTTATGAATATCTGTGGCAATTATGGATTATGATGATTGGTAAAATTCTCCAGCTCCCAGAAAATAGATTAGACCACATCTTAGCATAGCTTTAAGTGTATTGTTCTCTACAGTATGATGGTTGGTGAATCCTTTTGTGTGAAATGAGATACAGTATTTCTATCAAGAGGAAAAACCTTATGCATACTTACATATTAGTTTCTAGCCAGTAGAAGTGTAAAAATGTGAAGATATATAGATACAAAACATGTTCCTAATAGTAATGATAGTAATATTAGAAATTCTTGCTAACACAATGACTATAGAGAAACAATAATGGAAGCTGCAGTATTAAACAAGAGCAGAAGCAGAGCCAACAACCTGATTGACAGGGAAAAGCCAGTATCAAAATTAAAATGTAACAAATTATGGTTGGATGGTCTGATAGATATTCTTGGTTGTCAGTTTGAGTACCTCTGGAATGAACTACAATCCAGAAGTGGAGGGTACACCTGTGAGTATTTTTTTCTTTTTTTCTTTTTTTTTTGGTTTGGTTTGAAGTAGGTGAATCTACCTCAGGTCTACATCTTTGATGTGGGAAGATATATGTCTTTGATATAGATCTTGATGGGGGAAGACCTGCCTAAAACTTGGCCATACTATCTGCTAAGTCTATATAAGGACTTGCCCTAGCCTTGTTCGCACATCCATTTCTTTACTGGCACTAGAGTCCACTTCTTCAGGATTCCAGCATATACTGAAGACCCACTGAGACATCCAGTTTTGTGGACTGAGCAACTACTGGATTCTTGGACTTTCCATTCACAGATACCCATTGTTTTTTAGCTGGATTGCAGCCTGTAAATCACCTCCATATATATATGTATGGAGAGAGAGAGAGAGAGAGAGAGAGAGAGAGAGAGAGAGAGAGAGAGAGAGGTGAGAGAGAGAGGGAGAGAGAGAGATTTTGTAAGTTCTGTTACTCTAGAGAACCCTGACTAATACAGATGGCCAAGGTAGTCATAAAAGAATAAAGACAAAGAAACAACAAAAGCAAAGCAAAAAGAAAAAAACCAGAAAAATAATTGTATACAGTATCAGTGGTTTTGTAGAACATTCAATAAAACCATGTACCTAAACTTGCATTGTAAAGAGTTAGACAGTTGTGATCTACAGACATGATCACCATGTACAGGAGTCATTGCTTCTACCATTAATCATCTGGATGAGTTCTCTTTTTGCTCTGTTAGGGGAAGGACAACTGAAATAGGCAGTGTGGAGCTTACTCTCTGCTAAGGGCACACACCCTTGAGTGGCATGGAACCATGGGCAATACTAAAACTCAGAACATTTTAGCTCTGGGTCCAGAGAACTAGTCCATTGCTCCAAGCTCTAGAGTAGAGGTTCTCAATATTTAAGTCATGATCCCTTTGGGGGTCGAATATCTGATATCTTGCATATCAGATATTTATATTACAATTCATACTAGTAACAAAATTACAGTTTTGAAGTATAAATGAAACAACTTTATGATTGTCACCACAACACGAGGAACTGTATAAAAGGGTCACAGCATTAGGAATGTTGAGAATCACTGCTCTAGAGGACGGAGCATTGTATATCTTAAGTGCTCAGGTCAGAGGTCACAGTTCTGAGCCTTGCCAGTTGACTTGCCCTGAGTGACCAGTGACCTATGGCTTATCCGAATAGCTACACCAGTGGTTAACTTTACTGTTCTCCAACTCAAGAACCCACAGCTTCTGATACTGTCTTTTGAATGTTGGGTATCAAGTTTAAAGTGTTTAACTGCCTGGAACTTGAATGAGTACCAGTTAGTAGTCTCTCACACTTAAGTTCCTGCAGCTTCTGTCTCTTGTATTTTTGGCTTTTTACCATCATTTACTTTCTATTGTTATCCTTCATCATCTCTGTGCTTTTACTTCCATGTTTTCTGCTTTCAGTCACTTTCGGGAACTATTCGGCCTCCTTTTCATGGCTACTGTTTATGCCGTTGCTACCACTGTCAATATTACTACCGTGGCCTCTGGAGCTGTTACAGTTCCCAGGGACATGGCCATTGACTTAGCTGTCACCTTGATCATCTCCTCTTCTTGTTACCAAGTCTGCCCACATTGCACATGATAAAGATCATATGGGGACAAGAAGAAAAAGTGAACTGGATGTCTGGCTACCCAGTCAGAAGGAAATATAGCCCATGAATGCTAGCAGTGCTTATCATAATGTATCAGATTCAGCACAACTTCTAGAACTAGCCAGTTTTACCAATCATAGTCCATGCATGGTAACTAAACAGATTTACATTCATTGTACAATAACAAGCTTTTTCCTGAGACACCTCTCCCAAGTGAGAATAGCTACAGGTGGGAAGGCCTGTCTACCATTCACAGAGATCTGTTTTGGAGTGCTGTCTTCCAAGACAGACTATCTGGAATGGAGTGGAAAGGTGCATGTCTCTTGGAATCAAACTGTGGCTTCAATTGTATTATTCCTTGTAACTAAAGAATCCTTTCTTACAGAGTCATCAAAGCATTATGACTGCCACAGTGACAGTCCAGTAGATCACGAAAAGAGGTTAGCAGATCTCTGCTAAGGTAGCTTAACATAAGGGAAGGGTATGATGATTGTCAAAGAGTAAAATTAGCTTGGTCCCTATGCTAGCTCCATTTCCTGTTTCTTTGACAATGCACCTTGACAAAAGCAGCTTTTTAGTTTGAATAAAGTCCATTATGGTGGGCAGGTCAAGGCAGTAGGACTCTGAAGCTGTTAGTGGCACCTATCCACAGTCAGAATGAAAATAGCCATACATGCTTGTGCTCAAACCACTTTCTTCTTTTAATACAGTCCTGGATCCCATCTGAGGGAATGGTACCACTCAAGTAGGTCAGTCTTCCAGGTTTCATTAACTTAATCAATACAACCCATCATAGGGATGCCTAGATGATCATCTCACAGGTAATTCTAATTTTCAACAAATTGACAACTAAGATTAACAGTCCTCAAAGCTTATTTATAGGGAAGTACACATCAAAGTGTCTACCAACAAAAACCTGTCAGTAATCTTAACCATGTTTTAACAGTGCTTAACTCACAGTCAAATATTCATAGTGAGAATTGGGTCACTCTGACTCATATTTACCTATGGATGGGGTAGAACCTGAAAATTAATGTTGAATAATTAATATAATCATAGTTCATCTGAGATGTGGGATTATTTTCTTAACTGTCTGCACATTCTGGGAAGATAAAGATTTAAGTATAGAACTGTGATGGCAAAGTCAATATTAACATGCCATAAGTTATAATCTTCATTTTGTTAAATGTTTGCTGAGAGATTTTTTAGCATGTTAACTATAAATGAAAAAGTTTAAATATAATTGATATTAAATTTTAAGTTAGAAAAAATGAGGTGAATACATGACTCACTTTATAAATTATTCTCATAATTCAAAGTAAATCAATTTACTGTAAGTTTAAATTATTAGTTTATATTATTTGTTTAAGGTTAATAAAATATTCTGCTTCTTTTTTATTTTGGGCACTTAAGCTGCTCAAAAAAAGTAAATTTTTTAATTAAATTATTTCATTTATTTGCATCCCAAATGTTGCTCCCCTTTCCAGTCCCCCCTCCCAGAGTTCTTCACCCCACCCCATCCCCTTTGCCTCTGTGAATGTGCTCCCCACCCACCCACTACCCACCTCACCCCCCAGCATCTTCCTGGCCTGGGGTATCAAGTCTCTACAGGATTAGGTGTGTCTTCTCCCACCGAGGCCAGACAAGGCAGTTCTCTGCTACATATGTGCTAGAGTCCACAGACCAGCCCACGTATGCTCTTTTGTTGGTGGATTAGTTTCTGGGAGCTCCCAGGGGTCCAGGTTAGTTGACAGTGTTAGTCTTCCTATGGAGTTGCCACCTCCTTCAGCTCCTTCAATCTTTCCCCTTAATTCTTCCATGGTGGTCCCTGACCTCAGTCCAATGGTTGGCTTTAAGTATCTATATCTGTCTCAATCAGCTGCTGGTAGAACTTCTCAGCAGACAGCCATGCTAGGTCCCTGTTTGCAAGCACAACACTGCATTTGTAATAGTGTCAGGGTTTGGTGCATGCCTATGGCCTGGGTTGCAAGTTTGGCCAGTCACCGGATGGCCTTTCCTTAAGTCTCTGCTCCATTTTTGTCCCTGCATTTCTTTTAGACAGAAACAATTCTGGGTTAAAATTTTTGAAGGTAGGTTGTCCCCATCCCTCCGCTGGAGGCTCTGTCTATCTACTGGAGGTGGTCTGTTCAGGTTCTATCTCTTGACTGTTGGGCATTTCAGCTAACGTCATCTACACTGAGTCCTGGGAACCTCTTACATCCCAGATCTCTGGGACTTTCTAGAGGTTTCCCCTTCCCCCCACCCCTCAGCTGTTATTTCTATTCATTCTCTTGGACCTCTGGGGTTCTCAACCTGTCTCCCCCCCATACCTGATCCTCCCCCTTTCCCCTCCTCCTCCCCTCTCTCACCCAAGTCCCTCCCTCCCTCTGCCTCCTGTGATTATTTTGTTCCCCCTTCTAAGTAGGATTGAGCATCCTCACTCAGGCCCTCCTTCTTGTTAAACTTCATATGGTCTGTGAATTGTATCATGGGTATTCTGAACTTTCTGGCTAATACCCTTAGCAGTGAGCACATACCATGCATATCCTTTTGTGTCTGGGTTACCTCACTCAGGATGATATTTTCTAGTTCCATCTATTTGCCTTCAAAATTCATGATGTCCTTGTTTTTAATAGCTGAATAGTATTCTATTATGTAAATGAACCACATTTTCTGTGTCCATTCTTCAGTTGAGGGACATCTGGGTTGTTTCCAGCTTCTGACTACCATGAATAAGGCTGCTATGAACGTTGTGGATGGAGCAGGTGACCTTGTGGTATGGTGGAGTATCTTTTGGGTATATGCCCAGGAGTGGTATAGCTGAATCTTCAGGTCGAACTATTTCCAGTTTTCTGAGGAATCACCAAATTGATTTCCAGAGTGGTTGTACCAGTTTGCAGTCCAAATAGCAGTGGAGGAGTGTTCCTCTTTCTTCATATCCTTGCCAGCATATACTGTCACTTGAGTTTTGATCTTAACCATTTTGATTGGTGTGAGGTGGAATCTCAGGGTCATTTTGATTTGCATTTCTCTGATGACTAAGGATGTTTAACATTTCTTTAAATCTTGGCCATTCGAGATTCCTCTGTTGAGACTTCTCTGTTAATCCAATTTTTAATTAGATTCTTTATTATTATTATTATTATTATTATTATTATTATTATTATTACTGGTGTCTAACTTCCTGAGTTCTTTGTATATTTTGGATATTAGCCTTCTGTTGGATGTAGTAACAATCTTTTCCCAGTCTGTAGGTTGTTGTTTTGCCCTGTTGACAGTATTTTTTGCCTTATAAAAGCTTTTCAGTTTCATGTGGTCCCATTTGTCAATTGCTGATCCCAGAGTCTGACCCATTGGTGTTCTGTTCAGGAAAATTTCCCCTGTGCCAGACTGTTTGAGGCTATTTCCCACTTTCTCTTCTATTAGATTCAGTGTATCTAGTTATATGTTGAGGTCCTTGATCTACTTGGACTTCAGCTTTGTTCAAGGTGATAAATATGGGTCAGTTTGCATTCTTCTACAAGTAGACCACCAGTTAAACTGGCATCATTTTTTGAAGTAAAATATTTTAAGTATATAATTGAAGATTTAAAAACTAAGAAATTTTATTTAAGTGGTAAATGAACCTAAACACTGAATGATTTCTTTAAATAGAGACACTGGCTCTTAAAGACAAGAAAATATTTCTGTATTTTATATTATTATATTTCTGTATTAAAATTTTGTGTAAAATTAATTAAAATATTTAAAATGTAAAGAAATATGATTTTCAGATTAAAATGTTAAGTTAAATATTATTTTAAAAATCTGTGATAATTCTTCACTTTAAAACAAAGGAAAACTATAATCTCCTTTACTTCAAATGAGGCTTTCACTGGCTTATAACACCAATAGACCATTTGAATTCTTCTGTCATGAGCACACAGAGTTGGGATGTTAATTCTGATGAACATTTGTTTGTCTCTCCTAATGCTAAGCATGTAAGAAAATTGTTTCTTATTCATTTTTTTTGCAATTGTATTATGAATAATTACTGACTTTACCTTTCCTATTTATATTGAAAAAATAATTTAGAAGTTTCTGGTGAACATCACACAGGTAGAATTTAAAAAAAATGAAAGAGAGAATCATAGATCATAGAGTTTGGAAAATGCCTAAAATTTTAAACATCTTTCCAGAAAGCCTTTATGAAAGTATATAAGTATAATTTGATTTGAGGTTTTAGAAATAATAGCAAAGGAAACCATTTCTTCTCAGAAATTTAAAAGAGGAAAAATTAATAAGCTTGAATTTTAAAATCTGAAAACATTTTTATATGTACAAAATACTTTATCAATCTATCATATATATATATTTCTCTATCTACCATCTATCTATCCATCTATTTGTCATCTATCTCTTTATATACCTATCATCTATCTATCATTTACTTGTCTATCTATCATCTATCATCTATCTATCTATCTATCTATCTATCTATCTATCTATCTATCTCTCAATCATTTATCTATCTATTATTATCTATAATCAACCAATCATTTATCATCTGTTTGTATGTGTGGGTCCTAATATAACATTTGAAAATAAGATAATATCTTACTAGTTTATATAACTAAATCCTGAGTGCAATAGGCACACATTTACAATATTTATTTTTGTTTTATACAAGTCGTACTATGTTGATATTCATTTGCCATTAACCAAAACCATATATAACCTACCTACCTATTACCATATACAAAACCTACCTATTTGTAGGATATACAGATTATTTGTAGAGTTTACTCCAAATATTTTCCAATAAATGATTTAATAAACTGAAAATGAGAATGAACGTATTATACTGAATATAAATGATAGCTACAACTTTTTAAACGGAATACTAACATGAATCATATAGCATGTGTACATAGGTATATGTGTATGTACATGCTTTTCTGAAACAATGTCATATTGTATATCCCTTGCTGATCTCAAACTCACTATATAGACTAGAAAGAGATCAAGTTCCTGAGGCTCTACCTGCCTCTGCCTCCTAAGCCCTAGGGTATGCATCACCACACTCAGTCAAAGCTGATTTTAAAAGCCATTTAAATATGACATCAGAAGGACAGGTCACGACGTCCCCTCTGTCCTCTCCACCTCACTTCTATGACCCTAACTGCATAAGTAAAAAAAGAAATATTTTAATTACTTGGCACACATGTAAATATAAAAACTTGTGAGTAAAGTTGTATTTTGAACACAATTATCTTTCAAATAGATTTGTAAGCAGTACACAAAGAAAGAGAAACTGTATAGTTCTATGAATAGAGGTGATAAATAGCCATTGTGTGTTTTTTTGAGCTAGAATTAGAATTTTCAAGTCATCCATCAACAAGTGTTTATTGAGTGTCCAGAGTTCCCTTACAAATGTAAGAAAAAATGTCAATAATGTCACCTAGCCCACTACTGTGGCAGGATGAAGAAAAAGGCTTCCAGGATATACACTTTTGTTATATGGATTTTTAGCAAGAAAGTTGCTATTTCTTTGTAAAGATCAATTCCATTTAAAAACTCTCCAAAGGGAGCACACATTTATTCATAGCAACAATGATTTCTATGAGAAATAATTGGAATGGGAAGTATATTTTCTTCACTGAAAATGAGGAAATGAAAAACTAATTGTGAATATTATAAAGCACAAGTGGATACATTTTTCTAAGTCTAACCAGAATGTTCTGAGCAGGAACAGTTTGTCAATAGTGTTGCTTTTCTTTTCATTGCAGAGTATTGCTAGAAAATTTATGTAAATTTGAACATGAGATGGATTTCCTTTCTCAAAAACCTCTATTCTTAAATAGAGGTTATGTTTTTGGCAAATAATGCATTTTGTAGATGGAGACAAAATATGAAAATCTTCAGATCACAGCATGGATCATTTCAGCAGAAAAGATATAATTGGAATTTTCTATAGTGTGTACGTGTTCCATATTGTTGACTAAGAAACTGCCTCACAAAAATAGATGTATTAGATAAATAAAACCAGTAAGATTGTAAAAATAAAACTATAATCTGAACTCAAGTCTTCATAATTAATTAATATCTATCTATCCATCCATCCACTCACCCACCCCCTATCTATCTATCTATCTATCTATCTATCTATCTATCTATCTATCTATCTATCTATCTATCATCTGTGTGTGCATGTGTGTGCACGAGTCTCTCTCTCTCTCTCTCTCTCTCTCTCTCTCTCTCTCTCTCTCTCTCTCTGTGTGTTTGCTGGTGCCCTCAGAGGCCAGATGACACTGTTGGATCCCCTGGAACTGGAGTTGTAGTTGGTTGTGAGCTAATAGACAGACATGGGTGTTAGGAACAGAATTTGGCCCTCTGAAAGAGCAGTAAGTGCTCTTAACTGCTGAGCTGCCCCAGCAGCCCCTGAAATCTTCAAATCTGAATCCATTGTCCTTTTCATTATAACCAAAAGATATAAATATGTTGAAAATAATAATTTAATAATATTAAATCAATATACATTCAGTTTCAAGAACTATAGTAAACAGATGAGCTAAGTGGTCTTACTTGGGTTGAGGCTTTCTCTTTGTCCACTGTACTTATTTTAAAGTTATAAAACCCACAGGAGATGTGAGATTCCTACTGGGTCACACCCACTATCGATTTTCTATCAGTAGAAGGATGTCTAACAAGTGCTTATTACATCCACACCATTTTCTGCATAAAGTTAGTTGATTTTTATTTCCTGGTGTGCTTTTGGGCAGAAATGAGTCTGTGATATTTACAGGTTGTATTCTGTCATTCCCCAAAGCAGTGGCCATAAATTTTATTTCAAATCCTACAAATCTTCCCCATTGCAGTGATTAAAGTCCAAGTTCTGTGCAGTCCAACAGGGGCAGAATGAGTCTCCTTTCCACTGCACTGGGCAGACTCACTCCCTGCTTATTTCCTCTCAGGTTCGCAGGAACACTGGGGTCTTCCTTTTCTTTTTATTAATCATTTTATTTGTTTACATTTCAAAGGATATCCCCCTTCCTGGTTTCCCCTCCACAAACTTCATATCCCATCCCCCCTCCTCTTTGCCTCTGTGAAGGTGCTCCTCCACCCACTCCTGCCTCACCCCTCTAGCATCCCCCTGTGCTGGTGCATTAAGCCTCCTAAGGACCAAAGGCCTCTACTCTCATTGATGTCAGATAAGGCCATCCTCTGCTACATAGGTATCAGGAGCCATAGATTCTTCCATGTGTACTCTTTGGTTGGTGGTTTTGTCCCTGGGAGCTCTGGGGGGGTCTGGTTAGTTGGTATTGTTCTTCCTGTGGGGTTATAATCCCCTCAGTTCCTTCAGTCTTTCCCCTAGCTCTTCCATTGAGGTCCCCAGGCTCAGTCTGATGATTGGCTGTGAGTATCTGCATCTGTATTGGTCAGGTGCTGGCAGAACATCTCAGAGAACAGGCTTCTGTCAGCAAGCACTTTTTGGCATCAGCAACAGTGTGGACCTTTCACCTTTTCTTCATCTTTGTCTGATGTTGCCTTGGCTCACATATACATTTGGGTGAATTATATATTCCAATTCAGGTTCTTGAATGAACTCCAAACAAAATCTGGAAAGAAAAGAGGACCATGGTCTAAATAATTTGAGGATGACTGCATATCTTACTGAGATCAGTTCAAACAAAGCAGCAGGAACAACAAGCAATTACCAGACGGGCATTCATGGTGCTCAATCAGTTTTTAAATAATAGGTGGTAAATAAGAAATCAGCATGCAGTATTCGCCAAGGAAAATGAGACTAAAGAGGTAAAGAGCAGGATTTTAAGAGGCTAGGATCTTGAAGAGAAGGTAGGAATCACAGGCATATAGTGTTGGCACTCAACAAATAGCCCATGCTTTATTTACCAGGACACAGAGCACTAGGTGTGAAGCCTCCAGCAGTCACCTGCAGCCACTCTGCTCAAGCCACCTGAGCCATGCATAGGTGGGCATAGACACACATGCAGACTGGCACATAGGTGCCCAGGCCTAGAAACAGACATACATACATAGGAAGGCTAGTGGTGAAGGTGACCGGTTAGGGGAAGGTCCATGAGCTCAAGGGCATATTATTACAGATTCGCACAAAAGAGGTAATTTGCCAAGAAGAGTTATATGATACTATTTACTTTGGCTCCCCCTGGACATCGGGTGCCAGCTATTTGGTGTCAAGTCACACTATCTACATAGGATCCTGAAGTCTATACCTAAACCCCATGACCTTCTGTTCCTAGTCAGTGGAACCTACTTCAGTAGGTTCCATTGTTTTCATTGTTTATGCAGAACATAGACACAGGCACAGTCAGGAAGAAGCCAGAATGAAAGCACTTAACATGCAGTTATTTAAGGCTACCAATTATTAATCTGGCAACATTTATTTAAAAAGAACAGTTTGAAATAGGGGATAGATGTTGGGTTATGGTGGTATGGATCCCAAGTCCGCCCCGGGGCTGGGAAGGCAAGACGAGGAAGTTTGACTGTGCTCACCCCTCGGCACTGCTGGGTGGGTGTCGGGCTGTGAGAAGTCTTAAGACACTGCCCAGGGGTGGAGGAGCTCAGCCTGCGGTCTGAGGACTACACTGAGCCAGCTCTGTCTGGTTCTCAGGCTCTTGGGCATCCCAGGTACAGCTGGATGCCACGGAAGAGCTGAGAACAGTGTGGGGGCCTGAGGGCTGGATCTAGCCCGGGGCTGAGGGGGGAAAGGTTGGGAAGAGCCCTGCTGAGTCCCTCCAGAAAGAGTCTTTGCTTTGTTGCCAGCTAGCTGGTTTGGTAGAGGCTGTGGCTGGGAGTGCAGAGAGGCATTCTACTTTTTAGATGAAGGCCTGTTTCATTCCCCACTGCAGGATCCCGATGAAGAGAGACAGTCCATGGTTCTAGGGAGATTATTATCACGGTGGGTGGAGAGTGGTGATGAGTAAAACCATACTCCACTTTCTTGGGGTGGGCCTGAGGTTAAAATACCTTTTGCAGGGAGGAATGGGTGGAAAGGGGCATTTATTGGCTAAGCCTCTAGGTGCCTCATTAAAATGGGAGTGTCTTGAGGCTACGTGACCACACCTCTACTTGTGGAAGGGTTTGGGTGTTACCCTTACGTGACTGATGGTCACAGACCTAAGGAGAGCTGTAACCTCTTGTCAGGAGCCTGGGGCCCAGGAGCATGGCCAAATACCTACTGTCCCTTGTAAGGTTATCCCTTGCTGGGGACCCCCTACTGGGTCTCCAGGTTTTAAACCTTAGCTCAACCAGAAACCAGGCTGCCTTTCACAGTCCTACAGATGGAAACAGAGAAATATCTATTGTCAGGTATTTGACATAATTTATAGATGAAGATAGTTTTGGCACTTCTGTATGTATTGTTTTACCTGCTATTATCTTTTATACATGATAGATTATAAAAGAAATGACCTAACACTGCATTTAGGGAATACAATAATTCAGCAAGAAAATCACAATTCTGACACATTATGTCCCATGAAAACAGTACTTCAACTAGATTAAATAAGCTTGAAACGGGATTTCTTTTATCTTTGCTTTAATACACTGAGCAAAGTATTTTATTAGGGGAGAAAATCTCAAGTAATCAATATTGTATTATAAGTGTTGCAGACATGTGATGTGTCTGTGATGTAGTTTTTCAGTTGAAATCCTCCTTGTGAATAAAAACCAGTTTTATATAATTGTGCTGTAAGAGTGATAAATGAGCTTAACTCTAGTGATCTCAGCTTTACTACTACAGAGCCATATTAATCCTACAAAGTTTGAGTCCTGTGTGTGTATATGTGTGTGTCTTATGACATCTATTTGTGAACACACATGCATTTTTATGTCAAACTTCATGTTACTTATTCTCAGATTAAACATCTCTTTATTAGACTTTTATATCTGAGTTATTTTATACTGTAATATAATTTTGAGAAAATTGGAACAAGTATGATGCAAATACGAAGTTGAAGCTCCACAGTTTATTTTGTCTTGTTTGTTTACATCAAAGTTGATAGGGGACACATTATTCTTTTTTTTTTTTTTTTTTGGATATTTATTTACATTTCAAATGTTTTCCCCTATCCAAGTCTCCCCTTCGGAAACCCTCTATCCCCTCCCCCCTCCCCCTGCCTCTATGAGGGTGCTCCCCCACCCACCCATGTCTTCCCTCCATAGCATTCCCCTATACTGGGGCATCTAACACCCTCAGGCCTAAGGACCTCTCCTTCCACTGATGGCACACAAGGCCCTCCTCCATGTGTATTCCTTGGTTGGTGGTTCAGCCTCCAGGAACCCCCCGGGGGGGGTCAGGCCAGTTGATACTGTTGCTCCCTCCATGGGGTTGCAACCCCCCTCAGCTCCTTCAGTCCCTTCTCCAACTCCTCCATCCGGGACCCGACGTTCAGTCCAATGGTTGGCTGTGAGCATCCATCTCTGTATTTGTCAGGCTCTGCCTGAGCCTCTCTGGAGACAGCATATCGTGCTCCCAAGCACCTCCCGGCATCGTGATGATTCCCCTGGCACTGATGCTCACTCATTTTAGGTTTGATTTTAACCAAAATTCTTAACTGTGTTGTGAATGCATCTTGGTTCCAAGTTCAATCTGGGTAATTTTATTCTTCTTGAAGTTCTTTTTAATTCTTTTATGATTTGATGCTCACAGTATCACTCTCAAGTCAGAGCAGGAAAATCACCTTATCTTAAAGAAAGAATTTAAGATAAGGTAATTAAAAAACAAATATCTGTGTCACTTTTACCCCAGTACATCCTGCTGGCAGGACAAATAGTAGGCCAAAGGTTTTGTCGCTGAGTTAGGTGTCTCAATTCCTCCTCTGGAAATCTTGCCTGGATACAGGAGATGACTGGTTCATGCTCTATATCTCTCATTACTAGGAGTCTTAGCTAGCATCACCCTAGTAGATTCCTGGGAGTTTCCATTGCATTAAGTTTCTATCTTGCCCCTGAATCCTGCCTACAGCTTCTAATCCATCCTCCTCATGCCCTATCCCTTCTATTCCTGCCCTCACATGGGAGTGGCCAAGTAACGAGTGGTCTAGCTTCAGATGCATGAAACAAGAGGGAGCCCATCCACTGCCTGGAGGACTAGAATCCGGAGGGCTGGTGGTCCAATGACCTAGGATAGAACCAAACACTCTGGCTAAAATAAACAAACAAACAAATAAATAAATTCTAATGATATGTTGATATATTTGTAGACAGGGACCTGGCATAATAACCATCAGAGAGGCTCCATCCAACAACAGTGAAGACAGATGCAGAGATTCACAGAACTTTAGAAGTTTAACAAGCCAAAGGGTTCAAGTGAGGATGCCTCAATCTCACTTGGGAGGGAGAAGATAGCAATCACAAGGGGCATAGGGAGGTAGGGACCGGGGTGGGAGAAGAGACAGGGAGAGGAAAAGGGGTACATGATCAGGTATTGGGGGAACAGGATTAAAGCCCCGAGGGCCCTCAGAAAGAATGGAAACAGGCAACCTTTGGAGGTAGGAGGTGGGGGGACCCCCTAGAATGTACGAGAGACCTTGGAGGTGAGAGACTCTCAGGACTCAAAGGGAGGGAACTTAGATGAAATGCCATACAGTGGGGAGAGGGAAATTGTAGAACCCACCTCCAATAGAAAGAAAGGGCATCAAGTAGAGGGATGGGGTTGCCATCCCACAGTCCAAAACCCTAACCCAGAATTGTTCCTGTCTAAAAGAACTGCAGGGACAAAAATGGAGAAGAGCCTGAGAGAAGGAGGTCCAGTGACAGGCCCAAATTGGGATCCAGCTCAAGGGGAGGCTCCAAGGCCTGACACTATTACAAACAGGAGCCTAGCATGGCTGCTCTCCGAGAGGCCCAACAAGCAGCTGAAGAGTCAGATGCAGATACTTACACTCAACCAATGTATAAAAGCTGAGGACCCTGTGTTTGAGTTAGGAAAAAGCTAGAAGAACATGAGGAGGAGGGTGACTTCATAGGAAGACTAGCAGTCACAACTAACCTGGACCACCCAGATCTCCCAGACACTGAGCCACCAACCAGGCAGCATACAGGAGCTGATATAAGACCCCCCAACACATATACAGCAGAGGACTGCTTGGTCTGGCCTCAGTGAGAAAAGATGCACCTAACTCTTAAGAGACTTGAGGCCCCAGGGAGTGGGACAGTCTGGTGGGATGGGGAGGCATTCTCTTATAGATGGAGGAGGAGGTATGGGATGAAGAGAGGTCAGAGGGTGGACCAGGAGGGGGATAACAACTGGACTGTAAGAAACAATAAAGATTAAATTAGTAATAATAATAATAATAATAATAATAATAATAATAATAATAATAATACAAAAAAGAGTAAAAAAATAAAATTGTAACCGTCACTCACTTTAACTTTGCTATCTCTTGATTTCTGTTTTTCTTAATTAATTTATTTATTCGCTTTACATCCTGATGGCAGACCCCCTCCCTCCTCTCCTCCCAGTCCCACCCTTATAAATCACTGCCCCCATTACCTCCTCACCTTATCCATAGAGAAGGGCAAGCCCATCTTGGGTACCACCCTGCCCTGGGACATCCAGTTATAGCAGGACACCCTCTTCCACTGAGGCCTAACCAGGCAGTTCATCTAGGGGTACTATTTTAGTACCTTGTGCTATCAGTGTTCTGTTTAGGAAGTTGTATCATGTGCCAGTGTGTTCAAGGCTATTCCCTACTTTCTCTTCTATTAAGTTTGGTGTATCTGGTTTTATGTTAAGATAATGGATTCACTTGGACTTGAATTTTCTGCAGGATGATAAATGTTGATATATCTGCAGTCTTCTACATGCAGACTTCAAGTTAGACCAGTACCATTTGTTAAAGATGCCTTCTTTTTGCATTGTATGTTTCTGGCTTCTTTATAAAAAAAAAAAAAATCAGGTGTCCATAGGTGTGTGGATTTATGTCTTGGTCCTCAGTTTGATTCTATTGATCAGTGTGTAAGTTTTTATGCCAAAACTATATGGTTTTTATTACTTTTGCTCTGTAGTATAGCTTGAAATAAGGGATAGTCATATTTATGGAAGGTCATTTGTAGTTCAGGATTCATTTACTTATCCTGCTCTCTTTTTCTAATATCTTATTTACATATAGAATTGAGTATTGTTCTTTAATAATCTTCGAAAAATTATGTTGAAATTTTTATAGGAATTGCCTTGAGTCTGAAGATTGCTTTTGAAAGATAACCATTTTTATTAGCATGGGAGATCTTTCCATATTCTAATATTATCTTCAATTTCTATTTTCAAAGACTTGAAGATTTGTCACACAAGTCTTTCATTTGTTTGGTTATGGTTACCAAATTTTGTTACCAAATGGTTACCAAATATTGTTTGTGGCAATATTGAAGGACATTGTTTCCATGATTTCTTTCTCTGTTTTTTTCTCATTTGTATATAAAAAGGCTGATGATTTTGTTTTGAGTTAATCTTTTATATAGCCACATCGTTGAAGGTATTTTCAGCTATAGGACTTCTCTGGTAGAATTTATGGAGTTGCTTATACATACTATCATATCATCTGTGAATAATGAACTTTGACTTCTTTCTTTCTAATTTATATCCACCTTGATCTCCTTAAGTTGTCTTATTGCTCCAGCTAGAACTTCAAGTACTATATTGAGTAGATATGGAGAGAGAAGACTTGTTTTTGATTTTAATGGAATTGCTTTGAGTTTCTCTCCATTTGATTTAATGTTGACTATGGGCTTGCTGTAAATTGCCTTTATTATGTTGAGGTATGTCCCTTGTAATCCCAGTACTTGGGAGGCAGAAGCAGGCAGATTTCTGAGTTCAAGGCCAGCCTGATCTATAAGTGAGTTCCAGGACAGCCAGGACTATATAGAGAAACCCTTTATCAAAAAAATAAAAAGAAAAAATAAACAAAATCAAAGCAAAGCAAAACAACAAAAACCTCAAAATCCACAAAAAACACAAAACTAAACAAGAACAAAAACCTAAATGAAACCAAAACAACAACTAAAAAAAGGAAGAGAAGAAAATCAGATTTATATTGTCTTTTTTCTCCAGATTATACAAATCTTTCGCCATTTAAAATTGTTATAATTGTTTATGTGAGTGTTTTTTCTGCATATATGTCTGTTCATCATTTGCATGTCTGGTGCCCATGGAGGCCAATAAGAGCATTGATTGCCTTGAGACTGGAGTCACAGAAAGTTGTGAGCTGCCACAAGGGTGCTAGAAATCAAACCCATGTCCTCTGGAAGAGCAGCTAGTGGTCTCAACCACTGAACCATATCTCCAGACTTTATTTTTTCTGTTTAAACAGAAAGTATTAAGGAAATTATATATAATAAGCTGATATTAACAAGCAAATATTTGTAATATTTTGGAAACAATTGGGAGCCTTTGACCATAACTGTGCTTTCACACACAAGTTATGCTGGGATTTTCACTTTGAAAAGACAGTATTTGAGATCTGGCACAAACAACATTTGACAGGTTTGAATATGGAGACTACTGTCAAGAATCTACTCATTTCTTTTTCCTTCAGAATATAAGGACATTTACTACACGGCTTCATTTGAAAATCTCATCATAGCATTTTTGTTGATGGCAGAACTCTTTGTGTTTTTAAATTTTCCTAACAGAACATTCCAGCAGAAAGCAGACTCTGTGCTTATAAAAAGTTCTTTACTAAGACGGATCACAAGGAAATGTTATGTTAAAAAAATGTTTGCATGGTATGTACTCACTGATAAGTGGATATTAGCCCAAAAGTTCGGAATACCCAACTTTCACTTTACAGTAACCGCTGAGAGTAAGGTCCCAGATGGAGGAGTTGAAGAAGGGACTGAAGGAGCTAAGGGAGTTTGCAGCCCCATGGAGGGAGCAACAGTGTCAACTGGCCTGACCCCCGGGTCCTCCTGGAGGCTGGACCACCAACCAAAGAATACACATGGAGGGACCCATGGTTCAGACCACATATGTGACAGAGGAGGGCCTTGTTGGCCATCATGGGGAGGAGAGGCCCTTGGACCTGAGGGTGTTAGAGGCCCCAGTAAAGGGGAATGTCAAGGTGGGAATAGGGAGTGGGTGGGCGGGTGGGTGGGAGGTGGAATACCCTCATAGAGGCGGGGAGGAGGAGGGGATAGGGGGTCTCCAAAGAGGAGACCTAGAAAAGGGGAAATAGTGGAAAAGTAAATAAAGTATCAAAAAAAAAAAAAAAAACCCAAAAAAACAAAGCAACCACATAACTATTGAGCTTCATCTCTGTTCTGGAAAATAAAATCCAAAGTGAAAGCAATTAAGTGGACACTTTGAAATATAGAGCACTGCAGCAATTACAAATCAGGAAGGATAGATTATAGAAATTTCACCCACTATTTACTTAAACATGCTCTTCATATCACCAGCTTTTATTGGCTGCATTTACTTCTGGTATAGAACTGTAAATAAATGAATGACAGATTCTGAGTTTTGAGAAAAGCCAGTGTCTATCGGTTTTGAAAGTAACCCTCTTAGGCTGTGATTGAAATAACCATTAGCATAATTTACCACCCAGCACATTAATTCTGAACTGTGGGAGGAGGATTCTGGGAAGGGATAAAATGTCAGGCTCATCTATTCAGGCTGCAGTAAGGCCCGCCCACTTTGCTTTGTCATTTAAATGCTCAGAAAATACTCATTACCCCAGAAGAAAGGTGTGCAGAGTTATGGCTGTGCAGTCTTTGTCTTAAAGGATGCTCTGTATGATCCAGAATCCTGATGACAACCTTAAGTATTTTCCATAAACCTCAAATTCAAAGCCATCTTCAATATAGTATTTTATGTCAAAGATTAATGGAGAATATCCTGCCATTATGCTTGTTGGATTCATTACACATTCATGACTTTTAATCAGACTCTGGCCTTTGATGTGCAGCTTTCTGTGTCCCTCTGTTAATTACTTCCTTCTTCTTTCCCCATACTAGGTTTTCCAGATTTTGATGACTAAGCACAGTGCTCGTGCCCCTTACCCATTTGTGGAAGTAGAGCTCCTTTTCCAACCCAATATCACCTCTTATATTTTAAGTTTTAGAAAACAAATGAGATTATGAACTTCAAATACCTTTTGTCCCCCTTTTTCTAGTGACTAACCTTTTAGCTACAGCCTGTCACTTCCTGCTGAGTGTATGTATGAAACATGGAGGGGAATTCCAGTCCACTGATTCCTGAGTCCCACGTGCTTTTGGCCAAGCCCAGTCAGGAACCATATGACATCTGTCAGACATTGCTTTTATTGTCTGTGCTAGGAAATGTCTGCGTCGCTGCCTCTCCTGGGCACAAGTGTCACAGCCACTTGGGCAGTACTGAACTGGCCAGGTGTCAGCACAATTGCTGGGCATGGATGCTGCTTCCATGGCTGCCAAGCCCTCTTGGCACTGCCTGCCAGGCACCACACTGGACCGTCTGGTACTGTGGCTTCTGCTATCTCTTTCCATGAGCTTCTAGGAAAGGCGGCACACAGGCTTAAGACTGGAATCTGACCTATTGCACATAGGTCACACCCCCAATCCTACACTCTTTACTGGACTAAGTGCCCCTTTTACTTACTGTGAGTTTTCTGAAATTTGATCATTTCTTAACCAAGGTTCTGTTTTTGCATAGGATTGAGATATGAGTTCTTGGGATCTGGAGATGGTCTGAAGTGAGTAGTAGAATGTATAGGAATCACTGATGCATGAAATAGAGGAAAAGAACAAAGAAATTGTTCCAGGACCTTTTGGGGGGTCGGGGTTCTTTAGAAGACCCCCAAGGAAGACTAAGACATTTATCAAATGTTTCAGAAAGCTAGGAGCAAGGAAGTGCAGAAAGCATAAGCAGCAAGTCAAGATCTAGATTCTAGTCTGATCTACAAGCTTTGATATATAAATTATATCTTGGTCTTTCTTCCAAGGGGAATGGAATGTTAAAAATATAATAATAATGATTTGGAAAGTGAAAAAAAAAGTATGACTTTACAATATATCTTGTTTTGTTCTTGTTTTAAGACAGATGCCCACTCTATAGCCCAGTTCTGTTATTGACCTGTATCCTTCTGCCTCAACTTCCGCGGCTCTGGGAGGTGTGACCGAGCAGGTCTAACTGTGTTTGATGTTTTGATGTGTGTATTTATTGTGAGATGGTTGAATGCAGCTCACCACTATCTATATTCCTTGTACTTTCTGGAATGATTTAGCTAAGCTGAACTTGGATGGAAAGTGCCTAATAGCTTTCAGTTGCCAAAACAGCCTTGTGAGGACTTTCAATGGTGGCCACCACAGACACCATTACTGGGAGGGACTAAGCACATAAAGGTGGGAAGTGATTAACAAAGTGAAAGTCATGTGACTTGGAAGGGATCTTGGTGAAATACTGATGACTCCATAGCAGCTCTACACCGAGGCTCTCCCTTTGTTGACATGCTTGCCTCCAACTCTAGCTATTTCCATTTCAGCTTCAAGAACACTGGAGTAACATACACCCTTCTTCATCTCTGCCAAAATCTCTATTTTTTTCACAACTGAGAACAAAAAAATTACTGGATCCATCAGAGTCAAGTAATTCTCTCAATTGCTTTGCCTGTAGACCAAGTCATTGCCCGAAGAGTACATGCCATCAGTCCTCAGACTCTGCTGCTCAGCTTTTTAATTCTGTAACATCGCCCATCTGTGTGGGGACACACACATCATCATCACTATACTACATTTGTCTTTTTCAACTCACTCTTTCATTCACCTTTTACACATTGTATTATTATTTTGTTGTGTGTTGGGGGTATATGTGCCCGTGTCCTTGCAGAGTCAAGAAGAGCGCGGCAGGCTTCCTGTCTATTACTCCCCACTTCATGACCTGTGGCACACAGAGTTCTTTACTGAACCTGGAGTTAAGCTATGGTTAATTAACCTGTGAGAGTCCTCTTCCTGCTCCCCATAGCACATCATTATTTTTGTGATTAGAGTATGATTACATCATTTCTCCATTCCCTCTCCTCCCACAATCTTACCATACACCCCTCCATGCTTTGTTTCAAATTATTAGCCTCTTTTAAATTAATTGTTGTTACATATAACTATGTTTTCATATATAATATATATTATTTATAAATGTAAATCTACCCTATTCTACTGTATAATGCTACACTTGTTACGTTTTCAAGGCTGGACAGTTGATATTGATAACCAGTTGATGTTTTTTTTCCCTTGGGGATAACTATTTCTTCAATTCTGAGCAATTCTTAGTTGCCTGTGGTTCTTAGCGTAAGGGTTGAGATCCAGTGGGCTGTCTACCATCCACATTGGGTATGCTTACTGTTGTCCCTGTTCAGCTCAGGTTTACATCTTACATCAATGTTCCTCATTCTCTGGCTCTTAAATTCTTTCTGCCCCCTCTTCCAAAATGATCTCTGAGCCTTGGGTGCAGAAGTTGTTTTGTAGATGTAGCTGTTGGGACTGGGCTCCACAACTCTGCATTTTGATCAGTTCTGGTTTTTCTGTGATGCGCTCCATCTGTTGCAAAAAAAAGTTTCCTTAATGAGGGGTGAGACCAACACTTAGATGTCGCTATCAGAACAAATACCAATATCGATGTTAAAAGTTTGTTAATTGATGTTACTGAAGCACCATCCTCAGGTTAGAGGAAGGTATAGTTTTTCCTAAATTTACATATTTGTTGATTGTTTAAAAAGCTGAATTTCACTTTCTATAGTTTTAATGAGAGCTTTAAAGGTGCAAAAGCTCATTATAAAAATGGAGTTAGCTATGTGTGAGCTTGCAAAGATTATTAGAATAATAACTAAGTGCAAACATTTTTTGGAATTAGTTTTAGTCATATTTTTTCCTATTACCTTTTTATATTCTTTAATTTTAGTAGAGATATTAAAATTATGGTATGTAATTTAAAAATCAGACAGATGTTTAATAAAAATGTATCTAGGACTTAGGTTAACATATATTTATAGTTAAATAACCTATTGCTAGATAGGGTAAAAAAGGTAGGATTTTAGGATGAACTCAAATTTAAATTACTATTTATAAAATTCTATTTTCTAAAATCATATTTTTTGTATAGATAAAGTGATTTTGACAATTGAAGTGTTGGAAATGCCAAAATCTTTCACATGTGCCACAAAAGATAGAGTACCAGATTAACCTGATGATATTTAATCTAAGGCTGTTTTCCCTTAGGTGTTAATGAATGTAAATGGGCATTATGGTGCTTTGAACACTATGAATTGGTGAAAAAGAAATTTCTTTATCATATAAGTTTGGAATTGCTTGTATTTTGTAAACATCATTCAGTCAGAGGTTTGTTTTAGGATGTTCTCTGAATCTCACAACAACGGAATCTTTATATGGCCAGTACAATTTCAAAGACTTCTGGCATCTTCATTATGTTTCTCTTAATCCTCAGTATCTAAGAGTTTTAGGGTCCATAGATCAATTAAAGACTAAGTGACAGGAGACAAGGAAGAATTTTACATGAAACCATCCATTGAAGAACAAACAAAACAAAACAAAAAACGCACAAAAAACAAAACAAAAACTATCACCACCACCACCACCAACAAAAACACAACCCAATGTCCAGGGTGATTTTTTACCCTGTCATATGAGAAGTCTGGGGCTCAGTGCTGGGAGCACAGAGCTGAGTTGCAGGATTCTGATTTCATGTCAATACTCAGAGCTCACAACAGCCAGATGATGCAAACATTATTAACATTAGTTCAAAGTAAGAAAAGTGTTTTCATTTTCTCTCTACTTTTCAAATACACACACACACACACACACACACACACACACACACACACACACACACGGCTGCATACGCAGTTGCTTTCATACAAATCTCAAATGTAATTCTTATGATTAATGTGACTGTGAATCAATCACTTTACTTAATTTTCTCACTGTGAAATGGGGATAACCACAGCAACTACTTGCCAGTAATTATTTAAACAATTAAATGAATCAGAGACAGAATTGTGAGTGACATACACTATATGCTCAATACTTGCTTGGTCATATTGATAATTCTAATAGGGAGAATGCATGATTAGATAATACACATATATCTGTATCAAATGATTCTTATGGGGAACTCATAGATATTATCCACACTCACTATATAGTCTTACAGGCGGGATTATGCCTATGTAATAGCTCTCAAGGCTTTTAGAAAGTTCTCAGTTGGCATTAAAAATTATACAAAGAAGAGTTGAGAATGAAAATTATGATACAAGTATATTAACTCAATGGAGTTTACCAGAAAGTTACCTAAGGTAAAGAGCATCTAAGAAGCAGAACCAGCACAGAGGAGCACTACAGTGTCATGGGAACACATGAGGACCAGAGAATATTGGCGTAACATTTCTGTGTCTCTCTGGGGCATGTGGGTAAAAACTAATGAAGTTTCAAAGGAAATGCATTTGGCATTTAATTTCTGTGCTTTAAAAATAATGAAGATAATAAAAATAACATATACCCTATCTCCAACTCTTAATTCTCTTCATTTCATGTTTACCATTCAGTCCTTTAGAACATGATGTTTTCTTCCTAGCTCCATTTCTTCAGAATGTAAAATAAAGCAAAAAAAAAAAAAATTGAAAACATTGAAGCCTAAACACTAGTAATTCATAATTGGAGGAAACATTTCAACTGGACAGTAGCTGACATGCTCACATTGAGGAAACAATATGGTTTTTTCTGTCCTCCTTCCTTCAGGTCTTGGTTTACATTAAATGCTGCTCTTTTAAGTTTCATGGTAATGTTCTTCATCTATCCTTTTTCTATAATTGAAATTCACCTCCAGCTCCTTAACAAAGAATAGTGTGCTCCAGTGGTTGTCTTAGTTACTTTTCTATTGCTGTGATTAAGTAGCTGACAAAAGCAATTTAGGAAAGAAAGAGTTCATTTGGCTCATCCGCTTCATCACAGTGAGAAAGTCTTAGTGGTCCAAGCTAGTCGCATCACAGTCATAGTCAGGGAGCAGAGAAAGAGGAATAGTTTAGTTTGCATGCTTTCTTCTTTGTATTCAGTATGGGTTGCTAGTCCATAAAAACAATGTTACTCATTCTCAAGTCGGCCATTAGTCCTCGATCAGTCTAATCTAGATCACCGGTCATCATTGGCATGCCCAGATGTTTGTCTGATAGGTGATTCCAGATACAGTAGCACTGACAGTAAATCCTCACACTTGTTCATCCTTGTAGATGATAAAACCATGCCGGGAGGCTTGGTAAGGTAGAGAGAGTTGAGACCTGGAGACTTGGTAGGCACACAACTGAGACTTTGGTGACTCCTCACTCACTGGCAGACTATTGGCCTGGAACACCATGCTACTCACATAAAAGAAATGTGTCTTATAGTCACATAGACCCAAAACAGAGTTCTCCATGCTAATGAGGTACCTAGAGGCCCAGAGGGCTTTGCCAGTAAGCTTTCCTTCCCAGATACTCCTCCCTGCAAAAGGGGTTTAATCCCAGGCCCACCCTGAGAAGTTTTATGTTATGCATCAATTTCCCACCAAGAACAACCAATACACTGTTTAGCAACATGGACTGTCTCTTTCATCAAGATCCTTGTGGGGAGCCGTGGAGAAGGAATTCAACTACAGAACTACAGCTAATTCTCCTGTAGAAGGCCTCTCTGTGCTCCCAGCCACAATTGCCACCAAGCCTGTCTCCACCAAGCTAAGGACAATCACTGCTGAGACAAATCAGAGCTCCTCTTTTCCCCAACCCTAAGCTACATGCTGTCCTCAGCCCATGACCCCTCCTCCACTCTGTTCTCAGCTTTTCCACAACTCCCAGCAGAGCCTGGATGTCCAAGAGTTTGAGAACACCAAGGCCCCAGCCTTGTTGCAGGCCCAGGGACCCCTAAACCAGGTCCAGCTTCCCACATCTCAGACTGAGCTTTTCCACCCCAGGAGCTGTGTCTTGGTGCTTCTGAATAGCCCAGGACCTGTCCTAACAGCTGCATGGGATAAGCACAGTCAAACTTCCCATGATTCCCTGCCCAGGAGCGGAGCAAACACATACCCACATATCCTTGTTGTTGTTATTAATCCTTTAATTATTATTATGTGTTAAGATAGTCATCTAGTTCTGTTTGATTATTGTTTAAATGTTGACAACTTTGAAATCAATGTCTTTATTCTTAGTTTCTCTGTGGGATTAACATAAACTTTTTCCAGAAAATTCAGTTTTATGTATTTGTATGTTAAGAAACCTCTTCAATTATGTTCATATTGCTGAAGACACATAACTGACAGGATCCATCATGGATCTGACCTGAAAGGCATCTTTCTTAGAGCTAGCTTTCATGTGGAAGGTACAATGTAATCCTCCAAGGGAAGGAAACAAACAATAGTCTTATGTAGCTATTATTCCTGTGAACCTTAACAACCACCATCATTGAATGGTAACCCTAAAGGTGCCATAGTGGAACACCATTTTAGCAGTAACCAACAGCTCTTTAATTAGACTTAAGGCATCACCAAAAAGAAGGAAATCATGCCTTATACTGGAAACCTACCCAACTACCCAGGGTGATAAGGACACAGTTCTTGGAGGATAAGCTTTGAGTGGCACCTTACTAAACCAGTATAATGTCTAACTTCATGCTAAATGATTATCCTTGTATCTACAGATAGGTTATAGCTCTCATTCCTCAATGAAAAATGGCCTTTTGTTTTTTTGAAATGGGAAGAGACCATTATAGAAAACCACAATTGATCGAAATGTGGTATCAAGTTTCAATTACTATATCTGCTACATAGCCCTTGCAGATAAGGCTTGGGGGCACATCACGAAAGAAGGTGAGGGGAGAAATTTTAAGAACCAGAGTACCAGAAAATCTTATGTAGAAACACATCTCCTAGAAATGTCAGGGAAACTATTGCTATGAAGTTTATATAAAATGGCTGATTAAACAAGACACCAAACAAGAATGGTATCAATAGACATGATTACATGAAAGGGGAGCGCCAAGCCCAAACAAGGTACTATAGGCAACCAAGGAATTTTGAGAGCTGGAGCAATAGACTTCTCTAAGGAAACGTCTCCAATTGGTTATCCAATATCAATTCTGAAGTCGTACAAATATAAGAAACATTATGGGAACAGAACACAGGGACTTGTACTTACATATTTAAGAATATGCATTATATATATATATATATATATATATATATATATGTCAGCAAATTAAGAAAAAGAGCCTATTGATCTGAGAGAAAGCAAGTGAATGGGATACAAGAGTTGAAGGAAGGAAAAGAAAAAGATAAAATGATATGATTAATGTGATCATACTTTGATTTTGAATAATAAAAATTTGAAATTAATAAACTCTGTTAAATAAAACTCTCAAAAGAAATGGCTATTCTGATTTCTCTTTGCACCTTTCTGATTTAAACAGCATTGCTGATAAAAGTAAGCACTGAGAAGGCCTGGATTAAATATTAAATAAATGAATCTCTTAACTTCTTATAGAAAACAAGAACAGATACTTTATATTCCTAGCTAAATTATTAAGCTAAATTATTGACCATAAGTTTATTAATATCAAGAATAAATTCCTCATGCATTGGAACACTTCCATCCTTATTTACAAGGTGTAGCATCAGATCTGTTTTCTGCAAGGTCTGTCTTCAACACTTTCTCAGAGTGTAATTCATTATCCTTTTTTATGGGTTTATATTAATTAGTTTTTATGGAAGTATTTATAACTATAATCAGCCTATCACTCAAAAAATCAGCTAGTGCAGTTAAAGGGACAGCGCTTCCTCTAAAGTCAGGCTTCTACGTTTCTTCTTTGCTTTGGATACTGATTCATGAAACTTGACATGATCCATGCCTGTCAAGCATTAAAGTGTGGCCATGCTTGGTATTACAAAGAATTATATAAGGTCAAATATCAGAAAAAGAGAGATAGTATGGATAAATAAATTATTCAATTTAGGAAAATGTGACTATATTTGTTCATTTGATTCTGGTCATGAACACTATATTTAATGCTGAACATGACAAGTTTAGTCTATGATTCCAAGCACTAAAAAGGCTGAAGCAAGGTCATTTCTGTGATTTCTGACAATAACCTTAGCTACAAAGTGAGACCCTGTCTTAGAAATCCTAAAAAGAAGAAAGTAGAGGAAGAAACAAGTGTTTAAGTGGCAATCAACTTACAGATGATTTTGTCTATCTCTGCTCTACAGATTCCTAACTCTAAGCCAATGAAGTTGTTACCAGTGTCTTTGTCTTGGGAAATGATGAAATTGAATAAGAAATGAAACAAACTGAGTGTGTGGGTATTGGTGCTTCAGTGACAGGACAATGGCCTGGTTGCATCGCTGTTGCTGCGATAAAATAATCTGGCAAAGCATTTTATAGAAAGGCTTTATTTGGCCTACAGTTTCAGGTCATAGTTCATAGAATTAAGAACACTGAGAATGAATTAATGAATGAATCTCTTTCTATGCTCTAGTATAATTTAAGACCTAAAGCCTGAGGAATGGAGTCACACATTGTCAGCCTGCATTTTCCTGCATGATTTGTTAATCAATGAAATCAGTGTCCCACAGGCATGCGCAGAGGCCCGACCTGACCTAAGTAACCATTCATTGAGACTTGCAGGTGATTCTAGAGTGTGTCTGTTTCACAATCACAACTAACCATTCCAGAGAGAATTGTAGACAGATGAATTCAGAGAGATTGGAGGACTAAAGAACCCTTTGAGTAAATACATGTTAATAGAATCAAACACTAAGAGGGAATTATTAAATATGATAAAGATAAACGACTTTTGGATAATTCTGTTTAGATAAGCTGGGAAACATCTGCTTATGTAGTTAGCCGAGCTCGGTAACTAGCATTGGAAGGGTCGTACGGAGAACTAGCATTGGAAGGGTCGTAGGGCGATGAGGAAAGGGAGCAGCAAAGGCACTCAGCCCCGCAAGGGCGGCGCTAGGGCATGAAGCGGAGGCACTGCAGAGTAAGCCGGGCGAAGGAAGATTTCTACACTCCTCTCATCATTTTGCTCTCATGTTAGTTTCAGAAATGATGTTACATTGGAGGACTTATTTGATTATGAATGGAAACCAGGAGAGGCTGAGATATGTGGATGGATGAATGAAGAAGATCCTTGAAGTTGTTGAAAGTTATTGAAATCTGAGGTAGAGGACACTCATTCCAGTAAGAATGACAAAGTATGAAATGCTTGGAGCATGTGGAGAAAGAAGAAATAAAGAAGGTTGGGTAGATGAGGAAGTCAGCTTCTCTAGGGTCAAAACCAAAGTCCCAGCCTTCGGATCTGTTGGTTCTGATTATACCTCATTAAAGTTCAGGACGAGAGGCTCTTAGTGATGCTGAGGCATACATCTCGGGTGAGCAGGGTTAAGACAGATGCAGATGTGATGAACCGTTCTGGTGGAGAGGCCAACTCAGTAGACCAAAGTCTCTAAATTCCTCCATATTTCAAAGGAAGATCTTCTTTTAAATACACTTCTTAAATATAGTCTTTGAGTTTTGTAATTCACCGCATGCTAAAGATGTTTTTATATGCTTTAAAAGTGTGACCAAACACAAACACTTTAGCATATCGATGGTTAACCTTTATTAACAACTTGACTAGAAGAGAGTATGGAAGCGTACCAGTAGAAAGAATGAAGGCATTTTGTATGAAAGTTGTTCTAACTTAGGGTGACTACCCTGAATGTGGGAAATACCATCACATGGCTTGAAATCCTGTGCTGAACATAAACAAGAAAATGAGATGAACACTAGAATTCATCTATCTGCTTTCTGACGACAGAAGCAATGTGACCTGCTGTGTCTGTGCCTGCCATGGAACCTTCCCTGCTGTAGTTACTGTGGTGCTTCTTCAACCGTGAGTTAAAAGAACTACTTCCTTTCTGTAGTCTCTCTTGTTTGCTATTTTATTACAGTTATTAGGAACATAAGTATACATAAAATTTATATCATGGAGTGGGACCATAGCTGGATTAAACCAGACCATATTGTTTCTAGAACTTTGAGACTGGTTTTTTGGAAGAATGTGGAAGCCATATGGTGTTATGAGTCAAGCTTTAGTGGATCTTTTGCACTTTTTATGCCTATAAAACAAGCACTATGCAGTTGGTGTTAGCCGTTTTGCTTCTAGCTTGAGATATACTTTGTCTCCACAATTGTCCTTTCTGTCCTTTAGTGGTTGAATCTGGGAAAGCATTTTCCTAAGCAGTGTAGACATCTGGGGGACTAGGATTCCAAGAGAAATATAGACTGTGGAGGTACAACTCATGGAAATTTAAAGGGTAATGAGGGCTCTATTTTTAATTGGAAAGATATATTTTGGGATGATAAAATTTCTGGCTTTAATTTGTTCATGTCCTAAAAGCTTGAGTAATGCTGAAATCAAAAGTAATTGATAAATTTGTTTGGTCATGGAATTCCAAAACAAATTATCATTCAGGCTATGGAATGACTACTAACTATTGTTCTTATTCAGATATACCGAGAAACATAGAGAAGGAAGATGAAAGCTATGTAGTGTGGTAAAGTAAGGGACATGGACAAAGTCAAGGGTGAAGAACGAGAGTACAGACAAAGCACCTGGAACTGTTGAAGTGATTGTACTGGCTAGTTTTGTGTGTCAACTTGACACAAGCTGAAGTTATCACAGAGAAAGGAGTTTCAGTTGAGAAAATGCCTCCAGGAGATCCAGGTATAAGACATTTTCTCAATTAGTGATCAAGGGGGGAGGGCCCCTTCTGGGTGGTAACATCAGTGGGCTGGTAGTCTTGGGTTCTATAAGAAAAGAAACTGAGCAAGCCAGGAGAAGCAAGCCAGTAAGTAACATCCCTCCATGGCCTCTGCATCAGCTCCTGCTTCCTGACCTGCTTGAGTTCCAGTCCTGACTTCCTTTCGTGATGAACAGCAGCATGGAAGTGTAAGCTCAATAAACCCTTTCCTCTCCAACTTGCTTCTTGGTCATGATGTTTGTGCAGGAATAGAAACCCTGACTAAGACAGTGATCAATGTCATTACAGCCAACATCACACTCTATGCTGGGGCAATAGAAAAGGTGCCCTGAACACCTCTAACTTGTGAAAATGCAAATTCTCTTAAAAGTAGAGAGTCCCAGTGAGTGTAGAATGCCTGAGATGAACTATTCGCCTCCCCCTGAAGTGCTTGAAAGCAACTGCTTTCTCAGATTCAACTACCAAGGTTCACAGAAAGGACAATTGTGAAGACAAAGTGTATCTCAAGCTGGTAACAAAATCTACATGGTACTTGTTTTCTAGGCATAAAAAATGCAAAAGCAATTGTGTCACAAAGGCTTGCACCATGGTTCCTGAAAGCCAGTGAAGTCAAGCAATGGGAAGCAGAGTCAGATTCCCACAAAAGAGCACTGAGAACATCATGTAAAGCTGGGAAAGTGAGACCTAAGTTGCAATGGAGACCCAGGTGGCTGTGTATTTCAGAGCCATAATATTCTGATGAGGAAAGCTGCAGGCATAGAGAACAGACAGCCTGACAAAGAGACTGTGTACGCTCCAATAGTTACTTGATAAGCTTTCATTCTTCCCCTTTGTAACAGAAATAATCATTCTGCACCTCTTGCATGTTGGAAGGAACTATGTAACTTGCTCATTTGTATTATATTGCAGGCTCATGGTTAAGATATTGCCCTAAGTCTCAAAAAAAAAAAAAAAAAAACTTTATAATTTTGAAAAGAATCTAGATTGTTAAAGAGTATTGTGACTTTTTGAGACTGACTTAAAGGGATTTTGCATTATCATATGAAAAGAAAACCTTAGGGATCAACAATGAATGGAATGTTATGATTTGATATGATGTATCAAGTTGGAAATGGGTGAAATCGTGATGATACAGCTTTATTGTCAACATGACAGATTTAAAATCAGGGTATACACACACACACATGCACACACACATGCACACACACACACACGCACACACACACACACACACATACACACACACACACACACACACACACACACACACACACACACACACACACACACACGTGTGTGTCTATGAGTATATTTCCAAAAAAAGTTTAATTGAAGAGGGAAAATCTTGAATAAAAATAGAAATAAAGAAATCTAGTTGTATACTGTTAGTCCTTGCTAGTCTTCTGTCTGAACTGGTTCATATTATCCCATATGCTAGCATCCAATACTGAGTGAAAAACAGAAAGCCAGCCTGACACCAGCATTCAGCTCTCTGCTCTCAGAGTGCAGACACAGGCTTACCAAAAGCTTCCCACACTCTTTCCCATTACTCTCCTGCAATGGACGGTTTTTTTCTTAAATAGCTGGTCCAAAGAAGTTTTTTTTTTTTTTCTTAACTTTCTTTTCTCAGGCATTTTGTCACAGTCGTGGGAAACAATGAATACAACTGAGATGCACAGTGTGCACCTGTTTTGTTCAGGGATCTGTGGTTTGAATATAGTTGAGATCAGACATGTGGGTTCTGTATGTACTTTCAATGAAAATTTTGGACCACAAGGCTTTTATAAGCTCTCTTCAATTTGCAACCTTTTGCACTTAAATCGTCACACATCACTGCTGAGAGGATTAATTGTGCTCCAGTGTAAGTCCCAATGTTGGAGGGTTCCTAAAGTTTACCCCTGCTTTCTATTTATCTTCACCATATGCATGTTTTCTCCATCCTTCTACAGTAATAACAAAATTAGCATCAGTATAGCAGATCTCCTGAGTTTTGTGAGATCCTCTAGTGAGCCATTAGAAAGCTACAATGCGGCCTCAGGGATAGCCTTACCAAAATTAACATTACTACTACCTTTAAGGAAGTATTTGTCTTTTATAACTTAATAATTTACTTATTATTAATTTATGTATGGATTGCCCACCAGGGTCTAGGCACTGTACTATGACCAGAATACAAAAATGAAACTACGTACACATTCACCATGAACTACAGAGGAAAGACATTAGAGAAAAAAGTATAATTTCTAATATTCAGATAAGATAAAGATACTTTGGACGGTGGTTTCCCCTCTCCATACAGATTATTACTTTTTAGAGAGTTCGTGGGATAATCTGGATAAACAAATATCAAATTCAAAGTTCTCCAGGACATTCATGAGTTTTGCATATTATTTTTAATAGAAAGACATAAACTTGCTGGATAATGAGTGAGAAAAGTTTGTTAGCATTGAAGTCAGATCTTAGATTGTATAATATATAAATAAACCAACTCAAGAGTTTTTATTGTATTGGTTTGTTTAGTGTGAACATTTATATATACATGAGTATATGTGTGTGTGTATGTATGTGTGTGTATATGTGCATTTGTGTGTGTTTGAGTACACATGTGTGTGTGTGTGTGTGTGTGTGTGTGTGTGTGTGTGAATTTGGTTCTTTCATTAATTTTTGTGACCATTAATCTTTATTTTCCAGTAATCTGGATTTAGAGTAAACCAGAAGCCATACTTTTGGGTGTATCATTGATTGCATGTTTAGAGATTTTAGTGGGAGAGGGAAGACATATCATTGGTGAGATAAAACCAACCCAAGGCCTAATGTCCTGGGCTGAAAGAGAAAGAAAGAAAGTAAGAAAGAAAGAAAGAAAGAAAGAAAGAAAGAAAGAAAGAAAGAAAGAAAGAAAGAAAGGAAGAAAGAAAGAAAAGAGAGAAAAGAAAGATCAGAAAAGATAAAACCAGTTGCCTAGCATTATTCAGTGCTTTCTGCTTCCTGACTGCCTATCTGTCAGTAGTCCTATCCACATGCTCCTACCCAAATGAATTCCACACGATGATTAGCTACACTCTTTCAAACCATGAACTAACATAAATTCTCTATTCTTAAGTCATTCTTGTCAAGTTCTTGGTTACAGCAGGAGGAAAACAATTGACAGCTCTCACTGGAAGTGACAATTCTCTGTTTGGCGATTTTTTACTTAAGTCTCCTTGCGATCATTAGTGCTTTATTGTGGCACTTTAGTTATGTTTATTAACTACTAATAATTTCTACCATATTAACGTCAGTACCTTTCTTAGGACTGGATAGATGGCTCAGTGGTTAAGAGCACTGGCTAATCTCTCAGATGATCAGTGAGTCCTTCATTTGCACCCATATGATGGCTTACAACCATCCATAATTCTAGTTCCAGGGGATCTGACATTCTTTTCTAGCCTTTAAGGGCACCAGACATAGAAATGGTGCACATCTGTATCTGCAGCAAAACACCCATACACATAAAATATAAAAATAATTGTAAAAATTTTTAGTATTTGATACAAATAACACACAAAGACTGTAACACATTTCAACTACATTTTTTTACAGAAACTAAGATGACTTGAGTTTGTCTTGTACCATAAAATTATAATAATATTTTCAAAATCTCTATGGCAAACATTTTCCATCAAATTGAAAGCAATTAAGGGATATATGAATAGTATACACAAGATAATCTAAAAGATTCACATTGAGTTACTGTCTTGTTTAAATACTTCTTGATATAGACACCCATTAATGACATTCCTCTTTCTTCAAGCACCTGTTCCTGGTAAAAAACAAGGGCTGTATTGATTGGCTGTAATTTATCTTCTCTCAGGATTTTTGTCTTGACAGTGTGAGAAGATTAATTGGAATTAATGGCATTTGCACAGCTAATTAAAGTCACTCTTCTTAAAGTCAAATCAATTCCTTTAATCAGGGGAGTGACAGCACTTTGCTTACTTGGGCTGCTCTGCATGTAAACATTCCCTGGATGAGTCGGAAGCTCCACAAGCATTGGGCATAGTGTACAGTAACTATCCGGCTTTCCAGGAAGATAGTAATTCATAAAACATCATTTACTCATATACATATATAATGTTTTAATTAAAAACATCTAATTTACAGATTTTTTTTACAGCTATTCCATTTCTTTCTACAGTTCCTCACAGTGGTTGAAGCAGATGCATAAATAAATAAGGATAATAATTAGAGGGTGTGCACATCATACAGGAGGAGGATTCATAACTACTCACTAATGTAGGCATAAAAGTAATCTTCTGTTTATATCCTCAGAATTGTTATATACATGCATAGGAAATTTCTCACTAAACACTGATTAACACAGTCAAAATGGTATTCTATGAGAAAATTTGGACATATACAATCCTGTGCAAATTGATATTACTATCAATATAATGATAATAACATAATGTCAGACCTCACATTCTCAATGTGGGGAGAAAAGGGAATATTTCAGTTTATAGCTTGAAGTCATCACTGAAGGAAGTCAGAGCTGGTAGCTAGAAGCAAGAACCAAAGCAGATCTCATGGAGAAGTGCTGCTTACTAGAATACTCAGCCTGCTTTCTTATACCCTCAGGGACTGAATGTCCAGGGGTGTCACCACCAACAATGATCCCAGTTTTCTCACATAAATGATCAACCAAGCCTCAACTTCTCTCCAAGATATCTGCATAACTTCAAAATCAGTGAAGCTGAAGATTTCTGAGTTTCCAAACACTACCAAGTTTGACAGCAGCCTTGGTCCTTTCTGGACCACGGATTCTGTGTGATGACTCTGAGAAGGAAACACTCCAAGGAGATTTCACCTCAATGATGCTGGTCACATCTTAATCACAATTGATTTTTCAGCTCAGGATCAACTGTTCCAGAAAAGCAAAAGTTTCACTTTAGTAGTTCTGATCTCTTAATAACAGCTTATTTTCCTGCCCCAGCTGGCCTGACCTGTAGATACTTAACTCAAAATATTATTTGAGTGGTCTTGTTGGAGCCTTAGTTTTTTTCCTGAGATTCCATGAGCCACTCTGCCATTATTTGCATTACTCTCATCAATCTTAGCTTCCAAGATGCCAGACTTGCCCATTAAATTCTGAGCACCCAATGGTCTTTCCAGGTCAAAGTTCAAATGGCACTGCAATCCCCCAAACCATGGTCAGATTTTTCTGAGCAATACTTAAGCCTGGTACCAACTTCTCTTTGACATAGGGTACCTATAGCTGTGATAAAACACCATGACCAAAAGCTGTTTATGGAGCAAAGCTTTATTTAAGCTTATATTTCTAGGGAGCAGGCCATTGCTGAAGAAAATCAGGGCAGGAATTAAAGACAGAAACTGGCAGTCAGGAACTGATGCAGCCTACTTACTGGCTTGCTCCTCAGGGCTTGCTCAGTCTGTTTTCTTATACATCCCAGGACCACATGCCCAGGAATGGACCACTCAAATCATGTGGGCACTCCCACATAAATCTTCAGTCAAAAAAATGTCCTAAAGGCCAATCATCTAGAGACACTTTCTGGATCAAGTTCCTTCTTCCCATATGACCATATGCTGTGTTAAGTTAACAGAAAACTTGCAGGAGAAACATTAAAACAAGCTTCTAAAAGGCAAAGGACACTGTCAATAGTACAAACTGCAACCAACAGATTTGGTAAAGAAAAGATCTTTACCAATCCGATAGAGGGCTAATATCCAATATATACAAGGAACTCAAGAAGTTAGACTCTAGAGAACCAAAATAAATCTATTAAAAATGGGGTACAGAGCTAAACAAAGAATCTCAACTGAGGAATCTAGAATGACTGAGAAGTACCTAAAGAAATGTTCAGCATCCTTAGTCATCAGGGAAAGGCAAATCAAGATGACCCTGAGATTCTACCTCACACCAGTCAGATTGGCTAAGATAAAAATCTCAGGTGACAGCAGATGCTGGCTAAGATGTGGAGATTGCTGGTGGAATTGCAATATGGTTCAACCACAACAGTCTGGTGGTTCCTCAGAAAATTGGACATAGTACTACCTGAGGACCTAGCTATACCACTCCTTGGCATATACCCAAAAAATGCTCCAACATATAACAAGAAAACATGCTCCACTATGTTCACAGCAGCCTTATTTATAATAGCCAGAAGCTGGAAACAACCAAGATGTCCCTTAACAGAGGAATAGATACAGAAAATGTGGTACATTTACACAATGGAGTACTACTCAGCTATTAAAAACAATGACTTCATGAAATTCTCAAGCAAATGGATGGAACTTGAAAATATCATCCTGAGTGAGGTAACCCAGTCACAAAAGAATACACATGGTATACACTCACTGATAAGTAGATATTAAGCAAAAAGCTTGGAATACCCATGATACAATTCACAG
The DNA here is from genome assembly GCA_028551405.1 of Uromys caudimaculatus. Lineage (NCBI taxonomy): Eukaryota > Metazoa > Chordata > Mammalia > Rodentia > Muridae > Uromys > Uromys caudimaculatus. The sequence continues at coordinate 42,857,800 of CM052702.1, read as the reverse complement.
ACCATATGAAGCTCAAAAAGAAGTAAGACCAAAGTGTGGATGCTTCAGTCCTTAGAAGGAGAAAGAAAATACTCAGAGGAGGTAGAGGGTAGGAGGGACTTGGAAGGGAGAGGAAAAGGGGGAGGGGAAAAATGGGACAGGATCAAGTATGATCCTGGGATGATAGAGGGTCAGGAAATTGAACAGAGGTGTGTAGCAATGGGGGATGGGGAACGGGGCGGGGTAACCACCAGAAAGTCCCAGATGCTAGGAAAGCAAGAGGCTCCCAGGACCCAACAGGGATGACACTAGCTGAAATACCCAACAAAGGGGAGGGAGAACCTGTAGAGACCATATCCAGAGGTTAGGCAAGGCCCCTAATTGGGGGATGAGGCCACCCACTCATTCTCCAAATTTTTAACCCAGAATGGCTCCTGTCTAAAGCAAATACAAGGACAAAGTGTGGAGCAGAGACTGAAGGAAAGGCCATCCAGAGACTGCCCCACCTTGGGATGCATCCCATATACAGACACCAAACCCAGACACTACTGAGTGTGCGAAGTGCTTGCTGACAGGAGCCTGATATAGCTGTCTCCTGAGAGGCTCTGCCAGAGCCTGACAAACACAGAAGTGGATACTCGCAGCCAATCTTTGGACTGAGCATGAGGACCCCAATGGAGGAGTTAAAGAAAGGACTGAAGGAGCTGAAGGGGTTTGTAACCCCATAAGAAGAAGAACAATATCAACCCAACCAGACCCCCAGAGCTCCCAGGGACTAAACCACCAATTAAAGAATACACAGGGAGGGACCCATGGCTCCAGCTGAGTATGTAGCAGAGGATGGCTTTATTTGGCATCAATGGGAGGAGAGGCCCTTGGTCTTGTGAAGGCTGGGTGCCCCAGTGTGTGGGAATGCCAGGGAGGTAAGGTGGGAGAGGGTGGGTGGCTGGGTGGAGGAGCATCCTTATGGAAGCAGGAGGAAGGGGATGATACAGGGAGTTTGCAGAGGGAAAACAAGGAAAGGGGATAACATTTGAAATGTAAATAAACAAAATATCCAATAAAACAAAACAACAAAAAGAAAGAAAAACATCATTTAAAGCATACCTTTGAAGACAATTAATTGTTAAAATATATCCAGATGTGTAAGCTAATTTATAATATGCCTGTTAACATATGTCTTTACAGTTTGAATAAATAGTTTTGAGTTACATCAGTCACAAGGATGCAGTTTGCGAAATTATCTCAGAGTGTGTACACTCAGGTAATGACTCCTGGGTTTTAGTAGAATGTCAGAAGCTATCTCTGTATTCCTTCCTTATTTCTTACTTTTTCTTACTCTATAAAGGAAATGGTTATCTTGACTACTTAGAAAAATGATTTGGCTTGGATGTTTTATTTTACAACTATAATATGTATTTTTAATTAGGTAAAATTACACATATTCATCAAGTAAAAATATTTTGAAGCATATGTATGAATGTTTATAGTTGTCCAATTGACAGAGACCAAATTTTACTGTATTACCATAAGATTTTGCTATATATTCTTTCTGTTGCTAAAGTTATTTGTAATTCCTCACTACTTTTGCAAACATATATTTTATTGATTATAGCATATTATTATGTAAGTATACTAGAAAGAAGTTATGTATTCAATTATTTAGTTCTTACTTTTGCCCATTCTGTTGCTTATTTATCCTCTTTTTTCATCAGCTCCCAGATTTTACCATTAGTATATTCCATTTCATAATGTATTTTTCTTTTATTTATTCATAGAGCTTTTGAATTATGCATGGCAAACTATGAATTTACCTGGCAGATTAGCAAAAGGCTACTAGAGTCTCTGGCTGTGTTACCCACACATTAGAAGATAGAAGTTGTCAAAGACCTCTTGTCTCAGGGTTCAAGAACTGAATAATATAGATGTCAAGTACTAATTGATTTGAATGCTAAAGCCTTTGATTAAAGAAGTGGATCTGTAATGGAGATACTTGCCAATTCACAACTGACGGAAGAACACATGAAGTTACGGGCTCAGTGCATTGCCAACAGCGTGTTAATGTCAAGGATGTGCTTCCTTGCACACCTGATTTCCAAGGGATACAGTGGGGTTCTAGTGGTTACACTTAATATTCTTGTGGGTGAGCAGAGTGAGGAACTTGGAGGTGTTTGCTGCTCAGTTACCAATTTTCAGTTGATAAGAATTATGAAATGGCATGATTTAGGAGCAGGGAACTGATGATGCCTGATCACCAGGCCACATAATCATGAATTTTCAGTAGGAATTACATGGACCCTTTATGTGTGCTGATGATACAGGATACCCATGCAGAAACCTAGCAAAGGCAGAATAAAAAGGCCTGGCAAGACACTAAGAGCCTTTGCTTAGAGCTTTTCCAAGTGAAGTTATTACATGTAAGACCCTTGGGAGAATTGTTTTATGCTGATCAATAAAGTCATAAGGCTGTAGTTGTAATCAAGCTATCAAAGGGCTAAACACAGAGATTTACCTAAAACACCTTGCTGGTGGTGTTGCTCAGTGGTCAAGCACTTGCTTAGCACTTATGTAGCCTTGACTTTGATCTCTGACACTCCAAGATAAATAGATGAACTGGCAATTTAAAATACAATTTAATTTAAAAACATGCATTTTTTCTGTTTGCAGGAAACCACACTTATTATAAAACTCCACATACCTAAATGTAATGTTCTTCACATTTTATTTCAGTTCTAAAGGCCAGAACAAAATTTATCAACATTTATTACTGTTGCTTTGCCAGTTTTTGGTTAACTCCAAGTTTTTCTCTTAGATCATAAACTAGAAAGACTACGTATGTGCAGCTCTGGCCCCCATCTGGCTCTGTGTGGCAGAAGAGGGGAGTTTACCATGATTTTCTTCTAATAATCTGAAGGTATGGGTAGGATGTCACTTCATTGCTTATTGGCTGTAGCTATTCATTTGCAGGAAACATTGCTTGAGAATCATATACACATAGCCTTTTAAACCATACACTTAACCACAGATAATCTCTCCCTTGCCTCTTCCTATAAAATCCCTTTTGTTAGCATGGGAAGTCAGAAGGAGGGACTGGGAGAAAAAGGGGGAGGGAGAAGCTGCAATTGAGATCTAAAGTATATAAATTAATAATAATAATAGTAATAATAATAATAATAATAATATAGTTCAGGAATAAAGAAAACCCTTTTTAATGATGTGTTTTTGTATGACCTGTTGACTTTTACATCTATTTGTGTTTTTTACTGGAAACTATAATCCCTAAAAAAGATAAATAATTTCAGAAAGAGTGCCCTATGCAGAGATTTGTAGAGTCTAGATTGCTTCCACTTTTTACTGCATGGGGATAGAGCTTTCTATCTGTTTTAGTGTGTCAAAAGCTGGCTGAGTGAGTACGGAGCCCTACTCATCTCTATTACAATTTATGTACTGAAGCAAACTGTTATTAAATTATTTAATGGAAAAATTGCAGAAATCTTACAGATAATACTATGCTGATGATACTTTCAAGTATCTTTAATGGGATATATAGATAGAATGTTCAGGTCAAATTAAGAAGCACTGGGAATTTAATGTACCTGGAATTAGAAGGTTGCTACAGATATCATTCTTATCTCTAATTATAAACATATCATCACTTAAATTTCGTTCCACACTGGGCACATCAAACAACATGGATAAGACTTCTGAAACCATGGTGCTAGGGTGATTTGTCAGTCAGTAAAATGTTGACTATGCAAACATGAAGACCTGAGTTCATGGCCCCAGCACCCATGTAAAAGGCCATATGCAGTGCATGGGCCTATTATCTCAGGACTGGGAAGTTTGAGACAAAAATGATATTTGGGATTTTTGTCCAGCCAGACTAGATGAATCAGTGAGCTCTCAGTTCAGTGAGGGACTCTGTCTCAAAAAAACGAAATAAAACTGAAAAAACAACCAAATAAACAAAAATCATAAGGTAGAAAGTGGTTCAGAAGACACTCTTCAATCAGTTCTGGTCCTTACATCCATGTCTATATGTATACATGTTCAATAGTATAAATATATACATGCATGAACACACAGATATTGGTATTAAGAGTCAGGATAAAAACTAAATTGAATGATACAAGATCAAATTTCTAATTTCCTTCACTTCTAGTGAGTACTCCAATGTTGAAAAAGAACTTGTATTGAAGGAATGATTTTATTCACAGAGACCAAGAAGGAAACATTCAGAGTTCCCCAAATCATGCTTTAGTGGTTTCACAAGTGTTGACTCTTATTATTAAAAATATTGATCCTCCAGTGTTGTGAGCTAATAAACACAAGCAAATATCAAGGCGTAGTCATGGCGTGGTATAAATATGGATTTTATAGTCAGAATGCACTGTGACAGAATAACTTCACATCTCCTGGGGGAATGTGATCATTTCCTTTCAAGAAGTAGGAGGAATAGTACTCACCTTCAGGTGTACTTTAAAATAATGAGGTACATAGATGTGCACCTTCCAATACTGACCATACCAGAATCTGAGCATTTACACTGCATTTTCTTTCTTAAGGAAGGTAATTGGGAGCTCCTAATGGATTGGCACAAGGAAATTAATTAAAGCCACTCTTGCATTTGGAGTTTTAAAATATTACTGCCAAATGTAGTAATCAGAAAATACTAGAAGGGATGGCTTAGGTGGTGTGTGGGAGCTGGCAAAGATAGACGAGCGAAGACATGAAGGGTTGGAATTAGGAAGCTGCATTAAGACAAGGCAAAGAAGGCAGTGTTTCCTACTTGGCTTGAGCTTAACCCAAAGCTGAAATTGGCATCTTTATAATTATTTCAATTATTGTTGTAGAATAACTTGTAATACCAACATAAATTTTCTTCTGACTTCCATCATTTATATGTGGTATAAAATGTTTCATCCTCAGAAAATAGTGACCCACCATTTTCCTGGTAAAATAATTTCTCCCATTCACATCTTTTGTAGATATTTATATCAAATTATAAGCAGTTCCAGGGAAGAATTAGTATCTCCTTCCTTGTGAAGCAGAAAGTTGTCTTGTCAAGGAAGTTTCCTAGGAGACTCCACATGAACTGTCTGCTCACCTTTCTTTGTCTGATTCTTCACGATTTTCTGCTTCTTTCAACAGAGTGGTTTTTATTTTTTCTCACTTAGACCATGTTTTCCTTACATAAGACTTTCCTCTAGTTTCCCTCCAGCTTTCCCATTAAAGGAACCTAAGCCATGATATTCTCACCTACAGGCACATTTGTCTCAGAGGACAGAGCTATGTATATATACAGAATCCACCGTGGCAGCGCCCGTTATGATTTACTTTGCTGCTGTTAAGGCTTCAGCATCTTGACCCAGTCTTTGTAATTCTTATATTCCAATACCAATCTACATTGAATATATTTCCTATGAACACTCCAAGAAAGTTTTCAGGCATAATGCTTTCTGTCTCCTCTGATCATTGAGGGTTTATTACCATTCGCGTGTCCCTAGAGATATACTAGTCTGTGTTTCTTTGAGTAGAATTACATTTTGTCATTTTTCACTCAGAGTTCTGAGAGTTTCCCAGCTATTTCAGTGGTGTTTGTCTCAATCACAGCATTTCAAGTTTTGGATTTAATATTTCTTGAAGATTCCAAGTGCATTTTCCGTACTAGCTGAAAGCAGACCAGTGAGCACACTGCCTGTGCCCTTTCTCCTAGGCGCTGTACTGCACTCCCACCACCTTCATAGCCATCAAGTATTTTAGCTAAGATTGGCTTCGACTTTAATATTATATGAACAGAAATTGAATATGAAATGAACAGGACAAATGAAAACATGAAAGTCAGGGTAGGTTACACATATAAAGTGTTACTTCAGTAAGACAGTACCTCTAGGGCTTCCTCATTCTCAATTTGGAAGGCAGATATATAAAGCTTGTGAAATTCTTTTCAATAATTTCTTAAAGGTCACTGACAATTTGTTATTTTTAAATCAATGGGATGCCATTCTATCATTGTGCTGTATATTGTTATTTTGTGCTTAATAAATAAAACCAAATATCTACCACTCAAAAATTAATTCATATGCTGAGAAAAATAAGAAAGAGGAATAAAAACATATATATCAGGATAGTATTGTATTCGTGGTCATTGGTATGCTGTTTACCCAAACCAAAATAAAACAATAAAAACCCTAGTAATATTTTTCTCAGTTTTACATTTGTCTCTACACTCTCCTCTCCGTCTCTCTCTTTCTTCCACATTTGGATTCTTGTCTTGACAACTTCCAAAATCCATTTTGCAGGTTTTAATTTGAAATGTTATTTACAATTAGTACACAACAGTGCTCTTCCTAATGATGCCATTAAGGATGCATACAAAGTTTTATGAATAAGAAAATGTTTGATGGCTCATTTATTACAATATAGCAATCATAAATGGCAAGATACTTTCCTTATACTGCTAAATATGAATATAAATTCTTCTGAATGAGAATTTTATTACAATTTAACATTTATGAAACTCAATAAACTTTCCATTTATCTCTCTTTTTGGAGCATTCTATCTGTTCTGTGGGGTGTATGTAAACAACTCTTCAGGTAATACATCATGTTTTGAGTGGTTGCTAAGACACTAGGATTTAGTAGTTATAAAAAAATGAGAAACATTTTTCTCTAATATTTTGTGATATATTTCCTAGTGTGTATTAACTATTAAGGAATATAGTTCAACACAGTATGCATTGTGAATTTCACCTATATTTAATAAAAACTTCAATATTTTCTATTTATAAGACAATAACACTTGATAAGCAAAAACCACTCATTCTTCAAGAGCAGGAACAGCATAACTTATGATCATGAACTGGAATTAGATTATGTTAGCATCTGGGCAAACGCCAGCCACTTGATCATCAACATCTGGGCAAACGCCAGACCCAGATCATCAGCGTCAAATGCCTTTAGTTTGCCTGTGATCACTCTCATTTTTAGCCAGTTTTAAACCCAGTTTTGTGATTTACCAAAGTAGACAAGCATGAAATGGGTTTTTCATAAGAAAGAGAGATTCTCAATGAATAACAATCTGGAAAGACAGTGTCGGTTTGCTGGATTTCTCTTTAACTTTTCCATAGGTGGTGTCCTGTGACAGAGATGTATATGTCCTGCTTTTTATTCTTTCCTGGGCTTAAAAGTACCTCTTCTTCAGTCACCTTACGTCATGTAGAGACATAGAGGTGAGCATGGTCCATGGAAAATAGATGTCTCTTCCCCTTTAAGAAAACCCACCTTCACACGTTTCTATGTTATTTCCCCTTCTGGAGAACCCTTGAAATAAATCATAATCAGTGAGAGGACAGGAACCGAAAGAGTCAAACAGTGTCTATGTGGAGGTCAGAGAATAAAGACAACAGTCCTACCCTGAACAATACATGGAGAATTATTGCAGAAATGAAGCGTATGTGCAACTTAACTAAATTAAACTATTAGGCATAACTACTGAGAATGTAGGATTCGGGATATTTCATAGTTTTACTTGGCTTAATCTAGCTGATTACATGAAAAATTACATACTATCTTCTTACGTGTCATATCTTCCGTTTTCAAAATGAGGTTTTCAGTAGCTACCTAATAAGTTAGTTTTAAGTAATAGACAATCATACATGTATAGTGCCAAACGTATTTGATACGTTTAAAGCCTTTATTGTAGATTTGCAGTTATTTTAGTCAGACTCTATCCTAAAAATATGTATTCTAATCTATGTTATATACTCCTACATCTCCTAAGCAAACATTTATTATGATGCTTTATAAAGAGAACTCATTGTTACGAAAGGCATGGTCCATGCCCCTCTTTGGCAACAGTAATGTATCATGTCTCAGATTCTTTAAAGTTCACAGGAGGCTGTGTCCTCTATTGCTCCAGCTGCACTTCAGATCTGTGGCTTCCCCACACAGTCTTCTCTACAGTTATAAGCATCCCTTCATCTTTCTGCCTGGAGTTCAGCCTGGGGACAATTTTAGGATTATCACCAGGGGAAAGAGCACAGATTAGAGTGTAGTGCATGGAGTCCTTCCTGGCCATTTTTCACCCTTACTTGGCCCTGTGATTGCTTCCAGCACAGCAGGGATACTGTGGTTCTCATCACTGCTGTGGGGATGGCCATGGTCATTCACTTTGAAGCTTCTGGAATTTGAGACAATAGCTCAACAGGGTATGTCATATAACTTTTATGTCACAAAAGTAATGACAAAGCATTTTAAACAGATGTGATTTGCTTAGACAGCATTGTGGTCCCCAAGGTTCTTCTGTATCCTATTTACTAGATACAGAACTCTTGTGGTTTCTAATTCGGGGAAACAGTCAGTCTTCCTTTCTTTTGCAGTTTTTGTTTTTTTATCTAGAGGACAAACTTCATGTGTAATATATGAGAATAAAGTAATCCATTTCAACATTAAAGCCTACAAATTCACATCATTTCATTTTGCCTATGTGAATCACTATTTTCTATATAAAACTTTTATTTGACTCTATTAAAGTTGATTGACTATAAATTTTGCTAGCCCGGATGTTTGAGGAAATGTGAGTATTTCAGTATGACTGGCACTGGATTCACAGAGCAAATCAAGAATGCTGCATGCTAGAGAGCTGATTAGTCAATGTCCCCATGGGGTATTCCTGTTATAAAGACAATGAACACCTTCAGAACAACATGAGCATGAGATTTTTGTGCTAATTATATATGAAGGATTTTAAAAAGAATTATTGATTTTTAACATATATGCATAGGTGGTTTGCCTCCATGTATGTCTGTGCACCACACATGCGCAGTACCCCCAGAGGTCAGAATAGAGAACCAGATTATCTGGAACTAGTTACAGGTGGTTTTTAGCTGTCATGTAGACACTGGGAACTAAACCTGAGTCCTCTGCAAGAACAAAAAGCCCTCCGTGCTACATAGTTTTATGTCAATTTGATATAAGCTAAAGTAATCTGAGGAGGGAATGTCAATTAAGAAACTGCCCCCACAAGATCAGGTTGTAAGCAGGCCTATAAAGCATTTTTTAAATTAGAGACCGATGGAGTTGGACACAATGCATTGTGGGTGGTGCCATCACTGCACTGGTATTGGGGTCTATTTATAAGAAAGCAAACTGAGCAAGTCATGATGAGCAAGCTAGTAAGCAAGACTCCTCCATGGCCTCTGCTTCAGCTCCTACCTTCAGTTTCTTATCCTGCCTAAGTTCCTGTTCTGACTTCCTTCAATGATGAACAGATATGTGGAAATGTAAACCAAATAAACCCATTTTCCCCCCAACTTGCTTTCGGTCATGTTTTATTATAACAATAGAAATCCTGACTAGGACAATAATGGTCAGCCATAAATGGAATGCCTCCATTAACCCCACCACTATCATGACCTAGGATCAGGAACACTGTGGAAGAGAAGTAAAAAGGAAATTGTAAGAGTCAGATCTGGGGATGGATATAGTGAAGTGGTGTCTTCTGAGAACGGCATGGTGATGGCAATCAGGCTCTCACAGCAGCTACGGTGGGCAGGGCAATCAGAATCATGGTGTAAATGGATTTTATTTCCTCTGCTTTTCATAATCTTACTGCTCCCTCTTCCACAGAGTGTCCTGAGACCTTAAGTGGGGGGGGGGGAGGATTTGATGGAGACATCCCGTTTAGGATGGATTATTCCAAGGTCTGTCACTCTCTGCATCATGTTCAGATGTGAGCTTCTGTATTTGTTTTCATTTTCTGCAGGTGGAAACTTCTCTGATGATGGCTGAATGAGGCACAGACCTATGAGTATGGCAGGATGTTGTTAGGAGTCATCTGGTGCCATTCCTTTAGCAGAATAATACTGTTTTGTTTTCCTCTAGGTTCTATGGCCAATGTAGGTTCTTGGTCAACAGTATTAGGGAAGAGTTCTATCTCATGGAGTAGGCCTTAATTCAATAAAAACAATATTTTAATTATTCTTCTTGGTATTGAAACTACTTTCAAAGTGACACTCATAATTATAATAAATATAATTATTACAGTCAAAATTCTTGATCATAGAGGAATACATTTCTGCCACTTTGTGTTATGATTAATTAATACATTAGATTATGTATGCTGATAATACTTAAATTGCAATGTAATTGACCTTGGGTCTTTGTGTGAACTATTTTGAAGCAACATGTTTTCAGTCTGCTCATGGCTATTCACACTTCAGTGTATGCTTGCATATTTCCTATTATTCAGAACACTTATAGTAGCATTAGGTACATTTTTGGTAGTAATAAGAAATGGTAGTAATAAGAAAGAGCATCTTATACCATTGTGGTTTTCCCTTATTTACTATTTACTATGTGGCAGTATAACAGCGACAGTTCTCTAAAGAAATAGAGATGTATAAATCTAGAGGGAGAGACAGAAAGAGAGAGACAGAAGGGAAGGACAAAGAAGGCAAGGGAAGAGAAAGAAGGAACAGAGGAGAGAAGGGGGAGAGGGGACAGGGGAGAGTAAAGGGGAGCAGGAGACAGGAGAACAGAGGAGTAGAAGGGAGGGGAGGGGGCAGAGGGGAAATGAGGAAAGGAGAGGAGAGGGAAGTAGGAGAAGAGAGGAGAGGAGTGGAAGGCGAAGGAGAGGTGAGAAGAGGAGAGCAAGGAAGTAGAAGAGAGGAGGGGGGCGGAGAGAAGAGAAAAGGTCCCCAACTGCCACCTGCTATCTACGGAACCAGGGAACTCACTAGTTAGAGTCATTTCTAAGATTGTAGATGCCATGACATATACCCAAAATCTTGAAAACTAATAATATTAGGTTGCTTAAGAGAATGGATGTCTCTTCTAATAAGAGAGGAAACAAACTCCCTCCACACTTTGTTCTGCCTGAGCCCTCATTTGATTGGATGATGCCCTGCTCTGCTGATCTCACAGTTCTCTTTCAACCTGCCCTTCTAAACACTCATCCCTTCCAGAAACCCCTCACAGTCACACCTAAAAAATATCTTGGAATCTCTTAGCCCAGGCAGATTGGTATATAAAATTAAACACCAGTATTAGGAAGAAGAAATTACTATGAAAAATGAAAGATCTAGATCCTCCTTTTCTTTGGAAATTTATTCTTTAGACAGAGGGAGAGAGAGAGAGAGAGAGAGAGAGAGAGAGAGAGAGAGAGAGAGAGAGAGAGAGAGAGAGAGAGAGAGAGAGAATGTCAGCTTATACCCAGATCTCTCTCTCCCTCAGCCTTTCCCTCTCCCTTTCCCTTCCCTCCCGCTCCTCCTCCCCCTTTCCCCTCCCCCTTTGCTGACCCTCCCCCTCCCCTTCTCCCCCTTCCTCTCTCTTTCCCCTCTGCCCCTGCCCAGCCTTTCTTTTCTACCTCTCTCTGTTCTCACAGAGTCACTTCTCTCCTCTCCCTGTCTCCCTTCTCTCTACCCTGCTATGCTTTGGGTGTCATATGTGCTTGGGCTTTCACTACTAGGGTTTGCCCCACCATGCTCTCTGATCTCAATGTTGGTCAGTGCTTCAGATTTTTTTCCTTTTCTTTTATTGGATATTTTCTTCATTTACATTTCAAATGTTATCCCCTTCCCCGGTTTCCCCTCCAGAAACCCTCTATCCCATCCCCCTTCCCGCAGATTCTATGAAGGTGCTCTCCCACTCGCACTCACACTCCTGCCTCCCTGACCTGGCATTCCCCTACACTGGAACATCAAGCCTTCACAGGACCAAGGGCCTCTCCTCCCACTGATGCCCAACAAGACCATCCTCTGCGATATATGTAGTTGGAGCCATGGGTCGGTCCATATGTACTCTTTGGTTGGTAGTTTAGTCCCTGGGAACTCTGGGGGTTCTGGTTGGTGAATATTGTTGTTCCTCCTATGGTTCGCAAACCCCTTCAGCTCCTTCAGTCCTCTCTCTAACTCCTTCATTGGAGACCCTGCACTCCGTCCAATGATTGGCTCTGAGCATCCACCTCTGTATTTGTCAGGCTCTGGCAGAGCCTCTCAGGAGACAGCTATCTCCTGTCGGTAAGCATGTCTTGGCACCTGCAATAGTGTCTGGGATTGCTGGCTATATGGGACGGATCCCCAGGTGGGGCAGTCTCTGGATGGCCTTTCCTTCAGTCTCTGCTCCACACTTTCTATATTTCCTCCTATGAGTATTTTGTTCTCCCTTCTAAGAAGGACCGAAACATTCACACTTTGGTCTTCCTTCTTCTTGAGCTTCATGTGGTCTGTGAGTTGTATCATGGGTATTGCGTGCATATCATGTGTGCTATTTTGTGATTGGGTTACCTCACTCAGTATGATATTTTCAAGTTCCATGCATTTACCTGCAAATTTCATGAAGTCATTGTTTTTAATAGCTGAGTAGTACTCCATTGTGTAAATGTACCACATTTTCTCTATCCATTCCTCTGTTGAGGGACATCTGGGTTCTGTCCAGCTTCTGGCTATTATAAGTGAGGCAGCTATGAACATAGTGGAGCATGTGTCCTTGTTATATATTGGAGCATCTTAATTATCTGAGGAAGTGCCAGACTGATTTCCAGAGTGGTTGTATCAGCTTGCAATACCACCAACAATGGAGGAGTGTTCCTCTTTCTCTACATCCTAGCTAGCATCTGGTGTCACCTGAGATTTTGATCTTAGCCATTCTGACTGGTGTGAGGTGGAATCTCAGGTTGTTGCATTTGCCTGATGACTAAGGATGCTGAACATTTCTTTAGGTGCTTCTGGGCCATTTGATATTCCTCAGTTCAGAATTCTTTGTTTAGCTCTGTACCCCATTTTTAACAGGGCTATTTGGTTCTCTAGAGTCTAACCTCTTGAGTTCTTTCTATGTATTGGATATTAGCCCTCTATTGGATGTAGGATTGGTAACGATCTTTTCCCAATCTGTTGGTTGCTGTTTTGTCCTATTGACAGTGTCCTTTTCCTTACAGAAACTATGCAATTTTATGAGGTCCAATTTGTTAATTGTTGATCTTAAAGCATAAGCTATTGGTGTTCTGCTCAAGAAATTTTCCCCTGTGCTTATTTTGTGCATAGAATAAAGGGATAAATCTAATCTAAAATTTGATTTTGAGTCTAATGTTTTACTGATTTGTGTATTTATTTTTATTTGATAGACACTCAGATTTATGTCAGTTTCAGCATAGAGACCCTATTCTTGAGGTTCTATTCTGTTTTCGGGGTGGCTGTTCATTTTAGAATGTAAAATCACAACTCTACGCGGGAACATTAGAGCGTTTTTTGTCTCCAGGAGTTTAGGAATGGGATTCCGTTGTTTGTGAGTGCTGTCTGGAAAGAGCACTTGGACTCATTCTTTAGGAAAGAAACTCACTGTTTCTTTGTGAAACCTCTTGAATTGTCTTGCTGGTTTTAGAGGATAACAGCCTATGTTCTCATCAAATAAAGCCTCCTAGAGTCCATTTTATGAATTGATATTGTGGTTTTTCACTTGATTTACTCACCAGAATAGTGAGAAAAAGAAGATAATAGAAACCCTTTAAACTTGCTAATTGTCTTCAGTGAAACAGTATTGTGTATTTTGGCATAGAATGCCCTAAATGAATGATAACTATTTTAGTTTCTCAGACACCTTTGTTCTGAGTTTGGATGACTATGGGTCACGTAATAGAGTATATTGTAACAGAAATGATAGGTTTATTTCTGAACAAGCACCAGCAATCTTGCCACTTCATCAAGATTCCCCACATGCCTTTACCTTTATTAATGCATACTTACAAAATGCTGTTGCAATTTTACGAATTAAGTAATATAGTTACATGACCCAGAAGTCAAATTCTATAGAAATGTGTGCGCAGGACAGCCCTGGTCCTATCCTGGGCCTGTTTGCAGATGAAGCTAGGTATTTTTGTAATTGTGATGTTTTGTTCTATCTCCATGTTTCTTTGGGTAAATTCAAATAAATATATCTCTGTGTTCTTACATATGCCACTACTTACATTGAAAGATATTATAAAGAGTATTCTTTAAAGAGTTCTGATGTCCCCTGACACTCATTTCAGAGGGCAGAGAGTTGAGGAAGGGTGGAGAATATGACTCAGCACTCCTGTTTGGTAATGCTCCATGTTACTGGCCATCTCCCAGAGCAGTAAGCTTAATCTATTTCTTATCTTGATGTCCTAGACTTTTCCTTACAGATCTTGGTACAGTGCATATTCAGGGACCTACCTAAGTGCCCAATCCAGTGAAGGTGCATAGGACATTTTTGAATGTGCTTCCTGAAGGAGAGATGCATCTGTCAAGGAAGCATCCAGGGCCTGACCCAGAATATCACCACATGGGACACCACAGCAGATCTGCCAAAGTAGCTCCCCTTGCTATGAATTAATACATCTTCAGAATCTTGGTAGCTCTCTGGACAGGATTTAGTGTATCAGTGGTGAATTAGAAACATATTTTTTTTCTTGCATTATGGCAGTTTCAGGTGCTTGTTATTATATCATGTACTGGGCCCATTTTCAAATATATTTAAAAATATTCATGATGAATTAGGCAAAACCATTATGCAAACTATATACCTTAAAGATAATTTAATTTCAAAGACTCAATCCCTCTCACACTTTAAGTATTACTTATGTGGTCCCATTGTCTGATTTTATGTTTTAAGAAACTGGACTGAAAGAGTTGATTTTTTTTCCATGATCCAATATATCCTAACACTTCTCTGTCTGCATAGAATTTTGAATGAGCAGTAGCAAAAAGATATTGGATTATTTCACGGAATGGAATTTGAAATTTATGAAGGTAATTAATAAAATTTCCATCGAAGAGAAACTAAAGCAAAATTTAATCACTTGGTCAGAATTATAATTGCCCATTTAGGGTTTGAAATACTGAAATTAAGCAATGGAACATTCACATTCTCACACCCAATTCTGTTGCAAGATAAAGCAATAGAATTTAGTAACTGGGATCTCTTGTACAGCAAAGACATAATACAGTTTTAAATTACATTTTACCAAAAATAATTCTAGTAAATGGTCCCTATGAAGGAATGAGAACAGATGTGATTGGATTTTGCTTTGGTATATTCACAAAAAGTCTTTTTTTCCCACCATACATTGTGAATATATGCTCTTTTATTTATAACCACAAAACAAGTATTTTACCCTCAGGTAATTCATATATGCTTCTCAATAATATCTGTCATACAGTTATAAAATATTAAAAGGATACAAGCATACATGCATACTTCCATTAAAAAAGATATACTAGTTTAACTATGAAAACCCAGCAACACTTGAACTTTTAAGTATCTTTATTTTTAAGAACAAAATGTACAATAAAATAAAAGTCATTGTGAACTATTATCAAAGTAAAAACAAAGGCAACATCTCTTACCTTTGGTCCCAGTATTTAGACTCTCTTGAAACAAGATAACAATGAAATAAGGTAACAGTGCAGATTTGATCATGCTATATATCATTCTTGGATACTGACATGCAAGAAGTACAAGAGAATGTAAGAACTTATTTACTTTAATAGGCCTATCAGGAGAATAACTATCATAATTAAGGAAAATAAAATATATAAAATGCACAATTATTTGAGCATGAGCAATCTAAAGAGTGTCTGCAACTCATTGTTATTATTTTTTTTTCTTTTTAAAACCTGGTTCAGACTAACTTTCAAATTAACATATGCATGAATATTGTAAGTGATAAAACATAATTTAGCACAGTTTGATATACGAAATTCCATTGGCCTTAAACTAGGATGCTGTTGGATCATTGCAATGGGAACCAGAGTTCTTGATAGCTGGCTTTGGTCAAATGACACTGAGATCATTTCTGTATCAGCTACTCCATGTGAAGCTAAGGTGAGACACCAGCACCCCTTCCAGGTTGAGCAGCACCCCTGACCTTACAGTCCTAGTTCCTTCTGATGGTGCATAATGGTAATCTTGCCCCTACATTCCCTGTTGTAGCTCTGTTATGATGTTTCCATTCTCCTACATTTTTGAAAGAAATATTAATTTTATAGGGATCCACTTTAATCCTTCAAACCACTAAAGACAGGATTTCTTCCTTCTGATAAAGTTTCTCTTTTCTATGCTTTTGATAAGCTTACTGGAGATGACTGAGTTCTCAAAGTAAGTGCTGCCCAGCAGCAATGCCTTGCATGTTCTCCATTGCTGGAGATACTGACCTATGTTGGTACCTACTTTACAAAACCTGCCATGTCTTTTGGCTTTCTCTTTTCAGATGCTTTCTCTTCTGAGCCTCTTTCCCCAGTGACTTCAAAGGTTTTTAATGTAACCAGTTAAGCACAAGACAGCTCTTTCTGTGTTTTGTTTTGTAAATAGTACTACTATACACATAATCATAAATATATGAATATTAAAGTGTGTAGGCTGAAAAGCCATTTCTTTCTTACCTTTCTGGGCAGAGTATATTAAAGTAGGTCTTTAGAAAACCATTATAAAGGAGATATATATATATATGAATTTGAATACCTCACTTAAGAAAAAGAATTCAATATTGGATAAGATCTAGATCACATCAATCAAGGAAAATCCTTGCAAACAGAATCTTCCAGATTTCCTGAAGAGTAAAATAATGGGATTTTGGCTGCTCTAAAGAGAGTCCACTATCTTCTGTGGCTGCTAAGATGGCTGTTCCCACTGTCAGCCTTGGGTATTTTGCAAGGATAGTGAGAGATGGGAGATTTGGAGGAATTTGGGCAGTTAGAACAATGCAGTTAATGTAGAGGTTTCTAATCATAATACAGTTGTACTTGAATAACTACTTTCCAGTGTTTCTTTTGGCTTCTCGTTCTCCTTTTCTTTCTCTCTCTTTCTGTTTTTGACTCTGTGTCTCAGTCTGTCTCTGTGTCTCTGCCTGTCTCTATCTTTTGTCTCTATCTCTGACATTGTCTGCCTCTGTTTCTCTATTTTCCTTCCCTCCCTCTCCTTCTCTTTCTCCCTCCCTCCCCCTCCCACTCTTGCTCTTTCTGTTTCCGTCTCTGTATCTGTCTCTGTGTCTCTGTCTGTCTGTCTCTGCTCCCCCACCCTGATTCTCTTCCTTCTGTTTCTGTCTCTTTCTGTCCCTTTCTCTCTGTCTTTGTCTCTGTCTCCCTCTCGTTCTCCCTCCCTCCCTCCTTCTCTCCCTCTCCCTCTCTTGTTCTTCCCTCTCTCTCCAGTGTAGGGATTGTAAAAGAGAACCTTGCACAGGACAGGTAGGTGGCACTCTACACTGAGCTAAATCACTAGTCCTGCTCTCATTGGTCTTATGGAAGAGAAGGCTTTGAGAAAGTTTGTCAGCAGCCCACAGTGAGCACCTTCTCCCATGTATGCTTTCTTATTTTTCTGTGTTTTTTAAAATCTTCTTAAAAATGTGCTCTTCCCCCTTCACAGATGATAAAATTCTTTACTCCTGAAATGAATGGCATCCAGAGGAGCTGTTTCATATTTCTCCTGTAAATAAACAAATTTGTTCGCATCTGTGGTTACATGAACCTTTATCTCCTTTTCTAATGGAAGATAAAACCTCCCCCGTACTACAGTGTCATCTCCTTATCTCAGCTGTATATTTCATCTCTCCTCCATACTTCAAGGCTTCAGGCTTCAGATTTCCTTCTTTCCTTTGAATGATCATTTTCCCCTTATTTATTGTACCATGAGAGAAATATGCACTATTTATAATATGATATGCATTGCACTTAAAATTCTCTTTCCTTAAACACATGATTCCCTGCTGCTAAAGGACAATTTTTCTTAAAAATTATGTCTGATTCACAATATTTTGTCCTAAATACTCAACATTTTCTTACATTTAGTGTTCAAGAAACCTGTCACAGCTAAGCAGGGTTCAGACAGCCTCTGATGACAGACGCTGTGTCTGGACTCAGCTTGTGGTGTTTAGAAGGCACAAGTGATAGAGATTTGTGTCTAGCAGATGCAAATGCACCAACAGCTTGTTTGACATGACCGTTTTCCTTGCCGTGTATAATCCTGAAGTGTTTGCAATAAAGTGATGTGAACATGGTACCATCTCAGCTCTCTTCCTTGATTAGATTTCTAACTTGCATGAAATGAATAACTTGAGGAAGTAGATTGCCTAGTATTTTATTGCAAAATTTCTGCATTTCCTCCATCAGAGCTAAGAAATGTTGAAAATTGTCTTCTTGTTATGTCAAATTGTGTTCTTGATTTATTTAGATGTAGCCATCCTATATAGCAGAGGCTCACCTGGAATGCATAGTTTTCCTCCCTCAGCCATCCAGGTGTTTGGATAACAAACAGGCTTGTGCATTCATTCTGGGCTGCTCGTGCTGCATTGTAAGTGGAAGAATTTGCTTCATTTATGTAGTCAATTTACTTTCATTTTGTTATATTTGAGGAATCTAGCTCATGGTAGTGTTATAACTGAAAGCACCTCCTCCCACCCTGAACATCATAGAAATAAATATCAGCTATTTTTTCTCCTGCAGGATATTTAACTTCTGCAAACAGTTGGCTAATATTAAGCAAGGCATACCTTGGATTGGTTCTACTTTGGTGAGTCCTGATTTGATCTTAAACATTGTCCTTATAAAATATCTATGAGAGGAGTATACACAGGAAATAGTGTCAGGAAATCTGTGTCACTGATTTAATAAACATGCGTCATGTATGTACACACTATTTGCACACTCTTGAATTTCAAAGCTGTAGTGAGTTTTGAACTTGTTCTGCAGACTTATGGATGTCTCTTTTAACTTTGTAGCTAAGACATTTCATTTTTGTGCCATTTAGTCATTTGCAATATGAGATTAGAAACAAGAAGTGCAAGAAAGAAAAAAAGAAAGAAAGAAAGAAACAATGAAAGTTAGTTTTCATGCTTCATCCCTCAATGGGAGCTTTCCCTAGACCAATGACTGCTATGGTAGGTATCAGGAAACAAGAGCAACAGCATAGCTCTGATTTTCTAATTGGATTTGGGTATCATTATGCATGTTGACAAGTAAGGCTTGAGCCCCAGAACCCTGACTAGGCTTAGAGAGGGAACAAAGAAAGGAGAGACATAGAGACACATTTATAGAAATGCTGGGTCAGATGTAGGGAGTAGAGTCTACTGGAGTCATACTCACTACCTTAGCAACCCGCAACCTCAGCGTGTTTAGTATATGCAGCACACTGGGATGAGGTTGGTTCGTCTATACAGGATTGGTCTGCAGGCAAGCAGTCTCAGTCTATTAACCTCTTGGAGGAGGAAGCTGAATTTGCTAGTTGTAAAACATACTTGTTACTCCCTTCGATTTCAAGGAGAACTTTACCTTTCCTCTTGAGCCTGGCCCATGTGGGACAATAGATTTCCTAATCTCCTGAGGGTACTAGGCCATGATCTTTCTTATGGCTGTACCATGTCAACAATTTACATTTGCCACTCACTCTTGGTTGCATCTGTACCTTAAAAGTTTTCTTCACTTAAATTTAATTTACCTATTCATCTATTTATCTATTTATCTGTCTGCCCTTCTGTTCATCCTTTAGCCTTTCCATCCATCCATCCATTCTTCCACCCATCTATCCATCCATTACGTATCTATGTATCTATGTATCTATGTATCTATGTATCTATGTATCTATCTATCTATCTATCTATCTATCTATCTATCTATCTATCTATCATATATCTTATGTGTGTGTGTGTGTGTGCACATCTGTGTGTTACTATGTGATATGTGTGTTGACTGCTATGTGCTACAAGCCAAGTGTGGAGGTCAGAAGACAACTTTTAAGAATTGGTTCTTCCCTTCTACCTTGTTGAAGCATGTTCTCACTGTTGTTTCTGCTCCTGTGATGTTTACTCCAGGTTAGCTGTTCAGTGAGCTCTGGGTGATTCTAAAGAGCCTCACAAATATAATTTTAAGGGATTGTGGCTAGTGGTCTTAACTGTGTTATCATATTCACCATCGACACTTGTATGATTCTGTTTTATAACTGGTATCTAACCAAACCTCACCACCTAATGTTTTGTTAGACAAACAAATGTATCTCTTTAAAAATGTGTTATGGTGTGTGTACTTGTGCTGAAGAGAAAAGGAGAGTAAAGCTATTGTTTCAGTGTTAGAATTTTCGGTGTTTCTTACTAAATGTTCAATAAGTGAATAATTATTTCCTACAGTATTTTATCATGTGGGAGTTTCATTTCATCTCTGTTCTATATAAGCTCAAGCACCATCACTGTTTTTTTTGTTTTTTTGTTTGTTTGTTTTGTTTTTGTTTTTGTTTTGTTTTGTTTTTTCAAGACAGGGTTTCTCTGTGTAACCCTGACTGTCCTGAAACTCACTCTGTAGACCAGGCTGGCCTCGAACTCAGAAATCCACCTGTCTCTGCCTCCCAAGTGCTGGGATTAAAGGCGTGCACCACCACTGCCTGACTCCATCACTGTTTTTAAAGGTGTTATATTTGATTTGCAACATTATCAGTATTAGAACTTATCTTCCAACTTTTTCAAAAATGTAAAACTTGTGATAATTTTCTGATGTGTTTAAGGTATAATGTAAAAATTCTGTCACAGCCTCATTTTACTAAGAAGGAATAGAAGAATCAGAGCCCTGACCACACATTTGATGAAGTAGTAAAAATAGAAGACATGCTGTATTCCCTTGTGTGTACATCTGCGTGATTATAAACAAATGTTACCAAGCCTGATTATCATTTGTCTGTCTGTTTCTTAAAAATAGCACATTTGCAATATGTTTGTTTGAAGTCAAACATTTTCAGAATGAAGATCAAATGGAACTGAAAAAACACATTTTGAAATTGTTATCCAGTCTTGATCCATTTAATCCTGAGATGAGCTACCCAGCAGCACTCTTTCTTCAAACCTGATTATCAGTAGAAAGAACACTTCCTGCCAAACGCCACAGACAATCTTTCTAAATCCAGACTCCTGAGAGGTCTCTGGTTTTCAGTAAGTCCTAGAACTAGATGTATGTGGTGTATTTGTTTAATTTCAATTTGAGCTGTGGATTCTGTTGCTGTTCTTGTTCATACTGTGTTTATTTTCTGGAAAAATACAAGTTTTTCATCATAACAGTTTTAGATAAGCTTCATGGAAGCATTTATTGTAAAGAGCTTAACTTTTGTCAAACAGTAATATTCTTAATATAGAATAATTTCATGATCATGCTTTCTAATGAATCTGGTGAATTTATGGTAGCTGATATTCTGTCTAAGGGCCATTATTTCTGAAGAAAAAAAATGCTTATTTTCTGAGCAGCTGGAGTTTCAGGCCACAGTTAGCAGTCTTGAGTAGGGATGGAGAAACAAGAAAATAATTTATTCCCTTTCTTATTCAGCTAAGAAGAGCAGCCTATCCCCAAAGTCTGTCAGAGAAAAACTCCTCTGACATGGATGAGGACCAAGTACATAACTGGTTTTATATTTCTGTTAAATGATCCACTCACAAAGCATTTATTTCTTGTCACACACACACACACACACACACACACACACACACACACACACACACAAATGTGTATGTGTGTTTCAAGAAAAGGAGGCCATAATTTAAGATAGACAGATAGATAGATAGATAGATAGATAGATAGATAGATAGATAGACAGACAGATAGATAGATAATACAAAGGGGATACATTGATCATGTTTTAGGGAGGAAAGACAAGGGTGAATGATGTATCAGCATTATAATTACAATTTCAAAACATTAAAAAGCAATACAAATGTATTGATTGGAATAAAAATACTAAAAGTTGATATTTTAGCTGTTGTTGTTTAGATGCAGACTATCCCCAAAATGTATATGTGTTAAAGGTTTAGTTCTCTAACTGTAGCAATATACAGAGGTGGTGAAACTTTTATGTGATAGGACATGGTACAAAGAATCTCACTAACTAGGGGTATGTTTTCAGAAAGGATGAGAGGATATTAGAACTCTGGCCCCTCTTTTTGTATCTCTTTGCATCTTATTCTCAAGGAGGTAAACAACTGACTGAGCCATGAGCTTTTATCACAAACTTCTCCTCTGCCATGCACTGAAATCTCTGAATCAATTTCTAAAATGTCTCTATAAATTGATCACTCTAGGAGTTTGTTATAGTAACAAATTATCTAACAACTCTTGTTAGAGTTTTGAGACAACTCTGGTGTTCTGTTTATTATATAGGCCATTCAATCTAAACTATTCCATTTAGCTTTACTGTTTGACAAAATTTAAATGCTACTGCTAAAATCCCCTGCCTCCTACCCCCATATAATTGTAAATATGGGCTTGCCTCAGCCAGGTTTACAAGGAGTTGTATTGAAAAATAGTGTTGTAGCATACTCTGTGACCTGTGTAGGAGCTCAAGATAGATAGAGCTTCTTCCACTTTAGAAAAGGGGGAACCGCCTAGTTTTGTGTACTTGGCTTTTAAGTATTGCACTTGATTGATGTCTTTAGTGAGTAAAATGAAAGGTGCTAATCTGGGTGAAGCTCATCAGTTCAGCAGCTTATACAGAGGCCCTGTTTTGGGTTCATATGGAAAAATCTCTGTTCTGCACTTGATATGGATTTTGTTGTTGTTGCTGTTCTTCCAACAGTGCATATTTTGCAGCATTCCTAGAAGCATAATTCTCACTTGACAGGTTCACATTTAATAAGGAGAGCATTTGTCAGTGTGCTCACAGGGAACTATATTTACCAGGGTTGAGTTGACATTCCATATGTGCTCTGTAGCCCTGGAAAACACCAGTTTCTGGTAATTCTTCCCTATTGAGTTTAAAGGGGTCAGAAAGGACCATGGTGCAATCTGAAGTAATTTTTAAGAAAAAAGTAGACTATTAAGAGAAGACTATACCATTTTGTAATTTCTCCAGTGACTTTTCTTATTAAAAAAGTTAACATTACTATTTCTCAGTTATTTCTTATAATTGCCTGGGCCAAATTTGGTGCTTATTGCTTAGAGGTTTAAGGAGATGTATTCCAGTGTTAGGTTCTACTGCTTGTTGGTAGTTTTGCTAACCAATCCTGTTCCCAATGTAGTGACCAGACATGGGAAAGCCAGGTTCAAGTTATCAGAAGTCACAGGACCTAGCACAGGTTTCTAATTGCATTCTTTTTCTGTGTTTTAACTTTTTGCAAAGATTTATTTGTTTATATTTTATATGTGTAAATGTTTGCCTGAATGCGCATGCACAGCGTGAGTGTGTGCACGCTGTGGAGGCTAGAGGATGGGTCATATCCCTGGAACTGGAGCGGAACATACTTGTAGGCCACTATAGAAAGGTCATCTTCAAGAGCAGTAGTTAGTGCTCTTAACCACTGAGCAATCTCCCTCACTTTTATGAGATTTTCACACATAGCACTTCTGAAAATACATTGGCTGAAGGGTAATGGGTACCTGTCTTACAAAATGACCAATTAGATGTTTACAATTATTTCTTCATACCACTACATGGTCAAGATAACAGTTAACTCTTCATCTCAGCTTCTCTTTCATGTTCAATAGTTTATCAGTCTGCTGTTTTAGTGAATGTGTTTACTGTTAATTCCTCTGGTTAGCGATTCAGAAGCAGCAAAGTAAACACAGTAAGGGACTTCTGCCATTCTCAAGGAGGGTGTTATCTTCTGCCATGAATGAATGTTGAACTTGTAAATATCTTGGAGATGCTCCAAATGAGTGAGAAAAGTTGGTGGAGAAGCTTCTGACAGTGCCTGCAGCCTAATAAGCTGGGAGCTTTAGGCATCTCCGAAGAGAGTTTTCCTCACTTATATACACAGATTATTAAATTAGTGAGAAGGTCAAAGTTTTCTGTGAGAATAAAACAATATTCAATATACACTTTAATAAAATTAACAGAAATCAGAATCAATAATGTCATGTTCACATTCCTCTATAGAGAAACATGCCTTGATCCCAACAGCTGGCGGTTGAGGCAGGAAACTTTTACCTGGGACACTAGGATCCCATAGTCAAGCAGCTCCGGGAGAAAATTTCTCTCCCAGGAACACAGAAAAGCCCCGAGTGGGGGCAAAACGAGCCCCAGCGCTCACTGATTCTGCCCGGTTTCCCCAGGCCACAGAGATTGAGGGACAGCAACTTACAGCGGCAGCCGGGAACCTCAGCTTGGGCCACAGGGCTCCATAGCAAATTAGCGCCTGGACAAAGATCCCTCTCAGGAGCTCGGAAAAGACTGGAGAGGGCCAAAGACACGCCCCACAGCTCACCAGGAACTGCCCCGAACCCGCAAGACA
>CM052702.1:42809180-42833113 GCA_028551405.1 Uromys caudimaculatus | reverse complement strand
ACTATGTTCATAGCAGCCATATTTATAATAGCCAGAAGCTGGAAACAACCCAGATGTCCCTCATCAGAGGAATGGATACAGAAAATGTGTACATTTACACAATGGAGTACTACTCAGCTATTAAAAACAATGACTTAATGAAATTTGCAGGCAAATGGACGGAACTTGAAAATATCATCCTGAGCGAGGTAACTCAGTCACAAAAGAATGAACATGGTATGTATTCACTGATAAGCGGATATTAGCCCAAAAGTTCAGAATGTCCAAGTTTCACTTAACAGTAACCACTGGACTGAGAGTGAGGTCCCTTATGGAGTGGTTGGAGAAAGGTCTGAAGGAGCGGAGGGAATTGGTAGCCCCATAGAGGGAGCAAGAGCGAGCGTCAATGGGCCTGACCCTCCCCCTTCTCGTCCTGGAGTTCAGACCACCAACCAAAGAATACACATCTATTGACCCATGGTTTGGACTACATGTGTGGCAGAGGAATCACCTTGATGGCCATCAAGGAGAAAGGAGAGGACTTTGGGCCTGAGGGTACTAGAGGCCCCAGTAAAGGGGAATGTCAAGGTGGGAATATGGGAATGGGTGGGCGGGTAGGTGGGAGGAGGCATTCCCTCACAGAGGCGGGGAGGGGAGGGATAGGGGGTTTCCAAAGAGGATACCCTGAAAAGGGGATACATTGGAAATGTAAATAAAGTATAAAAAAAAAAAGAGAAACATGCCTTACCAAGACCTCACCTCTCAGTCAAAGCAAACATTCAGCTATTTTGTTCCCTCTATGTTCTAGTGACTGCAGAACTAACTCACTGACAGGCTTGATTTATGACTTTCCTTTCATTGTTATTAATATGCAGATAGACTGAAATAGAGCAATATAAAAATAGAATTACAAGAAAGAAAAATGGACCTTCTGTGCATAGGGACTCTGTATCATTTATTTCTGCTATACAATACTTAGTATTATGTTGCATGTACATAGTCAGTTCAAAAGAAAATTTTGCTGATCTATAGATGTAAATAAAAATGGTGAGTCCTTCTATTTCATATCTGTGGCATCTTTCCATCTCCAAAGTGAACACATTTTACTTGAAGGAACAGAGCAACTATAGGAATTATAATAGATAGTTAAAGTTTAAGCAAGCTTTAAAGTATTTAAAATACTTTTAATTAGTATGGGAGGTTAAATAAGACTCAAGGAAGAGCTATGTAAATGAAACGAACTCATGCTGACATTTTTCTATGACACTAACTACAGTGGTAAACAATCCTTGGGAGACAAAAGAGAATACAATATCATCATTTAAAATATCTAAAATAGAAGAAGGGTAGTAATTGTAATGATTAATTCTTTAGAAATCAATTCATGGCTATGCAATAGACCTTTTAGATGTATAAGATTTATGATTTCTTATGTATTTTGCTAAGTAATAATAGAGGACCTTGGTAGTAAATTCTTATGAGAGTACAAATAACCTCTCTCACCCATTAGTTTGCACAGAAAGGATTATCTGTTGAGGCAGCCTGTCTCCCCTGGCCAAAGAATTTTAGTAAAGAGAGGATTCAGGAGGGACTGAGCACCGTGTGGCTGCAACAGTTTCCTCATCCCACCCTCATCTAATCTTCAGCCAGCTTTACCACCTCCTTGGAAGACCCCTTAATTTCCTGCAGAAGAGAGGCTGACCCTTGCCTTGTGCACTAATAAACTTAGACTTCTGGTTTGGTTTTTTTTTTTTTTTTTTTCTGCTTTCTGTCTTTTTACACAGCCACCTCATAAATCCAACAAATACTACAATAAACTAGGTATTGCTATAATTTCATCCCCACCACATGGCACATCAATACTTCACCTAAAGTTATGTAATTATAATATAGTACTAGAACTTAAAACTCTAGAGCCTAGCATGCTAATAGCTTTACTGAAGAATGTGAAGGACACAAGATGCTCTTGAGTTTATATATAAACCTATATCAAATTCTAACTCTGACGGTACACAATGTCCTTATGAGCAGTTGCATCACTGCTAATTGCTTCTAATAATCACAATTAAGATTGCTGATGTCAAGATAAGTTTCACAAGTGCAGTGTTAATGCATTTGTGTGTATTCTGAGGCTTCTAAGGTGCTCTTTGACAACAAGTCATAAATTTATGTCCATAGAAGCTTTCAGCACTGGGGAGGACACTTGAACAGTGGGTAAGCCTACTACATGATGCATAGTAAATACATTTATAATCTATGGCATGTATACTGTTTACAGAATGAATATTAGTTAAACAGGCTCCAGCAGAGTTCAGAAGGTTCAAAAGTTGGCTAAGAGAAAATCTATTAAGATAAAAGACAGACTGGTACCCAGAGGGAGCTGCAGTTAGAGCTACTGGAAAAAGGTTTCAGAACCCAACTCTCAGGAGAAAATCCAGACTGGGTTAGAATCAGGAGATGGCAGGTTCAGGTGTATATCCTGAGCAGTCAGGCATTGGAGTAGGTCGTAGCAACAGGAGGACCCCTACCTGAAGTACCAGGGACAGTCTCCTGCTCACTGGTCTTTGATGCACACAATAGGACCACACTATTACAGTGATTAGGATCTGTTGCTTGGTGGAATTCAGGAGAGAGAAGGGGGGGAGGGTTTTCTCCTAGATAGTGTATGGGTCTGGTGAGCCTGGTTTTCCTGGTATGAGTTTAATATGCCCAGGTGTTCCCACTGTTTAAATACATCCCAATAAACTCTATTCCCAGGAATAAGTCCTTTCCCGTCTTTGCTGGATGGGTAGTTCTGAACGATGCTGAAATTGATGGCTTTACCCAGGCACTGCAGTCGTCCTTTTCCCTTTAAATAGAGTAAAAAACTTCTTGTGAAATGGAGTCTCCTAGGGTTGTCTTTGAGCATAGTATCTCTCTCTATACAAACACAAGCTTCCTCTGCCGTCCTCAATAAATTGCACCTGACTACAAAGCAGAATCTCTGTAGTGTATGTCTAGTGAAGGAAAGAATAACTAGTCTAACATTATAAGACAATATTTATTGCAACACATGAGACAACATGAAAGCATCTCCTGAACTATAAAATTTACTACAAATCATTGTTCTTAGATAAATCATTCTTTTCTCATGTAATACACCCAAAGTGATACAGACACCAGGAAGCAAGATGAGATTCTGAAACCAGGAAGTCTGACTCAAGGTCCTGTAACTATAATTATCATCCACTTCTACATAAACTATCCAGATAACAATATGCATGCTCTTCCGATAAGATTATTATTTTACTGGCTTAAAATTGGTGAATCAGATAAAAGGTTTTTCTTTCCCATCAAAATTTCCAAAGAGCCCAAAATAATCTTGAAATCTTTGTAATTTGCTTTAAGAATTGCTATTGAAACAAAGTTTTCTTAATGTCAAATCGACACTTCAAAGAAAAACTTGTTAGGAGCATTTGAGAGACAATTCTCCTTTTCATTGTACTGTGTGAGAGTGGTATTGTGTCAAATGCAGATTAAAGCTGAGTGACATGAACTTTCTAGCTCAACAACCAACTTTTCTATGATCTCCAACAGAGAAAGGCAGCTATATTGAGTCTGATTTGTGTATTAAAGCACATTTGCCTGGAGTGAACTCTCCTAGGATTCATTCACAGCTGCTAGAAAGAAAACGACTGAAATGAAGCCATATGTGCTTGTGTAATTGCTCCAGATACTACTTGACAAAATTCAGTTTCCTTTTACTTAAATATTGTTTATCTAATGTGTTTATATGGGCTCCAGTCCTCAGAGTCTTTTTATGATATAACCAGGATGCAAAGTGAGTATGACTTTTTCTTGTCCTCTGACAATGTTGGT
Source organism: Uromys caudimaculatus (assembly GCA_028551405.1). Classification (NCBI taxonomy): domain Eukaryota; kingdom Metazoa; phylum Chordata; class Mammalia; order Rodentia; family Muridae; genus Uromys; species Uromys caudimaculatus. The sequence continues at coordinate 42,829,276 of CM052702.1, read as the reverse complement.
TTATATGCGGTTTGTTGTCAACACAGCTCCTAGATGAGTGAATTTTTCTTTCAGCCCTAGAGAAAACCAGTATGCTTGCTTCTTTTCAATATCTCATGTATAGTTTCATGGATATGAAGCTCTGTATAACTAATATACTATGTAGAAAATAATGCTAATCTATTGGAAGAATAAAACTGTAGGTAATTCCAAAGATTTACAACTGGTCATATATGTAAACCAGTGAAATAATAATAATAAATTCACAATAAGAAATAAAAATAACTATATAAATAAACAATTCACCTCTAATGCAACATCAAGAATGGGGAGAAAGCTCAGTTGTGAAGACCACTTGCTGCTCTTACAGAGGACCTGGTTTGTATTTCCTCACTCACATCCATCCCTGTGTTATCTGCAGTCACAAGGCAGGCACACACATGTTGCACATCCATACTTACAGGAAAACATACATATGAAAGAAAGATAAATGAATCTGATGCAACATCTACTCAATGTTAGTGGAGTACTCACCTAAAAGAAAAACTCAGAATGCTGAGCAAATTCCAAAGTATATTATAAACCATAAGTGCTATAAACGACTTAACCTAGGAGACAGGAGACTGAAAAATTGATTACTACTGTATTCATATATTAGAAGTTTCATGTTGAGCTATACTTTTGTTTCTAGCCATGTGGTTGAGAAGACCAAGTTACGAGAACACAGAGTTCTTACTGTCGCCTTTTAGCCCACTTTCTTGAGAGCAAGCATATGGTGCAGGGATCTGATAAGATTCCCAACATGCAATCAATAAGTGTAAGATGGAGGATTACTCAGTAGAGATGACATAAGTTGGAATACTATTTATGGTCCAACAAATTTGATTATGAAACAGATAGAATTTTTATTATCATTAGGTTCTCAGCTTTATGTGCCACAAAACTAGATATACAGAACTAGTTCCTTCTGAAATCTTAGAGGGGTCATAGATCACACTGGACAAACATTGTTTTCCCATCTTCACTTTCTCCTGTTGATCCAGCCATGCACATAGGATGAACTGCACAACCTCTCTTGAAAGTTGGGGTTTCCCCTCACATTATCTGTCAAGCCTGGGGACAGAAGCATTGAGTAAATTTCCCCAAACTAACCCCAAAGGTGTTGTGTGGCCCTACTCTCCAATCTGCTTCCTTAGTCCTCTGAATTCTGCTTCTGTGCAGGTGGTACACATCCTTCACTGTACTCCAGAACTGAAACATGCAGCTTCCCAAAGATCCTGTCTTTGAGCTTAGTCCTGGAAAATTGACCTGGTCCAATGAAAAGTACAATTATGAACCAATTGAGTAAGATTTGGTTCTCTCAATGCTTCTGGCCTTTTAACCATCATTCATGTTAGACACCAGAGAGATTTAAACTCAGGATTTCCAATGGTGTACAATGTATTGAGAAATTTGGCCTTAAATTACTTATTCTGCTTTATGTATAAATTCCAATTTTTTGGCTCAGCTTAAGGAAAAACAACTGAGAGAAAGAAGGTTAGCAATACACATCCTTTGCCTTGTCTATTCATACCACGGACTTCCCTTTATCTCTTGCATATCCGTTGATGGTTGAAAAAGTCCATCTCATCCACATACTTTGGTAACTCTTCTTTGATAGGAAGATATCCAGTTGATATCCTCTTTTACATCTAATTGAGGTAATGATATCCTATGTCAGTCTTAAACCATGCTGGATAGAGTGGACATTTTTGTTGTGAATTAAACCATTTCTAACTCCAAACTTAAAGCATCCACCTATCCTTTACATTGTGGTCTGAATATATATTTCTTTTACATCACTATGGCCATAATATCTGGAAACAGCAATTTAATAAGATAATGAAAGACTTCTTTTCCTTCATGGTTTCAAATGACTTTAGTGCATCATGTTGGGTACTCATTGAACAGAGCAGCTTCAGTTATTGACAACAGTAAATGTTTATATCATAGAAGACCAAGAAGATAAAACAGCTAGAACCAAGGACCAGTATAAACTAATCTTCCGAGGTTCGCCCTATGAGATCAATTTCTACCATCTATGCTCTGCCTCCTACAAGTTTGACAGACTTCCCACATAGTGCTGCTATTTGAGGAACAAGTATTTAAAAGATAAGACTGTTGGAAACATTTCAGTTTCAAACCACAACACTAAGCCCCTGACTCTCAAAGGCTAATAGACATCTTATCATACAAAATGGACTTAATCTATCTTCAAGAACTTTTAATTCTCCCCAACTTCATTCAAACACCCTAAGTTCAAGATCTCTTCTGAACAAAAAGAAGAAATCTCTTTACTGTGAGTCTCTGATAATAAAAAAGAAACCATATTATTCTGATATCTATGGACACACAGTCAAAATTTTAATATGGAGAAGTAATGACATATAAAGGATTTATGAGAACAAGGAAATACTGAACCCAGAAGGGATGAAAGAATTCCTACATTTTTGTGCTAGGATACAGGGATTGTGGTCACGTGATGTGAGCTCCATCCAGTCTGTGTAGTTCCTCTTCTATTGGTATGCTACTTTTAAAATTTCCAGTATTCCTCTTTGCTTGTTTCCACTCAATGCTTATGGCTTTCTGCTAACAAACATCCCATATTCTCAGCATTTCTAACATCCTCAGGTCTCCATTTAAACTTAAGAAACATTCTTATTGATTAATACATACTCCTCTCAAAGGATTCTTGCAGAGAATCCAATTGTTATCCAATACTTGGTCTCACAGGCTTTGTTTCTAAGTCTTGGCAGTAACATTCATGACCCTATAAATCTTCCATCTTGCCTGTCTGCAGAATCAGTACCATGTAGATAACACTAAGTTTTGCTGTCAGCTTGGGCAGTTAGCTATGCTGCTTTTGACTACAGCTGCCTGGCCTTCCGAGTTCTTGAGCAGATGAACCCAGAAACGTACTTACTTGAGGGTTCTCTCTGCACAGGAAATCATGTGGGCATTCACCTTTAAAATGTACATGAGTATTTAGTTTTATTCCCAATATTCATCTGTGGGTAGGGTCTGAAGAATTTCTAAAATGTCCTCATGATAACTCTTTTATTGCTCCAATGAAAAGTGTTTGGCTTCTTAATCATTTTCAAAGTTCCCATTTGATTGTTTATCTTTTTAAATCTCCTTCTTTCACTGCAAAACTGTTCCTCACATCTTTCTTTTCTATTTTTTTGCTTAAAATTCTGACCATAAGCAGATGAAAAGGAGTCAGTAATAATTATGCTCCTATCAGAGAACTATACTGTCTTGAAATGTATTCCACCAAATTAATTAGTCAATTACTTCTGAGTTCATCTTCATTTTATTCTAGGACATGGGCAAAGTATAGCTATAATATTCACTGGAATATAAAGTAAATGGACTCTATTCCAGTTTCCAGTATAATCCATGCTCTCATCTGAAACATATAAAGACTTTTTTCTTCACATTTATTTTTCTTAGTGTAAATGTCATGTCTGAGTGCATGAGTGTGCATGAGTGTGCATGATGTGTGTGACTAGAGTCCACAGAGTTCAGAAGAAGGTATCAGATCTCTGGGAACTAGTGGTAAAGCTTGTCATGAGCTGCCATGTAAATGATGGGAAGCAAAGCCTGGCCCTTTGCAAGTGCAGGAAGTGCTCTCAACCTCTGAAGCATTTCTGCAGCCCAGCCCTCCATCCTGAACTTCTTGAATCTGACATTCATCCTGTGTATTTTTCTTAGTATTCTGAGCTGCGCTCCCACCAGCCTTTCCCGTTAAGCTGTTCATAACATTGTAGAATTTCTCCCATCCCCATTTTTAAAGTCTTCTAAATTCCTTCACCCCAAACATCATAAATTCCTATGAATGTCAGAGTAGTGTTTTGTCACTATTATTAGCTTCGCTCTCTGATATCAGTTTCCACAATTAATTTGGAGTCCCTTTAATGCTGAGAGAAACAACTTAGAAGAAGGATATGTATTGGTTCATAATTTCAGTGAGCAGGCATGCTGGACCCAGCTTAGCTAATGTGGCCGGACTGTGCATCGGAGGTTGTTCCCATCATGACAAACCAAAACATAGGACGAGTGATAGGAATGAGGGGCCACATTTATTCTTCAGAGGCTCTCCCTACTGATCTATTTCTTTCAGATGTTTTCTATCACTAAAATGTTTACAGCTTCCTAAAATGCTGCCATCAGCTGGGAAACAAGCATTCAAATATGACCCTGAGCTGGAACTGCCATATTTAAACTATACTAGTGTGGAGAGCAGGGCTGTAGTGGGTCAACTTAGAAATACAACAAATTCAAATAAAGCAGCAGCTAGCCCAAGAGACGTCGGTAAAGTAAAGTATGTATACTATAGGGTAATGTTATTTTATATTTTATCATGCAGAGTATTGATCGTTACATTTAACAAATTGCATTAGAATGTGAAGATTACAAAGACATTTGATGTGTAAACAAATAGTACATGATATTCTAGATCGAAGAGCTCTGTCAGATATAAATGCTGTCAAGAATGAAACTCGGAACTTTATCGTGTCCACTTACTAATGTTACTCTCTCAGCAGCACAAAAATTATGTATCAGTCCTGATATTGAGTCAAAGACTCTGGGATCACTGTTATTCTAATACAAAGAAGTGTCAGAGAGAAGAGAGTGTGTCTGCCATAGGCCTTTCTCATGGCCATTACCATGGTCATGGAGTTGACCATTTGACTTCTTGCTCCACAGTTCATTTCATGCAGGAGTTCGTAATGAGGCCTGGACCTGAACTACCTTACAGACAGCAACTCTTCTATTTGCATACAGTTTTACTCAAATATGGGTCCAACATAAGAATTTAGTAAACTGGGAAATCCTGTGTTAAAATTTTCTGACTTTTAAAGCATTCCTCAGCAAATGAAACAAAGAAGCACATTGTCCCCATAGTGACTCAAAGCCTAGTGGGCTTGATTGTTATTTAAAGGTCTCTGATATTCAAATGCTTTTCCATTTGAAGTAGGACGCTGAATGTTATTCAGGTGTGGAAGGAGCGAAAGAGCCATCATCCAGTAAGGCAGGAACTGAGGACTTGGGAGAGCTCTGTAGGAGGAAAGATGATTTGGGCCTCACTTGATGACTCAACGCTGATATGGCAGAGTTTATATGAAAGTATGAGAAGACAGAGATTGAGAGAGTTTACCATAGTGAACCTATTTGTATGTTGGTGTCAGGGAATTTAAGCCTTAGTGCCTATACCTGGCTCTGTCATACTGGACGGATCTGCCATGTGTGGTCACACAGGTTGTTCACTGCCCAAACCCTTTTACTTACTACAGATAAAGCTAATGATCTTCTCATATAGAGGCTCTTGTCTCTTCTACATGAAATTAGGATAACCTGCTTATTTTTAAATTTTTTTTTATTTATTTACATTTCAGCTGTTGCCCCCTCCCCAGTCGTCCCTCCCACAGTTCCCCATATCATTCCTTCTCCCCCTTGCTTCTGAGAAGGTGCTCTACCCCCACTGGGCCTCCCCTTTTCCTGGGGCCTCAAGTTTCCCTAGGTTTAGGCACATCTTCTCCCACTGAGGCCAGACCAGGCAGTCCTCTGCTCTATATGTGCTGGGGGCCTCAGACCAGCCCCTGTATGCTGCCTGGTTGGTGCCTTAGTCTCTGGTAACTCCCTGAGGTCCAGGTTAGTTGAGACTGCTGGTCTTCCTATGGGGTTGCCCTCCTCTTCAGTTTCTTCAATCCTTCCCCTAATTCAATTATAGAGGTCCCCGACTTCAGTCCAGTGATTGAGTGTAAGTATCCATGTCTGTCTCAGTCAGCTGCTGGTAGAGTCTCTCAGAGGACAGCCATGTTAGGCTCCTGTCTGTAAGAATATCATAGCACCAGTAATAATGTCAGACCTTGGTGACCCCCCCACCCTTGCTGCCGATGGTTCAAGACACCAGGGCTGGGTCTTCTGCCTGCCACAAGTGGTGAGAGGCAAGGTGGGAGGAGACTACTTCATCCATGCCTCTGCACAGGAGACTAGTGATAGGGCCAGCTCTCCTGTGCTCTCCCCTAGGTCCTACTCACCCACAACTCCTGCAATGTGCAGGACCTCTCTCCTTAGTACTGAAGCTGGCTAAAGGCAGGGTTAGTTCTCCTGTTTTCAAGCCTCCAGGACCAGCTTTTTCACGATACTCAGCTGGGGGGTGAGGCCACTTCTGCACAGCACTCAGACGTTGATATATCCCTGGGTGGTAACCCAGACCAGGAAAGTCTGTCTGGCCTTTAATGGTAACAGGCCCCTGCTGCTGGAGGGCCACAGATCCACATATGGCTCCCAGTAGCAGCACAGGCCAGGCCCCCACCATGGTGCCAGGTGGCATCATTAGCTATCCATATCAGGCTGTTCCTCACTACCCTTGAGTCCCCAGTTCTGCCTCTCTTCATTGTGCCCACATCCTTCTGTTTCTTTTTCTCTTCCATTTCTACACTACTTATTTGCTCCTTTTAGGCATACACGGGGTCTGTGAGTGTCTGGGGTCATCTCTGGAGTGGTCTCAGGAGTGCTATGCACCCCCTCTGGGGCATTATGATAGGGGACAGGGTCATCTCAGACATGGTCAACCACCTACCACCACCACGTGTGACACTGGACCAGTAACCATCTCAGGCTAACTCCCTGTCCAGGCCACATAGCCCAGGTCTCGTGGTTGCCTGAGGCTCACTCCTTTCCCTGCCCACCGGAGTGGCCCCTCATGAAGGTTGTCTGTTTCAGGCTCACTCCTGCCTGCGGCCTGAGGTGCCAGTTGGTGTTTCTCTCCCCATCCTGGAAACTTATCTGGGTCAGCTGAGTATAGGATTGGTGGTCATATCAGGACAGCTGCATGTCTGGGTCCCCTGGTGCTGGACTAGTGGTTGTTTCAGGCCTGCTTTTTTCAGAGCATGTTAGGCTACTAATCATTCAGATGTTCAGAGGTCAGAACACCGAGCATAGACATAGACTCTCTTCTCTCTGTCACTTATGGATACACATGTGACATAGCAGCCACACCTGCAGTGCCTCTGGGGCAATTTGTTTTGTTTTTAAAAAAAGAAAGGAAAAAAAACCAAAATATGAAGTTGGGTGACTAGAAAGAATCTGTGAGAAACAGATCTGGGAGAGAAAAATATGCTCAAATTATATTTTATGAAAAAAACATTTCAGTTAAAAAAGGGAGTTACCATATATCACTGTATACACAGTGAACATGTTTTAACCACTGTGAGGAAGTCCATGCTATAACCAGGCACCTTGTAACAGGTTATTATCATGGCTGGTAAAATTTTCATTACTTTTTAAAAATAATTTAAACATATTCTTTATTATAATTCATGTAGCCAACAAAAGCATAACCATTTTAAGAATCACTTTCTAGATCCAGATTCTGTATGCTGCAATGACCTTCTACACAGTTAAAATAGTCATTTTGAAGCTGTAGAGTTTCACTTTGGATACTGCTCTTTTAGTATCAATTATGGTTTATACTCTTATCTATCACATACTGTCCCCTAATAAAAATATTTGTGACTGAGTTAAAACTAGGAAGATCATTAGGTTTATGTCCCTTTTTCAAGACCCAGGGGTGCAATAGATCTACAGTCCATTCTAGTCTGTCACCTAACACTGACTTCTCTTGTTTTTCCAACACTGTATACTTTACCTGTACTTATATATGTGTAGATACATCCAGTCATTCTAGGTGAGAAGATACAGGGACAAAGAGTGTAGCAGAGACCAAAGGAAAAGGCATCCAGAGACTGCCCTCTCTGGGGATCCTTCTAATACGCAGCTAAACCAGACACTATTGCTGATGCCAAGACAGGAGCCTGATATGCCTGGCTCCTGAAAGGCTCTGCCAGAACCTGACAAATACAGATGTGGATGCACACAGACAACCATTGGACTGAGCATGGGGTCCCCAATGGAGGAGTTAGGGAAAGGACTGAAGGAGATGAAAGGGTCTGCAACTCCATAGGGAGAACAACAATATCAACCAACCAGATTCCCCAGAGCTCCCAGGGACTAAACCACCAACCAAAGAGAATACATGGAGGGAGCCATGGCTCCAGCTGCATATGTAGCAGAGGATTGCCATATCTGGCATCAATTAGAGGGGAGGCTCTTGGCCCTGTGAAGGCTTGATGCCCCAGTGTAGGAGAATCCTAAGATGGTGAGGCAGGAGTTGGTAGGTTGGTCTGGGAGCACCCTCATAGAAGCAGGGGGGTTGGGAAGATGGGATGGAGATTTGTGGAGGGGAAACCAGGAAGGGGGATAGCATTTGAAATGTAAATAAATAAAATAACCAATTTAAAACAATAAAAATAAAAATCTTTGGTAAAAAAATATTTTACTCATAAGATGGATTTTTATTCATTTACTTTCCATCGCTTATATTCACTGTACATGGTATCATGTTACATAAGAACATTTTCATACAAGTACATAATGGTACTGAGCATCTTGCACCACACTCTGCTATTTCTTCTTTTAATTTCCTCCCCTCCCATTGGCCATTTTCTACTGGATAATTATTACCTCTACACTTCTGTCATATATGCCTATATAATCTTATGCAGGAGAGGAAACAAGCAGTATTCGTCTTTGAGGCTGACTAATTCATGTAGTGACATTATCCCCGGCCCTCCATGCTGCATCCACCCACACTATAGATGTGCTATGCATTTATTCCAGACTTCTTGCCAAAACAGGTTGCTTTCAAACATTTAAATTTATTCCTGCATTGAAATAATTCTGTTGGTATTTATGGCTAAAAATAGTTCATCGTGTTGACATACCACTTCCTTCTTTACCCATCTCTTTCTTGAGTAACATCTAGGTTGGATCTGTACTCAGCTATTGGGACCAGTGCTGCAGTAAATACCTCTGTGAGAGTGTCTCTATGATGTGTTGACTTATGCTTCAAGGACATATCCAGGAGTGCCAGAACTGTAGCAGACCTTATTTTAGTTTCTCTGACTTCCATAATTGCTGGATGGGTTTACATTCTAGCTAATGGTAGTAGGTCTACATAGTCCACACAGTGACAAATGTTTGTTGCACTTGTTTTGGCTTGATAATAGACATTCTGACTGGGTAAGATGGAATCTCAATATAGCTTTAAATAAGTACCTCTCTGTGCTCCGAGGTTTTTGTTTTCTAGAAAAATGAGATTACATAATATAAATCATCTTATTTTTAAGCACGACATATGATAGTAGCATAAATAATTGTAACCATATTTTCTTATGGTATTTCATATAATGTAAAATGTAACATGAATATATTATGACCTTGCTGATATACTGAGACCAGGCTAGCTTTTATACAGCTGCTGATTTGAACAGTAAAAGAATTGTTAGGATTAGAGATTACTCACTGGACATACAGATTTTACCAGAATTAATTGATTGGTTGATTGATTGATTGATTGGGGATGCTGTATGTAAAGAAGGAAATATGTTTCTGTTCTGTTTTCCATGTTCAGTGTTTTCTAGCTGGCTAAAGGGAAATGAGGGTTCAGAGCCGTAACGCTTCGTTTCATTATTATAACTATTTAAACATCCTTTCAAATATCTTATGAGGAATTGTTTTTATGAAAAAATTTACAAATGATTTTGTAGAAGGACTATGAACATCTGATATTTCAGATTTTGTATGACTACTTTAGAAAACACCAAGCTCTTTCTATGTGACTAGGAGTGTGATTTAGTAGACACTTATAGATGAGACTTTGCCTGTTACTGTATTTTGTGTAAAGGGACATTTCAAGGTAACTAATAATGAATTAGACGGCAGATTTTATTGTTTATTTTTTCTTTTTAAAACTCAAATGTCACACCATATCACTTTGCAATTCATTTTGAACCATCTGCCAAGTTAGGGAGTTTCACCCCGTTTTGTTTCACATATGTGTCCTACTTTGAACACATCGCCATTTTTTTTTTTTTTTTTCTGGTTCTGTTTGCTAGTGACACTAAATTCAAAGAGCTAAATGTGTGAATGCTCCACATTTATGTGTAAGTGTATGAGAGAAACCATCCTTCTCCTTGGTGCTTGACAACCAGTGTTCAGGAAGCTTGCTTAGCTGTATCCTTGCTTCTAAATAATACAATCTTATTGTTTCTGTTTTGCTTAATGACGATGAGCTGATACCTCCAAAAGGAAATTCCTAAGATTTTTCTTTAACATTAGGTTAAATAGATGTCTTTACCATCTGGTGATAGGTCGGGCCCACCCACAGATATGTCATTAGACAATAAACAAGATACAGGTCCATATAAGCAGAGACTAGTGGAACAATGTATCTGCAGAACCCCTAACATTTATGGAGGGCAGTGGTATGTTGGGAGAATTCCCACCTCACAGAAGACATGTTCACAAATATATTGTTTGGAGAGCAAAATAAATAGAACAAATTATTAGCAGCCAGTAGGGGCTAACAGAAGGTAGAGAGAGAGTTTCCCTGGGAGTCTCAAGAGGTAGTGAAATTGACAGTCTCCCTCTTACTCTCAAGCCTGTAAAAATGCTTTTTTTTTAAAAAAAAAAAAAGCTTTGGTTTATGAATTTTTATGTTATCCCAGGTATTCTTAACAAGTATTTATGCCTTGAGGATTATTACCTTTGCTTTAATTTCTTCAGAAAATAAATGGAAAGTCATTGTGTAAGAGCTGTCTACCTGGTCCCTGCTCATGTATTGCTTAGCACATTATCCCATTAGTCACTGGCTAAAGCACTGATGGATTCCCACAGCCATAAAATTATGTAAAACATTGAGACTTGTGGGCTTTTTAAAAACACTATTTTCTTACTTTACAAGATGATTGGCTTCTCCAATGGGAACTTTGTAGGTGATATGCTGCCCTGACGTTAACAGGCTTGTTAGCCCTGTGCGTCTTTTTTATTTAAAATAGATTATTTTCTCACACAATATACCCTGATTGCATTTCCCCTTCCCTCTATACTTGACTTCTCTGGGACAGTATATTGTAGCTCATTATTTATTTAATAGCTAATATATATATAACTACATATATAAACAAATAGATACCATATTTATCTTTCTGGGCCTGGGTTACCTCACTCAGAATGATTTTTTTCCATTTCCATTAATTCTCCTGGAAATGTTATGATGTTATTTTCTTAACAGCTAAGTAATAGTCCATTGTGTAAATGTAACATTTTCTATTTATCCATTTGTCAGTTGAGGGACATCTAGGTTGCTTCCAACTTCTGTCTATTATGAACGGAGCAATAATGAACATGATTGAACAAGTATCCTTCAAGAACAGTGACCTGTCCTTTAGGTATAGGGGCAAGAGTGGTATTGAGGTAGATCAAGTCTCATTTTTTAAGGAACTACCACAATGATTTCTATAGTAGCTATAAAAGTTTGTATTCCCATCACCAATGGATAAATGTTCCCATTACTCCACGTTCTTGCTAGCATGAGTTATCACTTGTGTTACTAATTAATTGTGGCCATTTTGACAGATGTAGAAAAAGCAGTTTTGATAGCTCATTTCCCTTGATGGCTAGAAAAACTGAACATTACTTAAGTGCTTCTCACCCATTTGAGTTTCCTCTATTGAGACTTCTGTTTGTTTAGATCTGTACCCCATTTTTTAACTTGGTATTTTGTTCTTTGTTTTTAATATATACAATTTCTTCAGTTCTTTATATGTTTTGGATATTAGTCATTTATATAACAGTATCTTTTATTCTGTTTTAATTGTCTTGAAGGGTTACTACTGTCTTGGTCTGCTAACCTAGGCCTAGTCCTGGAAGCTTCTACCCTCCCTACAATTTTATCTAGGCCTCTAATGTTTTCTGCCTCTGAGACTTACTACTGAATAAGTTCACCCTGTATAGTTCTCTTTGAGTTCTCTCTGTCTGGTTCAACTCAGCTATTCTGGCACAAATTCTTCTATAAGATGACTGAGTCAAACTTGCTTCTCTCAGTTTCTTACTGAATTGCTTCGCTGGGCCTCAATCTAACTTTGGCAATATGTTCTAATCTTCTGGCTGCTTCTCTTTCTCTGTCTCGTTCTGTGTTCACTTGTGTCTAGACTGTTCTCTCTTCCACCTATCTCTGTAAAATTCTCCCAGTAAAACTGCCTCCTTGTTCCTTTCTCTGCACTGCCCCTTAAGTAGCTTCCCGTCCCTCTCTTTTCTCCTGGGGGACAGAATATATCCTATTCTGTCAAATCTTTCTCGACTCTTCGATTTGTTTGCCACTCAGATAGACATAATTTTCAAACATGGATGCTTCCATCTATAAGCTAAATTTATGATTAAGGATTTAATCATTGTTTATGATTAAGGATGTGTACTAAGGACATGTCTTTATTCCAGCCTAAGGTATTAATGGTATGTGCTAAGGGCTGAGACACACAATAAGTAACAGATGTTTTTTTCTTAAATAGCACAATCTCAAGGTTCACAGTGTGACCATACCCTGCAGTACCTTATTAAATGTAGAACTGATAAAATTCTTTTCCCATTCTATAGGTTGTTGCTTTGTCAAAATGATGATATCCTTTACTTAAAGAAGTTTTTCAGTTTTACGTGGTCTCATTAATTAATTGGTGATCTTAGTCCCTGAACTAATGATGTTCTTTTCAGAAAGTCTTCTGTGTCAATGAGTTCAAGGCTATACCCGCTTTCTCTTCTCTCAGGCTAAGGGTATCTGGTATTATATGAGGTCTTTGATCCATTTGAAGTTGAGTTTTGTGCAGGGTGAACAGTATGGATCTATTAACATTTTTCTACATGCAGACATCCATTTTGAATAGCACCATTTGTTAAAGATGCTGCCTTTTTCCAGTGTGTATTTCTGGCTTCTTTATAAAAAATCAGGTGTCTATATGTAGGTGGATTTATGTCTTGGTCTTCAATTCAATTCCATCAACCAGCCTTTTCCCCCAACACTATGCTGTTTTTATTACTATAGCTTTGTAGTACAATTTGAAACTGGGAATTGTGCTACCTCCATCAGTTCTTTTATTGTTCTGAATTGTTCTAGCTATCCTTGGCCTTTTGGGTTTCCATATGAAATGGAGAGTTGTCTTTTCAAGATCAGTGAAAAACTGTATTTTGATGAGGATTGTATAGAATCTGTATATTGCCTATATTTACAATATTAATCCTACCCATCTATGAGCATGGGCCATCTTTCCATTTTCTGATTTCTTCTTCAATATTTTTCTTGAAAGACTTGACTTTTTTTTTTTTTTTTATCATACAGTCTTTCAGCTGTTAGGTTAGAGTTACCTCAAGATATTTTTTACTATTTGTGGCTATTGAGAAAGGTGTTATTTCCCTGGTTTCTCTCTCAGTCACTTTTGTCATCAGTATTTAGGAGGGATCCTTATTTTTGTGAGTTGATTTTCTATCCTGCTACTTTGTTGAAAGTGTTATCAGTTGTAGGGCATTCCTGGGTGAATTTTTAGGGTCACTTATGTAAACTATCATATAACCTAGAAATAAAGATACTTTGACTTCTTCATTTCTAATTTGTATACCCTTGATCTTCTTGAGTTGTCTTATTGTTCTAGCTAAGACTTTAAGTACTATGGTGGATAGGTATGGAGTAAGTTGACAACCTTTTCTTGTTCTAGATTTTAATGGAATTGCCTTGAGTTTCTCTCCATTTAAGTTGTTGTTAGCTATGGGCTTGCTGTAAACTGCCTTTATTATAATGAGGTATGTCCCTTGTATCTTTATCCTCTCCATTATTTATATCATGAAGGGATGCTGGATTTTGTCAAAGGCCTTTTCTGCTTTAAGGAGTTGATCATGTACTTTTTTCCTTTCAGTGTGTTTACATAGTGGATTACATTTATTGATTTTGTATATTGAACCATCCCTGCATCTCTGGGATGAAGCCTATTTGATCATGGTAGATGATCTTTTCAGTGTGTTTGTGGGTTTCATTTGCAAGTGTTTTATGGAGAATTTTTGCATGCACGTTCATAAGGGAAACTGGTCTGTAATTTTCTTTCTTTAATGAGTCTTTATGTGTTTTTTTTTTAATCAGAGTTAAGAGTGGTCTCATAAAATAAGTTGGACAATGTTCCTTCTATTTCTATTCTGTGATATAATTTGTGGAGTATTGGCATTAATTATTTTTTCAAAGTCTGGTAGAACTCTGTGGTAAAACCATCTGGGTCTGGGCTTTGTTTGGTTTGGGATACTTGTAATGACTTCCTTTTTGCCAGGGGTTACAGGTTTTCTCAAATTATCTGATCTTGACTTAAATTTGGTAAGGGGACTTTCACATCTCCTTCCATTCTGTCAAGTCTAATCCTGCTTTCTCGTCCCCAGCTCGGCAGCCTATCATTACTTTCTGCCCCATTCGAAGGAAACTAAATCAGCAAATCCTGATGGAACACTGTTTTCTTTCCTCCTTTGAAATTCCTCATAAACTTAGCCTATCCTTGTTCCTAAGTGTCAGCCCCCAATACCCAGAAACATATTTTGTCTGGAACCTCCATTGGCCATACCTATCAGGTCCACACAAATTTCCTACCAAGCAAATCACAGGCAGCATATTCTTCTAATACCCAGAGAAGAGACATAAAGGAACAAAGCACCCTCCCCATAGAGCCAAAACAAGATATCAGGAATTAGAGCCATAACCTTCCCAATTCCAGATGTTATACACCAGCATAAAGACATAATCAATAGCATCCAGGAGAATGTGTCTCCACTAGAGCCCAGTAGCCCTACCACTGTAGGCCCTGAGTATTCCAACACAGCTGAAGCACAAGAAAAGGACCTTAAAACAGCCTTTACGAAGACATCTAATATTTGGGAATATTACTTAGAAATTACAAAGGACCATTTCTTTGACCAAGGTAGATTCAGCAATTTGCTGTAAAAGAAATGGTCATGGACATGTCCTACCACAGTAACAGTAATTTTCACATGGAGTTGAGTAATCAATTCAGTATCCAATTCAAAACTTACAGTGATCTATGACCAACAGAAACAAAAGCAACAAATAACTAAATGCAAGGTAATAAAAATACTTTCTAGTTTATTTTGGCAGTCAACATAATATTTTTGACAATCCCACCTTTGTGCCACATACTGCCAAATTAACTACAAAGTACTATTACTTTATGTCTGTTTGTTATATAAGACATTAATTTTCAATTTATGTTATCTATATCATATTAAAAATCATAAGATAGCACACTGATTGTAAAGCTCATCCTTGATACAAGGATCTTATTCATGTATTTGTGTTTTGAATGACTTTTTGCTTTAATTTAACATGATAGAACTATATAGTAAAATTTCTCTTCTTCCACCATTTCTCTTATTTTGCCTAGAGTAGGCCATCAAAACACATGGAAGTTTGGACCTGATTTGTTATGAACATCACATCCCTCTTATCAAATTTTGGTGAATAGCTAACTCTTTTCCAGGTTACAAGTCTTTTGTTGAGCTTTAGGTCAGCCCCAGCTATCAGCAATTTCAGAGAGTAAGCACTATACTATCACCATGCTTTGTGATTTAAAGTGTTGTTTGAGATAATTAACAGTATTAATAGAGAATACTCAGTTTAGGTAACTCTGCAATAATTACTACAGAGATTCTTTTATTATATAAAAGATGAAAGATGAAAGACATTCATTTAAATAGAATGGACCTATTAGGAAAAATGTAAAAATAAATGTTTATTATATTAAATTTACACTTATATACTATACTTTTATTCACACAAACTTAAATTTATTTACAAATTTCAATTCTCTCTTGTTGATAACCAACACTTGTCCTTATCTTTAAAGCTGAGTCCTGTCATTGCTCTGGACAAGGCTGGACTTTCATTTTACTTGCACTGCACATACTGAATCAACTTCTCTTCTTTTGAGGTGCACAGTATCCTATCAAATGCAATTTTCTGTTGAGACATTGTTTCCCTATTCCACCACTTGAATTGTAATTTCAAGTGTCCTTTGATGTAGAATGTCCAACTGTTCAAAGTTCACTTTGTATAGAGCCTTTGGGATAGCCTGCCTCATCCCTTTGCACAGAGTGTGTGTCTGCTCTGCTTGTTAACTCAGTGAGGCTTTTTTCTAGTCTGTGGCTTGGTAGCCTCTGGAATATTCTAGGCTGGTCCATCACTGTCCTCTTCTCTGCTACTGCCATAGCAAAACCAGAGTATTTATTTTGAGAAGAAATGTTACTTTTAATTAAAACTACATTCTACCAGGAAAACAGCATAGCTCATGGCTCATGCTTACATCTCTTCAATGGGGCTATCTTCTTACGCAAAATCAACATTTTTTAATTCAATAAAATGCGTGTATTTTAAGTGCACAGAAAGACACATGTTGACATCAACCTATGGCATATTCCTACCATCTAATAACCCAATAACCCTTTGCTTTCAATCCAGCATCTTATGTCTATCACTCTTTTCTATTCTAGCATATCTGTTACTGTTTCTTAGAGTAGAACTTCAAATAAACATAACCATGTATCATGATGACAATTGTGTACATCATAGATCTGAATATTTTCTACTTGGATTAATGTAATGGTTTTGAAAGTAGTCCATGTGGTTTCATTAGAGTTGATTTTTAATGGTGGTCATTAAATTTGTATTCCATTGATATATTACAGTATATCCATCAATTCTAGACTTTGGACAGAAAGTAGGTTATAGATCTTTTTATTTGGAGAGAAACCCTGCATATTTAGCATTCCTGGTTTCCCTGGTGATATTTCTGAGCAGAAGGACCTTTGTGCTCTTGACATCTCCTCTCTTAACCTCTCCTAAGCTCCATACCCATCTTATTGCTTTATCCCAGTTCCAACTCCAGGACGCACCTTTCCAGACCATTTATTACAGTGTAGCCATCAATTCTTCTATTGATAAATATTTTACTATGTCTAGTTAGGGACTATTTTGTTGTTTCTAACATTAGTTGGAAAATTCTTGTATAGGTCACACTTCTCTTGGGATACATAAAAATATAAAATTCAGGGCTAGAGAAATGGCACAGTAATTAAGAACACTGGTTGCTCTTCGAGATAAACCTGGTTTGATTCTCAGCATCCATGTGGTGGCTCCAATATCCTTTTGTGGTATTCATAGGCATCAAATAGTGCATAGACATATATGCTGGGAAAACACCAATACAGGTAAAATATAATAAATGAAATAGAAAATGTATGATGATTATGCCCGAAGAGTTGGGCTTAAGAACAATTAAAGAACTATTTGCTCACTATTTACCAGAAGTATGTTATCAACAACTTTAATAGTCTGCCACCAGAACTTTAGTTTTTATAAGCCTGAGTATTTAATTTATTCAATAAATACTTGAGACAAAGAAAATGCATGTTTTTAAAATAATTCTGAAAGCTCAGCTTTCTTAACTCATATGTACTGTGAGTAACAGTGCCTTTCTCTAGTGGAAGAAATGGTAGCCAATTTTCCTCCATAAAAGCCAGACATTTTTCTTTCTCTTGTGGCATGCATTTCCATCTGGAGTCATATGATTATCAAAGGGACACAAAATGATATCTGGGTCAAATGGTTTAAAAACATTATTTGTTTTGAAACATAAAACCAAGGAACACAATATGCCATGCTTTCATTAACTTATCAGGCATACTATTGGTAACAACACCTCTATATTAGTTTTCAAAGAGCAATAATTTTCAAAACATGATTGAGGGACATTGTTTTAGTAGCATAAATGCAATTTGTCAGACAGATCTGTATTTAGGCTGTCATGTCAAAGCCTTTTCTTTTTAGAGACAATATCAAATATTATTCACAAATTTGCATCAGAAGAAATCTATCACCATGAGCAGGACCTTTCTCTGGAGCTTAACAGCATGTTTCCATGACAGCCTTGTCTCTGTGACACTGCAAGAACCTTATAGTTGTTTCCTGTGTGTTTCTGTGTGTGGTGTGTGTGGGGAAGGGGGAGTTTATTGGATGTAGTCTGATGTAGAGAGGTATGTCATCTCATCAATCTTTACAGAAATATGTATGCCCTTACCATACTCTATCTTACACTGTGTGTAAACAAATCTACATAATCTGTTAAAATTTTAACCATCTTCCTTGCAACGAACCTGCCTAAAACAGGAAGCATTGTTCTTTTTGAGCATGCTTAAAGACCATATACTTAACTCTGTCTGTACTTTCTACTTCCTTACTCAGTCAGAATATTGAAACACTTTGATAACTTAATTCTTTATTCTTAAATAGTTAGCATTTACAAAGATTGCTGATATCAGTTTACTTATTCTGAAAGCAAATACATACAATGCTTTGTTGTAGTCTGCCACGGGGATATTCTGTTATTCCATAAGTATATGGTTAGGGCTTACATTTTCGTATCCTCTGCAGGCTCAGGTACCAAAGATTAAGGTGCCAGACAATAGTATAGGGAATCCAAGGATTCCAACATAGTGTTATAATTGGGTTATTATTGCTATGGTCAAAACCATGACCATAGCAACTTTAGGATGAAAGTGTTTGTTTTATACTTTCACATTATAATCAACCAATGATGTAAGTCAGGACAGGAACTCAAACAGGGAAGAAATCTAGAGGCAGGAGCTGATGTAGAGGCCATGGGGGTGCTGCTCAATGGCCTTCTCCTCTTTGCTTGTTTGCCTGCTTTCTCATAGAACCCAGAACCAACAGTCTAGGGATAGCCCTACTCACAATAGGATTTTCTCTTAACCATCAATCACTAATTAAGAAAATACTCTACTGAATGGCCTACAGCCTGATCTTATGGAGGCATTTCCTTAAATGTGCTTCCTTTCTCTCTGATGACTTTGGCTTGTATCAAGTTGACACAAAACTAGGAAGAAAACATATTAATATCTGATAAACAAATCCTCAACTTCAACATGTGCAATGCCATCAAAAAATTGAAGATGTAAATTGAATCACTTTAGGCTTGTTTTTGACAGGTAACCAATTTGAAAAAAATGATCATAGTTTCCTCCTATTGCCTATCAGGAGAGAGTAAGAGGATGTGCTTCAGACAATCCAACCCAAGTTACTCTTATGAAATAGATAAAAGCCATAATGGGTTATCTGGGCTGGCTGAAAATGGTTGGATAGAAAAATCAAAACAAACAAACAAACAAAAAACAAAAAACAAACAACCAGGATTAAAATAACCCTGGGATGTACAATTCCTTTATTACTACAAATTTAGATAGTATCTACTACTTCTATATTGACTCTGGAATGGTTAGCAGGACATGTATAGTTTTAGGCACTAAAATGTAAGTAGCAGAACATTTGGAACTGCAGAAACAAGAAAGGTCATATTCAGTCTAGATTATACATTCTCTTTTCAATGTCCCATGTAGGATAGGACATTAATATCTATATATGATCTATCATGTATAAATTTACTGCTTTTATCAAAATTTCCAAAGGTAGTAATTGCAGAGCCTTGCTGACATAACAGAGTTGGACAGATCACCTACAAGATGTCTAAGATTGAATTTCTTACTACTATACATTTAGAAGTCAGGAAAGTGGGTTGAGAGATGGCTCAGTGGTTAAGAGCACTGACTGCCCTTCCAGAGATCCTGAGTTCAAATCCCAGCAACCACATGGTGGCTCACAACCATGTGTAATGGGATCCGATGCCCTCTTCTGGCCTGTCTGAAGATAGCTACAGTGCACTCATATACATAAAATAAATAAAATAGTCAAAAAAAAATTTAAAAAAGAAGAAGTCAGGAAAGATAAGCAGGCTGTCAAAAGCAAACTGAACTCAGTTTAGAAAATAGGGAAATACTCAAGTGTTGAGGATCAAATTATACTTTTTTTTATTTTTATTTTTTACATTTATTAGCAAAAGACCTTTCTAGCCAGGCAGTGGTGGCACACACCTTTAATCCCAGCACTTGGGAGGCAGAGGCAGGTGGATTGCTGAGTTCGAGGCCACCCTGGTCAACAGAGTGAGTTCCAGGACAGCCAGAGCTACACAGAGAAACCCTGTCTCGAAAAAAAAAAAAAAAAAAAAAAAAAAAAAAAAAAAAAAAAAAAAAAAAAAAAAAAAAAAAAAAAAAAAAAAAAA
>CM052702.1:42752059-42808680 GCA_028551405.1 Uromys caudimaculatus | reverse complement strand
ACCAAGGACTAGAATAAACACTGGCACACAGTTGTGAATAAAAAAGCAAAGAGTCTTCCTCCACTGAGCTTAACACTACTAACATATTTAAGCTGTATCAAAATAATCCAGTCAAATGATCAAAATGTCCAATAGGATAAGCAAAATGGAAAAACACTTATAAAGGTGAAATGAACATAATCATGGAAGTTCTACTCAGAAGACATGTTCAAAGGCTAGAAAGGTCTTTTTTTATTTTTATTTTTTATTTATTTATTTTTTCGAGACAGGGTCTCTCTGTGTAGCTCTGGCTGTCCTGGAACTCACTCTGTAGACCAGGGTGGCCTTGAACTCAGCAATCCACCTGCCTCTGCCTCCCAAGTGCTGGGATTAAAGGTGTGCGCCACCACTGCCTGGCTAGAAAGGTCTTTTGCTAATAAATATAAAAAAAATAGTATAATTTTATCCTCAACACTTGAGTATTTCCCTATTTTTTAAACTGAGTTCAGTTTGCTTTTGACAGCCTGCTTATCTTTCCTGATTTCTTTTTCTTAGTTGAATCTTTTAACTTAATTTAGACAAGTCCAGTAATGAAAAATTAAGATCAGAAAGAAGCATAAGATTAGTATATGACTTTTTAATATAGGGAAAATTGATACAGAAATAGAACATTTAGTTACTGCAAAATAGGGGGGATTTTGTAATGACCCGACCAAAAAGGCCCATCTTTAAAAGAATGATATGTAAATGAAAGCTACTGATTTGGGGCCAGCCCTCAGTAAAGTTTTATTATTGTGTAAAAACTGGTTATGTATCTGTATGATGCTATTAGATGAGAAGCCTAACTATCTTCATGGCAAACACTATAGAGTCTAAATGTTGAGTGACTATTAGCCTTAACAAGCAGCCATCTCTGCTACCCACATTAATACCTGCATTATTGAGAGCTCTCTTATTATTCAATTTTATTCCAGATTCATAATATGACTATTTTTATTTGGAAAAGAAATTGGGGTATTAGGATGATATTCTTTTCTGTTCATTCAATGCACTCACTGAAAACTTGCCTGAATGAGGGATACTTTACTAGAGGCTTTTGAAAATCATAAGAGAAAAGAGTTCAAAACCAGGGATGCTTTCTGTTTTACTGTGCAGGCATGGAAAATGGTAACCAGTTTACTTAGGCTGTACAAATTCTAATAAAAAAAAGTAGGTACATAATACACACTGGTACTTATATTTCATACCAGAGACCAGAATCTTAATGCATAAGCATAAAAGAGCTGATGTTAAAGCAATGGGGTGATTTTAATATTTAATAATTTAAAAGGCTAATTTTGATGACTATTACTTATCCAAATTTTATAGAATAAAGAGCAAGAAGGAAAATTAACCTTCTCATAGAACTACTCATGGCTAATTTTCTTTTTAAGTAGGCATAAGAAACACATAAATTTGCATATTGCTGAGATGTAGAGTGGGCTAGGATGAATATCTATTCATTGCAGTGATTAACTAATGCTAATAAAAATATGAATTGAAGATGCATGTTTTCCATAAGCAATTGGTAAAAACAAGTCATATTAGCCTATTTTAGTATAATTATGTCATATTTTAATAAATACTTTCCCATTAGTGCAAGACATTTTCTTACGCACACAATAGTTATGAGAAAATGTATTCTGTAGTTGATATGATTTAAGCTTTCGTATACATCTCTAGTTACCACAAAATATCTATAGCAGTAAGTTTTTGAATATGTCTAACATATATGCCAGTCATATTAACTTACTGGGGACTTGTTAATAATCATTACATTGCAAGTAAATTTAGTTAGTCTATACTCTTAAATAAAAACCAGTTCTGTTAGTGGTGAAATCATATAATTAATGTGCAGAATCGAAACTGTAATCCAAAGCTCCCTTTGTCTCATTTCCCCACAAATGATAACAAATTCAAATACAACTTAAAATAATATGTAGAACAGAATAAAATTTGTAGTAGTGAATATTTAAATTTATATATTCCTTTTACTTTCTATATTCTACCAATGGTAGAAAAATATATGACAATTGTCTTTGTGAGCCTGCATATCTGGTTTTATTTTGAGATTCAAAACTTGTTTGGTTTTGTTTTGTTTTGTTTTGTTTTGTTTTGTTTTGTCTTCCTTCAATGTCTTAGCCAAAAGTTTAACATATTGTAAAACCTCAGCCTTTTATTTTCTTGGAGTTTTGTTCCTTCAGAGCACTGTATCAGTATTTGTGTTTCAGGATACATGGAGTCACAAGCTGTTGAATCTTGGGTGCTCTGATTCTGGATTTGTTCCCTTCTTTGTTTAAGGGTTATCTGACAACATATTAGAAGACAGTATCTTCTTTAGAGGTTTTGAAAAGTTTTCAAGTTCTACTAGTGCTTTTGGGTCTCAGCTACAGAGACTCCATGGTATTTGTCAGTCCATGCATATCATAGCCCCTCCCTTTTTATTTTTTTACACTAACCTAGTTGAGACCTGAAATCACTCAGATTGACATTCACAATGTAACTCCCAACCGACTTGCCTTTCCTCTCTCTAGTTCTCACTGGTCTATAACAAAAATGTTCTTTATTCAGCAGCAGGTGCACTCCACTGTGGCCCAGGATGCCTTGCTTCGTGACAAAACCTTATCGGTCATTCGATCCTGATTTGGACCACATAACCTTTCTATTCTTCGTCCTGAGCATCAGCAGCCACTCTTGGGGCCATGTGCTTCTTACAGAAAAGATGGAGTTGCTCGTTGTTCACTTCAGTAAGTTTATGACAGCTTTTGGCTTATCTGACTTAACACAATGATCACTAGTTCCATCAATTTTGCTGCAAACAGCATAATTTTATTATTCATGAAATAAGAAAATTGTTAGGAACAAGGGATTAGAAATCAAACAAAAATTAATATAGGCTGAGAGAATAACTATGATCAAAGTGCATTGTATACATGGTTATAAATATCATCATGTAAACATTTACTAGCATGAAGTAAAAATCATTTGAAATAAAATGAGCAAGAAACTGAGGGACAATGGACCATGCCAGGAACCTTGGTAGGGTAGAGTGGGTCTGAGACCTCGGAACTCAGATATTCACTGGAGATGGTAGGTGCCTCTCTGTTCCCGACTAGATTCTTGGCTGGGAACATCTGTCACACCCCTCATTTTGGTCACATAGCCCAGAACAGAGTTCTCTGTGCTAATGAGGTACATAGAGGTCCAGAGTGGTTTTTTTTTTTTTTTTTTTTTTTTTTTAGCCAATAAGCTTTCCTTCCCAGACATTCCTCCCTGCAAAAGGTATTTAATCTCTGGTCCACCCTGAGAAGTTGGTATGCATCTATTTTCCATGATGAACAGTCAATAAATGGTATGGATAAACATGAATTGTCTCTTTCATTAAAATCCACTATGGGGAGCATGGAGAAGTCCTTTACCTACAGATTTGCAGCCCAACTCTCCAGGAGAAGGGCTCTCTGTGCTTCCAGACAACAGTCACTAAGCTAAGGACCTTAGTTGATGAGCTAAGCCACAGCTCCCATTTCCCTTGTCCGGGCTAGTTGTTGTTCTCAGCCCAAGGGCCCCTGACTCCACTCCCAACTCCTCAAGGCTCAGGGGTGCCTGAGTGTCTAGGAGTTTTGGAGGCCCTGGTCCTGGCCTTGTTGCGGGCCCATGGACCCCACACTTCATTCCGGACTCCTCTGTGCAGCACCCCAGCAGGAACTGGATGTCTGAGTCAAGGAACCCCAGCTTCAGTCCCTCACATCTTAGACTGTGTCCCCCCCCCCCCGCCTCAGTGGTTCCCTAATGCCCAGCACTCAATGGCAGCAGTGCTGGAGTAAACACAATCAAGAACGCTCTATCTTTGGCCTCCCCAGTGGCGTTTCTCACACCCCAGAGGAGGGATGGAACATAGACCCACACGAAACCACTATCTTTGTACTTTGAACACTGTGAATAGGTAGAATAGACAACTACAAGACGTGGTCATAATCAGCTTGTACCTAATGGTAAGCATGTGGACAGTAGGCTAAAAAATAGTTCAATAAAATATTAAAATTCTCTCAGTATATAAATAGTATTATATGTATTTACAAAGTTATAAGACTTTAGAGGTTATTTTGAAGAGTCATATTTAAGGTGGAAAAGCAATGGTAAGAATAACAATATTATCATGAAAATTGATTGATAGTTTAAAGAATAAAAATATATATACTTGGAAAAAAAGTTTTTAGAACTGTGGAGCCTACAAAAACTTTCTGGAAGCCTATAAAAATACTAAACACAACAACAACAACAAAAACATAGTGCTTGCTCCAAGCTTAACATGTAGTATTAACATTTTATTATAATAAATAATAATGGATATTCCTTCTCCTCTAAGCATTATATTGAATTTATTGCATAGCATAATTTTAAGACTTAAAATGACTATTATTTCAGCTAGCAGAAGGCTGAATAAATGAATATATTAGGTAATTATGGCCTAAGACATAATTTAATGTGTCAAATTTGCCTTATTAAGCTATGTAATTTTAACTTTTATTAATTCGTTGGTGGGCTATATCTGTGATTTATAAAACTATGCAAACTGCTGTTTTTAATCAGTACCATGTATAGGCTGATGTGCTGGGAAACCCAAGGCAGTACTGGGGAGAAGAAAAGTGTGGGTACAAATAACAACAATTCTGCCACCAGAAGGTAATAAATATCTTGTGCAAAATTTTAGGTCAAAACAGTTTTAGTTGTTCAAATCCCAAACCATATGAGTTTAATATATGTAATAATTCTGTAAATTAGGATGTTAAATTACTACTTTAAATGCTAAAATGCACTAATCAGCTTTGATCTTGTTGGATTAATTATTTATGTTAACATCTTATAGTTTTATCAATTAATATAAAATAATATAATATTGTTATATACAGACACAGATTACCCACAATAATAACTAAAATATTAAGAAAAATTTTATTAAGCATAGAATGAATATAGCTGAGGAATGTCCACATAGCAGTTTCGTTTAATTACTAATGAAATCTGTTTTCATAGGATCAATGTTGCATTATAGAGGTAGCATTAGTAACTTCTCTCTGTGACAAATTAACTGATGGAAGTAATCTAAGGGAGAAATGATTTAGAATTTAGTCCACCACTATGAAAAAGTCATAGTACAGGGAATGGCTTAGTGGCTGTTGGTAGGAGCATGGGACAATTTTAATTCATGAACTGTGGCATCTTCAATTTAGAAAAATAAAGCATAATTATTCCTGCAGGATCGTGGCAGGCAGGAGAAAAGATTCTGGCCCTTAAGGTTTTCCTCAGTGACTCACGTTTACCTGGTAAACACTGTCCCACAGCTGTGTTCAGTCTGTGATTAACATTCCACATTTGGTATGTGCTGTTCCTTGAGATTTTGATGTTAGCCATCCTGATTGGTGTAAGGTGGAATCTCAGCGTGGTTTTGATTTGCATTTCCTTGGTGACTAATGATATTAAGCATTTCTTTAAGTGTTTCTCTGCCATTTGAGATTCCTCTGTTGAGAATTCTTTACAAAGAATTTAGCTCTGTACCCCATTTTTAAAAAAGATTTATTTATTCTATGTATGTGAGTACACTGTAGCTTTCTTTAGATACACCAGAAGAGGGCATCAGATCCTATTACAAATGGTTGTGAGCCACCATGTGGTTGCTGGAAATTGAACTCAGGACCTCTGGAAAAGCAGTCAGTGTTCTTAACCACTGAGCCATCTCTCCAGCCCCCATGTACCCCATTTTTTAATTGGGTCATTTGGTTTGTTGGAATCTAACTTCTTGAGTTCTTTATATAGTTTGGATATTAGCCCTCTGTCAGATGTAGGGTTAGTGAAGATCTTTTCCCAATCTGTAGGCTGTGATCTTATCATAATGACAGTGTCCTTTGCCTTATAGAAGCTTTTCAGTTTCATGAGGTTCCATTTATCAATTGTTGATCTTAGAGCTGAGTCATTGGTGTTCTGTTCAGAAAATTGTCTCCTGTACCAATGCATTCAAGGCTATTTCTCACTTTCTATTCCATTAGATTTAGTGTATCTGGTATTCTGTTGAGGTTCTTGATCCACTTTGGGGAGAAAGGGAAACACTTCTCCATTGTTGGTAAGATTGTAAACTTATACAACCACTCTGGGAATCAATCTGACTGTTTCTCAGAAAGTTGAAAATAGTTCTATCTCAACTCCCAGGTATACTGCTCCTGGGCATATACTCAAAGATGCTCTACTATACTACAAGGGCACATGCTCCACTATGTTCATAGCCGTTTTATTTGAAATGTCCAGAAATTGGAAATAGCCTAAATGTCCCTCAACTAAAGAATGGATACAGAAAATACGATTCATTTACATAATGCAATATTATTCACCTATTAAAAATGAGGACATAATGAATTTTGCAGGTAAATGGTTGAAACTAGAAAGTATCATCCAGAGTGAGGTAACCCAGACTCAAAAGGACATGCATGCTATGTACTCACTGATAAGCCATAAAGCACAGAATATTCATGATACACTCCACAGATCCAAGGAAGTTAAACAAGAAGGAAAGCCTGAGCAAGGATGCTTGAATCACTCTTAGGAGGAACAAAATAGTCATAGATAGCAGAAGGAAGGAGGAACTGGGTGGGAGAGAAAGGGAGAGAAAAAGGGGAGGCAGGATCAGGTATGCGGAGAGACAGGAAAGAGATCCAGGGGGCCAGGAAAATGGATGGAAATCTGCATCTGCCAGGGGTGGGGTTTAGGGAGAATCTTTAGGAAGTCTGAAAGACCTGAGATGAGGAGGCTCCCAGGAGTTAGGGCAGGTGATCTTAGCTAAGATGCCAAACAGTGGGGGCATGAAATCTGAAGAGGGCACCTCCTGTAGCCAGGCAGGACCCCCAGTGGGGGTGAAAAGGACACCAACCCACACACAAAACCTCCCGTGCAAAATTTGTCCTGTCTAAAAGAAATGCAGGGACAAACAAAGATAGAGCAGAAACTGAAGGACCAATAACCAATAACCAGCCCAACTTGAGACCAATCCCATAGGCAAACACCAATCGCTGACATTAAGGATACTCACTTATGCTTACAGGAGCCTAGCCCAACTTTTTTTCTGAGAGGCTCTACCCAGCAGCTGACTGAAACAGATGTCCACTACTAAACACTGGACAGAGTTCGGAGACTCTTATGGAAGAGTTGGAGGAGGAATTGAAGGCTCTGAAGGAGTTGAAAACCCCACAGAAAGATCAAATATGTCAACTAACCTGGACAATTGGGAGCTCTCATGGACTGAGTCATCAACCCAAGAACACACATGGGCTGGAGTGAGGCCCCCAAAACATATGTAGCAGACATGCAGCTCAGTCTCCACGGGGGCCTCCAACAACTAGAGCAGTCTTTCCCTAAAGCTGTACCCTAACTGTGGTATCTGTTTCTCAAAAGGGCTGCTTTATCTGGTCTCAGTGGGAGAAGATGCCCCTATTCTGTCAAAGACTTGATGTGCCAGGATGGGAGGATACTCAGGGGAACCCAGCCCTCTCAGAGGGGAAGGGGAGTGAGGATGTTTTTCTGTAAGGGGGAACTGGGAGGGAAGGAGCATTTAGTACACACATAAATAAATAAATAAATAAATAAATAAATAAATAAATAAATAAATAAATAAATAAATTCCACATTAGGACATTCTGCTGTAAGCTATACAGAATTAGTGTATTTGTAATAGCTCTGAAATGTACCTCATTATGAACAGGTAGGGTGTTATTAACTGTGTTTATAACATTTGTTTTATTTTCTCCCTTTAATACAGGAGAGATTCAATTTTGGATCCTTGCATAGCCTGAAGGTTAAAAAGACTAAGAAATAATATCACTGTTGGATATAGTAGTTTAAGTTTGGTACATGTTTATGATCAGGTCAAATTCTGGTATAGGGGTTACAATGAATGAAGGCTCGAAAAAGATACTGTGGCAAAAATATTCCAGGCAAATTTAAGAGATTTATTTAGTGCCTGGGATTTTTATATAAGTGATTTCTGTGGACACACCTCCAAGTGGATAGGCATTTAAGTTTTATTGCATGGTAGCATGTGTGTGGCAGATCATTATTTTACTTGTAAATATAGTCTTTCCAAAGAAATACAGGCATATGATTGAATTTTGGCAACTGTGAGCTGCACCCTTGAATCAAGTACCAAGATAATGAACACAGTTAAGACAACCTTTGGGCTAATGAGCAATATCTAATTTTGTTCATTGAATAAGAGGAATAAGCTATTGCTTGGTAAATGAATAGTATTGGAGTGATAACTATTTCAAAGAAAGTTATAAACAATAAGTGTTCATTGGAGTATAAAACAATCTCATGACACTTCAGTTTTATGGTGAAAGCAATAACAACTGCTTTTGCCAATAATAAAAAATGGCCATTCTGTCAGGGTGGGAAGATGGGAGCGGGTGGGTGGGTAAGCACTGTCATAGAGGCGGAGGAGGGGGGTGGGATATGGGGTTTTCGAAGGGGAGACCTGGAAAGGGGAAAACATTCAAAATGTAAATAAAGAAAATATCATATATATATATATATATATATATATATATATAAATATGTGTGTGCGTATATATATGTGTATATGTGTGTGTGTGTGTGTGTGTGTGTGTGTGTGTGTGTGTGTGTGTGTGCCCTAAAGAATAGCCTGGTACCACCAAAAAAAAAAAAAAAAAAAAAAAAAAAAGGCCATTCCTGGATCTAGATTCAACTGAAACCAATGGTAGGCTGAGACTTTAAGATTAATTTTACCTCCTGAATGCAGCTATTTGACAATCATCCTTACTAGCTTTCCCACAATTCTTCAAGTATGAATGAGTGTTTTCAAAACACCATGTCTAGCTGTCTTTTTCTCCAAAAAACCCAACCTTTTCTTTGTTTCTTAGATGTATGTAGCCAGCAGTTCTCAGCATATGTTTCTGTTTACAATTCTGATTTTTGTTATTTTCCAACTAAGAGTATTTTGTATGCAGATAATCTCTCTATATTCTTCTTCCCATTTCATTGCCTGTTAATGCTATTTATAAGTTAGCTCATAAGTATTGTATATTTTGTATCTAATACTAACTAAAATTAATTCACAAATAGACAAAACATGTTTGTGTTTGAAAACATCTGAGCTATTTATCTTTTAATTATTTTAATACTTTTTTGTTCTTAAGCTATTGAGTTATTTAATTATGAAATAATAACTCATTGATAGTAAAAAAGAATGAAAATATATTTATAATTTTTATACAGCACGGAACTCTACGTTTTCTTTAAGATGTAATCACCCAAAGAATGATATCTATTAGAATGGATATTTATGTGATCACCATGAGCTGACGGTCTGAACAATGTCCTCATTGGAAGATGAGGACCATCAGTTCACCCTTTGTACTTAAAAGCAGTTGCTTTTGTGCCATAGTAGGGTAAAATTGTGACTTATTATTCAACAAATCTAAAAGGTCCATTTGAAAGGACTACTCACACTATGTTAAGGGCAACTAATTTCTTTTCCTGATTCTGGTATCTCATACCTGTAATCCCAGTATTCAAAAGACTGAAGCAGGAAGATTACCATCAGCTATAGGCCAGTCTATGTTATTGTTTGAGGCCTTGCCTAAAATTATTTACTTTTTCTGAATGATTTTTAAAGTAGGCAGAATTATTCGAAACTATAAGTACTCCTTATTATCCATCAAAAATGAATACATTTTAATATTAATTCAGAGCCCTGCTTGCTATTATGTAAAAAATGTGAATAGATTGTGTTTTATTAACAGTAATTACTATTATATTTATTAAAACTTGTGATGCTGATCAAATGGAATAATTAATAGAGATTGAAAAAATACTTTATCTTTTGATCTAAAAGGTGATGTTATATAAATTAATTATATAGCTAAAGTAAAGACAACTAAAAATAATAAGGCCTTCTTATTGGAGCAGGAGAATAATCAATTCTGCTATATTTTATATGCTAGGCTTTTGGCAAGAGGACATGGCTACCTCTCTTCATGTTAGGCTACAGTTAATAATTCAAGTAAAGAAAATCATGGTGTTAATAATGAATACAACTTTATTAGAGAATAGTATAGACAATTATCACTAATGGTAATGCTGAGCTTCAAAACCTTACAATAATGAGAGTGTTACATATAGTAAAGAAAATTATAATAAAAACACTGAAATTAAGAAATATAATCTAATATAATAAATACAATATTATACATGTTCTTATATTATATATTATGAATATAATCCCTTACAAAGAAAGCTGGTTGATGAATATCAACCTGAATCAGTGGGCATAGCAATGTCTCTTGTTGCTTGTGCACTGAACTACTAGCTGCCTGACCCTTCCTGACCTTGGGGAATTGGAGGTAAGGTGGCACAAAGTCAAGGACACAGACTCTGGGAGGGAGCAGATAAGAAAGCTCTCAGAACTCAGCAAGCTCTGGGAACCTTTAATACCCTCCACACACGCCCCATTGGTCCCAAGAAAGCATCTCTTCTAAACAGCAGTTCCTGATTGGCTGGCATTGTCTGAGCCAGCAATCCTTGGTCTCTCAGGCAGTCCTCAATTAGGTCCTCTGGCAGGAGATGCTTTTGCGGCTGCATGGCCCCTGACACTTACATAAAGGTGGTTCCGACATTCCTGCTACAGTCTCTACTATTCTAGTTTAAGCATGAAGCATATTATATGATAGTGACCAGTTTGTAATCTTTCGAGGAAGGTAGGGAGTAGACGAATCTGTGTAAAATGCCTTAGATCAACCTTTGCGCAGCAAGCAGAAAAGGAAGAGTATCACTATTCACTTTACTAAATTACCTGAATTAATTTGTGCATTAAACTGCAATGTTAAGGAAATATTGCAAACTACAACTGCTGTCTTTCCTTTAAGTAGATCAAAACCAATAGTAATACAGTTATCTGTTGATGTAAATAGCACATGTTTGTTTGTTTGTTTGTTTTGTTTTGTTTTTTTTGAGACAGGGTTTCTCTGTGTAACCCTGGCTGTCCTGGAACTCACTCTGTAGAACAGGCTGGCCTTGAACTCAGAAATTTACCTGCCTCTGCCTCCCAAGTGCTGGGATTAAAGGCATGCGCCACCTCTGCCCAGCAACATATGTAATCTTAATCACATACAGAACAAATGCTTCCAGAACTACATGTGCCAATTGTGTAACTGTTCAGATTGTCAACTTGATGAGATACAGTGTTAGGAACACTTCACAGACACACGTCCCTTTTTGTTTTAAACATATTATGGCCATTGTTTAGGCATTCAGATGTCAATGTAGATTTAGACCCATAATATATATTATAATAGTCCAAGTGGCTCTTCTTTTTCTTTTTTTTTTTTTTTTAGTTTCATTTGTTTTTTTTTTATTTGTTTGTTTGTTTTGATTTTTTTCTTTTTTTTAATACTTTATTTACATTTCAAATGTTTTACCCTTTCCAGGTTTCCCCTTTGGAAACCCCCAATCCCATCCCCACTCCCCCTGCCTCTATGAGGGTGCTCTCCTACCCAGCCACCCACTCCTGTCTTCCCTCCCTGGCATTCCCCTATATTGGGGCATCTAACACTCTCAGACCCAAGGCCCTCTCCTCCCACTGATAGCCAACAAGGCCCTCCTTAGCCACATATGTGGCCAGCACCATGGGCCCCTCCATATGCATTCTTTGGTTGGTGGTCCAGTCTCTGGGAGCATGGGGGGGGGCTGACCAGTTGACACTGTTGCTCCCTCCCCATGGGGCTGCAAACTCCCTCAGTTCCTTCAGTCCATTCTCCAACTCCTCCATCTGGGAGTCCATGCTCAGTCCAACAGTTGCTGTAAATTGAATCATGGGTGTTCCGAACTTTTGGGCTAATATCCGCTTATCAGTGAGTACATACCATGTTTGTTCTTTTATGACTGAGTTACCTCACTCAGGATGATATTTTCAAGATCCATCCATCTGCCTGTGACACAAGTGGCTCTTCTTTCTTCTTGTTTCCTTTTGGCATTGGAGGAGGAAGAATGCTGCAAGGGTAAGACTTGGTCTTAGGAGGTATTTAGGGTTGCTGTTTAACAACAAAACATTTACCTACCTTAAGTCTAAGTCACTTTTCTATGGTAGCTGACCTGCCTGAGTTCCTTTTGGGCCAGAAGCTGCAGTCTCTGGTATTTAGCACTTCATCCTAAAACAGCAGGGGATTAAGTAAAGTAGCCTCTGTTCTATATCTGCAGGAACTGCACAGCTCTAACTCCCAGCCTGCTAGTTGAAGTCACAGGACGAAAAGGAACACATTGAAAAGTGGTTTCAGCTTTTATTTCTAAGCTCTTAGTTCTCCAAAAAGTGCTCTAAGAAAGTTCTCTCTTGTCTCTAAAGAGTTCTCTCTGCTCTCTTCTTCTCCTAATCTTGCTCTTTCCTCCTGCTTTGATGTAAAATGCTTACTCTCAATGCCATTACTTCCAATGCCCTTACATCTAAGTTCTTAGATTTCAGTTCTATCTAAAAGAGTTCTTCTTCAGACCAGTATTCTCTCTTTGTCCTCAGCACTTATACATCTTTCAGAATACATGATTGCATGGTAAAAAGCTCATCACAAGTTTACACAAAAATTCCAAACATAAGTTGAATAAGAAGTTTACAACAGAGAATGTTTACATGTATATGTGTTAAGAGTAATTATCTGGCTAAGCATTCATCATCTGTCACTAACTTTACAGGTTCATGAAGAGTTAAAAACCATAATTTTTGTAACTAACTTTTTAGTGAAGTTTTGTATAGATAAACCCAGTCAGTATTTTATCTTTTGTCCTTGAACCTACAGTAAATCCTTAGTTCCCTTTTTATGACCTTTGGTTAATTGTTTTACAACCTCTTGGAATATGCTTCAATTGTAGATATCTGCTTTCTATTGCAGAAGCAATAAACTCATGACACTTCAAGATGGACAGAGTTCTCATTGCAGTTTTGATATCAGAAAGGACTTAATAGCAGTCCTACTATAAAAAAGCTTAATGATTACTAATATAATTTTAGGAATTCTTATAGAATTAAGAAGTCATCTATTTGTCTATATAGCATCACTACAATACAGTACATTTTTGTAGTTCTGCAGAAATCTGCTCAAAAGTTTGATCTAATACCTAGTGATTGTTATATATATATATTTAATAGTACCAGGAAAAGCATATTAATAGAAGGAATCTTTCCTACAATGTAATCTCCTCGGCTTTTCCTGCAGAAGCAAATCCATCATTGACTGTACAGTCCATGGCGGAACAATCTCAGGAAGATCACGTGCTAGTTTTTAGCTTCTTCTTGATGGCTCCTGGCAATAATTGACTCCATTAAAGCCAAGATGCATCCTTCATATATAATTTTCTGCTATCTGCAATTGGCTGGAGTAATCCGCATGGCTGTGTAATAGCTGATTCTTTTAGAACTTCAGTGTGACCTAAATCATGTTCACTATTGAATTAGGAAGGTCCAGGTTAGTATCAAGGAGAAATTAGTAACTACTAGTTAAGAAGAAATGAGTATGTTTGAAAACCACGAGCCTCAGTAAAGAAAGTTTCAAATTTACATTGTAATTGCTTGTGTTGCCTCATGAGTTCTACAGGCCAAAAAGCGCTTCAAATAATTTATGGTATTCATATAGATAACTATTTGATGGGCATATCAGGCCAACTATGACCTGTGTTTCATCTCTTTTTATACTGTATGGCATGTTTATAAGAAGAGAAAAGGCAAATAAAATCATTTTGATATAATTTCATATTACATTGAACTTAAATTGGAGCAAAAGAATATATAATTATGTCTTATAATCTTCTTGTGTATGTGTTTATATGTGTGTGTGTCTGTGTGTGTATGTCTGTGTGTGTGTGTCTGTGTGTCTGTGTGTCTGTGTAGGGTGTGCACACATACCAGATACACATATGAAACTCAGAAGACAAGTGTCAGGCAATTTTCTCTTTTTGCCTTGTGTATCTTGGGGATCAAACTCAGGTCTTAACGTTTTGAAGCAAGTGCCTTTCCCTGATGAGCCATTTTAACATATGAACATATGAACTTAAGGATTTTTGGATGTTAGAATAAATTTATAAAAAGTTTATCATCAATTTTGCATCCAAAGCGAGTCCAGTGTTACCACTTGAAAAATGTTTTAATACTTTTTGAAACATTATCTTTTCAATACAATATGGCAGCTGAATATATTCACAGTAGTTCACAGAACTAATAAAATGTATGTAAGTCCAAGACAGACAAAATAGGAGAGGGAAGTAAGGTTTACATTATTATTCCTAGAAATAGAGCTATTAGCAATTGATAGCTGATCACACACACACACACAGAGGGAGAAAGAGGGGGGGAGGGAGATATTTCTTCTCTGACTGTACCCCCTGGTAAGTTGACCAAATTCCACTGGAAGAACATATATCCAATAGTATTTGGACAGCACAAATTGGTCTTGAAGTGATTTCTCTCTAAAGATACAAAGTAGGGTGGGATCGAAGGCTATAGTTGATCTTGGAATAGCTATAGAGAATTCTCCAGGTACTACTAAAATATGCCTGGTCTAAAACAAAAACAAACCAAAAACAACTGAGGCAGATAAAATAGTTATGTGTTCTGTGTGGATAGTACCTTCCAAGAGAAAGTTTGATTGTGTGTTAGCTTTTTAATATGAGATCAATTGACCCATAATGATTAATTTAGGTGATATTGTTTAATTACTTATATAATAAAATTTTGTATCCAGTCAATAAAATTTTATGAATTCTCTTAGTAAATGGAGGGAAGGCTTAGTGCTTTCTAGTCCCTTTACTTTAGAGTTATAGGTTAATAGCATATTAAACAAAAGCATTTCTATTTTTCTTTTATATTTACCTATTCACTATCAATGACTTAGGTAAGGGCTTGGGTAGAAAAATATTTTATTCCTGCATGGTTCTCCATGAATATTCAGGCTAAGACAATATAGTTACAGAAATTTGTGTTACAGGTATTTATAGGATGCTGGAGTATATATCTAAAGAATACCATTCTTAAGCTCATTATTATTTATGTATAATTACTTTTTGATGAGAGCTTGATATTATTTGAAATTGTCTTTTTATAATCTTATAATGGGGCTGACTTTTCAAGATAAATCTGATTGTTAACTTAAATCTGCTTTAGTTATTAAGTTTTTAAACTCTATACATATTGATCGCCTTATATAAAGAACAAGTTTATAATTAACTGTTTATAAACAACATATCTACTTTTAATGTCTTCAGTACAAGTTGTCTGTTTACCATGTTCTCTTTAATATTATTGTGAAAAGACAAACGGTATCCTAATTTTGCTTCCTTTTAGTGAAGTGTGGTATCGCCATTTTTTCTTCTAAACTGAAGCACCCCTAACTGGAGAGTTGCAGAGGACTCCTAGAGATTCACAAAAGTACTGAAACCTATGAGGCCTGGCACAGCAAGTTCACACTTGTGACATTCGTGGCACTGGGGAAGTCCCAAGACTCACAAGACTTCTAGACTTGGATGGAATCACTCACTTGGTCTGTACTTAGGGATCTATTTTAGATTAATTGTGCTTGGTTTCCTATCAGAAACAGACAGAATCAAAGATACATTGGAGAGGTTCAGATTCATGACCTCTGTCATGAGTGGTAGGGGGTGGAAGTAGGCTGATCTACGTGAAGGCACAGGATGACATTCCTCCTTGAGGAACCATCACACAAACAGTATAGGAATGCCTTCAGAATGAGAGGTGAGTCTGAGAATATATTACAATCTCTGAAAATAGCACACACAAGAAAGAATACATGCAGATTATGGCAGTAGTTGAGTAGTGTTTTCCATGGGTTCTAGGGCATACAACACAGACTCATAGGCCTGTTCAGAACTAGGGAGCTAGCTCAAGAAACAAAGGCAACTGTCACAAAAAATTTCTTGTTACTCCTTGGTTTACAAATGGCACAAGCAACATTAGCTGCTCTTACCAAACCTGTGGGCTTGGAAAGATATGTAGCAAATGGGTGCCAGCACTCTGAAATAAAAAGCCTGGATGTCTCATTGTAAATGATGGTAGATTATGGAGTTAATATCTTCCACCAGGGTAACTCTATTAAACTTTAGAAATTTACTATTTAGAAGTAACAATTGGAATAATTGATTGAATCTTTATATGTTATAATACATTCTACTAATTTTACTAGTTCTCTAAATTTTCAGTTCTGGAATTCTGGGTATTTGTTTGGAACAGATAGCAGTTTGTCTTTGGAATTCTGCCCACTTTCTGTTAAAAGAGCTTCCTGAAATAATGCTAATCCTCGAATATCTTATATATTGAATGAAGCATCTGGAAATATAGTAAAATAGCAGTGAAAAAGTTCAAATAAAGGCATCTCTGTGAGTGGGGTGAAATATACTCAAAGGAGCCATAAAGTTATCAAACAAAAACACTGATGGTAGAGATGTGTCATTTCTCTATAAGTTGTTAGGAATCTGCAGGACCCTATGACCCACAAAGACCTTTGCTCCTGGTGCTGGTTGTGAGATTTTGCAGTGATACAGCTACTTGAGGGTCACCTGTGTTCTTGTGATGCCAATAAGCTCACTGATTCCAGAAAGTAGATATGTGTGGAATTATTTATTTTGTCCTTGATATCCTATTTAGAGAAAAGAAAAGAATTGTTCATCGTGTTCCCTAGGAAAAGTAGGAAAAATTGGGCATGGAACCCAGGACTTTGTAGGATTACACCCTATCACATAGTTAGATACTTAGCAAATGATTTATATGAATTTTTAATGTTTTAATTACACTACACTTTTTTGTTTGCTGATACTTCATTATTTTACATATAAATTAGACATTTCTCTATAATTTTATTTTCTATTTCAGTTTAATTATTAGCAATAGCTGCCTTTGTTTTATTACCAATAGTTATGTTTTGTTGATCAAGAACTGCAATTCTTTCCTATGGCATCACATTTTGCTTAGATTTCTAGCTAGATAGCTACTTCTTTAAACATAACTTCATTTTGGCTTGTTAAATTGAATTTTCTACATGCTGATCATGTTATATAATAAAAATGTATAAACTTAGCACTCCATATTATATTTGGGTAAATTTGAGAATGAAGAGTTTTAAACACAATTTATGGTCTAATTCAATTGGAATCTCTTTTGCTGACCTATTTTTATATTTTAAATATATTTTTGAAATTACATGATTGTACATATAAATGATATGATTTATGATGTTTTGATATATGCATACATTCTAACCTTTTAAGTATCTAGAATTTCTGTTAGTGTATTTAAAATTTAGAAACTATGTTTTGACTTAATTTTTGTAATTTTTATCATTTTTCTTGAATTTGCTGAAACTGCCTGTTATGTAACCAAGTTTGCAAGTAGTAGCAAAGTCTAAAGATGGTTATTTATTATAGAACTGGGTTCTTTATAACAGTTTAAGCTAATGTCAAATAGTTTGATTTAAACTACTAATTGTAGCACACTAATAAATTTTTTTCATTATTTTGTCAATAAAATTTATATCCCAATGTTTTCATGTAAAATTCATAAAAATAGTTTCTTATATAATTAAAATATTTTTGTCTTATAGTTAGATTATATTATCTAAAATATAGATTTGGTCTATTAAAATAATATCTATAGAGTAGTTGAATTAAAACAATTCTTAATTTACAATATGTCTATGAAAAGATGTATCAATTAAAATAATTTAATATTATCAAGTATGCTATGTAAAATTGTGAAATACATGTAAGTGATCTACAGACTGAGTGAACACAAATCATGTCCTGTATAATGTGCACAGTCTTGATATTGCTGCCTTCTTGTTTTTCCAGTTGTTTTACCTAAATAGAGGGACACTATTTTCATTTTTAAACTTTTCTTTTTCTATAGACTTGAGACACATGCATACAAACAAGAAATATGCTAGTAAAATTTTAAATACTAAAGTACACATTTAAATTTTGGGAAAATTACTTTTTCTGGACCATTGACACAGCTTAATGTTAAATTAAACCTATCACTAAAGCGAAAACCCAAGTTCAGCTCCTAGAACCTACATGGAGAGGGAGAAAAAATCCACTTGTGCAATTTATTCTCTGAAGTCTATTTGGACACCACAGTACTTGTGTGTACACATATATGCCAAATAAAAATACAATAATTAAAAAATACATTTGAATTACACATCAGCCTTTTGATACCTCACATTTTCATAAAGGCTTGATTATTTCATAATTTATCAATTAAACCTTTAGCATTTCTAAGAATTTTGATTAAAGTTTTTCTTCTAATCTCAACCTATCAAACATACAAAAGTTCTTTAATATTTCAATTTCTACATGATTTTTATGTATTCTATGTGATTTTATATTCTCAATACATTCTTGATGCAAAACATAGTCTATCTCCCATCAGGATGTAAGATCCAAAGTTTCTTCTTGTTTTGAGAGAAATATAGCATCCAAAATCCAGAGAACCATTACAAATTTTTGTGTTATTAGAGAAAAAGAAACATCATTAACAATTTTTAGTATACTTTATATTATTTAAAAGAATTGTTAAATTTAAATATATTTTGATTATATTTTTACCTCCCCCAGAAACTTTAAGTTCTTTCTCAAAAACAAAAACCCAATATAACAACAAACCCCACAAACCAAGAAACAAAATAAAACCACACCTAAAGTGAATAAAACAAAGCAAAGCACCAAACTGTAATAAAATTAAAGAATACACTAGAAACTGTGGCATTTATTGTGTATTGGTAAACTATGCCTGAACTTGAGGCCTTTCCTGGAGGGTTGATATACCCACTCTACTGGAGAAAACTGATTTTCCCTTTCCCAGCAGGTATAAGAGACAGTTCAATTGTTGTTAACCTTAACTTTGATGTCTAGGTTTACATTTATTTGTTGATTCATTTATTCATTTTTAAAATACTAAAACAAAATAAAATATAATAATATGAAACAAAGATTATTATTGCTGAGTCTAAGCCTGCTGGTCAGCCAATGGAGGGTGGGGGAACGGGGAAACTGAAGGAATGAGGATGATTACAGGAAAGACAGAAAGGAGATGTAAGAGACAGGTATGGGAGGGCTGCTGATGAGTACCATGCTAGCGAGCAAGTTCATTACTCAGTGTCTTTTAATGGCAAGCAAAACAAAGCATGACCAATTGCAAGAAGATAAACAATGATCACAAATCTTTATGTGTGGGGCAGTGGTCTGTGGCAGGCAATCTGACACCCAGTTGAGCATAGGCTGAAAATTCTGGGAGACCCCATGAAATTTCCATGACGGACCAGATGATGTTTTTGGCCAACGCTCCTGGAAGTTTCCTGTAAAAACAGCTACAGCTTTCACAACCCCTGTATAGAGAGGGGCCTGGCATGGGAAATTTGTCATGTAGAAAGCAACTCTGAGTCCTCCCACAAGCAAATGAGGCACTACAAAGTCCCCAGACCAAGCAAATCAAAAGTATCGGTTGCCAAACCCCTGATCCATCCCAAACAGTATATCAGACCATCCCGACCTGTGTAGGTCTCTCTCCCTGCTCCACCTGCCTGCCCCTGCCTGCTTCGGCCCATGCCCACCGCCTGCTAGGCAGAAGGAATAAAGGTGCAAAACTGCTCCGGAGTCTGAGAGCCTTTGTCCAACGAACTGTAACACTTTCGGCC
The DNA here is from genome assembly GCA_028551405.1 of Uromys caudimaculatus. Lineage (NCBI taxonomy): Eukaryota > Metazoa > Chordata > Mammalia > Rodentia > Muridae > Uromys > Uromys caudimaculatus. The sequence continues at coordinate 42,788,917 of CM052702.1, read as the reverse complement.
GGAAAAGAAATCTGCTCTCTGGGCCAAACAGCTGGGTGTGCGCCGACAGCAGAGGGTCTCACGGGGATCGTGCTGTGGCCAGGACCCAGCTCGGAGTGGGAGAGCAGCCAAGGCGGCTCTTACTCCCATCCCTGCTCGCGGTCCCTCCCCCTGCCGCGGCCCAACACTTATGTGGTGAGTATACAGCATCTGTGTTTGACTTAGGCCATTTCCTTCAAGCTAGGAGAGTCTCTCCAGAAAATATGCATAAGCAGAAGAACTTGTCAGGGTATGACACAAATCTTAATTAAAAACAAAGACAGACGTTGGCAGACTCATTCATGATTAATCACAATCAAGAAGTCAAAGTTAACACTGGAAATGCTCCCCAGATGTCCTTTGTTTTGTTTTGTTTTGTTTTTTTATCTATACAAGCCAAAGCTGTCTTAGCTATTGGTGCAGAAAGACTGTGTCTATCTTAGGTGTTCTGTCAGGATGCGTAAATCTTATCTGTCATTGGTACATGAGTCCTAGCAATCATGCCCTGTCTTAGGTTGATCCAGCCATGAGAGAAACTTCTATTTTATCTATAAGAGGCACTTTATCAGTCACAGAGCAGAAAGGTGTGCCTGTCTTAAATTGCTATCTGAAAACACAGCTTATACCTGTCATTGGCATGCAAATACTCTTGTATTCATGGCCTATCTTAGGTTGAGAAAGTTTTCAAGAAGATCTTACCCATTACTGACTACCAACTTCTGCTAGGGAAGACATTGGATCTTGAATTTATGTAACTCTGCTTTGACATCTATAAAATCTCTGATGATTCCTTCAAAAGAACAGGCAAGAGGCATGCCATAAAAAGGACAATAAATTCAAGTCCTGCTATGCCTACTAAGAGAGATGTAAATGAGAACCATAAAGGAAAAACGGCCTGTAACTTTTTCAGAATATTATTTGCATTGCTAGCAGCATCAAAAGACAAAGGCTTTGCATTTCTTAAATTCATAACCTCCTTCTGTAGGGCTAAGAAACCTAAAGAAGTATTAATATTATGTCATATATCTTGAAGATGCCCTTTTACTTTGGTCCAATTATGATGACTCTCATTATATATTTTTGGAGCTACACAAATCCAAAGATATCAAGCATGACATTCAAAATGATTACTGACTTTCATTCCTTCTACTTCATCTTCGATGATCTGTATCCTACCATAAATGTGTCAATTTTTGTTCTAGCTGTCTATCCAATTCCTCCTGTCTGTTCAGGGCATTGGTTACACTTCTACAAGATGATTAACAAAACTAGCTCTTTGTACTTCTTGTGATAAAGCTAATGCAGAAGAAGTAGCACTGGCAATAAGTGTTATGAGAGTGACAACACTGGCAATGATCAACTCAAACATGCATTTGCTCATATTTTAACATATATGATATATATTTAATGTATATTCTTTTCATTTAAGGTATATAGTTAATATTTATGCATATTATTTATAGTTATTGTATATAATATGTTAACATATATAAATCATATTCAATGTATATGATCTATATATAACTTGTGTAATTTACATTTAATATATAATTTATATTTAATGTATAGAATATGTATGTGAGAACATGTAGTTATTATATGCATGTTTCAGTGTATATAATTTCTGACTTGTATGGTATATGTTAGATCAGAACAGGCAGGTATATTTATCTGGAGACTATTTGATCTATGATAGGTGGGTCCAAGTCATAAGACTCTTGATTCCCTGAAACTTATGGGAACTTTAGTTTATAAAAGGATGTACATTAGTATTTACCATTGTATTGAAATCCATATTTTAGAAATATGGTTAACAGGTGTCTGTTAGACAATAGGAGTAGATTCATGCCTTTGAGATCAAGTAAAAGTTGCAGGATTGGGTCAAAATGCACAGAACATTTTTTCCTCAGTCTAGAGGGCTAGATATACAGATTGAACAGGGAAGTTTTTAACATGATGATAAGTATCTTTAAGATTATATTCAGAAGAAAACAAAGGGAAATTAAAATGTTGAGCTTGTGATTAAATTGTAAACTGCCAATGTTTCATTAGCTTTATATATGTTTATCTATAATTTTAAAAATTTCTTTTGCAATACCAAAATAAAGTATTTTTTGAAAGTGGATTCATAGAGAATAGCCATAATTTTGGAAGACAAAACCTAATTTTAACAGTGTAAAAAATCCTGTGTCTCTAAAGTCAATACCAAGTACATTATTTTCATGTTACAAAGTTTGTCTGCCAGTTTCTAAATATAAATTCATGACAGTGCAGCTTTTATTATCTCATTAAAGAAATATTGTTTTAAATCCTGTCTTTTATAAGTCTGGTTTCTAGGACAAGAGTTAAATAAAATATTATTCCAATTTAGAGGTATTTTTAGAGAGTTCTTTCCCTGGGTTGGTTCTTGCCATGTATTGTTGTCTAGAATGAATCCAACCCTGAGTTACCAGTTTTAAGCCAACTTTCTGTCATCAATGTTACAAATTTTTAACCATACCCAATAACTTGTAAGCCAATAATCTAGAACCAAGATATACAGAACATATTTATACATTTAAGACCAGTCAGAAACAAACATGAAGTGACTACACACATTAACATATTTAGATTAGACAGGCAAATTTTTTCTTACTTTTTCTAGCTGTAATTTCACGGGAGGAGCCCCTTGCTACCTGCTAAACCAAATAATAACAGTCACAGAGATTTTTGTAGGAGAAACAGCCAGCAACTTCCTATCTGGAGAAGCAGAGAAGCTGTAGCCCCTTTAAGAGTGGCTTGTACAGACAATCAGCCCCTGGCAGGGCTTCTCCGGCAGTGCTAGACTCCTAGATACAGGTGCAGGGCTCCATGGGCAATTTACCAGTTTTTGTTGTGTCAATTCAGACTGCTGGGTTTTTTTTTTTAAATCTTTGAAATGAATTAAAACTAAATCAAGGGGTGAATGGCTATCAAATAAAGTTTTAACCACTTTTTCTTTTTAATATGAAACACAGGGCAACAATCATGCAACAAAGTGAAACCATAGACATACACTGACAGACATGGACAGACTGGTGTGCCAAGGACAGACAATAGAGAGGGAGAAGAACCAGATGTTCCACCAAAGGGACCCAGATATCCTACCAAAGGGATGCAGAACAAGAACTAGGCATTCCCCCAGTGGGAATCAGAGAGGAAGCAGGATGTCTCCTGACCTCCTCTTGAACATAGGAGAGCTCTGGAATAGCTGACTTTCACTTTCCTTTTCTTTCACCAAAGCATCCCTGGACAGTGGGGAGGACTGTTTTTCTGAAACCCACTTCTCCCTCTTATGTCTAGGTTCTAAAATATCTCTAGACAGAGTCCAAAGACTAAAGGTTTCTATAGGCACTTTACCTAGTCCATGTACATCATAATATTTTTTGAAGTCTTTCTCCAAATTTATTGTACCTTCTTCAAGAAAGCAAGGACAAACCTTTTCTACAAAATTTAAAAATACTATGTAATTACTGTTGCTCTATTTTAGCAAAGCATATTAAGCTTTTGCACAAAAAAACATGGCCATTTCCATTTCCCAGTTTTTAAATTTCTTTTCATTTTTTCTATTTTTCTCTCTCTCTTTTTTCTTTTGACTTTTACTTTTTCTGAGCTCCCTTAACTTCTTCCAAGCTCCCTTACTGTTTCTGAGATAACTTATCTATGGTTTTCTGTCTTTTACTCCCAAATTTACTCTCTGCTGCCAACACTTTGACTTTTCCTGAGTGCTCCACTTCCTGTGGTGTCCTTCGTTGTTTCCCTCATAGTTGAACCCCATACTGGGCACCATTCTGCTGGAGCCTGCTGGTCAGTCAACATGGGAAGCACAACTGGAGGAGTGAGGATGATTACGGGAAAGGCAGAAAGGAGATATAAGAGACAGGTATGGGAGGGCTGCTGGTCAATACCACTGCTAGCAGCAAGTGTATTTTCTCATTGTCTTTTAAAGGCAAAGAAAAAATGCATGACCAATTGCAAGAAGATAAACAATGATCACAAATCCTTATGTGACAAGTTTATGGTATACAGTATCTATGTTTGACTTAGGCCATTTCCTTCAGGTTAGGAGAGTCTCTCCAGAACAGGATGTATGCATAAGCAGAAGAACTTGTCAGGGTATGAGGCACATCTTAATTAGAAACAAAGACAGATGTTGTCAGATTCATTCCCAATTAATCACAAGCAAGAAGTCAGTCAAAGTTAACTCTGGAGGTGCTTCCCACATATCACATTGAAACTTTACAAGATAAACCAACAGGGAAAAAAAAGGAGTTCAAGAGAAAGAATTAGAGACCCACTCATTAGCACACTGAGAAATCCCATAAAAACTCTAAACTGTAAGCATATACATATATGTGTGTGTGTGTGTATGTATATATATATATATATACATTCATATATATATATGACTGTATGTGTATGTGTATGTATATATATATATATATATATGACTGACCTGGGACAGACTTGAGCAGGCCATGTGTATGCTGTTTCAGCCTCTGTGAGTTCATGTGAGCTTTGCTCATGTTGATTTAGAGGACCTTGCTTTCTTGATGCTTTCCCTCTCTTCTGGTTCTTACAGTCTTTCTGCTTCCTCTTCCTTGGGGTTCCCTGATCTCTGAGGAGAGGGATTTGATGGAAATGTCCCCTTTAGGGCTAAATGCTCCAAGGTCTTATGAACAATTTGTATCATGATTATTATTCAGTTTTGTCCAATCCATGCTAAGATTACTTGGATAATTACAAAGAACTGTATCTAATAGGTCATTTAGTTTAATTTGGTGTAGACATATATCTTCTAAAATCACTGTTTTAATTATGCAGGCAAACTCATTCATATGCACCGAACTTAAAAAGAAACACCAACACCATATGTTTTATGCAACAGACATACACATGCACGCATGCATGCACATGAATGGGCACACAGTCATTTGAATATCCTGTTCTCCTATTCATCTGAATGTCCTTGATCCATTGTGTGGATAAAGTTGTTGTTTCTCATAGAAACTTTCAATTAATTGCATTCCTTTTTAGCAGCCACACATTTTCTTATTAAGATAAAATTTCAGAGTCTGATTCATATTGAAAGAGATTTTTGATTTCTTTTCTGTTGTGCTAGAGATGGAACTCAGGGCCTTTGGCATATCAGACAAGTTCTTTGGTACTCTGTGACATCCAGAGTCCTGATACTATACTTTTAACTCACAAGTATAAAAATGTGGGTCTCCTTTTAGTCCATAGTATCAAGTGCCTTTGCAGAGAAAAGCACTCATCCTAAGTCACTTCATTCATATTCCGGTCAAATCCACGTTGAGTCATTCAATATATTAAGAGTCACATAGAATACGCAAAACCCCAGATCATTTCTTTATATTTTTAAATCCAGTTCCTGGGAAAGTAGAAAAACCTCCCAAACTTCCAGATTTGAAACAAGAGGTATTGCCTAAAAAATAAAAAAGCCATTTTGATGAGACACTTGGGTCCCTGAGAGTTCTTTCACATGCAGTAAGCCATGTGTTCATCAAGAGGTCAGGCACCCCAGGTAAGTTTGGGGTAGTTGCCCTGAGCATTGAAAATACCCAATATGTAAATGTTAAGAAACTAACATTTATCACTATCATTACACATTACAATGAAAGGGAAGGTTTCAAAGCATATTAATCCAGGCCAGTTGACAAATATTCCATACTTTCTTATATCCACCAGTGGTCTATAAATTGATTTACTGTGTGATTTTTCTTGTCTTGCATGAGAATTTTTGTTCATTAAGGAACATATGCTTCATGCACTATGTGCATTGAAACTCAATACTGAAAGTATTGCTAAGGTGTGTAACAGCTTTTCTCCAAGTATAAATACCTCATCTTATAGTGGGACTCTTGAAGCCACAGAAAATAAACAGGAACAGGAAATCTCTGAAACTTACCAGACACACAAGGCCTTTCCTTCCCAGAGATAATAAGCAGTAAGAACTTATGGAGCTGCATTCAAGCTAAACACAGAGTTCAAGGTCAGGAGCTTTGCTGAGTCATCACTCAAAATGAGGTGCGGTTTGGTGCGCGCAAACCTTTGCGTCATTCGTGTTCTCATAATTAAACCTTTCCCACACTTTCGTGAACAACCCTAATACACCCATTGGTTCAACAAATTGGACATGGATGGAACTGTCACTTGCATATGTGGAAGGAAAAGATCTTTATTCACATCTCCCCAGGAAGTCTCACATAGCACAAGTATAATGCATTCTGGTAAAGAAAGAATATAGACAAGCATATAAAGACATGCAAACCATTCTTAAGGGTGTTTACCAAAGCATACTATAACCCTTAGGAAAATGTATCGTGCCCATTAAAAATGTGTTATTAAATGAATAAAACATTAAAAATATTACAACTGTGTATACCAAGCAGTACAAAAGATGGCATTGAGAGAGAATGAAATGACTTGTGAGCAACTTAATAGGAGCTCACTTTTATTTTTCCTTTAAAATTTTTCACATAACTTTCTTTTCAGTCAATGTTATTTTATTAATGAGCTATAGGCATGTGCACAATGAGGAGGAGGAAAATGTTATAGATGAAGGGACTTTGAAACCTTTCTGGGTCATAAATGATATGTTGAGATTCACAGGCTAACAAGAACACAGGTCTTTCAGGGTGTTGTAAACTGTATGGTAAACCTGGGTATAGAACCTGCCATGGGCAGTGAGAAAGTGAAAAATGAACCTAGAGGCTCACTGCTGGAAGTTGACAGGTTAGTCTTTGTGCTCCAAACTAAATGTAAACAACTTTCTCACAATGCAATCAATATAAGGCAAGGCCACTCGATGATCACAATAACATAAGACAGAGAAGAACACTTTTAAACAGCAAAGGTGACTCAATACCTCCATCTGAAAGCAAGAATGATTGCCTTTTTTGTCATTGTTGGTGGTGGTGTTGCTAGTAGCAATTATTCTACATTGACTTTAAATCTCTTCCCTCATAGAAATTTAAAAGGAAAAGAAAGAAACAAAAGCAAAACCTGAGGATCATTTTCGATTTGTCCCTATCATCTGACAGCACCCTTCTCAGAGCTGTCTACACTTCTCTACCCCTTCTCTAGAATCACTCAACATAAATTTAAATATTGCAAGAATCCCCATTCGCCCATGTTTACAAGGCTTCTATAGTGTTTCCTTGACTTACACTCTGTCCAAGTAAAGTATTAAATATGTTTGGCTACAGGCGAGAGGCACCCATTGGTGCAGTACTCATCTTTGTTATGTAGCAAAATGCCCCAAATACTGTATTTATAAGGAAGGACATTCTACTTAGGCCATGATCTGTTGATGCCATTGCTCTTGGGCCAGAGACAAATCAATAGATCATGGTGGCGAATGCTTAGTTGATTAAAGCTGCTGCCTTCATGGCCACTATGCAAAGAGAGAGAAAAATCTCCAGTCACTGTGGGCATGTCCTGAGGGGATTAATTAGAAACCAGGAATAAGTGATCATGAGACAATGAAACTTAAAAACAGACAGTGTGTACATAAGGAAGTAGATAGATGAAAATGTGAGGTTTGATAGCTGGCGAATATTATTCACTGAAAAGCAATATGGAAGGAATAATTTTGGGGGAGTTGGATGATTAGCTGAGCAGCTGTTGGTTGTGAGATAAAGGCCGATGGCTCAGGATTTAATTTCACTCATTGATATAAAGCTTAAGGGATGTATTTTGAATGGGAACATAGATGTGGCTATGAACAGCAGAGAGAAGGCTTTGCAGCCATTGAAATTTTGTGCTACAGTTAGTTCCACGCAACACTGAGTGGTTGCAGGTGGCTCTGCTACTCCAGGTTTTGGTGCCTCCTTTTAGCAACAAACTAATTGATGGGATCAGTTATAAATCATAGAGTGAACTGAATAGGACACTTGTACCCTTTTTTAAAAGATAAGTTAACTAGATTCAGATAATTCATCAGTTTAGACTGTGCCTGAGCAATGATAATAGACACACTTCCTCTGCATGAATCAAAATTGCAGGATAGGAAACCCCACAGATATAGAATTCTCAAATGAGTCTCTCAGGTCAAATGGCTCCCTGGGAGCTGATAGTTTTGGATAACACATGAAAAGCTGTGTAAGGGGATAATTTTCCTATGAAAGGAATCTTCTAAAGTTTAATTTTCCAAAGCACACTACATATATGAATGCACCAATATTTAATAATGCCCTGCCAGTCGCTGTAGATGAGCACCTTCACAGTCAAGATTCTCAGTAATTCACCATTACCATTCATTCCAAGTACAAAAAATTTTTGTAAAGTACTAAAGAATTGAGGATATGACATTTCACTTAATATTAAATATGATTAGGCAAAGTCTTTTGTATATCAGTTCCCTGATTATTACATGATAGTAGCTGTAAACTATAAGAATTTGTTTTGTTTGTTTGAGATGATACCCCCTTCATCTTCCTCTTCTGCTTCTTCCTCCTCCTATCCTTACTCTTTATTCTCTTCCTTCACCTTCCTCTCTTGTGCACAGAGCCCCCACAATACACACACTAAAAAATGGTCTATTACTAAGCTATATCTTTAGTTCATTAGTTATTTCTTCCTCTGATGTAAGTGTTGAAAATTCCCTCATAAGAGATAGAATAGAGAAAAATCCAGTTGCTTTGGGATATGGGACAAGTTCTGCCTAAAACTCCAGGCAAAATTAACCTTAAAGAGTTGATGAATTGAATTTAATTAAAATTACTACAGTTAGTGAATATTAAAATTAACTTCAGAAACAAAGCTCTCGAATACCACATTTTTAGTTATATACTATAAAAATGCTGCATGGTCTTATGATGATAATAAAGAGATTAGTTTTTGATTAATTAAAACATGTACTCTTTTTCTTCAAAATTTGTACTGCGTATAAGTTAGCTTGTGACATTTTACAAAGTGTTTTGGCCTAACTATTGCTCAGTTCAGATTATAGTCAACCTCTAGCCCCCGTTAGCCTTTGTAAAATGTGGACTTTCTTCACTATGAGAGTTCATTTCTGTCCTTTTCAGTACTGTTATTTATTTTGTTTTCAACTACTAAAGCTTAAGGGGTGCTCTCCTCTGTTTATTACAAGGTCCTTAGGTTCGATTTAACATTTTGTCTCCAGACTTCAGCACTCCAATTTGAAACCCACTTTTCCACATAGCATATCGTAGTTCCTGAATCTGAGTAAATAGAGTAAGATGCACATGTCTATAATGTTGTCCAGGGTCCTAAGGAAGCCTTTTCATGGATAGTTTGACAACCACAGCCATGGGGAGCTTTAATTGAATACAATTTTCATGATGCTTTCAAGAGCTGATGATCTTTCAGTATATGATGGAAATAAATTAAATTTTGTTTTTAATTACACCTGAAATGGCAACTAATACAGTATCACTTCACATGTCTCACAGTTCTGCATGATATTTCTGGTAGCACATGAAGAGTTTATTGGCATAATAATATACAATAAACTCGTATGTGAAAATATGTGTTTCAGTTAACCAAGAGGTCTGTGCTGGAATTCACAACTATGAATTAACACTTTGATGAGAAGTGAAGATGACTATGGTCATGAACAAAGAGGAGCAGTGTTTTATGTGAAAAGAGTGAGAGGCAAGATCCCAGATCCTTCCTACTACAAGGCACTAAGTGTATAGGTATTATTTCTTCTACAGTCAGTCCAGTATAAAGCAGGAAAAACCATAAGACAACCACATAAACAAAAGGCCTAATGGTCACCCTCTCAGTACTCCCAAAGAAGAAATATCAAATAATCAGTCTTATCATTTTCAAAACTAGTGGAAACAAAATATCATGGTTTTTAAAAAACAATAAATGTGAAACTCAAATTGGTTTTGTATTGTGGCCAGGTGAAGGAAACAGAAATGGTATGGAAATAGAAGATCAAATTGTAAACCAAGAGGCAGAAAATAAGAATGCGGAGATTGGCAGTTTACTTATGAACAGCGGGAAGAAACTGAAGGGACATGGGCATTGTCTGAGGTACCGATTGCCACACACATGCGTTTTCGCTCTTAGTTTTGTCAATATAAAAACACAGCTTTACCATCCTGGGGGAAAGAACTTATTTTAGAGACAAATATGAATGAATGGTCAGCCCAGGAACATGGTCTCAGATTACCCAAAATGTCAAGTATTTAAAAAAGGTTTTCTAAAATATTTTATTGGTTAATTCACTCATTCACTTATGTATTCAGTAAATATTTATGAACTTCCAGTCAGGAAAGTGCCCAGATGACTCAGATGTGGTTTCTGTGTTTGAAGAACCATACCAGCAAAAGAAAGAATAGAAAACTTACAGTAAGAATACACTATAACAAGAGATTGTTGAAAAAAAGATTAAACTTTTATCTCAGAGGACTTTTTGCAAGACTATTATTTTTTCCCTGCTTTTTTTTACTGGATATTTTATTTATTTACATTTCAAATGTTATCCCCTTCCCCTGTTTCCCCTCCAGGAACCCTCCTATCTCATCCCCCCTCCCCCTGCTTCTATTAGGGTGCTCCCTCACTCACCGACCCACTCTTGCCTCCCTGCCCTGGCATTCCCCTGCACTGGGGCATCAAGCCTTCACAGGACGAGGGGCCTCTCCTCCCATTGATGCCCAACAAGGCCATCCTCTGCTGCATGTGAAGCTGGAGCCATGGGTCCCTCCATGTGTACTCTTTGGTTGGTGGTTTAGTCCCTCGGAGCTCTGGGGGATCTGGTTGGTTGATATGGTTGTACTTCCTGCGGGGTTGCAAACCCCTTCAGCTCCTTCAGTCCTTTCTCTAATTCCTCCATTGGGGGCCCTAGCCTCAGTCAAATGGTTGGTTGTGAGCATCCACCTATGTATTTGTCAGGCTCTGACAGAGCCTCTCAGGAGCTTGCAGCAAGCACTTCTTGGCATCAGCAATAGTGTCTGGGTTTGGTGACTGTAGATGGGATGGACCCCAGGTGGGGCAGTCTCTGGATGGCCTTTCCTTCAGTCTCTGCTCCACACATTGTCTCTATATTTCCTCCCGTGAATATTTTATTCCCCCTTCTAAGAAGGACCAAAGCATCCACACTTTGGTCTTCCTTCTTCTTGAGCTTCATGTGGTCTGTGAATTGTATCTTTGGTATTCCAAGTTTTTGGGCTAATATACACTTATCAGTGAGTGCATACCTTGTGTGGTCTTTTGTGACTGGGTTATCTCACTCAGGATGATACTTTCTGGTTCCATCCATTTGCATGTGAATTTCATGAATTTATTGTTTTTAATGGCTGAGTAGTACTCCATTGTATAAACGTACCCCATTTTCTGTATCCATACATCCATTGAGGGACATTTGGGTTCTTTCCAGCTTCTGGCTATCATAAATAAAGCTGCTATGAACATGGTGGAGCATGTGTCCTTGTTATATGTTAGAGCATCTTTTGGGTATATGCTCATACAATTTTTAACATAAAACTTGAGGACCTCAGGGAAGTACATTATTACTAAATAAGAGAAGCCATTTGTACAGACCTCAGACTGTTTCTGATGTTTCTCTTAGTCTTTAGGTTGGTGGATGTTTGTGATATGTTAGTTTATTGCAATGTTTTTCAGGATGTTAACTCACAAGCAACACATGGGAAATAAATGTCTTTTAGATACCTAAAGAAAACTCAGAATAATTTATCTCCAGATCTGTAACTTTCAACTCCCTATAATCACAGAAGTTCTAATTAGTCAATCAACCATGTCACATCTTGAACCTCTGTGAGACATTTTTCTATTGCTGGAATTCAATGTGACTTCACGTTTAGAGCAAATTTTAGATGTTTTTGTGCCATCATTTATGAAGAGGGATGACAGGCACCCCTGAGTTTTTAGACAGACTCTCCTTAGTGGTTATTATAACTGTGCAGAGACAATCAGGAAGCTGACCTGCAGTAAAGGAGAAAATGGAGTATAAGAAAGGAGAGATGACAGGCATTCAGAGCTCTTTGTTAACAATGTGAACTCCTTGCTGGCTACTGATCTTATATCTCTTCATCTACAGATGAGGCCTTGGGAAAGTTTCTTCACTCTAGGTTGGCACTTCTACCAGAGTGGTCTTTTGCAGATTTTGTGCAGGTAATCATATTGCTGAAAGCTCACAAGCAAAACATCTGTATTATAGCCACAAGACACTATTTCAGATCAGTACTCTCAGTCCTCTGCATCTTACAATTATTGTGCTCTCTCTCCTGAGTTCTGTATAGAGGCTGTGTTCTAGATATACAAGTTTAGGGTGGGCATCACATTGTCATTTATTTTATGAATTTTGAACAGTTATGAATCTTTGTAGTAGCTGTTGTACAATAAAACCTCCTTCATGAAGAATGAAAACTTCAGTTTCATATAGGTATAGATATAAATGTTTAGACTATAGTTGGAAATTATACTAGTTTTAGTAAAAGATAGTCCTAGCTCTTTTCTATGGGACTTTGACCTCTCCAGTCACTGGTACTTGCGATGCATGAGTTTCCTCTTATGAAGTGAACTTTCAGTCCAGTTGCAAGTTGGTTACCTATAAAATATAGGTACCACTATTCCATCATGGTAGTGATTTGTAAGCTTTGCTGCTAGGTCAGACTATTCATAACTTTCTGCCTTTGGAAGTTTGAGAGCTGTGGAACCTAGCCTTAAAGGAGGCGCTTCCAGGTCAGTACCCACTGATTTCTCCAAGTGTTTGATGTCTTCAGCAATACTATCACATCTTCGAGTAATACAAGGCAATACAGGACAGTGGTAATAGCCTGTATTGTTCATGGAGTCTCATGGAGACTCAAAGGGACTTTCCCTAGCCTAGCACTGTAGGTTTATTAGATAAGCTATGACCTCTAGGGGGTACATTAGCACCTGGTGGGAAAAGTCCATTTAACCTATATGTACATACACAGAAAACATACATAATTTACATTTTTTAAAAATAATATTTTTATAAATTTTATGTGTGTGGGTGCTTTGTTAAATGTGTGTCTGGTGCCCACAGAGGCTAGCAAAGGGCAACAGATTCCCTGGAACTGGAGTTACAGGTGGTTATATGGAGCCAAGTTAGTACTGGGAATTAAACCCAGGTCCTCTGAAATTAACAGCCAGTGCTTTTAACTGCTGATCCATTGTGCGCGCGCGCGCTTGCTTCATATGTGTGTGTGTGTGTGTGTGTGTGTGTGTGTGTGTGTGAGTGTGTGCTGTTCACTCCTCTTTCTGCCCTCTCCTCCTGTGTTATACTTCTCCCCATACAAGTTAAGCTTCTCTGCCTTGTTTTCTCCTCTCCCCACCACTGGTGTCTTCCTACTTTCTTCTCTAGAGTTCCTGCTTCTTCCTCTCCCAGTGATACTTTTTTGCTTTTCTACCTCTAATGGTTACTGAAGTTGTGCATTTAAGTTGTATATTAGAACCAAATTATTTTGTTCCAAAGGTCATGCTAGACATCAGAGAGCAAAGAGGAAGCTGCTTAGCAGTTTTGAACCTACAGTTGACTACTTGACAGAATTAGAACAGACTAGGAACATTTTCAAACATACAAAGTTTAAAAAAAGCAACAACAAAGACTATGAAGTTAAAGAGGGAAGTGCTTTCTCATGAGTAAGGGCTTAGTACAGATCTCCAGATCTTAGGAACGGGCCAAGGAGATGCCAACTTTGCAAAGTCTGTGTGTGGAGACTCTGCATTTTGGACCTGAGTGGAACACTGAGCTCTAGATGGCCACTTCCAAGTGAAAAACAACAAACAAAATCAAAACCAGAGGATAGCTTTTAGTCTCTTTAAGGGAACACTTACAATTTTGCAAGTTAGTGTAGTAATCAGTTACTGTCATGTTAAGGATCCAAGAAACATGAACAGATTAAAAATAATGACTACTTCAAAAAATACCATCATACACGAAAACAATTAAAATAGTTTCAGTAATATGCTTTATTTGCCATGTGATAATGACATTGATGCCAAAGGTTCTAAACACTGACTTTTGACAAACTCTGTTTGAAATGCTAATAAAAGCCGGGCGGTGGTGGTGCACACCTTTAATTCCAGCACTCGGGAGGCAGAGGCAGGCGGATTTCTGAGTTCGAGGCCAGCCTGGTCTACAGAGTGAGTTCCAGGACAGCCAGGGCTACACAGAGAAACCCTGAAACCCTGTCTCGAAAAAACCAAAAAAAAAAAAAAAAAAAAAAAAGAAATGCTAATAAAGAAATGGAAGATTGTGAAGCATGTTTCAGAATCTGGAATACAGGAGACCAGCTACTTCTATATCAACTGATTTTGAAAATTGCAAATCAAGAGATAGCCACATCTATGTTGTTTAGAAACACAGTAAATACCAAATAATCAGATAATTTTCCTTTTATGTAGATGAATAAAAAGTTGGAAGGGATAACTCTTTGTTACAAAATGTCTTATAATTTTTATAGCATATTGAACCACAATATTTTTATATATTTAACTCTAAATCAAACATTGAATACAATGTACTTTTATTTGATATTTTTATGTTCTCCCTGTCTTTGCTGTTTTGAATGTTAGCTCTTCACTCTGCTAAAAGGAACTCACATCATCACCTTCTTAGCCACGGATGTTCTTGTGTACATTGTGCCACCTTTCCTAACCAATCAGTAATAATGCTACTTTAAAGTGTGATGGGAACATTGACCCAAGAATTGTTTTTAAAGGATTGCCTTCAAGGCTGTAGTCACAGAATTTAAAGTCCTTAGAAAACTCTCTCCACCACCTTCCCTATACAATTATGTAGAGTGATTAATTAAGTAAAAAGGAAAATTTGCTACATTTTAAAAAGCAAAATAAACATATTCTAGCTTTAAAAATAGGAATTAAACTATGTTCCATACAGTCGTTTTCAATGTTTGTCTTATTTTGTCTTTCTAAACACTGATGCTAATGTAAACTCATGTAGGTATGTGCCATCTGCTTTCTATTGATCTTTCTGTCAATATCTTAATTCTCATGCATATAATTAAATATAAAAATTCTGTGCTGAATTTCTTTGACAGAAAATAGTAGAAGTACAGAGGTATCATATTATATAACTGTTAATTTCTCAATCATTTTGAGAAAATTATGAAGTACATATTGATTACATATGGGTAATGCTGTTTAGTAGTCTTAAAGTTGTTTCTGGAAGCAAATTAAATATTCTTTAATTCAATGTTTCTTAAAGAAATACTATATAAATAAATATTCTTTAGATATTTGCAAAAGTTTCAAATTCCTTAGCTACAAAATTATCATCTCTTAATATAGAGCTCAGAACGTGCACTTTTCAAATTTCCATTTTTATGAAAGATAATTACTGTCCTAGAATGTTCTTTCTCTTACTTTGCTATATATTTCTCATTATTGGAAGAGAAAATTATTGTTATATGTTTGGGTTCAAAAGTTTGGGTTTAATAAAGTCATTGTGTGATAAAAGAGGATGAGCATTGCTGAGTAATTCTAAAACAAGAGCAGACAAATTAGAATGATCCTAAAAGTCAATCCAAGGTACACCAACACCACCCAAAGTTCTTGTTTAAAAGTCACATGAAAAAGTTTGTTTTTTAGAGTGGGCTTCAGTAGATAGCAGACAACATTTGTGATGTTTCAAAAATACT
Organism: Uromys caudimaculatus; assembly: GCA_028551405.1. NCBI lineage: Eukaryota > Metazoa > Chordata > Mammalia > Rodentia > Muridae > Uromys > Uromys caudimaculatus. The sequence continues at coordinate 42,773,234 of CM052702.1, read as the reverse complement.
TGTTAACACTGAGATCATTTTAAACACTAGCTTTAAATGCTCTGTAATTATAAAAATTACTGAATAATAATTAGTTGCTGTTATTTGTGGATTGCTAAGGCATATGGTACAGTCACTGTCTTAGTCAGGGTTTCTATTCCTGCACAAACATCATGACCAAGAAGCAAGTTGGGGAGGAAAGGGTTTATTCAGCTTACACTTCCACATTGGTGTTCATCACCAAAGGAAGTCAGGACTGGAACTCAAGCAGGTCAGGAATCAGGAGCTGATGCAGAGGCCATGGAGAGATGTTTCTTACTGGCTTGCCTCTCCTGGCTTGCTCAGCTTGCCCTCTTATAGAACCTAAGACTGCCAGTCTAGGGATTGTACCACCCACAAGGGGCCCTCCCACCTTGATCACTAATTGAGAAAATGCCTTGCAGCTGGATCTCATGGAGGCATTTTCTCAACTGAAGCTCCTTTCTCTGTGATAATTTCAGCTTGTGTCAAGTTGACACACAAAGCCAGTCAGTACAGCCACCATGGTTCAAATAAAAGCTTCCCTTGAGATACAAATTTCCAATGAAGGAAACCTCAGATACCTTAAACAGAGGAAACCATTATCTGCACTTGTCTCTGAGCCCCGAACCTTTTGTAGATATAGAAGTTCATCTTTTGGACTTACATATTACATATTACTTTTCAAACTGCAATTAATATTTAGAGCCATAAATGAAGGACAATGGAAGTCAGTTTTCAAGACAAGGTATGGCTTATACATGGAAGAAGCCAGCTTATAAGAGTACAAACTCAGAAACTTGGAAAATTAAGGAAAAGAAATATCCTATCATGGAGGACAGATATTAGGAACTGATAATGTTAAAAATTTATAATGTTGATCTGTATATTAAAATGACAATTTAAAAGTCTGAATACTTTCAGTAAGTATAATTTAAAATCAATATCTTGAACACAAAGTAAGCTGTATTTTTATAATCCTTTTAATGAAAACACAGCTATGCTCATCTATAGGTTGAGACGACAATTAAGAAGTAAGTTCTGAAGGACTCCATGTTCTGACTGGGTTTGTGAAAGCTCCTTCTTTACTTTAGGAATCTTCTGAGAAAGTCATCAGTTTGGAGGTTTTAGCATGGTTCCAGATTCTCAGGAAACAAAAACAAACAAACAAACAAACAAACAAAAAACCAGCTGCTATGCATGGAGTATATATACATTTAAGCTAAGTTATTCGTGCTGTTGCTTTAGGAAACAATTAAGCAATACTGACAGAAACTACTGGTAAAATTGATGGAGGAAATATCTAAGTCAAATTAAGATATTCTACTTCTACCATCTGTGATTTTTCCAGATACACAAAAAGATGTTTATTTAAGACCAACAAATACTGCTTAGGCTTGGGCCCATGGTAGACAAGTCTGGACAAATCCACATGACAATATATATGTTAGCTCTTGGGGTAGGCAAGTACATGTTAATATTGTAAAATACCTCCTACATATTCCAGTGATTTGAAAAGAATGGCTGTAAATCTGAGCTACTCAAGGAAACACTGTCAAGAGAAGTAGGTTTATCAGGGAGTGATCAGCATTCCTTGGCAAGAATATTGATGGGTGACTCTGATCTTGTGCATTTTGCAGGTATCACCATTCAAATGGACACCTATTTAGAGTGTGACTGCAGGCATGTTCTGAGGATTTCATTTCATTAATTTTTCAGCTAAACCACAGGATAAATAACAAAAACTGTTTTCAGTTTGTGCTCTGAGATTTTATGCTCATTCATGAACTGAACAAATAAATGGAAAATCTCTCGTCAGTGACTGAAACATCGACAGCATTCAGCTTCCTGGATTATCTCAACTCCAAAAAACTGACCAATCGCTAAAGCTCATTCAATTTAAACAAAAACACATGATCCTACAATTCAGGGACTTTTAGAAAGGGATTAGATCATCTTTGTTTCTCTGAGGTTTGGGGAAACCCTCATGAGTTACAATGTCAGTGTGATGTTCTGCTCTGGTTACATACAGCCTTGAGACAATAGTCAGTAGAGGGTCAAGGTGCATCAGCTGCTTTCTTGATACTTAGTTGGGGCTGCTCAGCAGTGGCTTGAGTAGAATCAGTAAACTTCCTCTCTGCATTATTTCAGGAGCCCCCTCCTGGCTTCTGACTGTTTATTCTCAACCTATCAGCTGGAGTTACTCTGAATAACTTTTGTGGCCATTTTGATACTTTAGAAACTCTTCTTTCTTACTCAAAGTGAGAGCAAAGGAGTTCAGCGATCTATAGGAGGTGATGCAGTGTTGGCTCCTAACATTCAACTTGCTCCTCCTGTTCAGGTTTTCATCCCAACTAAGGAGCAGCCTTTACTTGTTTTTAAATGATCCGGGCATAATCCAGGCCATGGTTTCTTTCTTCCCCCTGAATGATTTACTCTTCAGGGGAGAGTCCATCTCTTATTCCATCGTGAAATATACCGGTGTACAATCACTTCACTATGACTAGAATATAAATCATATATATACTGGTCAAGATTTTTTTCTGTAGATTTTTCTGCTTATAGAAAATAAACAACTTGGAGTATATCAAATAATATTACCTAAAACATTTTTATAATTTGCTGAAACACTTTTACTTGGGAGCACGTCTTGAAAATTATTTGAAAGTTTCATATCATGTGTTTTGATCACAATGACCCAACTCTTTCTAGATCCATCAACCTCTTCCCTACCCATCAAAATTTGTGTCCTTTTTAAAATTTAAATTCTGTAGGACTAATCTGTGCTCGTCAAATATTCTCGGATGAGTGGTCTTCCCTTGGAGAGTAGTCATCTTACCAGGGGCTACACTATTAGAGAGAAATGTGTGTGTGTTTGTGTATGAGTGTGTGTGTGTGTGTGTCCCAGCAAGCTAATGTTTGCCAGTAGCTTCATGTCAGGGGGATTTTCTGACCAACTCTCATAACCATGTTGGAATTTGCTCAGCCTTGGGCCTGTATATGTCACGACTGCTCTAAGTTCATATGTATATGTGCCCGCTGTATTAGAAGACACCGTTGCCTTGTTTTCATTGACTGTCTCTGGCTCTTTCACACTTCTGACTCCTCTTCTGCAATGATCCCTGAGCCATAGGATGGGGATTCACTATGTATGTTTCGTTTAGCTCTGAGCATTCTGCAAGTTCTTATTTTCTACACCTTGACTAGTTTCTGATATCTTTTAAAATCACCACCTACTTCTAATAGAAGCTTATTAGGTGGTTGTTGAAAGATTCATTGATCTATGAACATAATAATTAAGGCATTAGAAGTTGGTTTAATATTGTCCATTTAGTAAAATAATATTATTAGATTATACCCTAGGGCATATGGCTTGTCGTATTCATAGGTTCTTGGCATGGTAATGGTGTCAGTTATGGGTTTCAGCTGTGGTTTGGGGTCTAAGTCCAGTCAGAAAGTCATTCATGCCATTTTGTACCAGAGATCACATCACTACTGTGGATTATAGCTGGGAAAGACTGATGTTTACTGTTTTCCTCCGGTATGTTACATAGCACTTTCCAGCATTATGCAAGTTAGCCAATAGATATGAAGCCTCCAGGAAATACCAGCTTCACTTATCTGCGACTCAAGAATGTGGCTTCTTTAAGCATTATCCAAGCATTAAGCTAGAGCACAGCTCAGTAGTGTGCATTATAAGTTTTCGTACTGGCCTGAGGACAGGAGCTCATGTCTCTGCTGCTAGAATTCAATTCTTTGTTGTTGTCTTCTTGAAAGTGTTAATGACTTTTCCCTTTACATTTTACTTTCTGAGTTAAATAGAATTAGGCAGCAGAGAGTATCCCTGAAATGTGAGAACGAATTTCCCATTCTTTCCTCTTCTCCATCACTCACTTCAAGCTTCAGACTTGGCCTCTCTTTTCCTCAGAAAGAAGTGTAGATTTTTTCTTTTGAAGATTTTTCTATACCTTTGTTTACAACAACATATTCTACTGTTTCATTTCTTTTATAAAAATGATAATGAATAGAAAATAAATCTTCATAGTAGCCTCATGCAAACTTCCAAAGGGTCAAGTTTCAGGAAGTGTGTTTATAGTTTTAAGAAAGTATTTCATCTAAATATTACAGTTTTAATTTACAAATAGCACAATTAATTTTACTATCAATTTATTATAAAAACACATAATATCTTATCCTTTCCAGTATCTCTAGGATGTATGCTTGATGCTATGGTGTCTTGCTTCCTATTCTAGAAGACATACTTGACTACTGCATCTTCAGACCTTTTATTTTTTAAATTGTTACAGTCTTGTTTTCAGAAGCAGTCTTGAAAGGCTCAGTTTTTTAGACTGTTAGGCAAAAAAAAATTCTTTTCATGACACTAGCTTATAAAAACTTAGTAGGAAAAAGTATGCTAAAGCTACACTTTTCTACTCATCAATATTGAGTTAGAAGAGAGAGCAACTCGAATATATCATATACATGCATAAAATTCTCATTGAACATTTTTTCCAATGGAAAGCCACTAACAAAATCCACTGAATGACAGAATATAATATGTAGCTACTTATGATTTTGAACATGATTAAGGAGTGAGATATAACAACTTGTCATGTGTCTATGTGTGTGATGTATACAGAACTCACAGAGGAGCAGAAGGAAGGACTGTAGTAGACAGAGGGGTCAGGAGAACTCAGCTTACAGAATCAACTAAGGAGTGTCCACAGGGGCTCACAGAGACTAAAGTGGTAATCACGGAGCCTTCAAGGGTCTGCGCCATGCCTTTTACAAGCATGCTGTGGTCCTTCGTCTTGGGGGGTTTTTGTTAGTTTCCTAGCAATGGAAGTGTGGGTGTCTCTAACTTTTACCTGCTACTAGGTTGCCTCATCCAGCATGAGGATGTGTGCTTGGCCGTACTGCATTCTGTTTTGCCGAGTTTGGTTGATATTACTGAGGGGCCTGCTCTTTTTTGAAGGGAAACAGAGAAGTAGTGATCTTCGGGAGTCGGGGACTGAGAGGAGGAGTGGCAGTGGTAAGAATGTGTTGTATGAAAGAAAAATAAAGAAAGAAAAAAAGAATTTTTCAATTCAATATAAAAATATATTCTAAACAGCATTAACAAAGATGCAGACAACCATGTTATAAAGACATAATTGTTTTAAAGTTATTTTTTATACACTCAGAAATTTTAAAGAAATAAATGATGTGAAAAATAACCCAAATTACTTCTTGGTCAATCTCATTTTATTAATTGTAGAAGATCAGATTTAGTATAAATCACTAAATTTCACATATTATTTATTATTTTGTGGTTATCACATATAGAGATATCTTTTCTGAAGGGGGAAATCCAGCCACAAGAACACATAAACCTCCAAAAACACATAAACCTCCAAAGTATACTTTAGCCAAGTTCTTACTTTGTCCTTAGTATCAATCTTGAATTTAGGGGAATCCTTTGAACATTGTCCAAAAAAACAAAACAAAACAAAACAAAAGAAAAAGAAACCAAACCAAACCAGACCAAGCAAAACCAAAACCAAAACCAAAACCAAAACCAAAACCAAAACCAAAACCAAAACCAAAACCAAAACCAAAACCAAACCAAAACAAAAAAAAACCCTGAAGATATTTAAAGCAATTTTGTACATGGTATACAGTCTGTGACTGCAACTGGAAGCCACTTGAAGCAGAGTGTGAAGGACTCTGTGCTGTATGGACAAGAGAAGAACATTATGTTTTGATAATAAATGCTTTGCCAAGGTTGAAAATGCAAGAATAAAAATGAATACAGATAAGAAATGCTTAGCAGGGAAATAACAGTGATGAAGAAAGATTATTATTTAAGTTCAGCGATTCTAGGTCTTTTGCATTATGTATTATGCATGTATGCCACTCTCTTCACTTACAAAAAAGACACAAGGAAGTACATTGTGCATACAATATTATTATTAACATGCTACTGAACATATGTCAATCATAATTCTAAAGTAGCCATTTAGTTTGACTGGGAAAGAATAGGGAATAACATGGACCTGTAAAGAATGTCCTTTTGTTGACCACATGACCAAATTATAAGTGGAAATTTCATCCCTCCCTTTATTATTTAACAATTTATTTAGTTGTCTTTGAAGCAACTTCAAAAAAAAAATACTGCTTTTCTGTTGCACAGTTACCATTCTATAATTGCAGAAATGATTATTTTTGTTGTCATTCTGGATTGCATAAGTACATACAGTCTTATGTAAGAGGATAAAATCTGGCTGAGTATGCCTGAAAATGGAAGCTAAGCATTTGTAGGTTGGCACACTCATGGGCGAATTGATGAGACTCTGCCTCAACCTCCCCTTCTTCCTGGTTTGGGTAATTGTCACTGTGATTTACAGTTTACTTTTTCCAATACGAAACAAACTTTAATAATGCCTTAGGAACGCCTTAATGAAGCCACCCACTCAAAACAGTAAAGATAGCAAATGAGGAGAAATCGAGAACTAGCACGCCTGCTGTTCCATGAGTCATTCACACAGGATGGAACAGTTTATCTACACTAGACTTGCTTATCAAGGGGGTGCCAGCATTAAATGTGTAATATAATAGAAAACAATTTGAGATATTTTAATTTTATCTCAGTAGTTCTTTCAAAACATAACAGTGCAATGATAATAATAAAGAAAATGCCACTGTTCGCACCAACTTTAAGTCTGTGAGTAGTTAAAGCACTGAACACGACATCGCAGGGAACATCTTGACCGGGCATGTTTAAAATGGGATAAAGCAGCACACCCCACGCACACTACATCCTTACAATGTGAAGCAGAGGGAGAGTTTATGTTCTCTGACACAAGGGCAAGGTAGGGTTAGATAGGGTTCCATATCACATAGGTGGCCGAGTATGTTCTAGAAACATATGGGAGCTGGGCTGCAGTGCCTTCATGTTCAGCTTTGGGAAGCTCGGCTCTAGCTTTTGAAGCAGTTTCATGAGAAAGTGCTCTTGCTCTCCATTACTCAAGGTGAAGATCTGTAGGTTAGTAATATAAATTTGTGTTTTGTAGAAGCTTCATTCATTCTCATGAGTTTTGGTTTTTACAAGCATCCTCTAAAGCACACTCATGTTTTCTTCCTAGCTGTTAATTTTCTATAACGAAAGGATGACACTGAAGGTGAATCAGAAGATAGGGTGTGGCTCAAACTGCTTTATATCTCTCTAAACCCTCTATGGTCTAATCCACTTCCATACTCTGCTAGATGGGTTTCTAGTGATTCTGTCTCTCTGAGTGAATCCTAAAGCCATACCTATTAATATGCCACCATGTTTGAAATTTCTGCTTATCAGTATTAACTGTTTATTGGAGTGAATGTACTCATCATTTATCCAGCATGACATATGTCCATACACATCTATCTAAACGTAGTGTCTATGGCTACACTGTTGTGTTACTGAAAGAGGCTGTGGTATAGAAATTCAGTGATGAAGAAGGAATGTAACAGTCCTCTTTTAAAAACAAAATAATAATAATAATAATAATAATAATAATAATAATAATAAAACCTAACAGTGATAGCTTCTGTCCAGCACTGTCCTTTCCCAACTGCTTACCATGCTCCCTTGCCTCAGAATATATAAGAGATGGTGTTGGGGATTAGTCTTGTGCACTGTATATTCGGATCCTAATTATTTCTGTGCCCAGAGATCTGGTTAGAGTCTGAAGGATAGATAGCATTGTTATGAATATTGAACCATCTCCTGTATCAACGATGTGTTAAATATTCCCCAATTATCTCAGATTAGTTAATAAAGAGCTGATCAGCCTATGGCTAAGCAGGAGAAAAAAGAAGACTGGACTTCTGATCCCAGCCAGGGATATAAGGTACAGAGAGAAGTTGGAGGACCACAGGATCAAAAGCAGAGAGACCATGAGGCAGAGGCAGGAGGAGTTATAATGAGCAGTTGCCAAGGGATTCCCCAATGGGATGCATATGGTCAAGCTCGAGACAGGATGAGACTCAGTTAAAGGTAAAGGAAGATGTAGCTGAGAAAATAGGTAACTTAGAGGTTTAGAATAGATGAACATCTGCACAGTCATGGTGAGTAAACATTGCTAATAAGCTCAGTAGGTCTTTGTGTCAATTATCTGGGAGCTAGAACAGGAATAGGTGAGGCTTTGAGGCATAAATCACTATTAGAATATGGCTGTGAGTTCTTTATGTTTTCTAGCAAAATCAAGGCATTAAAACAATTATGCATAAAAATAATTTAATACATTAGTGATCATTTTCTCATGTGGCATTATGGTCATTTCCTCCTTATACTAAGAACAATATTCCTGGGGATGATGAGTTTTTTACTTAGGGACTAACCTAGACACAGGCATCTTTGCATGTAGCTATACTGCTTAAGTAGCAGAAAGTCAGCTCTCATAACTGGATTATTTTTAGAGAAATGCTATCAGGGAATGATGTAGTCTCAGACAAGTCTATTTCTTTCTTATGTTCACAAGTTTCCTGGACATTTTCTAAATCAGAAGGTGGCCTATGAATTAAAATGACTTTTTTCCCTTTATACATAGCGTTTTATTCCTATCACAGATCTTAAATCTTTGTACTCTCTGGAAGCTCTGGTACTCTTAATAAAAACCCAAAATTTTTTATTTATGAGATTTCTATTGAAGAAAAGGCCATTTTTCCCTGTAAGATAGAACATACTTTAGATACATTTAGAATGAAGTGCATAAATCATAAACATTAGAAAGTCTTAACACAGGATATAAAATAGCTAAGTAATAGAATCAATAATAGTGGGACCACTTGCTAGAAGGCACAAAGTCTTCAAAACCTCAGCAGAGGCAAAGTGCAAGTACAGGCGATTGTGAGAGGGATTTGAAAAACTGAGTGTCATTTTTTGTGACTAGCTATGATAAGCCAGATTATGTCTTCCTATTCACAACCCAAAAGCCTCTGTCACCTTTGCTTTGCAACCAGTTGCACTAGCAGAGTGCAGTGTAGCACTAACACAAGATAACTGAAGCTACTTAAGTAAGAGTGAATGTTTGTGATACTCTACCGAATACAAAACTAGGAAAATGTGCTCTTGTTGTCAAGGCAACACCAGAAATATTTTATTTCAATGTGAAGGGCATAGTCTTGATTGATTAAGTAGCTATTTAATATATTTTCACAAAATATAACAATAAATGTTGTCTCTTAGATGTTCAAAGTACTCTAATTAGAATATCTCAACAGATTTGATCTTTGGAAAAATCAAGTTGTGATTAAAAGGCAGAAGGTTGTCTTATTGTCAAGAAGTAGAACAGATGAACCATAGCTAAAATCGTGAGTACTCATTTTTTATAGGAGTTTGAGTTTATAATAAAGTCACCATGAACACTGCATGCATGGATTTTGAGCTATTTGTGAGGAAACACAATTTGGTTCTAGCCAGGTGAGTGAACTAAAATGCTAATTGCATTTAAGATTCAGTTGTTGACATTGTTACAAAACAGACTTTTCTCTTCCACACCCCCCTTTTTCATATAATACCAAACAGGTGTTATTTAAAAAAATCACCTGCAGTTTTTGAACCTCTCTCACTTGCAAGTTTATTTTTCACACACCATTGCCTTTAAAGAGTGTAAGCCAGCCCAGGTGGAGAAAGGTTTAACTCTCCCGTCTGGGGGTGATGTAGCTGATTCTTTTGCCTCTGTACCATATGATTGATTCGTTAGCGTCAAACTCCCAGTCCACAGCAGTGTAGCCATGCCTGAATAAAGCTTGTCTAACACATGTAGTTTTTCTTCAACCCACACCGCATCATCCTTGTGCTTAGGAACACTAGGCAGTGTTTTAATATGGTTTGGGGACAATCCTACACAGAAAATTCTCTGACAAAATTCACAAAAGAACAGAGAACAATACTGACCAGACAGAAAGGGACACTTGTTTGTAGCATTTGCAGTTTTGCTGAAATAAAACAGTGCTACCTGGTCCAGTTGTACTAAGGATGTATACATAGGCTGATTCAGTGTTTGCCTGCTTTATCTATAACCACAGACAGGAATAGGGATCAAAATTAGACTTAGCACTTACGGAGTAAACAGATGCGCTTGCTGCAATGGTGGTAGGGAGTTGTTAAAGACGGATTGTGTGCTTAGCTGTGTCTTCATCCCATGACTGTTTTTTTGCTGTTGTTTTCTGTGCCTGAGAGTCCAAATTATGCTATGGCTTTTCTCAAGTTTATATAATGGAAAGTGAAAGTGTAGTTAGTCTAGAAATAGGACTGTATTTTAAAATTAAAATATGGTTAAAGCCAAAAGCAAACTTGTTGCAGGATATTTGATCAGACTGTGATCCTGAGATCATGTTATTACTGGGGAAAAAAATCTGTTTCTAGTTGTAGTTCAGCTCAGCCTTACCACAAATCTTTAATCCAAGTGCTTTCTGCTTATTGTAAACAGATTAAATAAAGGCAACCATAGGTCAAGAGCTGAGCAGAACAAGCAACCAGTTGTCAGGGAGTGTACATAGGCAAAACAAACATAGAGGAAGTCAGGAGGATGATGTGAAAATGAAGGAAATAGAGGGGGGGACACTGAGTCTGAGGAGTCTTTGAAATAGCGTGGAGAAGAAGAACTTCCTTTTGGAATTTCGGGTGTGGAAGAAGGTCAGCTGGGTGCTTTCTCTGCCGCTCTGAGCTAATAGGCTTTCACCTCAGTGATGTCTCCAGAGTCTTTATTGGCAAAATCAAATATCTGAGATCTAGTTGAAAACAACACGAACTGATTTTTTTTTCTTTTTTCTGTTGAGATTTTTATTATCTCCTTTATGCTACAAGTAACCTTGAGAAAGTGTTGCAACTTGCTTATAGGCATAACTTGGAAACCTGACAATCTACTCATGTCCCTGCTAAGAAACTGTAGGCTCTTGGATGCTACAAAATTTTATTAAATAAAATATGGCAACCAAAGAGGAAGATGATTGCTTCAACATAAAGTCAGCCAGTGAGACTGCAAGATTAGCAAAATCAAAACTTTTCATAATTCTAGAATCTAGATCCATTCTTAATCACTACAGGAAGCTCCTTAGAAAGCAAGGACAGTCAGAACCTAAAGTACACGTTAAATTTTCCACCTCCCACCTCTGCAGCCCAGAGATTTGCAGCCTACAATCAGGCAGTGGGTATCACAGGACTGTCCATTGTGAATGCAGCGAATAATGGCTACATGATTTCTAATTAGGCCACTCTAAACTGTCATCTTTATGCCACCGATATCATTATGTACCGCATTCTTCAACATTTTTCATTGTTTTTTACTTTATGCAGTTTGGAAGTAATGTATATTCCAATATATATTTCCAATAATAATTTATAAAAATATGCCCTGTTTTCATTTTTCAGGGATGTGGGGTTGAGATTGTGAGAATTTTCTCAAACATTTCCAATGCCAGTTTTACTTCTTTTGTTTTAATGAGATGGGTATTACATATTTAAAACACTATCCCATAGTTTTTTAATCTAAGATTTTCTCTATTATTTTTCTTTTTGCATATTGGTGTTGGTATTAAGTTAACAAATATCTATTTTAAATTAGTATACACACACATATACATATATACATATAAACATTATTAATTGTAGTATCTCTACCAGTTAGATACAGCCAATCCTCAATAGTAGATCTTTAAGTTTATTTATTTTTTCTTTGGCTGAATGACTCTCCTGCTACATTTATAAAGTTTTTTATTTCTTTGTATTTGGTGTTTCTTATTTAGTTGTAGAATTCTCATCTCTTATTATACTACTAATATGTTTTTGCATATTGTCTATTTTACAACAGAGATTAATCACAGTGCTTTAAAATATTCTGGTTGGTTTTTATATACTTATTTTATATTTGTGATAAAGTTAATAACTAGGGTTTTTCCTTTTCTTTTTTTTGGTAAAATCTAGACATATTTCCTTAGGAAAAGAGGTACGCAGGGCTCTGATTTATATAGTTTATGCTAAGCTGATTGAGTTTGGGCTTTATTAATGCTTTCTGCAGCTAAATATACCATCAAAGGGATCTATTCTCTTTTGCTACTTTCTCTTGACTGTGGGCTTTTTTATGCATCCCATAACCCAAGAGTCTCTCTTCAAGTATTGTAGTTCAATTGTTTTAATAATTTGAAAGTTATATCATATTTCTGTTAGTTGTCTGTCTGAAAAGATAAGACCATACATTTCATAATCTTTGACTTACATCTAAGTGTTTCGGTGAGTTTGCTTTTGATTACACTCCACAATACTGTTTTCTTATATAGTACCTGAAATCTGAGTTGAGATATGAAGGCTAAAATAATCAGAGGTGAGAAAAGTCCAGCCCCCAGCTCTGGGACATGCCTGTAATAACATTTTGTCTGCATCAGAGGATATTAGACTTGGTAAGTCTCAGGCTATGCTACAGACTAACTGACCCCCTTGTTCTGGCATGCCACATGCTAAATTTTTCACCATGAGAGTCTAGTTGTTTCCTGAATGTCATTGTTGAGATTTGGTCTTGCGTCTATTATAATAATAGGTTAGGGTCCCCAAGACCTAGAGTCTGCACATGGTCTTAAGTGACCCTGCCCCCAAATTATTTCTGATTGGTAAATTAAGATGTGAACAGTCAATAATTGAGCAAAGGAGACATAGGTAGGGTTTAGTTTCCTAGGCTTTGGGGTCAGAGAAAACCCCTAAGGAGAAGGTGGAAGCCACTATGGGTTAGGTGAGCCATAAAAATGTGTCCTTGAGTGCTGGCCAATTGAAGTTAAGAGAACAAGCTTAGATGAAACAGAGTAAACAACAACGTGGGGTTTTTGATAGGAAAGTGGATTCTAATAGCATGGAAGGTAGGTAGCCGCCCAAATCTTGTGTTGTTTAAGGCTTATTGTAAGTATAAAAGTTGTGTGTTTCTTTTATCCGGGAACTAAACAAACAAAGGCAGAGTAGAAACCCCCGGTTGAGATTAAATAATTTCTACAACATTTTAGCACCCAGCCTAGGGCAAAATGTCACTTAAAAAATTAATTAAGTTGAGATTCCCAAATGTAAAACACACATTGTCCCTTTAAGATTAGAAGGCAGGGAGAATTGGTTTCTTAGCAAAGCTGCAAGGTTTTTGTCCAAGTGAAGCAGGGTTCTGGGCTATGGCAAAACACATGCTAATTTGGTGTGCCTGATTCTTAAGCTAAGACACAGCTGCACTCCCCAAACCAAACCAAACACACCAAGTAGCAGGCTTAAACTTCAGCCTGAGGTACTCCCAAATGCTGCTTTATATTGCCTTGGAGATGCGGATAGTACAGTCCCCTGCTGAGCAGTGAAGCAGGCAAAGAAAGCCCTGATGCGCGGAGGGCAGAAAGCAAGACTTCACACATTCTACAATCAAAAATTTATAGAGAACAAAATAAATTAAGATGTCAACGCTACTTTAAACAGCTGGTTTCTTTCAATATGGGCTCCACTGGAATATTGGGACTGCTTAGCCTAGCACATGACATATATGTTGGTCTGAAAATGGACTTACACAGTAAATAGAAGGGAATTTAAATGAAGTTAAATATAGGAAAAAATATTAATTTAATTTATACAAAGAGAATGGGAATATAAGTATATTTATCTACAGAGATTAATTTTCATAGAAGGGAGAAATAAATGGAAATTGCTTTAAATGTTTTTAAAGAGACAAGAATGAATAAATAAACCCAGGCCTTTGATCTCAATGCGTAGGAGACAAAGGCATGATCAACATGTCACACTCATGAAAGCATCAGCCCCAGGAGCATCGCATTCTCAGAGAGAGGTATATCAAAACTCTCGTCATCCTTCATACACGTTCCTCTTTAAGAGACCTTGGCAGTTTATATTTCCTGTGGCTAATTCTTCATCTCTAGACCTTAGGCTTCTCTTTGCTCTCATTCTAGTGCATAACTAATTAAGGTTAAAATTTAAGAAAATAAACCAACTTACACTTGTATAATTGTAAACAAATGTTTAAAATAGTTTTTTAATGTACATCCTAGACAAATAGAAGTGCATATTTAAGTAATGGCCACCATGCCATGTGAGTACAGGTTTCTTCTATCAGATTACCACAGCCCTCCTTCCTGATGGTCTTGCCATTCATTTCACCCACTCTCAAACTATGACCACATGAAACATTGCAGCCTATCTAGGATATTTGCATAGGTTAAAAACAATAAAATACATATCTTATTTGTTTGAACTATTAATTTATTATAAAAACATATGTTCATCATCTTGACTATTTCTTCAGTCTGCAGTCTTTTGCCATTCTCCCTTTGGTATTACAATTTTACACACACACACACACACACACACACACACACATACACACATACACACACACACATACACACACATACATGCACATGCACAGACACATAGCTGGATGCTATAACTGTTCTGTAGCTTTGGTTGTTCTATTATGTTTGTGAAAAAAATGCTTTAGCCCTATTTAAATTTAGGGTTTGTTTTAAATGTTTGAAAAATTTATCCCTTGTTCTTTCTATATCTTTGTTGTTATTGTTCTTTTCTTTGCATTTTTAGGTCTCTGTTTTCATTACCAATACATTTTATCTTATTATCTTCATTAAGGACTTTAAATATTAATTTTATGTATAACTATTTTCCACATTCATAATGGTGGCCTCCATGTCACTTGTGAGACTGTACAAATCTTCAGGCACTGACTTTTCTTCTGCCATATTGTATAGCATTTAAAGCCATATGTATCAGGCTGACAGAGGTGACAATCCTTCACTGAGACGACCATTTTTGCTCTGACTGGGAGTGGGCTTGTTTAATATCGGTTGCAGTTACCATGGCCTTCATATTCCAATCTACCGTCCTTGATTGGCTTCTCTGGATGCTATGAATATCTGTGAGTGCTACGCATGGAGGAATGAGCGCCTTCCAGCTCTTCCCATTCTTACCTAGTGATAAGACTCTGGTGCCAATGTGATGCCCCATAGTGTGTAGGGGAAGGGGACAACACATTGCCTTCTCAATACTCAGTTTATTGACCCTGTGTTTTGAGATCAGACTCATAACAAGTGTTTCTCCAATAAACAGCTGTGTGTGGGAGCTACGGTTGACCTTTTCCAGAGTGCTGAGGATCTCTTTCTCTGCCCCAAGGGAGACAGGAAGACAGGGTGTGGCTAGCATAGAAGAAATTCTTTCCCAGCTGGAATAAGGATTGGAATATTGCAGAAAATAATTTTTCATTTTCTTCATTTGGTATTTGAATATTCTTAGTTCATTTATTGAGCATAAAATTTCAGAACTATAAGAACAAATGGTTGGTATATTCAAATTAGCTTTGAAAGCAATGAATCATGTCCTGATACATCCAATCCATAATTCACTGTTGAACATTACAAAGAAGTATTGAATAATTGTATATATCTCCAGGACCATTCTTCTCACTGAAATTTTTATACATAATGAAATAATTTACACTGTAAGGATACTGACTATAGATTTAGTGGACATTTGTTTTAGTTATCAATTATCCTGAAATCTGACCAAGTTTTATAGTATCCCAAAGGAATTTATATAAAGGTCATTTTTTTTTGATGGCACACGCTTATATATGACAATGAAAAATATATCAGATGCATCTTTCATTGAGTGAAAGGTATTTCTGGAGGTGGACTCTGAAGGGGAATGATGTTACATATCTTATCATTCCATTTACAAAGCCACTAAAAGCACTGTCCAACAAAGCAGAGCACAGAGTCCTGTTGTCCTTTCTCTGAGCACTTTTCCTGCCTTTGTCCTTTTCTCCAAGTTACCAAGTGATGTCATTTCAATAGGTACTGACGTTCTAAACATGTCTTTTATGACCCATGAACAAATTTCTCTTCATTTTGACTTTTTCAGGTATTAGGCAAGCTTAATATGCCTCAGGATATTATTTCAAAGCTTAGAATTTTGTTGTAAATTGTAGTATTATTCAACTCAAAAGTGTCTCAAGCACCTGAACAAAATGGGTGATGACCACTTCCCCTATTCTAAGCTTTACTCAGTTGATTGTTGTTCTTTGTGTGGGGTTGAGACTGACTTTTCCAGTAAAATTTGGCATGTTTGTTGGTGTTCTCCTTATTTAGCTCACATTTGCGCAGCCATGAGACTTTATGGATATCACTTTTGATGGTACTAAGAGACACAGTCTCACAGTGATCACCAGGATTCTCATGCTTTTGTAATGGTTAGACCCCATCTTCTGCAGTGTTTCTGAAACCTTACATGTTTTTGGATATGTATCTAATGGGAGTAGGCTCTACAAAGCTGCATTTTGATTGGTCATGGCTTTCTGTAGTGCCCTTGACCATGTACCTACTCTTTGCAACATATGGAAACCACTGAAGAAAACAATATTAGTTAAAAAATGACATTATAGCGGGGCAGTGGTGGCGCACATCTTTAATCCCAGCACTTGGGAAGCAGAGGCAGGTGGATTTCTGAGTTCGAGGCCAGCCTGGTCTACAGAGTGAGTTCCAGGACAGCCAGGGCTACACAGAGAGACCCTGTCTCGAAAAACCAAAAAAAAAAAAAAAAAAAAGACATTATATCCTTTTTTATATGCATCATGAAAATGCCTATATCTAAACAAACAAAAAGACCCAAAGATGAACTGTTTTGTGAGTTGCTAAAAGAAATAGTATATTTTGCTTAATTTTGAGTGTATTTGTAGCTATAATGATTAACATCCCCTCAAAAAAAAACCTTTTAAAGAGTAAATTCAAATAAAGAAGTATTTACCTCATTCATATATTATAGAGATGTTATTTAAAAACTCAGGTCTGGAAAACTTATGCAGAATCTATATCTCACCCCAGGGTTATTTTCTTAGGAGATTATAGGAGCAATATATTCTATTACATTATGATACAAATATGGATATCTGTATAATTTTTCCCTGACAACATGAACTTCTTAGTGACTGTACTGTTAGTTATCAGCGATAGTAATGGAAGCAAAAATATGTTGCATATTTTCAGGATCTTTTTCTGTATATCTCATGAGGCAAGGTTGCTGGATCTGAAACTTCATATCACACTGTGTTTTTTGTGTTTCATATTTTCCAAGCAAACCATTTCCCAGAAAAACAAACAAACAAACAAACAAATATTTGTCTGTGCCTGTATTAGTCAGGGTTCTCTAGAGTCACAGAAATTATATGTAGTCTCTTTATAGTAAGGGAATTTGTTGGTGACTTACAGTCTGTAGTCAAACTCCCCAACAATGGCCAGCAGTAGCTGTGAATGAAAACCTGAGGATCTAGCTGTCACTTAATCCCACAAGGCTCACAGGCAAAGAAGATTGAATCTTCCTCCTTCCAATGTCCTTATGTAGATCTTCAGCAGCAGGTGTGGCCCAGATTAAAGGTGTGCATACCACCACACTTGAAACTTGTGTCCTCCAGTCTCAAGATCCAGATCACAGGTGAGCCTTCTAATTCTGGATTATAATTCACTCTAGATATAGTCAAGTTGACAATCAGAAAAAGCCACTACAATCCACCCCTTGTCAACTTGACACAAATAATATCTCATATCCACATGAAACAATAACAAGGTCATAAACACACTTAACAGGATATAACATCATACAATCGTAAACACATTTATAAACTTACAATGGGGCAGTGTCCCTTGGGAACATTCCTTTAGTATCTCAACTTAAATACTGACTGATGTTAAAGAAATTGGAAGACAAATATGTTCTTAACAAAATACAACAGAGGAATTCATATTACTTTATAATCCTCGTTTCTGCAGCTGGTTATGTGGTTGGTCTTAGCTGGTATTTGTAACTACCTTCCTCTACTACCCATTCTGTATTTCCTCCACCCTCTGCAAGCACCTCAGCAGGTCTTGGCTCTTTTCCTGGAGGAATGACCCATACCTTCATTCCTGATGGGTCTGCATCCTTTGTCATCCTGCTTGAATTAGGCTGTTGTAGTTTCCCATTGACTTTAATCACAGGACATGGAAGTACGAAGAGACACCCCAAGGGATCTTTCCAAGTCCCTGACCATCCAGCCAATCCTTTGCCTACAGCCCATGAGTCAGTGAACAATCATACATCTGGCCATTTCTTCTTCCAAACAAACTGTAATACTATTTGTACTGCCTGAAGTTCTGCCCACTGTGAAGATTTTCCTTCACCTATATCTTTCAGGGTTGTCCCAGAAAGGGGTTGTAATGCTGCAGCTGTCCATCCACTTCCAGGTGGTGCCTGCATAACGTGTGCAGAGCCATCAGTAAACCAGGTCCTAGTCTTCTCTTCTTCAGTCAGCCGATCATAGAAACACCCCATAAGGCTATAGGCACATACTTGGCAGCAGATGGCATTGTTACAGGAGTAGAAACCATAGGCATTTGAGCAACTTCTTCATGTAACTTGCTTGTGCCTTCAGGACCTGCTCGGGCTCGATCACGAATGTACCACTTCCATTTGATAATAGACTGCTGCTGTGCACGTCTTACTTTATGACTTGGAGGGCCTGATAACATCCAGCTCATGATGAGCAGTTCAGGTCACATGGTAACTTGGTGTCCTATTGTCAAACGTTCAGTTTCCACTAAGGCCCAATAGCAGGCTAAGAGCTGTTTTTCAAAGGGAGAATAGTTGTCTGCAGATGATGGTAGAGATTTGCTCCAAAATCCCAAAGGTCTCTTCTGTGATTCACCTACAGGAGCCTGCCAGAGCCTCCAAACAGCATTTTTATCTGCCACTGACACCTCAAGTACCATCGGGTCTGCTGGATCATATGGTCCAAGTGGTAGAGCAGCTTGCACAGCAGCCTGAATCTGTTGAAGAGCCTTCTCCTTTTCCAGACCCCACACAAAGCTAGCCGCTTTCCAAGTCACTTGGTAAATGGGCCTGAGTAACACACCCAAGTGAGGAATATGCTGTCTCCAGAATCCAAATAGACCCACTAAACACTGTGCTTCTTTCTTGGTGGTGGGAGGGGCCAGGTGAAATAACTTATCTTTCACCTTAGAAGGAATATCTCTACAATCCCCACACCACTGGACCCCTAAGAATTTCACTGAGGTAGATGGCCTTGAATTTTGGTTGGATTTATTTCCCATCCTCTGATACCCATATGCATTACTAATGAGTCCAAAGTGGTTGCTACTTCCTGCTCACTTGGTCCAATCAGCATAATGTCATCAATATAGTGTACCAATGTGATATTTTGTGGAAGAGACAAATGATCAAGATCCCTTCTAACTAAGTTATGACACAAGGCAGGAGAGATAATATATCCTTGAGGCAAAACTGTAAAGGTATACTGCTGGCCTTGCCAACTAAAAGCAAATTGCTTCTGGTGGTCCTTATGGACAGGTACTGAGAAGAAGGCATTTGCTAAATCAATAGCTGCATACCAGGTACCAGGAGATGTGTTAATTTGCTCAAGTAACATCTGGTACAGCAGCTGCAATAGGAGTTACTACCTGATTTAGTTTTCAATAGTCAACTGTCATTTTCCATGATCCATCTGTCTGCACTGGCCAGATAGGAGAGTTAAAGGGAGATGTGGTGGGAACCACCACCCCTGCATCTCTCAAGTCCTTGATAGTGGCAGTAATTTCTGCAGTTCCTCCAGGAATACAGTACTGTTTTTGATTCACTATTTTCTTTGGCAGAGGCAACTCTAACAGCTTCCATTTAGCCTTTCCAACCATAATAGTCCTCACTCCACATGTCAGGGAACCAATGTGAGAATTCTGCCAATTTCTAAGTATATCTATTCCAATTATACATTCTGGAACTGGGGAAATGACCACAGGATGTGTTCGGGGACCTACTGGACCTACTGTAAGTTGGACATCAGTCAAAACTCCATTAATCACCTGTCCTCCATAAGCCCCTACTTTAACTGGAGGGCCACAATGTTTCTTGGGATCTCCTGGGATCAACGTCAATTCAGAGCCAGTATCCAATAGGCCCCTGAAAGTCTGATTATTTCCTTTCCCCCAATGTACAGTCACCTTGTAAAAGGCCATAGGTCCCTCTGGGGAAGGACTGGAGAAAGGCTAACAGCAAAACTTTTTGGTATCTTATCAAGATCCTTCCTCAGGGGAACCTGGCCACTCCTTCATTTAAGGGGTTCTGGGTCTGCAAACTGGCTCAAGTCTGGAAATTGATTCACTGGCCGAGATTGCCTTTTGTCAGGATCCAATGTAGCCTTTCCTTCATTTGTTTGAGAATTTTTCTGCTTATACAGATCAAACAGATATGCAGTAGGCTTCCTATGTATTTCATACCTAGAAACACCATGACTGATTAGCCAAAACCAAAGATCTGAATGAGTCATACCATTATAAATTTCACTTCTCCTGACCATCACGGTATATGTCATTATAAATGTTTTGTCTACATTGTCCATTATTATAACTATGACCACCTTGTCTCTGGTGGTTCAATGCTGCCACCTGACCCTTGTTACCTCGAGGCCCAATTAAACCCATTACATTTAATTCAGCTAATTGAGCAGCAGGATCTCCAACCCTAAGGTCTGGCACAAGGAAAAGGGCAAGAACAAAACTCTTCAAATGTGCTGGTGCCCCTCTCACCAGTTTACCTCTTATAGGATTGGTGAAGGGCATATCTTCTGGGCCTTCCCATTGTGGAGAATTAGGTTTTATACAATGTATCCACTCTAGCATTGCAATTTCCCTGAGACTTAAAATCTCTTCATCAACACCAAACCAAGGGATATCAGGAATCTCCAACTCCTTTTCAGTAGGCCATCTTTTGATAAACGCTTCCATCAACCATTCAAACAAACTTCTGACACATTCTTTTAACTGTACGAGCTTCCATATTAAACCTTGAATCTCCACTCAGAGGACCCATGTCAATAAACTCAGCCTGATCTAGTTTTATGTTCCTTCCACCATTATCCCACACTCTTAAAATCAATTCCCACACATATTCTCCAGACTTCTGCTTGAATGAATTAGCAAACTCATTAAGCTCCTTAGTAGTGTAGCGCACTTCCTCATGGACTACACTTTCTACCTCCCCTCTAGGGGCCTGTTTTGCCTTGAGTCTGGTTATAGGTCTAGAAGAAACTATTGGTGGGCCTTGAGAAACATCAATATTATCTTGTCTGGCATT
>CM052702.1:42685755-42742630 GCA_028551405.1 Uromys caudimaculatus | reverse complement strand
TTCACTATAATGTGACGTGCAGAATTTCTTTTCTGGTCCAGTCTGTTTGGAGTTCTGTAAGCTTCTTGTATGTTTATGTTCATCCCTTTCTTTAGGTTGGGGAAGTTTTCCTCTATGATTTTGATGAAGATATTTGCTGGCCCTTTATGCTTATATTTCTATGATCTCTTCTCCTCCTCCTCATCCTCATCCTCCTCCTCCTCCTCTTTCTCTTCCTTCTCATCCTTCTTTTGATAACTGTAATAATTTTAAAGATTACTGAGGAGAATTCCTATAATGGGAAATATTTGGTATTTTATTGTTGTTGTTATGTGTGTTTGAAGAATGATCACAGAGGCAAAAATGTCATCATCTTAAAACCATAATTATGGATTTTTGATTAGTTCATCATGATTACTTCAATATTGTAGAATACTGTTGGCTTAAGCAAAAGAACTTATTTTCAAATAGCACTGGAGACTAGAAGTTCAAGGTCTAAAGCAGTACGATCTTGTGCTCAGGCCTCCTTTGTCACACAGGTGGCTGTTTTCCTCCAACATTTCTACATAGCCCTCCTCAAACACTTGTCAGATTGGATTAGGACCCCTCCTAAACAAATCACTTTTTCAAAGACCCTACTAAGGATAAATGATTAAATGTGGTTTCCATATGACTCTGAAAGAGGTGACAGAATAAAATGAATCTATTGAAAAAGAAAATTATTAATAAGTGTCAGAAATGACAATGATAATGATAGTGCTGAAAAGCATGGAGAGACGGAAGGTGATGCATCAGATAGAAAATCAGAGAGAAGAGTGGGAGCCAACAAACACCAACCAAGGGTGATGCAGGCAGCCCAGTGAAAGAGGCTGACAGTCCTGTCCACCGTATCCCAAGACCGGAATTCAAATGCAGACTTTGATGAGATAATAACGCTTCCTGCAGGACTGGATAGAAGTCAAGAGGTGTGTGTGTGTGTGTGTGTCTGTGTGTGTGTGTGTCTGTGTGTGTGTGTGTGTGTCTGTGTGTCTGTGTCTGTGTCTCTGTGTGTATGTGTATGCATATGTATATATACATACATGTATATATGCATATGTATATATGTATTTATACATACACACAATTATATACACACACACATATATACATACACAGGATTGCCAAGTCCTGGAGGTCTATAGCCTGTTGTCTTCTTGAAAAATCTATTGTTCAAGACTGAGTTTCCTTATTTATATGTGTATAAATGAATGAATACATGCCCGTGTGTGTGTGTCTGTGTGTCTGTGTGTCTGTGTGTGTCTGTGTGTGTCTATGTGTGTGACATGAAAATGAAATAAAACCATGGACAGAGTGGAAAAAGTTGAAAAGGAGAAGAAAAGGTGGAGAAGACACAGTTGTGAAATAAATCTAGTATGCAAGTGGCTAGGAGGACTACTTTGTGTATGAGGGGAGTTGTAAGAAGAGGGAGTGGAAAAGGAAGGACAATCGGGAGGATCAGTACAATTGTGCACAATGTATGGTAACTAAGCAACCCGCAAATATGTATGGAAAAGAGGACACTACCTTGAGGACTTGATAATGAATAATAATTACTACTGGGAAAACTAAGGTAAGCCTGCCAGAGTCCCAGGCTGGGAAATAACTGCAGGAGGCAGGATAAGGCCAGGTCCCATCAGATAAAACTTAGGCTGTGGGAGGAGTGCCTTGGTATAAAACAAAACAAAACAGAACAAAACAAAACAAAACAAAACAAAACAAAACTGCAATCCAATGAACCAACCAACCAAACAAACAAAGAACAAAAATCTCAGGTGGGTAGTAGTGGACGACCATATGACCATAGGAAAACTACAAAGTCTGATAGGACAAAGCCTGAGGTGAGAAACAGGCCCAAATTAGGAACCCGCTATCTACCGTAAGGTTCCTTCCTTTTGGCAGAACTGAGACCTCTGAAATTCAAGAAGGGTGCTTCACTTCTGTAGCTCCATCTCCACAAGAACTGTGTTTTAACTGACTTGCTACAGGAAGTATAGAGACTGACCTTGTATATGAGACCCAAACTCCAGTGCACTGAAGGGATATGGCTTATGGAGCCTGCAACATTGAAGGGAATTTGAGGAGGTCATAGACTGCTAAGTATGTTCCTGTAACATGCTAGGATGTGTACAGAGGCCATGTGGCAATAAATAGGCCTATGGCTTGACAAATATACACAGATAGTCTGGTAAAAGTGGAGTGTAAGGGCTGAGACAAAGGCTTAGATTTCTCACCTCAAAGCCATATTTAAACAAAATCACAAAAAGTAATAAAAACAACCATAGAAGAGATTACATAATTTCTCCTTTTATAGTTCCTTAGACATCTGGTGGCAGCCATTTTGTGCTCGCTCATAGCCTTCACTGACCTCTTCACCATGACCCCTAGCATCAGTCACATTTCAGCTGTCTTGTCTGGGGTGTTAGAATTCCTAAGCATGTGTCAGAACCTGTCTGATCCACACACTTCAAAGAGAAATTTAGCCAACAGAGTTTCTGAGTAGGCAAGCAATGGAGCTTCTGTGTAGAAAGCCATTGCAAAGTCATCTGCTAGTGTCGGCCAGTGTTTAGGAGCAGCCAACACTTTAGGAAAGAGAAGAGTCCAATTTCAGCTCAACAATTCCAACATCTGGCAGATCCGAGTTTTAGAGAATTTAGAAAGAAGAAAGTCTAATGCATCAGTCTTGGAAGAGTTTCTTTTTTCTTTTTCTTTTCTTTTTTTTTTTTTTCTACTTTTGTCCCCCTGCCTTTCTCTAGTTCTGATACTTTGAATATTATTATGACACCATTCTAGCATTGGAAGAGCCCGTGTTTAGTTCTATGTGGTGCATGAGTAGTAGGCAAAACTGAGTCAGGAGAATTTCTGTGAATTTGAAACCAGTCTGGGCTACAGTGGGAGACTGTCTTGAACAACAACAACAACAACAACAAAAAAAAAAAACCAGGTAACTACTTGAGATCTTTCTGAGGGCAATCAAAGCTTCAGAGAGATGCACCTCCATCTTGAAACTCCCTTTGAATGTCATGAAGTTTTTGCTGAGTTGTGATTGTATTCTCATTTGGCTCTGTGGCTTTAAAATACTTCCTCCTTTATTTCATGAGGTCATACAACCTAAACACTGTGTATTTCATCAGGAAGCACAGTGCAGACTATTGTTTAAATTGGGGCATTTGATTGAGATTATCCTTTTCTTTTGAAAAGGCCCCCCACCTTCCCTCAGTTAGTATATATTCTCTGTGATTACTCTGGAACAACACATTCTTTAATTATTCAGGAGGACTTTAAGGTTTGTTTTATTTAACAAATAAGTGATTTTCTTTCCTTCATTCCTGAAATCAAATACCATTAGCTTAAGCTTATATGATACTTTTTTACTAAAAAAAAAAATTTTTTTATCTCTCCTAAACATGGAGGCATATAAGCAGTAAGTTGAAGACTTTGCTACTTGGTGCTGTGTTGTTTACTTTTTGAGGAAAGTTTTTTTTTTTTTTTTTTGAGTGTAAAAAATAAATATAAAATTTATTAAAACACAATATTTTAAAGATGCCAGGAGTAATACAGTTCACAAACCCAGTTGCTTGTGTAAATTATAATAAAATACAAATCAAAAAAGGATACATACTTGCAATTTCTAGGTACCCTAAATTAAATTTACTGAAACACTGGGGGAGAAGGAAAGGGGAAGGACAGTGGTAACTCAGGAGACAAACCAATAAACTGGAAGGAAAATATTAACAAAAAGGTAAAAAATACACAAAATAAAATTATCAGCATAAATTTACTGTACTAAGATATTGACAGTTAATGATACACATCCATCAACCCTATATAAACTTCATTTCAAGTAGCCAGAGTTTACAAAGACAAGACAGAATATTCAAGTATGGTTGTTAAGTTCAACTCCATTGGAAGTCAGGTAACCAAACAGGAATTCAAAGAGATAAGAAATAAATCCAAAAGCTGCAAGGGTTCTAGATCAAATCTAAAGTATTAGTATACTGTGAAACAGCCAGTCCTCGCTTCTTTTTTTTTTTTTTTTTGGGCGGGGGGGGGGGGGCCCCGGCAGTGGTGGCGCACGCCTTTAATCCCAGCACTTGGGAGGCAGAGGCAGGTGGATTTCTGAGTTCAAGGCCAGTCTGGTCTACAGAGTGAGTTCCAGGACAGCCAGGGCTACACAGAGAAACCCTGTCTCGAAAAACCAGTCCTCGCTTCTTTAAACACAAGAAAAATAAATGACATCACTCCTGTCTTTCTCCCTCTACCCCCCCCCCCAATGGAAAAAAAAATCTATATTGTAATCAAGAAAATTTGGGCTGTCCAGATGAGCCAATTAGTATCTGTCCCCATAGGAAGAGTTAGGGTTCCCCCTGAATGACGAGCAGTCGGAGCGAGGAGAGCATGATTGACAGACACCCTACAGAAAGCATCCCTGATATCAGAACAGAAACAAACAAGGAGCAGGCCAGATAGCTCACTGATCCTCAGGCACGAAGCCCAGAACCCGGCTTCTGTGCTGTGGACTTCCTTCAGGTGAGAAGCCGACTGCGTTGCCCTCTCAGGAAGGTGGTGTTCCCAGAAGCAACTGCACTGATGCGTAGGAATGGGGCTGTGAGACTGGTTTGGCGTATGCACCTCCAGGGTATTATTTTGGTCCAGGGTATGTGGCGAAGTTGGCCTGGTAGGACAGAAGATAAAACCTGTTATGTAAGTTTTCAAATGACAGCAACCAGGACAGAAAGCTCAATGCAGAGAGAATGACCCCAGATGTGTCAGGGTTAAGGAAGTCATCCCATGGACAGACAGCCTGTGAATATCATACACTCATGGAATCTAAGTTGTTACAATGTTCTGTTTTTGAGGGGTTTTTTTGTTTTGTTTTGTTTTGTTTGTTTTTAATTGTGATAGTGGATGATGTAAAAAATGGAGTTTCCTGTCAAGTTCTTAAATTTTTCATCAAGTTATGTGGACACAGGGAGAAGTTTAGCACCAACTAAAAGCATCCTTGGTGGCACTGAGGGACAAAAAAACAAAACAAACTAAAAACAAAAACAAAATGCCAAACACCTGCCTTTAGTCTGAGCACCAGGAGCTACCAATAAGCAACAAGAACCCAACTCTTGCTCACTCCGTCCCTGCCAGGGCCAAGTAAAGGCATTGCCCCTGGACCACAGCCTGTCCCCTCTGGGGTTAGCACCCTGGGACATAAGAGAATACCTGACATACAAGAAGAGGGAGGGGCCCTGCCTCTCTCCTTCTCAAAGCCACCACCCCCTTTCTAATCTGGCCTAAGAAGACAGACAAACCCACAATGCCCACCCAGGCAGGCAGGCCACTGCTGTCCTTAAATTTTAAGTTTCTTACATTCTTAAAAGATCATGGATTCAGCAATGGGACTTACCTTCTACCTCTGGGAACAACCAAGAGCATTAGAAAAAACTTACAATATTTTGAGAGTTCTTTGGAAAACCCTGAGCAAGAACCCAAAAGAGGACATCTCATGCCTAGTATTAGTTTTGTTACATATGGTCTATGGCTATTGGAGAGACCATTGTCAGCCTCAGTGGATTTTTATAAACTATATATGTATTTATATACCAATTTATTGGTATTATAGGTATTATTAGGTAGATAGTTATTAGTGTGATTCTTTATGACTTTTTTCAGACATTTTTACTGTTTTTTCCCTTTTCTCTCCTTATTCTGTAAGTTATCTCTCTATCCCATTTGGAGTCTTTCCAATTTTCCCAGTCTTTCCAATTTTCCCTTCAAATCACTTGTAATGTACCATCCCCCATTCCTCTATCACCCCCACCCTGCAAGTTACTTCTACCTTCCTGGTTCCCATACTCAGATCCTGAACTCATCTGAAGATTTAGAACTAGGAGTCTTGAATGAGATAGAACATGTGACTTTAATGGTCCAGGATCACAGACAGCTAAGGGATGCTCTGAGTGAGACCAATAGTTTTCCTCAGGGAAGAGTGCATGAACTAGTTATCCAATACCAAATGGTCATCCCTGAAAACATAGACATACAAGTACCCATCTATATAGACTGGGCAGGTAATATTTAGGAATATACATGTATATTCATTTAATACTGATGAAAAAAGTGGCCGTGAATTTGAAAGAGAGCACAGATGGGTATATTGGAGAGTTTGGAGGAAGGAAATAATGTATTATATTATAATCTAAAAAAATAAATAATAGGTGGGATTTTTCATGGAATTTTCTAAAATGAAGTAGGTAGGTATAATGTTTATTAATATAGATATATCCGAGGCAGACAATTGACAACCTACTGGTGAAATTATTGCAGAAAATACAGTAAAAAGGTGATGGTAGTGAGAACAGAAGCCTGGTAAATTCCCTTTATGCTCCATGTCTGTAAATGGCTGTGCTTGTTTGCACCCATATTGATGATTAATTTTACTTGAAACGAGTATCACATTCATCACATTGTTTTGTGATTAAAAACAAAATTACTAAACAACAGCCAAAAACAACAACAAGAAC
The DNA here is from genome assembly GCA_028551405.1 of Uromys caudimaculatus. Classification (NCBI taxonomy): domain Eukaryota; kingdom Metazoa; phylum Chordata; class Mammalia; order Rodentia; family Muridae; genus Uromys; species Uromys caudimaculatus. Next base: position 42,736,100 of record CM052702.1, on the reverse strand, counting down.
AAAACAACATGAGAGATTGGATCTATTTTTAGGAAGAAATGGCCCTTTGTTACTAACTGATCAGTAAATCTATATTAGCCTAATTCTTAAAGTTAGAGTCTATGAACTAATACAGAATATTGTTATAAATGTATACATTCAGCTACTATTTCAAGGTTCATTTTGCAGAATTCTTGGCTGAACAATTGTGGAGCAGAAGAATTGATTGGAACCAGTGCCTTCTGTTCTTCCTATGGAGAAGGGCAGCATTGGATGATACAAAGGTCCAGCTGACTTACAGGCTGATTGATTATGTAGGTGAGAAGGGAACATTGTTATGGACATCAGACACACAAGATAAAAGATGAATGCCCTGTAAAAGATGGATGCCTGATATGAGGTAATGAATGAATTTTATGATCTAAAATTGATGTAAAAGGGGTCAGCTATCTGCAAGCCTTGAAGTCCCCAAAAATCAGAATTGGAAAGAACTTCAAGGAGCTAGAGAAAAGGTTGAAAAGAACTTGCTTTGAACTTTGTGCACTTTCCAAAATGATGCAATTCGACTTCAAGTCCCCTGGCATTTATTCATGTGGTTTTAGGAGCAGTCAGTAAATGGCATCAATATTGATGGCAAATTGAATTAAAAGAAAATATGCAGAAGGACCATTCATTTCAATAAATAAAGCATTATTTTTTATGAAATAAAAGCACTCTAAAACAAAATCTTATTAGCTTAGATGATATCAAAGTTTGTGGCTATTCATACTAGTTTGCTCATTTTATGCTACTGTGTTCTTATTCTCTCAGGTTATTTTCAATTCATTTTCTTTGAGATGATATTTATAAAACATGGTGAAGCTTTTTCAGACTCTTCCAGGTGCTCATGGTTGGAACATAATTTCAGCAGAACTTTCCGGAGCAACTTCTTCAATTCTGCATCAGCAACTCTACGGAAATGTAGAATGAACAATGCATCTTTGGAGTATGGGACCGTGACCACAGTGATCTTGTTGGAGGTTTTTATTTCACTAATTCTAAATATATAAGAGCAAAACACCATGGTTGATACTCTTTGAGAGAAGATGCATTAGTATTCCCACAGTATCATGATATTCACAATTATAGTATAGAATAAAATTCTCTAGGAGAATAGTTAGTTCCCTTTTATTTTCTTTTAGTTTAGACTAAACAGAAAAGTAATGTCAGCGTAAGTGTTGTAATATAACCAAACTATAAATAATATAGTCAGTAAATACTGATATCAGTCTTTCTTGCATAATTAAAAAGAAATATAGAAAGGAACATTTTCTTATGGTGGATATATAGGTTTACAAGCAGATAAAATCTTTATAAATAGATATTTCAATTCAAGCTAGACTTATTATATAATATTACTAAAATTCCTAGCTAAATATAAGTTGTAGTTTAATAACTTGATTGTGAATATATAAAACATTGTTTGTAAAAGTGTCAAGGAAATCTGTTCAGGATTTGATTGACTAATTTATCTGTTCTTTCTAAAACACAAAGAAATTGTCATAAAACTTCTGTCAAATTTCACACCTTGGCAAAACATGCTACAACTTATTGTTCACACAACATGAACTTAGGTTAATTCACAAACTGAATGAAGGTCATATCTTCAATTCATTTCTGTTTCTGATAGGATATACCACATTACATATAGAGGACAGAATAGAGTTGACTGATATACATAACAAATATGAATTCATCTCTTTTGAGGCTTCTAAGAAAGTATCCAAGAAAAAAAGGAAGCTATGAAGTTTGTTCTCTTTTATATTATTGTAACACTTATCTTTACTTTGCTATGATAGAGGTATGAACTTTAGCACATCTGCTGAGGGACATTGCACTCATAATGCTCAGCATATAAATATTCAAAAAGAAATCGTTGACTACAGACTTGACAGCTTACTGATAGTTCTTTGAGCTAATATATCACATCATTGTTAGAAGAAAAATTTATATTTCTGATAAGGGAGGTTGTCAAGGAAGTCAAGTCAAAATACTCAGGATAAATCTTATATTATTCTCTCTTAAGTGTTTTATTGAATAATTAAATAAGTACATGTACACAGTTGATCCATGCTCTACTAAATTATCAGTAAATCACAAAAAATAAGTTTTACAAACTCCACACTATAAAGACTTATACCATAAAGTTCATTAAAATTATTTACATATTTAAATTCTATTTAGTTACATCGTTTCAGTGAAATGTCTGTACTTTTTGTATAACATGTTATGGTATATAAATACTGTCAGGTTTTAGTTTTACAACTTCTTGTTTGGGATTAAGATTGATCATTGTAATATATGAAATGATTATTAAGCATAAAATCTATATTATACTTTTTTCAATAAAAGACATCTGAATTAACAGTCTATATATTTTTCAAATTATTTTTTAATCATAATGTTATTTTATTTTCTCTTTGCCTTTCCTTCTTCCAAAAGTTCCCACATATGTCTTCTTGTTCTCTTTCTATTTTCATACACACACACACACACACACACACACACACACACACACACACACACCCTAAATACACAAGTTGAATCTGCTCTAGAAGAGGAAACCTGCTCCAAAAGTTGGATACCAACTACTCATGGCTAATGAAATCATAGATCTTGAAGAAGAAAATAATCATTATTTTAAAAAACCAGTATAATCCCTAACAACATTCTAACCTTTTGTTCTCATTTATTTATCTTTTAAAAGATGTTTACTTCGGGTATTTTGCCACAGTGATTGAAAGCTGGCAAATATCACTATTTTTTAAAGTAATTTTTTTAATTGAAAATAAATCTTTTATTTTTATTGATTATTTTATTTATTTACATTTCAGATGTTGTTCCCTTTCCCTCTTTCCCCTCCATAATCCCCCTATCCCATCCCCTCTCCCACCTGCTTCTATGAGGGTGCTTAACCACCCACCCACCCACTCTTGCCTCACCTCCCTAGCATCTCCTTATACTGGGGCATCAACCTTCCACAGGACCAAGGGCTGCCCCTCCCATTGATGCCAGATAAGGCGATCCTCTGCTATATGTGCAGCTGGAGCCACAGGTTCCTCCATGCGTACTCTTTGGTTGGAGGCTTAGTCCTTGGGAGCTCTGGGGGGTCCAGTTAGTTGATATTGTTGTTCTTCCTCAGGGATTGTGAACCCCTTCAGCTCCTTCTGTCCTTCCCCTAACTATTCCATTGGGGTCCCCATGTTCAGTAAAATGGTTGGCTGTGAGCATCTATATTAGTCAGGCTCTGGTAGAGCCTCTCAGGGGACAGCTATACCAGGCTTCTATCAGCAAGTGCTTCTTGGCTTCAGCAATAGTGTAGGAGGAGAAGATGAGGGAGAAGTACAGAGGGTCAGGAAATTGAATGGAGGTGTGTAGCAATGGGGGATGGGACCTGGGGGTAGCCACTTGAAAGTCCCAGGTGCCAGGGAAGCAAGAGGCTCCCAGGACCGAAGGGGATGACATTAGATGGTATACTCAACAAAGAGGAGAGAGAACCTGTCGAGACCATATCCAGAGGTTAGGCACGGGCCCTGGTTGAGGGGTGGGGCCACCCACCCTTCTCCAAAATTTTAACCCAGAATTGCTCCTGTCTAAAGGAAATACAGGGACAAAGAGTGTAGCAGAGGCTGAAGGAAAGGCCATCCCAGAGACAGCCCCACCTAGGGATCCATCCCATCTGCAGACACCAAACCCAGAAAATAAATCTTTTAAAATGCATAGTTTCCTCTCCCCCATATCTTTTCAGATTCTTCTCACTTCTTTACCAAACAAAATCTATCCTCTTTCTTTTGTTCTCTTAGTAGTTTATAGACAGGAATATAATAATAATAATAATAATAATAATAATAATAATAATAATAATAATAATAATAGCAACGCCATCACCACCACCAACAACAACGACTTTGATAAAATAAAAACAAGCAAACCAGAATAAAATAAAAAAACAAGTAGCGGAGAAAATCCTCAAGAAATTCGTGTAGACACACACCTTTGAACACATGGAAATCCTATAAAAACCGTAATATATACGCAAAGGATATGTAAGGTTAAAACAAAGTGCTGATAAAGCATTATGAGACAAAAATCTCTAAAATGTCATTGACTTCATTTTTGTTTGTTTGTTTACTGCTAGGCATGGGGCATGGTTTTGAGTGGTTTGTATACCTTTGAGAAAAGGTATTCTCCTTTAGAGAAAAGTAATTTCTCTTTTGCAAGCAGTAATCAATTGGAGATAGCATCTGAGTTAGGTATATGGGCTTATATTCACTTCCCCTCTAAGCAATGGGGCCTCATCTAGCCTTGATTTGTTATAGGAGCTGTGCATGCTGCCACTGTCTCTGTGATTTTATATGTGTTTTTGTTTGTGCTAGGTTTTAAAGGCCTTGTTTCCACCCTTTCTGGCTTACACAACTGGTGGAACCATCCCATTTAACCATCTGCAGAAGGAAGCTTTTCTAATGATGGTCTAGCAAGAAGCTGATCTGTAAGTATAGGAGAACATGTTAGGAGTCATTTAATTTCTATGTTCCTTTATATATAAATTTGTCAAAATTTAACTGGAATTATTTTAGAAAATTAGCCACCTTTAATCCTTTTTATCGTATTATATATCTCATTATTAACTGCATGCAAACCTTTGAATAACCTACCAATAAATTGATAAATTTTTCTTATTAATCAGTCACTTCCTGTCTGGACTATCACTTTTGATGTTGTCATTGCTGAAACCACAGCATTACTATGTATGTCGAACATTTAGTCTGCAAGAGCACTCAAAACCCTCCAGATATCTGTCTAAAATGATATGTGCATCTAAATTATTTTCTGGGGACATCTTTTTGCTTCATACAAGAAAACTATCTGGGACTCAGGAGAATCCCAGTAGTAAGTAGATTAGGGAAGAAGCTAGAAGCTCAATGAAGAAGCACTGACTCTTATGTCCATGGCAGAACACAAGAAACGCAGAGAACTTAAGCTTTTCTTGAAGCACAGAAAAGGAAGCATGGAGATGGGAAGATTCTCCTTTCAGCATTTGGGAAGAATGAGGTGTAAATTGGAAGTGAGAAGAAGAAAGGCTGAAAGCTGCTGGGTACTTGTGTCAACCCTCATTTCTGACTATGAGGAAGGAGATAAACAGAATTCAGAATTCTTCTACAAATTCCAGCATTTTTTATGAAATTTAAATAAAGAAAAAGTCATTAAATCACATTTAGTATGATAATGAGAAGATAAATGAGGTGGCAAAATTTGTAATAAAAATGTAAGTTATCACTTTAGCAGTTTTTAAAATGAATCAGAGAAAGAATGCCCTTCAGTGCCTTGAATTGGTTCTGTGGAAGATTTAAAATATGCTTCTGTCTTGGGGAGAAACATATAAAAAAGGAGGGACAGACACAAGATAGTAGACATGGCCAGTGGAAGTACTCCAAAGAAGGGATTCTAAGAGAATATAAGAAATCCAGCAAATGGTATATTTTTCTCAGCAACTTAATCATAAGTAAACAAAGTCTCACAGGGTACTTTACATTAAATATCAGTTCCTTGATATATTAATAAAATATTTATTGAAACATTTAGGACATATTTAGTATTTTCTGATTCATATATTTAGCTTCATATATTTTTATAATAAAAATATATGAAGTTTTTGAATTTTATTTTTATTTGATACACAAGTGTTTTCCTGCATGAGATACCTGTGCACTGGGTGTGAGCCTGTCCTTGTGGAGCAAGAGGGCTTCAGGTACTCTAGAACTAGATTTACCTACATTTGGGAGCTGCCATATGGATGCTGGGAAAAGGAAGTCAGATTTACTATAGGAGCAAAATGTGGTCTGAACCATTGAGCCATCTTTCCAGCTCCTTGGAAATACTTCTTGACAATGTGGTGTGTGGTGTTAAGATAGGAAGAGATAAATATGAAGAAAAATGAAATTGTAAGGATATGGACAATTATAGCTATTACAATACTTATGACATTTTCATTTCAGTGTTTGTTATGTGAAGTTACAAAAGTGAAGAATAATTAAGCTCAATATGTAAGAAATTAAAGTTTAAAAAAGTAAGTCAAGCAGACTGCCTTGGAAAACACAAAAATCAAAGGTCAAGCATGTCTCCAGCCTGGGTAAAGTTCCATCAACAGGGCTTCAGGATATTGGCTGTAGTTTTCAGAAACAGATTTCCTGTAGCTATTCTGTAACGTAGGTTCAAGGCCTGGAGCCAATGACCAATAAAAAAGGGGGAGTCATGTGCTTTAAGTTTAGAGCAAAGAAAAAAATTAAAAAGCTTTTTCTTACGTATGGTATAATTAACACAGAGGCCACTTCTCAGGATACATAGGATGGGTCTCAAGATACCCGGTGGGACAGGTCTCTATTAGGGGCAGTCCTTGGTTGGCTAAAGCAGCTGCAGCAAGGGGTATCACTGAGCCTGTTGCCTACTGGCATGCCTGTGGATCCTGCACCACTAAATGGACCACCTTGTCTGGCCCCAGTGGGAGAGGATGTGCCTAGTCCTGCAACAACTTGATGTGTAGGGTGGGGAGTGGGAGGTTGGGTAGGGGAAGACAGGATTGGTGGGGCTGACACACAGAAGGGGGCTTCTCTTTCTACAGGGAATTGGGGAAGCACTTATATGAGGGGGTACTAAGGGGAGAGGAAGGGCTGATATTGGGTTGTAAATAACTAATTTAAAAACTAAAACAAAAAACAAAACAAAACTAGGCAGCAGAGAAAAAGTATCCTGGTGGGTCTGGGATTAATTTCTCTTTTGTTTGTGGCAAAATGGTTGGTGTTTTTAGAAACAGGACTCACCATGCCATTATGGTAGGTCCTACGGCAATAAGTTGTATTTTGAAGATATATAGGTCCTCTAGGACTCATGAGGAGGCATCCCATGTTTTGTACGGAAATTTTAATTTTTGACTTTTCATATTAGTTTCTAATACTATAATGCCTCTATCTACATCTTTATAAAGCTTTGTCTTTTTCTTGCTCATTCTCTTTCTACCTCTTTCTCTGTCTTTAAAATGATCTGAATTTTTTCTTTTAAGATATGCCTTAAACCAGAAAAATAAAACCTCCTAACTAAATCAAGCATACTATGATCCTTAGTAAGAAATTATCAAAGTTCTCTCTAGCTGTCTTCAGTTTTTTCCACATCTTCCAACTCATCCAGAAAATTTACAAATATTTTTACACTCATAACCTCCCAGCATCATCTGGTTATTAAGACCTACATAAGATCAAGACAACCAAAATTCCAGCATACGTAAGGGAAGTGCTCTTGAGGCTCCACCCCTAGCTGGGGAGCTTTTACAGTTGATGACAGACGGGGGAGAGATGCTAAGTTTTATTCAGAGTCATCACTATTAGGTTGCCCATGATCCAGTGAATGATCCCCACATGTTTTGGCATTGCATCAACACTAATCATATGCAGCGGGATCACAAAAAGAAGAGGACATGTTGGGGGCAGGGTGCATTGCTTGTGCCCTGAGAGAGCTGAAGGGGAGAGATGAGGAGTGGAGGAGTGGATATGAATAATGCATTATATATATATATATAATATATATTACATATAATATATATTATATATGAAATTATCAAAAATAAAATATTTTAAAGAAATAAATACAGTCATGTAGAATAGATTTCTAATAAAATACACATTGTAGAATTTAATGCCCTGACTTTTTGCCAACAGAAGACACAATTTTCAACTCTTTTATGTAGGAAAAATTTCGTTTTGAAGACTGTCAGTTCACAGCATGAAGAAAATGCTTTGGAAAACAAGCTGCTCTTCAACAATATGAAGTTTTTGATAGTGAAAACAATCAATTCCACAGTTTACACTTTTCCCCTTATTTTCAATAGACATTTATAAAGCAAATCAGTGTTTCTAAGTTTGACATGACAGTGAAGTCACTTAGGACAGATTACAGCAGTTGCAATGTTGACACATTGACAAGTCTTGCTTTGGCTCTTCATACTGACACAAAGCAAAACATTAGCACATATGTCCACTCTAGTGCAGTCATAGATCACTAAAGCTCCAGCCACTAACTGAATAATTCCCATGCTTCTCTCTACAGTGTCATTCGGATTTTTACTGCTTTGTGATGTTTTATCTTCACGCTATTCATACTGAACGTTAGTATATGTGCATTGATGTTTTCCTTTTCTTTTCCTTCTTTTACTTTCTAGCTCATGCTATTTCCTTGTGCACAGCTTTCCCACATTCTTTATTCCTTGCTTCAGTTGTTTCATTTTAATAATGACGATAATAGTAACGAATTTATTAAAGCAGCATAGTGGCCCATGACATTGTACTGATATGACTTATGAAAAAACGTCAGAGTCACTTCTCTCTTGACTGCAAATGTCAGCATTATTTTGTCCTTACATCAGTGGGTGTCTCACCACCACCACCACAGAAAAAACATGTTTAATTGCTGAATGATTAATGGCCAAACCAAAAAACTATGCCACATTTACAATAAATGCACATTGATATAGAGTTCTTAGCTTTCATAGGAAATGTCTAAGAATTTGTGGGAAGATAAGTTGATATATTAATTTGGCATAGTCTTTAAATTGCTTCGGGAGACTCTGAATGAAATCACAACATTAAGGCCACACAAGTTTATTCAATCTACATTTACAAATTTGCACAAATATTGAACTTTTGGAGCAATTAAAGGTTCTGTGTAGTACCTTACAGCATTCGGAAATTTATATATATCCTGATTACACTGACAATTGATACACTGGGGAGCTTGCTAAGGGATGCAAAAAATCCAGTACAAAAGAAATGCTGACTAGTTCACAGAACACTTACTGTTTGTAACAAGAGCATCAACAACGCAGGACAGTAGTCTTAGGTATTCCTTTGCGTGATATTCATTAATTCTAATCACCAAGGATAAAATACGGTTCCCAGGAGTTTAGTAAGAATTTCAAGGCAAATAATATAATAAACACAATTTAAAGATATTTACATATGCTTATTTTTCTTACTGAAGTTTTTAGCATGAACACGGATATCTTATTATTGTAAGCTGTACCACAGGCCATATTTGTTCTAATTTGGCCTTCTGATTCTCTGAGCTCTTGCTCTTGGTTTTGTTTGTTTTCAGTTAAGTCTGATGAGCAGATTTTCACCAGTTCTTGTCTTAATGTCAAGTGCACAAATTACTCCTAAAATCAATGAAGACTGATTTGTTTCTGAAATTATTACTTCTGGAATTCACTGGATTTGTGGTCTCAGAGTATTAGTACCAGGTTGTTGGCAGCATTGAAGAAGTCAATGATGTTCCCTCTGAGTATATTTTATTATTCTGGCAGATGTTGATTTATGGGAATTTTGACCTTATACTATTAATTTCCAAAGAATTACGCTATGATATTTTGTACTTGATAGTATAAAAAAATTCAGTAAAATATTATCTAGGAATCAGTGCTTATTTATAGTCTCAATAAAAAAATTCGTAAATCATATTCCTTGGCAAATAACTATTATGTTAAAGATAAACTTTCGACCAAGGGGAAACATCCAATATTAACTTAATTAATTTTATAGATGATACAATATGCATCATCATCAGACCAATTACTTTAACTCTCAATTCATCACTGTCTAGTCAACATTCCTTTTGCATTCAGTGTTGATTGACAGTTGTTTACGAAGTTCCTCACATTTCAGTGTGGGTTACCTCTGATCATCCACGCTACCCTGCTTCTGAATGAGGATAGGCTAAGCCCAGATCCTTCAGTAAACTGTTGGTAATGAGGAGAGCTGGCATTTTCCTGTAGTAATTACATATGAGGTAAGAGTTAGATATCTCAGATAAGATTTTTTTTTTTTACAAGATGAATGGAACAGCATAGTTTTTCTTTTTTTTTTTTTTTTCGGGAATATGGAAGTCCTACTATTTAATATCCACTCTATATTTGTATTTGATTTTGCTTCATGTCAGTCTTTCTCATAGGATCATATTCTGTGTGCCAGTGAAATAATTCAATTGGTTTTATGATTCCTAAGCACCCACCACCCACCAAAAATGACTAAATAAAATTTGTAGAAGTTTTGTTCAAAAATCTACATTTGACTTGGAGAAATTTTAACTGGTTTGACAGAGAAGAAGAAATGTTAAACCCATGTCTACATTTCTTTGTTCGAACTGTGAGAATACTTTCATTTTGAGGAAGATGATTTTCAGAAGTGGCTGTGTGTCTGGTTTGAAACCTTAATATTGCTCAGTCTAAATAGCTCTTAGTTATTAATGGAGAGAGCATAAATAGTGGAATATGAGCTTCTTATGCCAAGGAGACAGAGCTCACATGAAGACACAGATAAGAACTCATGAACATCTAGATTTTAACACTAGGAGACAGACTGAAGTCAGTAGAGAGTGAGGGCTGTTGAAGGAAGAAAAGATTTTAACATAGTCATCCAACATTAAGTCTGGGAGATGAAGACACATAATTGAATGATTCCCAAAGGAAAGAGCTAGTTAAGCTGGGAACTCTCCAGATGCTCCAAATGTCAAATGATGTGTTTGTAGAGGGAGACTAAGACATTCATCAAATGCTGCTAAGGAGGAGAGAGTGAGCGCCCAGTAATTGGTCATTAGACCAACTTGTGTAAGAGTCATAGGGAAGAACAACCTTTTGTGATGAGGAAATTATGCAGGGGGAGGGTGGATTATTGTAAGGAAGACCTTGAGGAAGAGAGGCCAATTACACCAAAGTAGCTTCACCAACCCTTTCAGTAGTACTTGAAGGGCTTAGCAACCATACATTACCGCTTGACCCATCAGTCTCAATTTATCTTAGACCGCCATGATTTATGTCCATAGTAATTGCTAATAATATTCGTATGAACTTTCAGAAGTGTCCCAATTTTTATATTAAAATGTGTGACTGTGTTTCCTCTAAAAGCTCATTGGAGGGCTTTGGTCTGAAACACAAAGCATCATGGGCAGCAGGTACTACTATTTGGGATTTCTCTAGTCACAGTGACTATAGCAAACCAGCTTGACAGATTGACTTGGATATTTTGGATGTTATCAAATGCATGAGTGTTTTTCAATCTAGTTAGAAAATTAAAAGAAAGAGTTAGCCACTGAAGGATAGTCAGAAAGGTTATATGATTTTAAAAGATAATTTAATTATTAAATGCAGCTAAAATAATAGGTGTTGCTGAAGAACAGCGATGAGATATATCTGGAATTACTTCCAGTTTTTATTCACAATAACACAGAGAAAGTTAGCCTTAGTGTGGGTAATCCAAGTAGACTACAGTGCTCTCAGTGAGTTAAAGAGACAAACTGGAATATGGGTGAACTCAAAGCACTGGAATAAATGCCTAACAGAAACACTGCAGATGTGATGCGCTCCAGAAACCTCAGCAGAGACTCCTTGAGTATCTGACAGAATTCCAAGCTACACGAGCAAGGAAAAAAGTATTGTAGAGGGATTATAAACAACAACGAGAGGTTGTTCAATACTGGAAGTCATTTTGGAAATCATTTTATTTTCAACAAAATTAATGAAGAAGCCTCATGAAACACATAAGGCATTCAGAGTTAATTTAAACAAAACAAAACAAGCAAACAAACAAAAACACCTTTAAAAATGAAAGTTGGAGCTTATTAGAGTTTCAGTAGAAAAGTTACCAATATTTTACAAAAGTAATGGCACCAATTATTCTTAATTTCTCCTACTTGGCATGGGACAGGGAAGATGCCATAATTCATTTTACCAGATTATTATTACTCTAATTTCAAATCAGATAAAGATATAGCAAGAACAGAAAACTTACAGATCAATGTCTCTTAAACATAATGTGAAAAACTGCCATGACATACTATTTAACCAAGTTCTGAAACATTGGAAATATATCATAAACAAATGAAATCGACTTTAAAAATAGCAGTTTCGCATTCAAAGTCAACCAGTATGCTTTCTCATATGCACAGAGCAAAAGGTCAAACAAAAATTTAGCAGGAGTATGAAGGTTCAATAGGTGCCCCAGTGTAGGAGAATTCGAGGGTGGGGAGGTGGGAGTGGGTGGATGGGTGGAGGAGCACCCTCATAGAAGCAGGAGGAGGGGGGATGACATAGGGGGTTTCCAAGAGGGGGGAAACCAGGAAAGGGGACAACATTTGAATCGTAAATTAAGAAAATATCCAATAAAAAATTAGCAGGAGTTTAAACACAGAGGTATTTTTATTTTCCTTTTGGTGCCTTTTATTTTTTCGTTTAAATGGATTACCTCAATTTCTAACTATTCAGGAAATCCTAAACTCTTGCCCACTCACACTGCAAGAGAATAAAACTGTTTCTGCCTGAGTTATAGATACCCAGCACTTGATTTCTGTAGAATACTCTTGTGGAAAAGAGCAATGTAAATGAGCATTTACCCAAAGTGTCTCCCAGGTGAGCTACACTTTTAGCCTCCAGGAACACTTGCACTAAGGTTATGACAGGAAATCATTTGGTGCTTAGGTTTCATTATGCTGTTACGCCATTGCTTTAAGAAAGGAAAGATGAGTCCTTTAAAGGGAGAAGCCCCTCCTGTAGGAGGAGGTGGAGGCTTAACAAAGACTTGCTATCCAGAAGGGAGAAGATTGTGGCAAGAACATAGAGATAGCTGGCAACAGAGTAAGAGCAAAATAGCAAAAAACTGGGAACTTGGCTTTTCTCAGCAACCAGGAACTTTCTCACATCAAAGTAAGACCAAAAGAAGGCCTAAGCTCTCAATATTTCCCCCTGTAAGTATTTTGTTCATCCTTCTAAGAAACACTAAAGCATCCACATTTTGGTCTTCCTTCTTCTTAGGCTTCATATGTTCTGTGAATTGAATCTTGGGTATTCGGAACTTTGGGCTAATATCCACTTATCAGTGAGTACATACAGTGTTTGCTCTTTTGTGACTGAGTTACCTCACTCAGGATGATATTTTCAAGTTCCATCCATTTGCCTGCAAATTTCATGAAGTCATTGAATAGCTGAGTAGCATTCCATTGTGTAAATGTATCGCATTTTCTGTATCCATTCCTCTGTTGAGGGACATCTGGATTGTTTCCAGCTTCTGGCTATTATAAATATGGCTGTGCAGAGACTCAAGGAAAGGCCATCCAGAGACTGCCCCACCTGGGGATACATCCCATATATGGCCACCAAACCCGGATGTTCTTATGGATGCTGGGAAGTGCTGGGAGAAAGAATGGGTGCTGCGAAAAGCTGTGTGTGTGTGTGTGTGTGTGTGTGTATTAAGTTGTAATGCAATACCCAAATAGAAAGTTATAATTTCTTTACTTTCTAGGATGATCCTCCAAAGCTCTGAAAACTTTCAGCTTAATTTTTCTAACTCTATATTTTACTCATTCTTTATATGTATGAAGGTTTTCCCTATGCACACGTCTCTGACATTTGGAAAACCAAACTTTACTAGTGTCTTACCAAATATATTATAAAAAGCAAGCCATACATGCTACATTATTCTATGATGTGCAGATTTTTTCATATTAGAATACTTTTCCAGGTTATCTAGGAAATGGTATTTTTAACAGAATTTTTGAAGTAGAACATTCATTTAAATATAATGTAAATATTCCATGGATCTAAAAGCCTATAGGAAGTCAAAAAAAAAAAAAAAAAAAAAAAAAAAAAGGCGGGCAGTGGTGGTGCACACCTTTAATCCCAGCACTTGGGAGGCAGAAGCAGGTGGATTTCTGAGTTCAGGCCAGCCTGGTCTACAGAGTGAGTTCCAGGACAGTCAGGGCTACACAGAGAAACCTTGTCTCAAACCCCTCCCCCCCCCAAAAAAAAAACCCAAAAACAAAACAAAACAAAACAAAAAAAACAAATGACTACAATAAAAAACAATTTTTTCCTTAGTTCTTAAAATTATATTTGCTGAACTAGATGGCACCTCACATGAACATTTTCATTTTGATTGCTGTGATTCTGGTAAGAAAGTTCAAGAGGAAGATTGTTATCATATTGGGGGGGGGCTGACAAGAACTCTTCTAAAATTTAAAGTTTTTAAAAATTATTGCCAAAATAGAAGAAGAGGCTATAGGTGGGAATCAAGGCCGCAGATGAAGTCATATCTAAAAATGAGACAGGATACTTGGCACCGTAATTCAGCAGACATCTTACACTGTAAATGTTAAATGGTTTACAGGATGTCGAAGTAGGCAGTATTTAGTACATATGAGATCTTGGGACTTGGGGAAATAGCTAGCTTCCCAGGAACATGCAGATAGTAGCAAACACTAATGTCCTTATCATCAGAAGGGGTAGGCAGAAGGTGATCTCACAGTGAAACTAATTGCAATGTAAAGAGGCAGAATAACCCTACACACACATACAAACACACACACACACACACACACACACACTCAGACAAGGTGGGTATTTATTTATTTATTGTTCAATGAAGTGTTATTCACTGCATTCTCTCTCTCTCTCTCTCTCTCTCACACACACACACACACACACACACACATATTCCAACACTTGTGTTTTGTGGCAAAAGAGTCTCAGCATCATTAAAAATCACAGGTCCTCCAAGATTACTGGGCAGATGTTCTCAGGGTTGACCTTAAAATGACCTTCTTCTCCTTTCTTTACTTTTACCAGCTGTCATCACAGTGGATATCATCAAGCCATCTTCTGAGGTGGTTGCTCTATGTAGCTAGAATGTGTTAAATCATATCTGTATAGCTAATGAGCAATATTTGGGGGTATATCTCAGTCATTCCAGAGAAGGCTGATATTTGAATTAGTATACTGGAAAAGAATGTCCTTCTGATATGGAGAAGCCAAACATTTCAATTTCTGGGTGGCTTGTAGAAAGGGAAGACTTTGAGAAAGGGTAAACTTGCTCTCTAAGATACAGTGTTGCTATTTCTTCCTTTTCCTTTCTCTGTCTCTTTCTGTCTCTCTGTCTCTTTGTGTCTCCCTCTGTCCCTTCCTTCTTCCCTCCCTCCCTCCCAACTTTCCTCCCTCCTTCGCTCTCATTTTGTCTGGGTTCAGCTTTCATAAGTTTTCTGCATGCTGTTACCATCAGTGTGAGTTCAAACATCATACTTCTTTGTTGTGTCCAGAAAATACTGTTTTATTGAATTTATCCACAGCCTCTGGCTAGGAAGAAAAGGGATACCACTGAGAAGAAGTGGCAATTTATGAGAGCATTTGGTCTAAAGTGTTTGCTCCCCTGGTGCTTGGTTTTCCACAATTTAAGGAATTGACACTATTGTCCCCTTAGTGCTCAAGGTTTGGGCTTGGATTGAAATTATGGTATCAGCTTTCTAGATCTGCAGCTTAAATATAGGAGACCATAATAATGTGAGAATTTCCCTCAGTGAACTTCTTCTGTACTTCCATGTAGACAACCCTCTGTGTGTGTGTGTGTGTGTGTGTGTGTGTGTGTGTGTGTGTGTGTGTGTGTGTGTACTGACAAAGATAACCTTACATTTAAAGGCTATAAGCAAGTTCCTATGGAGTCCAGAAAAAGGCACCGGATCTCATAGAGTTACAATTGGTTCTGACATTCCTGGTGTGTGTGTTCTGAGAAGAGAGTTACTCTTAACCACTGAACAATCTCTCTAGTGCCTCAAATTACTGAGTTTATACAAACATAAAAGGGAGAGTACAGTCATGGTTCTGGTGGTCCAAAGCTGCAGGATCTCCAGGACTTAAGGCAACAACAGGATACCTGGGAGGAGACCCAGTGCGAATCCAATATTGATGGTGTGACAAAAGCCAGAGACCTCAAACCAGCCCAATGACTCATTGCAACGAACATTTGCAAGTGAAGCTGTGTGGGCAGAGTGGTAGGCGGTGGAACACACTGTGACGCACTACAGCGTCCACGATAAGATGCTTTCTATGCTTTGTTTTTTGTTTGCATGCTTTTGTTTTCTTTTGTGGGGAAGTTGCAAGGGCAGAGGGCAGATATGAGGGGACAGGAAGATGAGTGGTACTGATAAATATATTCGTACCAAACAACCTTGCTGATGAAGTATGTAAAAAATCTCTGTAAGTACAAGACAGGAAATGACTCAGTTTATAAAGAGTTTACCATGCATACATGAAGGCCTAAGTTTATTCTGTAGAAACAACTTTAAAGAATAACAACAAATTTAAAATGGAAAAGAAAGAGAGTGTGAGAAAGTGTGAAAGTGTGTATAGTAGTCACATGCATGCATCACAACAGTTCCCAGCGTCAGAGAGATGTATATGTGTGCACTCCTGGGGATCCTTGACAAACTAGCCTAGCAAAGTTGCTGAGTTCCAGGTACCTGAGTAATAACGTTCAAGGCTGAATGCACAGAGACACAGTAGTAGCCACCCATGCAGACACGCATGCTCCTGGAATCGTAAAGCATGCACACTCACTTAACCTCAGAAACTATAAATCACATTTGTATTGCCTTACAATGCTGTTGAATTTTGTCTTTTGTCTTTTTTATATTTTGTCTACAATGTGTGTATATGTGTGTATGAAGGTATGTGTGTGTGGGTGGGTGAGTGTGTGTGTGTGTGTGTGTGTGTGTGTGTGTGTAGAAAGTGAGAGAGAGAGAGAGAGAGAGAGAAGAAAGAATAACATGGCACTGGAAGGCAATAATGGACTTGAGGTTGGGCAGGGGACACTGGAAGGCTTGGAACACAGGACTTGTTTAGAGCAAAACAAGTTATATCCATTATAAAATTCTCAACCAATTAAAATAATGTATTTTATTTTGCTTTCTACTATTTGTTTTCTAACATTACATAATTGTAATACTCATTTTAGGATTTCACCTATAATGTAAATATTCATTAATTTGATACACAAGTTCATTTGCTTTATGCAGGAGAACGTAGTATATTAAAACTAATTTAGTTTTTTCCCTGTAATTTTATTATCATTAATTGATTAATTTTATCAAATTTAATATTATGTGATCATTCAATTTGTATTTTAGCAACACCTACTAGCCCTTTTCCAAACCACTGGATGTTTGGATACATGATGCCCTGTGCTGGAGTGTGCAGTAACTTCTACTTAAAGGTGCCAAATGCTACAAAGAGATTGAAATAAAGACAAAGAAGTGGGAAGTATAGATGTAAAAATGCAATAAGAAGAAACTTAATCTTTTTGCTAAAAGCTCAATTCCCACATTTTAATCAGAATGCATGACATGAGATGAAGCTAAAATATTTTAAAGAAAACCAGCTAAAACAACTCAAAGATACTAAATTGAAATAAGTGATGTGCCTGTATAAGCATGTGTGAAAAATTTGGTGTGGGGGGGCGGAGATCAATTAAACTGTTACTACACTGAAAATACTCTTAAGCATGCAGACTGAATTAGTTCACCAGTTATAAGTACAATTAGTAAAGATATTTGCAGTGTAGATGGTAATTCATAATAAGTAC
Organism: Uromys caudimaculatus; assembly: GCA_028551405.1. Taxonomy (NCBI): domain Eukaryota; kingdom Metazoa; phylum Chordata; class Mammalia; order Rodentia; family Muridae; genus Uromys; species Uromys caudimaculatus. Next base: position 42,718,641 of record CM052702.1, on the reverse strand, counting down.
ATGAAGTATTTGCTAGACAAACATTACTGACTACTTTGGTTTCAGTGTTTTGTTTCTAATTCCTTCCTTTCCTCTCTCCTTCTTGGTTCCAACTTTCAGCTTCTTTTCCCCTCTCAGCTTCCTTCTCCTTGCTTTGCCTGTCTCCCAGGACCTGTGCTCATCCTTCCTCATTTCCCCTTCCCTCTCCTTCTGCCTCTATTTGATCTTCCTTTCTGACTCAAAGAAGACGGAAGCTTAGTGTAGGAGACTGACAGGTTCAAACTCCTGAGAGTTCTTTTTATTCTAGAGCAGTGGTTCCCAACCTTTCTAGTGCTGAGATCCTTTATTAGATACAGTTCCTTATGTTGTATTGACCCCCCAACCATAAAATTATTTTTATTGCTACCTCATAACTATAATTTTGCTACTGCTATGAATTATAATGTCAGTATTTGTGTTTTCTGTGGTTGGTCTTAGGTCACCCCTGTGAAAGGGTAATTTGACCCCCAAAGTGGACCCCCAAGTTGAGAACCACTGTTCTAGAGGTTAGGCTTATAAATGCAGTTTGGTAAGCACAAACATAAGAAATAAAGTTATGTATAAAGGAATAGCTAGCGTATCGCTTCATGAAATAGAGAAACAGGACGTGATAGAGTAACAATGATTTCCTGAAGGATAAGAGTGGGAAAGAATTAAATTGACAAGTCTGTGTTAGTATCGTCGTTAGTTAGTATTTGTAACGTCGCCTTTGCCTCCACAGCAGTGATCACAGTCACTCAGATAGCACTTAAGTCAGTCTAGTCCTGAGTAAAACAGGAAACAAGGACAGGGGCAGGTGGAATAAATCCATGACAAAATAAGGAACAAGGGAAAGTATCCTTTTTAACTAAGCATGAACAGGGAATCTAAATGAATATCAAAAAGCACAGATGAAAGAACAGCTGGATTATAAAAAGGGAACTATGAATATTAAAGACCACCTATTGCCAGGAAGCACAGGGCGGTGAGACGAGAGTCAGCAAGGGGCACATCTGGAAATGCTAAGATGCTCACGGTACAAAACCTGTTTTAGTAGATGTGCTTTCATTTGGATTTTTCTATGAGAAGAGAAGTTTAAATATTTCTGACTTAAAAGTAACAAAGTTAGGCAGGTATTTCATTTCTGAAGAATAAATAAACAACTGACAACCTGATCAAGGTATTAAAAGTTAGCGTTCACAGAAACAGCAGAAAGCAAAAACATTTGGGGAAGAAAAGCAACAGAGAAGGATGTCTTGGTTAACCCTACAAAAATATAACTCAGTGCACGACACATTAAAGTGTATGTATAAACAAATGGCTTTAACCTACAACACAAGTAGTTTTAAAAGTCTTGGGGAGGTTAAAATAATTGAGAATGACCTATGAGTATTTTTTAAATGGAAAAAAATCAGTAAAATGCAGACTGAGGTGAACAACAATTAATTAAATTTATATTGGTTAATCTTGAGGGAGGTACATACATGATCCACCTACTGCCAGCAAAAACATAAAATCACATTCTGATGTCTTGGCATAGCTTAGGTTCTGAAGCCCCGAGTAGGGGGCACAAGAATGGAGGAAGACACATATACACATATATAGCGAAAAGCTAGTTTTGTGAATGCTGGGGTTTCAGAGGAGAAGCCACAACATTTGAGAAGCACAGTACATTTACTATGGACAGTGCAACAGGGAGAAGGGTTATTATATACAGTTGAGCCAACAGGTTAGGTGTCTCTGTCGGAACAATATCTTTAGCAGAGCCATCTTCAGGATGTAACATCTAGGTGAAAGCTCTGGCAAGTAATTTTTCTGCACACGCTGTCAACATTCACACTCAAACTGGAGGAAAGCTTTGCAATTCTTATGCCTGTCACACGGGGGAAGATGTTACCCAGCCCCCTGGGGCTTAGGCATTGGGGTCCCTGACATGGCCATGCTCATATCAGCAACACCTGTTCAGTCTCAACCTCACGTGTCATCACATCGCAGAAATGTCTCAGAGGTAATATGGCAGCTTTAGGAAAATGGAGGGCTGATTATCTAGACCGCCTGAGAATTGGTCCTAGGAGACTATCCAGATATAAAGTAGGAAACAATTCAAATATAATATGAACACTAAGGCTAAGTTTGTGAAGAACATTTTGTGATGTTGGACGAGACTATCACAAGTGGTATAAATAAAAGGAGATAACTTACTCTTATGCAACAAAACAAAACAGTTACCCACCCATCTCTCTTCATTTATCCGTTTATCTTTATCCATTTATTCATTACCATGCAGTAGATCAAGGCCTTTTTTTTTTTTACTGCCTGTTTTGTTTTGTTTTTTTTAATTACGAACACATGACAAAACAAACTTCAGAATGTATTTAAAATGCAAGCTGACATATTTATACATTGTTCTTATTAGCTGTTGGCAGGTCTAAGACACAAACATTCAGAAATCCTGGTTTAGTGGAACTACTACTGGGTGTGGTTGAACTTGTACAAGTCCTTACAACAGCTTCAGGGCTCACAGGTCAGAAGGTGTAGGGCCTTCTGGGGGAGAGGGAGGGGCTGCCAAGGCACAGCCCATGTATTCTTGAATTGTTCAGCGTCACCCCGGAGTAATTCTGGACAAATCCAATTAATAACACAGATCAATTGCTGAATTTCTTAATAGCAGATTAGCTTAAATATACAAGGATTGTTCCGTCCATTTTATTCTGCTGTGGTATCGGACTCCATCTGTAAGTTCAATCCACACCATTACAATGTCTTTCATATGAATCTTTAGGGGGATATGCAGCCTTTGATTCACAGTTTGCAGTACAAATACCCTGATATATCATTTATTTGCTATTAAGTATTTAATTATTATGCTTTTAAAATTCAGTGTCTTTAAACCAAGTTTGTCATTAGCATTGCTTGGGGCAGTTCAGAGTATTGTGTTTCTGTCTTCCTCCTCTTCCTCTTCTCCCTCCAGTCTCTGTTCCTAGAACAAGCCTCTAGGGGTGGGAGCTTAGGCTCTTTTGGCATGCAGCATTTCAATGAGAAGGTTATTATAGGGCACGTCTCCATTCACATGCTTGTAGTATAGGTAGTCTTCTGCCTGCTTGTTGATTGCTCAGATTTCTGGTAGTTGAAGAAGTAGCTGTCTAAATTTCTCATTTTGTTGCGGGTAGTTACAAACTGTGTAGTCCAGCAGGGCAGCGTTCACCTGCTCTTGGACACCTTCCACCAACTGGAAGTTCTCAAGATTCTTGACATCTGAGCTGAACAGCACCAGAAACTTCAGACACACAAACTCTCGATGGTCAAACTGCAGGGAACGTAGTCTCACCACGAGATTCTGTGCCAGCCTCAGGAGGTTGTTGAATGGCACTTCGGTGTTTGAGATGATGGTGGAGTAGTCCACATGTTCTCCAGTAACCAGGGAGATTGTTCCTTCCTTCCCATGTGCCACTTGCCGGTAAATGTGATCGAGGATCAAGAGCTCACTCCAGCAGTTCTGAAGCAGCTTCATTTGGTCATCAACCTTCAGTTCCCTGAAGAAGATACTACTCCTGGCCCACTCGACAATGGAGAACAGGGTCTGGTCCGCCATTTTGCACAAAAGCCCAAATGCGCTCAGCTTTCCCTGCCTGTTTCGGTTACTCTGCTCTTGCTGTAGGTAAGCCAAGATTTTCGCTTGAACTTGAGACTCATCTGGTTCACACTTCAAAAGTTCCAGTATCAGGTGTGGGATGCTTGCCGGGGAGCTAGTCTGGTAACCATCCATGTAGGAGTAGCCCATCATTGACCCCGGTGAGCTGGAGTAGGGGTCTGGGTACTCAGACTTGATGGCCCAACTAAGAAAGTGACCATATGGTTGGTAACCATGCAGGCTGCCATGAGGTGGCATTGTCATGCTAATGGGAGATGTGACAAAGGGACTTCTGTCATAGTCTGTAGGAGGCAAGGCTACATGGCTCAGAGGTAGGCCTTTGGAGGCAGAATGAATGTTCTGAATTGCAGAGGTCAGGACTGAGGGCATTGCTTGGATCACCTGAGACATGGCTTCCAGCTTAAGTCCGTTGGCTCGAATGAGGGCTTTCTTCTGTTGCTTCAAGGCCCTGTCTCTCTTGTACATTGGCCCACACTTATTTCTGCCTCCTCGCATGTGGTCAGCTCTTACGGCTTCCAGCTTCATTCCAACATCGATGCACTTTTTGAATCGACAGTAAGGACATCGTTTTCTCTGCGTTTTGTCAATTTGGCAATTCTGGTTCTCTATGCACGTGTACCTTTTTGGTTTTGGACTGTTCGCTTTAAAAAAAACCCTTGCAGCTCTCACAGGTGAGGAGACCATAATGATACCCGGATACTTTATTGCCACACACAGGACATAGCTCTTCCAGATCTTCATCATAGGAGTAATTCACCATTTTAAATTGAGACACTTGCATGTTTTCCGGTATCTGCCCCTGTTCCGCATGCGATCGGACCAGTCCTGGGGCTTCCGTCTCCACTTTGGGCAGCATGACAAGGCGGCTGCGGGCGGGAATGGGGCGTCGGTGTTGGTCCGGAAGCCCAGCACTTTTTTCCAGGAGTTGTTCCTCAAGTTTGGGGGAGTGGCGAGAATCTGATCCTGGCGCAGATGCTTTCTAGTCCTACGTATCTACTTCTATGTATCATCTAGTTCTGAAGCCTGGGAAGAGTCCTAAGATTTTGTTTTAAAGTACTCTTCAGCTGTCAGCGACCAGATCAAGGCCTTTGAAATGCTTTACCACTGGGTTATATCCCCAATCCTCAATGCGTATTTAGTTCAAATGTGTTCACAGCCATGAATCTGAATACAGTTGATGAAAATTGCTTGTCTCTTGGTGGCAAGAAGTTAACTGAAATGAATTTTCTTGTCCTTTTAATAAAGATAAAGCAAATGCAGCTTCTTAAATTTTGTAATCTGAAACTGCTATTAATATAAAAATAAATATGACCTTAACATATGTCTAAATAATGAAGTGACTCTAAGTAGACCTCTCTCCAAATCTGAAGATCATAACGCTTTAATCTTCAAAACTTTCCACAACTCATGAATCAGTACATTGTTTAATTAGGAGGAAAACTATCGTCTGGGACACAGGGTGTTCAATGTCATGCAAAAGTCCTGACACGAGGACTAAGTCTTACTATTCTAAATAATTAAAACAAAATAGAAATCCAGCTGAATGAATTTACTGAGAGGGAGCTTCTAACTGAAGTCTGTAAGAAGTCTATTGGGAGACCTTGAAATGGGCCGCTTGACAGAATTTTGCACCATCATAATAGCTGCAAAAGCTTTGAAAACTGCTGGGTTTTAAGTTCTTAGCACATTTGCAAGATGATGTGGCTATTCAGCTGTTATGGGTATTTAAGTAGCTGGGGACCATACGATTCTCAGTACCATCAACAGAAAGGGCTATTAAGTGATTTTAACACTATAGTTTATTGTTAGAGCAATGTCCTGTACTAACAGATCTTACAAAGAGCTTAATGGTGTTGGTCCTCTGAACTGAGTAGGTGGCAAGGATGATGTATTCATTTACAAATAATGAAACCATGTCTCAAGTAGTACCAGTTTCAGTCATGAAATGATGTGGAAGATGAAGATGCCAATTACCAAAGCATATTCGGAAGATAGTTTTAGTATCAATGCACGGAGAAAATAATGGGGATGGCCAACTGAAAATATCAGCTCACAATATGCCACAATATGTGCCTCTCTGATTAAAGCCCTATTGTGACAAGAAACTAGGTACTTTTTGATATCCTAAGAAAAACATCGAGATTTTCATTTTGAAGTTCTATGTGGCAAAATTTCTACAAAATTTCGTTTAAAATTAAGACAATTTGCAGAGAATTTGAAACTAGTTAGTGGGAGATCAGGATGTAGTTTGGGAATGTGCGTGGTGCCCTGGGTGCAATCCCTAAACATGCAGATGAATGAATGAATGAATGAATGTCATAACCCACAGAGCTTGGGTCTGGAACCCTGTGACTGAGAGCAGTGAAGGAATGAATAAAGGACAGACAGAAGGATACAGAAAAGCTGGAGTCAGTCTTGATATGCACACTCTGATGATGTGGCACACTAACTACCTGCACAACTGGGAACCTCAGGGCATTTATTATGGACAGCATAGAGGGGAGGATTTAACTAGTCTCAGTAGGAGGTCTCCAACAAACACTTGGGAGAAATAAGCTGAAATTGCTAGTTTTTGCACATACTGGCGATTATTCCCAATTCTTGGAACACGAGAAGAAGGCTGTCAATTTTTAGCCTCACCCACATGGGAAAAGACTTTGTCTATATTCCATGGAAGCAAGGCCTCAGTTCTTGTCAGGGCTGTGCCCATAATGACAACACACACTAACTCTGGACTTCACTCACTCAGAACTCCCTCTGTTCCCTTCAAGCAAGTAACCAATTAAATCAACTGATCTAGCAAACTGTTCTAAAGATGTCTCTATTTCAATCAATGGGGAAATCTATGTTCATGTGGCAGAATTGTACTGATTGTTACACTAGGTATTGATCATTTCTGTTTATTTCTATGAATAAGATAGAGATGATAAATCACTCCAGGGTCAAGATACTGGAGTGATTAAGACCTAACTGGGTTGAAATATTGGATCTGAAATAACCCAACCTGGTCAAAATATTAAAACATCCAGATTTTCTCTTTCAGCCCTGCTTGCCTGCAGACCTGCCACCATGGGACCTATGAAGGGAACTCAGAGGAAAAGAGAGAGTTCTGTACACCAGGCGTAATACTATAAGGTTGCTGTGTGCCTGACGTGGTGGACTTCACTGAGCAACAAGGCTCTATGAAGGTCATTGCAAAGGACATGTTTCATAACCTTGGCCGGAGCACTCCCTTCTTTCAAAGGACTTTCTGTGATCCCTATCGATTTAAGAAGTGGATGGTGCTGTTCATTTCCTCAAAGGGAACCATCGTTTGTGTACTGCTGCAAGAAGTCCCAGATATATATCAGCAATGTTTTAACAGTAATCTTCCACAACCTAGAGACCAAGAAGACACAAGTGCCACTCTCTCCAGGGTCCAAGAAGGTCATTTATTCAGGTAACAGAGCTGCTGTTCATGTGGTGGCCAGTGAGAGCAGAAATGGTAAACTATCTTAAAGGCTGGCTGTGCCTAGCACAAGTACAAGGTAAAGAGGAACTGGTCATATGAACAGGTTGTAGACATCAATCATTTGAAACATCCCTTTGGAGATCATAACCACCAGCACATTTGAAAACCTTCCTCTATCTGAAGAGATGCGCCTGCTGGGCGCAGCATGGATCTCATTGCTGCCTGCTGGACTGGATGACTACAACAATATCAACCAACCAGACCCCACGGAGCTCCCAGGGACTAAACCACCAGCCAAGGAGTACGCATGGAGGGACCCATGGCTCCAGCTATATATGTAGCAGAGGATGGCCTTGTCGAGCGTCAATGGGAGGAGAGTCCCTTGGTCCTGTGAAGGCTCAATAGATGCCACAGTGTAGGGGAATGCCAGGGCAGGAAGGTGGAAGTGGCTGGGGTTATGGGGGAGCACCCTCATAGAAGCAGGGGTAGGGGGATGGAATAGGGGCTTTCAGGAGGGGAAAATGAGAAAGTGGCTAACATTTGAAATGTAAATAAAGAAAATATCCAATAAAAGAAAACAAGAATATTAGAAAAAAGAAATAGAACTCAGTGGCTGATAAAGTATGTCTTTTGGCTAATGAAAAGAAAGAAAGAAAAAAAGAAAGAAAGAAAGAAAGAAAGAAAGAAAGAAAGAAAGAAAGAAAGAAAGAAAGAAAGATACAAACCACAACAAGAGACAAAATATTGTCAGCCACAATAACAGACTGGTTTTTTTTTTTTTTTTTTTTTTTGGTTTTTCAAGACAGGGTTTCTCTGTATAGCCCTGGCTATCCTGGAACTCACTTTGTAGACCAGGCTGGCCTCGAACTCAGAAATCCACCTGTCTCTGCCTCCCAAGTGCTGGGATTAAAGGCGTGCGCCACCACTGCCCGGCTTAACAGACTGTTTTAATGCAATAAAATATCCTAATTATTGTGGTTTAATGACAGAAAATACAATAATTGTTATAATAAATAAGTATAATATATTTATCATTATAACTTCATTTTCATAGCAGTCCATAGACTGAGGAATACGATGTTATGGGTAAAGGTTTTCTCCTGCTGCCCGCCACTAAATTTACTTTATAATTAGTCTGCTCTCTTTATGAAAAAATGGACATCACAATAAGAACACTAGCTATAATAAAACCAACAAAATGGGAAAATAAATACTGCTATGATATTTCTGGAGAATATTGTATTGACCCTTAAATACAAAGTGGTTTTTGGTTTTAGGTTGTACATATCCCATTCCAGAAAAATAGGCTAATCAATCTGGCCATGATCTAGACCTCTATATACAAATAATAAACTAAGAATGGTAAAATAAACCAGTTGTGGTGGCGCATGCTTTTAATTCCAGAACTTCAGAGGCAGAAGCAGGCAGATCTATGAATTCAAAGGTGGCTTGGTCTATAGAGTTCCAGGGCAGCAAAGACTGCACAGAAAGAATCTCTCTCTCTCTCTCTCTCTCTCTCTCTCTCTCTCTCTCTCTCTCTCTCTCTCCTCTCCTACCACCCCTACCATCCCAAAAAATAGTAGGGTAGACGAGGCAGTGTAGTTTGTGCCTTTAATCCCAGGAAGGTGGGTCTCTCCAACTTTCAGGCCAGCCAGAGTTATGTATTGAGACCCTGTCTCAAACAAAATCAATGAAAAGTAAAACAGGTATTACTGAAAATTTTGGAGCCTCAGTAAATCTGAAAATTATTTAAAAAATCCTAGCTAAAGAAGTGATGAGTCATTTATAAGAAAATTATATGTTCCTGTTGTTACATTTTTCCTTTGAGTCTTAGGGTAAAGGAGGAGGTGGCAGTCAACACAATGGAACATTTCCTACAAGCATTTTTTTTTATTTATGCATTTTAAATTAATTTTTATTTACCCATGTTTGCATATGTGAGTGTACACACATGTGTGTGTCGATGCCACGGGGGCCAGAAGATGGTATTCAATTCCTTTGGAGGTATAATCTAAACTCTGGTCTTCATGATTGAGTAGGAATCCCTGAGCCATCTACCCAATTCCCAGAGTATTTAAATACATACTCTGCAAGATACCCCTTTATCTCTGTTACTGTCTCCTCAAATTCCTCCCACAATTATTCTGCCTCAGGCCTGTCCTACTTTCTTGAGCTAAACTTTGCTAAACTGTGAGTTATTTCTGGAATGTATTTCTCTCAAATGCATTTGTGATTGTCTATGTAGTATTTAGGTCAGAATTAAAATATCTCCTCCCTAAAGAAAGCCTTCCAGATAGTGCAACAATGCTCTCTCTCTCTCTCTCTCTCTCTCTCTCTCTCTCTCTCTCTCTTCCTTCCTCTCCCTCTCCTTTCTCTTTTCTCCTTTCTCTCTCCCTCTCCCTCTCCTTTCTCTTCTCTTCTTTCTTTCTCTCTTTCTTCCTCTCTCTCTCTCTCTCTCTCTCTCTCTCTCTCTCTCTCACTCTCTCTCTCTCTCTCCGTGTGTTTATATGAGGACTGAGACCAGAAGTGTTTTTTTCAGTTGCTTTCCACATTATTATATTGAGAAGGTGTTTCTGACCACCACAGCTCTGCCTTCCCTTTGACTGTCAGGTCAGTGAGCTCCAAGGGACCCACCTTGCTCCTGCCCCTCAGAATTTCTGCTTCTCCTGACTTAACTCTACTTTTTGATTCTTCTCCTCTTGGTAGTTGTCCTTGCTGTTTTTGATGTCCACCTCTTATAACTGGAGGATGACCCCAAAGAACATTGGTACTATTTGGATCACAGTTCATATAGGTTATTTTAATCTTTATAATAATTACAATGACCTCATTTGTTAGCTACGTTAAAAAAAAAGGGATGTTTTGTATTTTTGAACATTATTATTAAAGGACCAATTTAAACAGATGGCAAATTATATAAATAGACTATATTTGAACAACTGCTCCATTAAATTACATTGAAATTCATAATAATTTCAGTAAAAACAATATTTACTTAAAGGCAGCCTATTTATTAATACCCATAAATTATCAATTATTTTATAATCTGTAATCTTTGCAATCAATTGTTACATAATAAATGATAACCACATACTGAACAGCAGAAGAGTACACATGGAAATATTTAATTTGCATTAAGCATTAAACTCTCAGCACTAAGTGAGAACTGGGAGTATAAGAACCTGAAGAGCTCAAAAACAGACCACCCAGTAACTTGTTCAAAAGCTCTGTTTTCCTGCCTCTCCACACCCTGCTTTTTCCTCCTCTAACTCTAATGCTACAGTTCAAAGTTGTAACAAATGTGGTTCAACCTACAGAGAAGAAAATGAGGAGTGGACCCCGCGTTCAAATTCTTTCTTTTAGATTTCTCTTTCTATTGTATTTTCACCTGTCCCTGACTATTCCTCTCCTGTTTGTGTGGGATGTTCCATTTCCCCTCATTTGTCCTTTCCAGCTCCTTGGCGAACCCTCTCTCTCAGCTCTCAGCAGGGCCTTTGAAACGCAGACGTAAAATTGTGCAGGAAGGTGGATGCATTAAAAGTTACAAATGGCATGAGGCCAGGGAGCTGTCCCTGAGCGACAGGCGGCTGCCATGGACCTTTTACAGAAAAGTAGAGGACAGTAGCATTCAGTAATCAAGTGTGACAGAGACAAGGGAGGTGGCACCCTTGCTATACACCTTGCAACCTTCTATGTGGAAGGTCGTGAGTCTCAGCTGATTGAAGATTTACCAAGTATCAAACTCCAGAGCTAGTGCTCTGATCTCTGGCTCTGTGCTTTCTGTTCTCCTCACTCAAAGCCACATCGCTGTCACAACTAGGCACCTCACCTTCCCACTTCTAAGCGGCCATTGGTCAGTTACCCTTCTCTAACAGCTATTGTTTTGACAGTCCTGTCCTGAGGATATTTTACTCTGTCTGCAAGATCAATTCAAAGTGCCCTTTCTACTATACACATACCTAAGTCTCCTGCTGTTTGTCTTTTCCTGGAAACTGACAGACTGCAGAATTTTGCTGCCAAGTTTGGGAAGGAGAATACAAGATTTTTGGGGGGCAGGTGGTGGGAGGTATCTTTCTTTAGGATTCATCATAAAATCAGATAATTAATGGGTTATTAAAAATTAAGACTGCCCCACCTGGGGATACATCCCATATATAGCCACCAAACCCGGATGTCCTTGTGGATGCTGGGAAGGGTTTGCTGATGGAAGCATGATAAGCTGTCTCCAGAGAGGTTCAGGTAGAGCCTGACAAATACAGAGGCGGATGTTTGCAGTCAACAGTTGGACTGAGTGTAGGGTCCCGGTTGGAGGAGTTGGAGAAGGGATTGAAGGAGCTGAGGTGGTTTGCAGCCCCATGGAGGGAGCAACAGTGTCAACTGGCCTGACACCCCGGAACTCCCTGAGACTGGACCACCAACCAAAGAATACACATGGAGGGACCCATGACTCTGGCTGCATATGTGGCAGAGGATGGCCTTGTTGGCCATCAGTGGGAGGATAGGCCCTTGGGCCTGAGGGTGTTAGATGCCCCAGTGTGTGGGAATGCTAGGGAGGGAAGATGGGAGTGGGTGGGTGGGTAGGGGAGCACCCTCACAGAGGCAGGGGGAGGGGGTATGGGATAGGAGGTTTCCAAAGGGGAAAACATTTTAAATGTAAATAAAGTAAAAAACAAAATTAAGAAGACGTGATGTTGGTAAATATGTGGGGAAGGCAGAGAACTGGAAAGAGGTAATGGGAAAAGATGGGACAGGCATGTACATATGGATGAAGCTTTCCAGATAGGACTTAAAAACTAGCAAATAAAGATCATATATGAGAGAGAGAGGGAGAGAGAGAAAGAGAGAGAGAGAGAGAGAGAGAGAGAGAGAGAGAGAGGACAGAGAGGGAGGGAGGGAAGGAGTAAGGGAGGATAGAGACAGAGACAGAGACAGAGAGATAGAAAGACAAAGAAGGAGGGAGGGAGGGAGGAAGGGAAGAGAGAGAGAGAGAAAGAGAGAGAGAGAGAGAGAGAACTATAAATAATCATGGTTAAAGGTTCAATGTGAATTCTGTCGTTCACAATAATACTGAGCAGTTCATTTTCAGGTATCTTACAAATGCTTGCTCTTTTAGAAATTCAACAAAATGTGAACTAATTTATTAATATTGTACAATATGTTAGAAAGTCATAAGTCCATATGAAAAATTAGAAACTAAATTCCTTATGTGTTCATTCTAATTATTTAAACAGGTTTTCTCTGGTGAAATGATATCCTGTGGGGGATTCTACCATATCCTTGACTATAATCCATCAGGACAGAACTCAGGAAGAACAAGGGGTTATAGTTTATTCCTACTCTAGGCACAGTGCTCAGAAGAGCATAGAGTCATGCTGATGAGCAATTGTTTTCCTTTGTAAATCAAGTAATATTTTCTTCTATATTCTCTTTTGGAAAGAGGACCAATTTGACAGCAAACTCATTCAATCGACCCAAAATGATTACTTTAAAATGTGTTGCTAAAGGCCTGGCAGTGGTGGCTCAAACCTTTAATACCAGCACTTAGTAAGCAGAGGCAGGCAGATCCTTGAATTCAAGGCCAGCTTTCTATAGTGTGGCAAATTCTAGGTCATCCAAAATTATACGGAGCTATAATCCTTTTCTGATTCATTATATCAGCTAAGCAGATCAATTTTGTTGTCCAAGATTTTTTTGTGAAAAACAAAATGGATTTTTTATAAAGGTAAAATGGTATAAGAGGAGTAGAAAGCCCTCTTGTATCCTTCAGTTGAGTTAAGTGTATCTTATATGACATTTGTGGGAATACTTCTATCCTGATACTACAAATGTTCTTCCACAAATTTCATTTTCTCTTAAATAAGAAAAAGAGGACTGCGGATATTCACGCTAAACTGATCATGTTGGCATCTGCTTTTCAGGGGTGTGATTTACATATAAAATTGTAGAAAAAGATGAAAATGCAAGAAGCTCTTGAGGGCTCAGAGATTAGGAGGTTTTAGACTCTTTCACCTCCAAGTGAATACTTTAACTTGCTCTAGTTCAGAGGTAAAGGTGAAGATTTCCTGCAATATGCTTTCAAAGTCTAGGTTTGATTTCAAGAAGCATTTTCCAAAGGTCAGAGGAGCAGGAGGACCATCTGAAGAACATTTGAAAGGGGGTGAATTTTAAAGATAGAGGAGAATATATAAATGCTTTGTTTTCTTATCAACTCAAGCCAAATCAATACATCTTTTTTTTTTTTTTTTTTTTTTTTTTTTTTTTTTTTGTGGTTTTTCGAGACAGGGTTTCTCTGTGTAGCCCTGGCTGTCCTGTAACTCACTCTATAGACCAGGCTGGCCTCGAACTCAGAAATCCACCTGCCTCTGCCTCTCAAGTGATGGGATTAAAGGCGTGTACCATCACTGCCTGGCTAACTCAATCTTACAGAGAAAAAAATGTATATTCATTTTATAAGCAATCTTTCTGAAGTAAATTTGAACTCATTCCTGCTTTGACTCTTTTCCACAAGTGGTACCTGGATTATAGGTAATAAGTTTAAATATAAAACAGTTTCCTCTTTCTAAGCTTTGAATAATACCAATTAAAATATAAGGAACATTATCTTGTCACTTGTGCTTTGTATCTTGAATACCTGTTATTTTGATAGCTCACTTCTCAGGGTTGCAGGTCTGGTGACTCCAAATGCTGGGTTGTGTTTCTTGGATGGCTCTGATGTCTTCAGAAAGTAGGGCCTAGCTGACACAAATGGGTTACCTTTAAAGGGTATAGCCTGGTTTCCTGGTCCACAGTAATATGAAAATCATCTACTGCATTCTCTGGCTGCCATGAACTCTATCAGAGTTCCCCACTAGGATAGTTTCAAATTCTTTGGATTGATGAGCAAAATAAAACGTGGCCCTTAATAGTGGTTTCTGCCACATGTTTTGTCCACAGTGACATAACTAATAAAGCAGATATTTATAGTTTGAAATATGGTATTAATTTTTTTCTGAAGATAAAATATATATATTAGATGTGGGTTGCAATTTACTATATAAGTCATAAATATTTGGCTTTTTGATAATTTATTTCCATTAAAAATCATTGCTATTCTATGTTACCCATTATTCATATATACCTAGCCATCAAAATGATTTACTCACTCATTGATTATTCTTCATTTTTAATTTTTAATACATAAAATTTGTTTGTAAATTGCACACATAAACATATAAATACTATAGCTAACTCTGTATATTAGGTTGTACAGGATTAAGATTATTCCTTAGATTTGGAATTTTCAACTACAAAATATAATGTTAAATATAATTTTAAGATAAAAACATATTTGAGACTTCAATTTTTAAAACAGAGACGTAACATAAGCCCCATAAATTGTCCATAGTTCAGACCTTTTTACTAGGGACATGAAGAGGTAAACCCTTATGACAAATTAATTTGTAAGTTGGTTAAGAAAACAAGCAGTGTATTTGATGTTGGTAAGAGTTGCAATTTAAGACACAAAAATTTTAGCAGGCTAACATTTTCTCCAGGATCTCATAGATCTCAAGCAGACATCAAAGGCAAAATCCACAAGTTGCATGCAGTGTTGTTTAACAGTTTAAGTTGAGATAATAAAAAGAGTCAGGGTTGTAAGAAATTTTGTACAAAAGGAATTGGACAACTAAAGAAAATCATGAGACAGTTTCAGAAAAGGGGCTGGGGAAGGCACAGAAGCATTCCTGGGAGGGAGCTGGGGCAGATGACCCTGGTGGCCGTCCATGGGGATGTGATGCTCTAGTCTATGACAACTGTATCTCCCAGCATGCAAACTAGCGCAAGTTGCTAAGATGCCATTAGCTACCAGGGAACCCTGGCTTCTGGTGTCCTCCTGCCCTGCTATATCAAATGTCCATTATTTATTCAGTTTCACTTGTTCTGTATTACCATGAACTGTGTCTGGTGAATATAGATTTTCCTGTAGCATATTTATGAAATAGGCTTTCTGAAATGTAATCATTTACTTCATTTCACTAAATTAATGTGAGAGTTAATTACTATGTATTGACTCCAATAATTTTACTTGAGTACAGTTCATATACATAAAAATGCTGTCATTATTATTGAAGTAAATTTGAGATGAAAACATGGGCTTGTATAAATGTAAAGAATAAATAAATAAAAAGAAGTAGAGTCAAATCACAGAGTCAAACCTTTATAGCAAAACTCATTTCTTTTCCTAGTATACATCTGAAATAGAGGTCTAGGGAGTATAAAAAACACACAAACAGCACGGAGGTCACAATTTTGACAAAAGTGATTAAAGTAAAGCCAAAACATGTGGCATACACACATCACTTCTAAGAATTCTGTCATTAAATTACTTTGTTATTGTTTGTTACAAGTGCTGTGCCCATTGTTTTATCCAGGTAAAAGTCTGAAATAGGTATGCGGAAATTCCAGTAGTTTACCCACCCAGATACCCTAAGGCTTTTAAATCCACAGCTGTATAGTTCTAGTCATTGAGAACTAGAGACTTGTGATTGCGGGGACTGAAGTACTAAGATTATTGCTCTAATACTGTTGATGCTGCTGGCCCAGAATCTAGGAGCAAGTGTTAATAGCTCTAAGCTTCAAGCATCTAGTGTCTCTGCTCTGAATTCTTGACAGCTTTCTGGAACTGTGCCAAAGATCGCTTGCCCCTTTCTGTTGGTCTGTCTGTATGATTCTTTGCCATCTCTTCCATCTTCAGTCTTGACTATTTATGGTCATTTTTATCTTTCCCCTTACTTTCTTTGATATCCACAGTACTTTTTAGATTTTTCTCCTGGCTCATCTGTAGGACTCTTTGGTTGTCCCCTCTTCCAGTGACTCAGTGGCTTATAGACTCAGGGGACTTAGAACTTTGTGAGATAAACAATATGAAAAACCAAATAATCAAGTACTAGATCATAAAAACAAGAACAAATAAATACAAAATACAAAGTCCATCAAAAGAGATGGACATGGGTGAGATGTGCTCATGATTTCTAGGTAAATGAAAACATAGCTAAGCTCAGTAGAAGATAGAAGGTTTAAACACTGAAAAAAAAAAATGTAACAAGAACTCCTGAATAGAAGGACCAATGCAAGGTAAGAGTTCCTTTGAAATGTTATTCAAACGACTTGAATGCATAATGATAAAACAACCAGGAATTTTCTATACCAGGTATTATACGTAAAACCAAAGCTTGAGCATGTTATCTTCAAAACATAAATCTGTTTACAGCTTTTCTTAAGAACAAAGCAAATATATGAATTATTATTTGATATAAAAAGAATCAAAGAGTATATTAAAAGATAAATCTATTACATTTCTGGGGTATATGCAAGAAATGCTGAAGTAGTTCACCATTATTAAATGCATTTATTTATATGTTAAATGAGCTGATAAAATCAATGTAGTCAGGGCTGGAGAGATGGACTGGTTGTTGAAACACTTGTTTTCCAAGCCTGAAAATCAGAGTTCAGACCTCTAGAGACAGTTAAAAGCCAGATATGTATGATAGGTAGCCTGCCTATAATTTCAGCCTCTGAAGGGAGAGACAGAGGATCCCCCAAGCAAGCTGGCTAACACATCAGATCACTCTGGGTTTAAATGAAGATATGGGTCAGTAAAGGAGAAGCATGGCTGAGACATCAACCTTGAGCCTCCACATACCAACAAACACAATAAAATACACATCCTCACACACGTGTGCTCACACACATGCAAAAAAGACCCGTACATATTGCCCCCACAAGAAAGAGACATGCATATAAACCGAAAAGAATGCATGTTCCCCCACATGTATGTCCATACTCATGAAAACAGAAATGGATGCAGAGCTTCACACATGCTTGTCAACATACATGCATACAACATGCATATTAAAGTGGAAATGAAGAATATCATATGATCAAATTACTAAAAAGTGCTAATATTTTGACAATTTTTTAAACCCATTTTTTAAATAACATTTTTAATAACTAGGAGCCTATACAGAAATAGGTCTGTTTTCAAATGATAAAGTATAAATCAGTCCCCAAAAGGCTTACACCTTTCATTATAGTAATTACTAGGATTTGTCTATGATTTCAAGCAAAGTGTGACATTTGATCTTCTATTTGGCATATATTTGAAAATATTAGCATGTAAGAGTAGGGAAGGTAAACCTGGTAGAAACATACACTTTTAAAAGAAAGAGGGGAAAATAATTTTAATTTTAAGGACTAGGGATGGCCTATTCATTTGTATATATTTTTCTGTTTTCCAAAGTGGACTATTGCTAATATGTGCTCATCAAGACTTGGGAATCACTGGAGAGATGCAGGACAGGAGTCCAGCATATCTAGGAAACACATTCTTCAAAGCAGTCAGGGCCTTCTACCCTTCATTGTGTCTAGCCTACATTGTTACATGGCTTCCTTGGTTAGATATTACATTCTTTGAGGTATCAATACAATTAATACAATTGCATATTTGCAAAGAGCTCGCTACCTGCCATGTCCCAGAGAGCTCTTCCAGGACAAGCTAGTGACTAGGTTCGAAGTTCCCGCCAGCAGGTGCTTTGTGCTGTAGAGAGAAACCATCAGCGGGGAAAGAGACAGGAGACAGAGAGATGCGTTGGAGCAAGATGAGATTCCTTTCAAGCTCCGAAACAATCTTTATTGTTACAATGATTTAAGCACATTGGGGCGGGAAATGGCAGAGGAAGGGAGAATCCACAATGCAACCAGACATCATATACATAATTATATGCCGTAGTTGTCCCTGAGCTGAAGGCCAGACATCTAATCCCTAGCTGGGGCAGTAGGCTGGGGAGGGGTAAAAGGAATGCCTGCTGTGAAGCCAGAACCCTTTGTGTTGCTAATCAAGCCAAGCCTAAGAGTCAGGGACCTAGATACAAAGCAAGATAATCTGATATCTGGCAGGAAGATATCAAGGGAATGCCTGCGGTGAGGTCTGAGACACTGTGGCTAGCAAAATAAGTCAAACCTAGGATCCTTCATCTAGCAGAATATGCCAAGGCCAAAGTCTTTGTCTCTGACACATATTTCTGAGTTGCTAAGTTAATCATGGAGACTGAGGTATGTCTTAGAAGACTAGTAATGGGTTTTCCTGGTACCTGTTTGTCCTTACACTTTATCTTCCTGATTCTCCCTGCCTGATAAAAATGGTGTCAGCTTATAATCCTCGCAATTCTTTATACAGATCTCATAACAAAGAAAAATGGGGGGGGGCAAATAAAAATATCCTAGGAAACTCTTTGGGGCCATTTCTTTAAGGAGCAGAAAAACAGCCTATCATGTGCCTTTCCTCTGTGTTTTGGGAACTTGTTTTATCATTGGTGAAATTATACAGTCTCATACTGGGCCTGTTTATACGGGTTGAATGAAAATAGAATCGACATTATGAAATGGATGGAATACTCAATATAAATGAGCATTATTTTTACAAAAATTATTTTTTTTCTGAAAATGGGAATGTAACTATTTATGGAGTAAAACCCAGAAGCTGTTGAACAAAGCATGTCTATAAATGTGATACACGGGGAAAGAGGGCACAGACTCAACTGTGTGATTCTGGTTTTGAAAATGAAATTACAGAGAGAATTTAGCGCTGCAGCTCTGCACAATTATCCTAATAGAATCTGGCCTTAGAACATGGGTTAATGCCTTCATCTCTTTCAGGGTCTTATATGTAATTTGATACAAAAAAGGGATGATTTACATATTATTGAATGAAACACGCATTAATAGATTTTATAATATTCCGAATTATGAAATTTTCCTCTTTATTCTTGAAACAGAAAACTTAGTTTGGGGTTTTGATTTTCTACAGATAGAGTTAAATTATTTATACTTCTGGAGTAAGATTTTCTAATCACACAAATACTAAAAGAACTTATTAAGCTATGGTGAGCATAAAAATAACAATGAAAGTATAATTTAAGTGGTAGATTTTATTCTTTTAATCTTTTTTTAAATTCACACTGGTTATGTAATATCAAATAAATTTTCTGCCTTCATTACACACTCTCATATAAAACATCATGGCAAAATACTAAAGAAATCAAGGGATATTCAATTTGACACTGCACAAATTCTGCTGAGAAAAATTTTGTTAAAAGCAGACTTGAGTGAACAAACACTGAACATCTATAGATAATAAATATATTTCATATGGAAAATGGTTAATATTGTTAAATAATTGAAGTTTCCAACTGAGTACCACCTTATAATTTATTAAAATAGATCATTTTCTCACACACTCTAATTATGCACACATTTCAAGAATACATTTTTTATAACATTAAATTTATCCACATGATTCTCTGACAGAAAAGTAGAAATTAGTAACGTCTGGTCAAATGTTCATTTTATGAGACTGTTACAAATGATGGAATTTAAACCAAATTTGGGGAAAGTGTGTGTGTGTGTGTGTGTGTGTGTGTGTGTGTGTGTGTGTTCTATCCATATACATTCTTCTGTAGCAGATGGAGAGTATAACAAAAATCTACAAGATCCAAGATGAATCCAGCAGCATACCACAGGGTGCCCAACCCCAGTGGATACAATACAACTCCCTCATAGGAGGCTCAGGGAACACAGTGGAAGAAGGGGCAGAAACATTGCAATAACTAGATGACCAGGACTTCTGCTTTAAGATAATACCTTCTCTAAAATAGGGAAGCTGGACTTTACAGTATGGTTACCTAAGCAAGACCTATACAATGATGATACCAGTTGACATTCCAACACAGATGGGAGAGATCTCTCAGTGTTCTACCCTTAGATGAAATGCTGAAGGAAATTAATGGTTGCTGAGAGGGGGAGGGAGACGGAGAGAGATAGAGACAGAGATAGAAAGAGACAGAGAGAGAAGAATCAGGTTTTTTCTAGGCACACGGCCCTGGATAGGTTATACAATCCCAAGTAGCTAGCCCTAAAATTATATACCTACAAGAAACACTAAATGGACTCAATTGTGTGTGTGTGTGTGTGTGTGTGTGTAGAATAATTATAGAAGAGATCATAAATTTAAAGGCAGTAGAGAATATAGGAGGAAGTTGAAAAAGGAAAAGTGAGGGCTGCAAATCATATGAGTAGAATATGCATGTAAAAAATTCTCAAAAAATGTAAACCAAAACATGCAAATAATAATAAACCTTATATTCTAGAGCCACTGACTTTAAAGTTGTGCAGCATTATGAGCTTCTGAGTCTGTAGTGATTAATTATATGTAAATTCTTATACAAGTCTTGGATAGGTTATGTGGAAGCTGAGCAAGGAGGCTGTAGGCATAGAGATTATGAGCGGCTTGCTGTAGTTTATGTTGTAACCCACCAGCCCACTGCTTTGGGTATGGTAAAGCAGACATGGGACACAGAGGGAGGATGTACCATGCTTGAGCAGCCATAGCTACATTTTTATTCTAATGCCTCGTTGACCCAATCAAATGATATGGTCGAAGACAAAAATGGCTTGCTACTCTAGAAAAATCATAATTTGAATATCGAGTCCATGGGTCCATGGGTTAATAAGGAGGAATAATAGTGGTCATTAGTTCAAATATTTGGAACTAGGGAACAAATATATATTATTTAGTCTATTATTATAACACTTTTATAAATATTTGTAGTAGATGGATTACTAATTATGCTGTTATATAACATATTAAGTGGAGAATCAGTTGTAATATAAGAAATACAGCAAATACTGGAAAAATAACTGAAAGATATAGTTAAACATCTATATACTTTAAAGAAGTAACTAATGTCACATAAATGTACTAAAAGGTCTTCAGGTATCTTCTAGTTAAATACAACAAAGAGTATTTGTATTTTCTGCATATCTTTGCATGCATTCATGCCATAACTATAGAATGCCACCTACAGTAGGCACATTTCTAGTCTCTGGCCTTAAAGCATGACTCAGCAATACTGGGGTCCTCAACTCCAGACTTTTATCATTGTATCAATCTTTCATTGCTGTAATATTGACTTGTTGAATTGATTAGTACAAATACTGTATACTTAAAAACCTTTAGGTCAAAAGTCTTGCATAGGTTTTGCTGGAGTTGAAACTAGATTCTGGCAGGGGTGAGTCTCTTGTAGGTCTTGTGGAGAATCTGCTTCAGATTCATCTGCTCCCAGACATCATGTGTCTTTTAGAGGCCAGCCATATTCCTTGAATAGCAAGTTCCTCTCTCTACCTTCAGATGCATCAAGATCCCTTTTCTCTTTGTCTTTCTTCCATAGTTGTGTCTCCCTCTGACTGAAAACCATCAGGAGACGCTGTTCACTTTTAAGAATTTTCAAGACTGAATTTGGGTCATGATCCTTGATAGTAACCCCATCTTGGTGTTATGAATCACTTATTTTCTTCATGTGTATGTATTTGGAGTGCATGTGTACAAAGATGTGTTTATACTTATGATGTGTGTCTGTGTGTGTGTGTGTGTGTGTGTGTGTGTGTGAGAGAGAGAGAGAGAGAGAGAGAGAGAGAGAGAGAGAGAGAGAGAATGGTTGATATCAGGAATCTTTATAAATTGCTTTCCTGTATTTTTGTTGAGGCAGAATCTCCGAGCTGAACTCAGAGCTCACCAGTGTGTTAGTATAGCTAGTCTGCTTCCTGCCCTGTCTCTGTTTTCCAAGCCTTGTAGTTATAGGTGACTGCTATGCAAATCTGACATTGAGATGGATACTGAGGATCCAAACTTTATTCATGTAACTCACTTTTCTGTGCCCAAAATCCTTAATCTGTATGACATCTAGACAGTTCTTTAGGGTATCTTATGTCAAGAATTCAAGAGTTTGGGATGTGTGCATCATTGAAGCCCATAATTGTGACCTCCCACAATAGGAAAATGGCTGGAAAATAATTTAGTAAGCAAAATAAATCTCTGAGACCCAGAAAAGTACCATAATAACCTGTAAATAGGAGAACCTGAATCTCATGTATCAGAGAAGGCCTCCCTAGAAAATAATATTTAAGTTGATCACTTCTCAATAAGCAGAAATCAACATGCAAAACTTTATAGGCAGATAATGCCCAGAAAAGGCAAAGCCGCTAGATATGTTCAGTTAGGGAGACCAAAATGAGGGTAAATGGACTGAGTCCTAAGAGCTTGAGGCAAATCAGTGTTTCATGAGGCTCAGCAATTAGTGAGAACGCCAGCTTAACTAGCTCATTCATTGTCCAGCTTACTCTCTTATATGTTCTGAGTTCTATAACAGTTTCCACAAACAGCCCACAGAGGGTGGAGAAGAGAATGTGTATAATCTGCTTTATGTTGGAAGATACCATCTGACTGTTTAGTGGCTAGTCAATTAGAGCTGTTGATTCTCCAAAGACTAGACATGGGGTCCCTCTAGAACATCTCAGGCATTGGCTATGTGTTCTAAATCTGTAAATTATAAACATCCTCAATGCTAGATAAGCTAGTTTTTGCTAATTGATTAAGTTTTGGAAAGAGTTCAAAATGAGAGTTTGGAACAAATGCTAAAAACAGTTCCAATATAATTTAAATTAAGCAAAACATTATTATTAATAGCAATATAATATGATTATAGTATTAACAGTTTTCTGTGTTATATTAGAACTGCATCAGTACTACAGTGGTTATAACTCTCACATTTGGCATTGTTACCTCAGTTTCAAACAGCAACAAGAATGAACTGTTCTGGTATATATATTAGCAAATCAGAGAGTGCAGTGTCTAGGACAGCCCTCCATATATTAAAAGCTAAAGAAGGAGACAATAAATCATATATCATACTAAAATATTCAAAGCAGTGCTGCTGTATAAATTTATAGGATGAATTTTACAGTTTCAGAAGATTTATTTTCTCTATATAGAAAAATTTATAGATATGATAGGCTATGAATAAAGGAAATAACTTATCACCAATAAGCACATTTTGATGAATTGGAGAGTGATCTGTGTTTATGCTCTGCACTCTGCTAAACAGATGAGCTGTGTAGTTTCTGCCTTAACTTGTGTTGCTTGAATATCAGTCTGTGAGCAGGAACATAATTAGAGATGGTATAGATAGGGCTAGGGTGAAGACAAAACTAATACATTATTGCCATAGCTGACTAGAGAAAGAAGGCTTGACTGACCATTCTCTCTCTGTCTGTCTTTCTGCCCTAAGGTATGAAGTTCTTATTGACAATGCATGTTTCTAAATGTTCACATGTATATGTGACCATAGCACACACCTTCTGTTCGAGCCCATGATACCTGTGTGTCTTGTCTGTCGCTTGGAGGAGAGCTCTAGAAGCTATGATTACTGAAACAAAGTCAGAATTGAATTTTGGTGAAGTGATTTATGGTAGAAAATTAAAATAATTATTTCTTTTATCATTGCTTGCAGTACCTAAATTTTGGTGAACTGTGATATTATTTCACAAAGGACAATTCTGACAAAATATGATTATGCAATAAACCTTTCCTTTTATGCTATGTAAAAGCTAATATTCCTGTTTTCACTGAAATCATCAAAGAAGGAAGAAGGAAGGGAGCAATAGAGACAGTATATGAGTGAGTCTGTAACTTAAGAGAGTGTATATTTGAGTGTGTGTATGTGCGAGTATGTATGTTTGGGTATGTGTGACCAAGTGTATATGTGTGTGCATATGTGTCTTTGAGTGTGTATGTGTGAGCAAGTATGAAAGTGTGTGAGAGTATATTTAAATAGGTATATAGGTGTCAATGTAGGTGTATGTGTATGAGTTCATATATGTATAGCTGTGTATATGTGTGCAAATGTGTATGATTTTGTGTGTGTGTGCTTGATTATGTATATATGATTATATATATATATTGCATGAATATGTGACTGTGTGTCTATGAACATGTGTGTTTAAAAATATGTATGAATGAGTATTGTGTATGTGTGTGCATGTATATGTATGTGTACTTAAGTATATGTCATGAGTGTGTGTGTATGTTTGTGTAATTATGTATGGGAATGCAATATGTATAATGAAGCTAGGCTATGCTTCTGTAACCTCAGACTGTAAACTGATCAAACTTTAGTATAGCAATATCAATAATTAGAATCAAAATTACATATATTTATATATGTATCCTCATTCTCTTCCTACACTGTATTTTTTGATATTGTTCACTTTCATCACGCTAGCAGTATCCATATTATTCTGATTTCATGTCAAGCTTTACATTCAAAGACATTTCTTCTGAACAGCCTTGTAGTATTAACACAAAATATCTGTCTTTATGGAACAACATTTTTTCCCGTAAATGCTTAGCAGAAGTCAATGCTGCATCTGCTTTCAGTTAATGAAGACGCTAAGACATTTACATTCATCCATCGGTTCAACAAATGAACACGATGAGGCTGCACTCAATAGACTGCTATATTTTAATAGATTACTCCAAGTTAATCGCTTCACTTTCTGCAGACCAAAGAGAAGAAGCCATTAGGGGTGAGAAGCCTTTATCTACAATGTGTCTTGTGTGCAAGATATGCTAGTGCACTGGTGGCACAAAGGTATGGGAGGAACCAACAAAGTAACTGGTTTAACTTAAGGCCCATTCCATGATACTTGAATGACCAAGAACTAGAGACTAGACAACCCAGAGACCTAGGGTAAAACGAAATACTACTGGTCTAATAAAAGATACATAGTGATAAAAAGACTCCTAATTATATTCTGCTAAGCTTACAGATCAGTGCCTTGTTCAGCTAATATGTAAAAAGCTTCTTCCTATAGCAGATGGGAACAAATACAGAGACCCACAGCCAGATAATGTGCAGAGAATGAGAGACCAAGAAGAAATTTCTCCAACAAATCTCTCTCAATAGGGTTCACATAGCCCTGTGAACGAGAACGCAGAACTAGTGCAAGAGCTAGAGGGGAATGGGAACACCAGGAGACCAAGGCCATCTAAATCATCATGGTCAAAGCTCATATGAACTCACAGAGATCGGAGCAGCATCCACAGGGCCTGAGTGGTTCTGCACCAGGCTTTTTGCCTACATACTACAGTTCCCAGTTCAGCATTTCCATGGGATCCCTGAATGTGTCAATGAGGCAGTCTCTGATTCTTGAGCCTTTTCTTGGGATCTTTTCCTTCTGTTTGTTTGTCTTGTCCAACTCTGATGCTTTTGTTGTATCTTCTTATATTTTATTATTATTACTTAGAAACCTTATTTTTCCTAATGACAGACAAAAGGAGTGGACCCAGAGAGGAGGCAGAAAAGGTGGGAAGGTATTGGGAAGAGTAGAGGGAAAGAAAACCATAATCGGGACATATTGTGTGAGAAAAGTTATTTTCAATGAAAGGAAAAAAGAAAAGAAAAGAAAGAAAGAAAGAAAGAAAGAAAGAAAGAAAGAAAGAAAGAAAGAAAGAAAGAAAGCAAGAAAGAAAGAAAGAAAGAAAGAAACTAAATGAAACAAAGAAACAAGGAGAGGATGGAAGATCCTAAATCCTTAGCAGAAAGCACGAACACTTATAATTCCTCTAAAACAGCATCGCCCAGCCCCCTGGAGGTTTCACATACTCTTTATGCTGTAAATGGCATCACCATATATTATTATGTTTACTGTTTGTCTCTAGTTTTAGTATCAAAGGGAAAAATCAGTGATTTTGCAAGTCTTTGGGTTAGTTTGAATATCAGCAGGAAATAAAAGGAAGACTCAAGGACCTGAAATTGCTTATGCAGGCAATATTTGTGTATCATCCTCACAAGAAACAACTCACAGATTTTAGAGAGGGCATAAGTTCATTCTTTGATGAGAGGGATTTCTGGAGGTTCAGATTTTGACATATACTGTGAGAAATCTAATCATGATTTGTTAGTTATTAGTGTGGGTTCGAGTCTAAATTACTCCAAAGGTCCCTTAGAGGTGTCAAGTTCGCTTATAAACAGGGATGGCAAATAAAAAAAAATTACTTATTATTGAATGAAATTTAAATTTGCTGAATATTCTTGCTGTTCTTTGAATAAAACCTCACTATCCAATTACTTATTATATTTGAAAGGTGAAAAGAGACTGAAACCTTAGGTTTCCTGTGGAAGCAATTTTGTGAGAAGCCTCTAGGGAACATTTCAAGCCCTTTTAAGTGTGTGCTCAGATTTTCTTTTAAGATGAAGCCTCTAAAATGTTACTGCTTCTTCCACTGGATGTTGGGGGCTCTTTCAGCAGGCACACTGGTTGTGGAATTTATAGCACAACACTTAGCTGAGGTTCAGACTCCTTTGAATAACCCTGTCAGCGTGGGGGAGGAAATCACTGCTTTATTTCACTCACTGCAGAGAAGTATTTGATAACAGAACTCAGCACCCTCCAGAGCCACTGGGCCACTGTGTTCTTTCTCCTTCATTTTATGTTAAGCTGAAAGGACATTGGGATTGGTGATTCCAGTCAGCAGTGTCTTTCTGTCGAAGCTTCACAGCTTCACAGATGAGAAAATGTCTTAGTAAACATTTCAAGGTAATTATGAATCATGTTCATACTCCAGAAAGCAAGAATTAGACTACTATGCAATCACTCATGACGACGTGGAAATGCAAGGCAAGAGGTGTGAGAATACCTTTTAATTTCAGAGTCACTGTCTTGGGCAGATTTAATATTTGTTTAGGGAGACTGTGACATTGCTTCAAACTTTATGTGATACCTAACAGGAGCTAAAGGAATATAAACCCTTGCAGCTTTTTATCTCAGAGTCTGACCTATAGGAAAACATTACTTTTTGCAAACAAGTTTTGGTTATTTCCATGTTAAACTGTTCAAAAACAAAAGAGAAGACTCCACTTTATGATAAAATTGTGCCAGGAATCATAACATACATGTAACATTTTGTTACTTTTATTTTTTACATATTTTTCCTAAGTTTTAAATCTAAAAATGGGAATGAAAAGACTACATTTCTTTCTCCCATGTTGGTCTCTTCAAATGAGTTACACTGTGTTGTAGATAGCCCTGGGGCTTTTTGTATTCTAATTCTGGCCTCCTATGAGGGGCTTCAGACAAGGAGTGAGTTACACCTGTGACTTCTTGTGAGCCAATCCCCTAATGAATAAAAAAGCCAATCACTGGGCGCATAGGAGGGACTTTGAGGTTGGAGAGAGGAAGAGAGGAAGCAGGAGAGAGACCCTTTGGAACAGGAACAGCATGTAGTAGGTAAGATGTAGCTACTAGAGTCTCCTGGTATGGCAGCAAGGATTTGCTACCAGAGGAATCAGATTTAAATAAGGTTTACAAGATTAGGTTTCAGTTGTTGGTGCCCAGAGATTGAGTTATCATTGTTTCTGAACTAAGTTTGTGTTGCACAAGGCGGCTTGGCTTGTCTGGGTTCCAGAGAGAAAGGTACAGCGGCAAAGTGTGGGTTTGCCTGATGTGCACCACAGAGGCCATGAGGGAATTGAAACATGGGGCTGGCGTGGTCGTGACCTGCCAGTGGGAACCTAGTGAGCTGGGTGGAGAGATCATGGATCTCTGAATCAGAGTTCCACGAGATGAAAGCAGGTCGGCCATTGCCTGCCAGTACATGGGTGGCTAGCTCACCGGGATAAGAGAACCAGGGCATAATTCGGGAAGATGTGCCATACATACATTCTTTTTGATATTTCCCACAACAACTCTGTCTTTTATTTGAGGGGAGAGGGTATTTATTTTGTTCTGATTTTTGCTTTGCTTTGTTTTGTGGGAATCTCAAACATGAAAGACAATAAAATGATGCCATGTTTTTATAACTAAGAAACAGCAAGGCACATTGACTATACCTTAACCATCATAGACAGTTTTGACTTGATGTCCTGGTGGAATAGGTAAGATTTATTCTGTCCAGACGGTACCCTCATTTATGGAGTTTTGGATAAAATGATGTGGTGTTTTAAGGCTTGAGCTTGAAAAATAGAAGCTATGTGCTGTGCAAAGGAGTCTCAATGAGATACTAGATGTATGCATTCAGCTCAGAGTCTCGGTGGTGGTCTCTATGTTACTCTAAACATCCATTTCAGAGTTGTCACAATAAAGCAGGATTCCTGGAGTTTTTCATACTTAAAAAATTCAAGGGCTTTTAATATACTCATTCTGATACAGAAAGTACAGAATGAGTAAGTATATTAAAAGTGCAGAAAGATCATGAAAATTGCACAAGAACGGCTAGTGATTGTGTTAAGTATGGTAATAAAAATCAAATGTTCTCTGAACTAAAGCAATGCTACCATCTGATTTTGAAACAAAAATCAGAAAAATATGAGTTTTACTCACAGAGGTTTAGGGTATCTACAGTCTATTCAGTTTAGTTTAAAGAAATTAAAATTACTTACTCAGTTCATTTTGCTTGAAACAAAATATAAAAATAATTCTACTAGATTTTCCCTATCCTCATAGAAAGAAGAAAGAGTTCTACTAGAAGAAAATATAGAAGAAATAAATCACACAAGTGAAAACTTTCTTATATTTGACCCTAGAAATACTAGCTTGGGGAACAAAAACCAACAAATAAGATCACATCCACAGTCTTCAAAACAAGGTAAGACAAACAAATTGACAGGTAAATAACAACTTTTGGAAAGGGAGAAGATATTTGCAAGCTACATTTCTGGTGATGGGTCCATGTTCAAAAAAAGAAAGAAATCCAAGCAGTTCTGTAAAATGAATATATTATGTTGTGAAAATGGTTAAGAGGAGAATGCAAAGTGGCTCAGTAGGTAGCAATGCTTGTTGCTAAGAACAACTACTGTACTTCACCCATGTGACTCACGTGCTGAAATGAGAACCAGCACCTGCAGGCTGTCCTCTGACCAACGTGTACTGCAGTGTATGCCTCAATAAGCAGTAAATAGAATACATGCTAAGAAACAATTCTTAAAGAATTCTTAAAACACTTCTCAAGAGAAGACATAAATGGACACCAAGTATATAAACATACTGCTCACTGTGATGGATTATTATGAAAATGTAAATTTACATTATGTTTAATCATCACTTACCATTTTTCAAAGTAGCTGTCAGAAGGAATAAAGGTCACAATGTGTATAAGGGTTAGGACACTTGAACCCCACACATTGTTTTTGGCAACATACATTATTGCAGTCATTAATTAAAAAATAAGATTTCATCAATAGATGATACTAATAATAATAGAGGGAAAACAGATAATTCTTATAATCTCAGCTACCTGGAAGGCTGGTGAAGAAGGACTACAAGTTCAAAGCTAGTTTGAACATAGTGAAAACCTTTGTTACAAAATATATGAGAAAGGGAGGGAGGGGGGAAGGAGGAGAGGAAGAGGGAGAGGGAGGGGGAGGGCAGAGGGGGAGGGAGAAAGAAGAGAGGGAGGTTGTTTATATGATAATACTCCTGAGCATTTTTACAAAAGAATTTAAATCACTATAGAAAAGAAACTTTTGCATTTGCGGGCATTGCAGCCCTGTTTACAGGGTTAAGGATCCCAGATAGATGTTTGTTTGTTTTTTTGATCAACAGATGAATTTGTAAAGAGAAAACATGCACACATATCTATCTATGTGATAGGATACTATTCAGCCTTGATAAATAATGGCATTATAATTTACAACAATGTGTATAAAATTGGAGAACAATATATTAAGTGAAATAAACCAGGCAAAGAAAGACTAATGTTTATACTTTCATTTATATGAAATCTAAATGACTGAATTCATAGGGTGAGAAAAGGATACACTGTGGTTACAAGAGACTGGACCACAGGGGAACAAAACCATCCTGGTCAAAGGAACATCACCAATAGGGAAAATGGGGAGTTTCTTGCTTTGTTTGATTATATTCCTTTGTGATCTAGCATGCAATATGTTAAATATTACCAACAGCAAATTATATATTTCAAAATCACTGGGTAAATTTCAAACATCTCACCTCAAATGATGAGATTTATGTTCATGGGCACGTTATCTTGATCATTACACATTGTATATAAATGCTATCATCACTCTATGCTATATAATTCAGGGACCAGAGGTTAAGCTATGATCTCCTACGTTCTGCCAGTCCCTAATATAGCTGTCCACTAGCTTTCATTATTTCAAAAAAATCCACTAGTTCTGGACTAACTGGAGAGAGCTCGCTTGTACTGCATCCCATGTCCAAAGCTGGATCTTTTCATATTCATAGCTTCTGCATTTGCCAAACTGCTTGTCTGTTTCCTTGCTATGGGCAGCAGACCCTTTTCTAGCCTCACTGTGCCATTTCAATCTCTCTCAACAGTTCTTTCCCCAAGGAACCCAAAATGATGTAGGAGAGCTAAGCAAGTCTAGTCTACTTCTTTCAGTAAAAATCGCTTTTCTCTTGACCACAAGAGTTGAAATAAAATCTACTAGCTTCCTTAGGCCTAAAGTGCCACAGTAGTCAGTGAAGTGGTCTGAGTACAGCTGAGAACAGGTGTAGGATGATATCCTAAATAGGATTGGAATTTGAGATGGTTTATCTTGAATATAAATTTGAAAGTCAGACAGAGTTCAGCTTAATTATGTAGGCAATGATATTGAATGAGTTATGAAAGAGAACATAAAGGTAATGGTTTTTCTAATTATAGTTCGGCCATGGATCTTTAGTGTCGGTGGTAGGTACGTGCATAAAACATAAATGACAATGAAAAGTGTGAACTCCAGTGTGAAGCTCCATAGTTTCGTTTTTAAATGGCCACTTAACTGCATTGTATAGACTTGGGTGATGGTTAACTTTGCTATGTGATTTTTTTCATTTTACATATTTTATTATAATGAGTTTTAAGAAACATTCCACTCTCCCATAACATTAAGGCTACAAGGGGTTTCAAACATTTAGTCAAATAAGAAAATTTTAATGAAAAACAATTTAAACATTAAATTGAAAAACCAAGCAGTGATTCCAAATATATTGTGAGTATTTTTTAAGAGAGAGACGTTTCACCCCAGGGACACATGGGGTGAAAGAAGAAATCGTACCTGCAGGTCAGAAGACAACTTCTGACCAGTGTGTACTCCAGCAAGCATGTTCGCATATACCTAAGCAAACAGCAGATACAATAAATGCTAACAAACAAATGGTCAAAATAATGGTCAAGAAAAAAAAAGTGTTCTCAAAAGAAGGCATAAATAGACATCACGTATATGATTGTCTTTAGTATGTAAATTTATAAGAAGAAAACAAAAACAATCAATTACAGACAAATTTTTTTTTACATCTTTATCTACTTCATGTGGATAAACTAAAAGCATAAGTCAAGGTCTGTAACACTTTTATGTCTGCTTCTCAGCTTATCGTCTGGAAATTGCCCTATAAAAATTAAAACGGAGGACCAGACTGAGATATTCTTAAAGCTTCAAAGAATAGTGTATTCTCATTATGTGTATGAAGATGTGTAGACATGTTTCATTTTATTTCTCTTGACAGTTATTAAGAAATCTACCATTTGATGTGAGAAGTAGATGTAAATTTCTCTGCAATTAGTAAAATAAATATTCATAATAGGTACATAATCAATGCATTCTTTTATGATACATGATATATGTCCATGCCAATGTCTCTGCACTGTGTCTTTCCACAATCATTTTTGAAATTGCATATGGACTTTAAACCCAGGGATAGTATATCATTCCTACTCACTTACCATAAAACGAAAGAGTGGACATTTCTGATCAAAATTTTAAGATTCACTTACTGCTTCATATACTTTGGATTCAGTCAGTCAGACCTTTGACACTGGGCACGAGGATTTACAAACCCTGATCAATTCAGTATAGTAATCAATGAATGTGGGGCGTAAATACAAAATCGGAATAATGCTGGGATGGGAATGGCGCCCTCCCAGGAAACAGGTGCTGGTATTATAGCCTTAATCTTTGGTGTTCTTAATAGAGTTCTTTGTTTTTATTGCTAGTGGATATACCCAGTAACACAAACGCTCATGCTAAGTAACTAACTCACAGGGTTATTTTGAAGATTAAATTCAATGATGCACAGGAAAGATCCTTATAAATCAGTGTCCTATACGCTTACGTTACTGTTATTAAGAAACACTGGCTGAGGTGTTGCTCATAGGCTATGTGTCAGGGTTCTCAGTTTAAATATCACTCACCAACTATGGATAAAGCCACTTTAAAACATGATGGCTAATTATATAAGTTTATTCAACCATGAAATTACTTTGTTGATACATAAGAAACAAATGCATGTGTCTACTTGGAAATGAATACATCTTTGTAAATAGCTACCTTGACAGAATATGTTGCTTTCTTTCTTTATTCTTTTTTAATACAATATTGTTTGCAGACATTACCTTTTTATCATTTGTAAATACAATATGATTCCTCTAATTTCACACCCAGTGTCAAGGACAGTATTGTTGAAATACATCATCATAAATACAGAGTATATATAAAAGATGTAAATGTTGTTTGTTTGGCTGGATCAGCAGTTTTTTTATCGAACAGGATTATTTTAGCTATCCTGTTTTTTATTTTTCTAAATGAAGTTAAGAATTATTCTTTCAAGGTCTGTAAAGAATTGTGTTGGAATTTCCATGGGACTTGCTGTCGATTGCTGTTAGGAAGGTGGTCATTTACTACTATGTTAATCCTCCCGATCCATGAGCACGGGAGACCTTTACATGACAATGAAATGTTCATATGAAAGAGGGACCAGGATGATATTTTCAAGTTCCATCCATTTGCCTGCAAATTTCATTAAGTCATTGTTTTTAATAGCTGAGTAGTACTCCATTGTGTAAATGTACCACATTTTCTGTATCTATTCCTCTGATGAGGGACATCTGGATTGTTTCCAG
>CM052702.1:42635495-42685255 GCA_028551405.1 Uromys caudimaculatus | reverse complement strand
AACCTCGATGGCCATCAGGGGGAGAGGAAAGGCCCTTGGGCCTGAGGACGTTAGAGGCCTCAGTAAAGAGGAATGTCAAGGCGGGAATATGGGGATGGGTGGTCGGGAGGGGGGTGGGAGGTTGAATTCTCTCCTAGAGGCGGGTTGGGGAGGGGATGTGGGGTACCCAAAGAGGAGACTCAGAAAAGGAGAAACATTGGAAATGTATATAAAGTATCAAAAATAAAAAAGGAGAAAAAAAAAAAAAAAAAAGAAAGAGGGACCAGGAGGAGAGATTTTTAAAGGACATGGAAGTGATAGCAAGTGAAAGGTGTGGATGCAAGTCAGGAATTCTGTTGTCATTACAGGAGAGAGAACTGTGGCACTCCAAGGAACCCCGTCCCTGCCCTGCTGACTTCCGTATTTTGTGTTATTTATTAGCCATACCAAGTTAATTAGAGGAGTAGTGACCATCATTTTGTTTTGCAGATGAAAAATAATGGAAGATTTATGTTAATTATCCTAAAGGCAAAAGACCAGTTAGTGGTCTCTTGCCTACTGGCATCTAGGTTTCATGTAACTCCATAAAAAAGACTAGTGAATCAATGAGGCTAATTCATGAGTACTTTCAAGATCATTTAAAACATTAATATCTAGGACTTTTTGGGGGTAGTATTGTAAAATGTAAAGCAATCATATATTAGAAATAATTAAAATAAAATGAAGTGTTATAAAGAAATCAGTTATTCTTTATAAAGTAGACAGAATATTAATTTTATAAGAATTTGCAGGCAGAAGCACATAACTGCCAAAAAATAAACTTTACATTTTTCTGTGGCAAAGAATGTTTTTAAAATAATACATAAATAGATACTATGTTCCATTTTATCATAAAAACAAAATTAAAATGACACATTAACTCTCAAGTATTATTTTTACATAAAATATCATGTAAAGTAAAACAAATTACAAAAGATTATTAATGACAAGGAAGAGGCAAAGTTTATAAGCACAAACTTCATAGAAGATGACACTCCCATGAAAATCAGTAAACTAAAATGAGAAAGAAGATAAAGACTTAGAAAGCCTTTGAAAGATAAGTGTTGGGCCGCCGCAGGGGGAGGGAGTTCGAGCGGGGATGGGAGCGCGAGCTGCTTCAGCTCCTCTCCTGCTCCAAGCCGGGTCCTGGGGTGGGCCATGGGTAGTAGCCTCCTCGGCCGTCGCCCTGCACCAAGTCTTGGCCTCAGCACGTTCTCCGCGGTACCCGTAGCCACTGTCAGCGTGCCCCACCGCTCGGCCCGGAGAGTGGATCTCTTCTCGGGCCAAAAGTGTTACAGCTCTAGGGACAAATCTCTCAGACACGGAGGTAGTTTTGCACCTTTATTCCTTCTGGATGGCGGACTGCTGGCGTGCAAGGAGAAGGGATGTAGCAGGCGGGTGGGCAGGTGGAGGAGAGAGAGAGATAGAGATAGACATAGAGATAGATAGATAGATAGATAGAGAGATAGATAGAGAGAGAGAGAGAGAGAGAGAGAGCTACCCAGGTCGGGATGCTCTGATATACTGTTTGGGAGGGGTCAGGGGTTTGGTAACCGATACCTTCCATTGGCTTGGTTTGGGGACTTTGTGGTGCCTCATTTGCTTGTCCAGGACTCAGGGTTGCTTTCTACATGACAAATCTCACACACCAGGCCTCTCTCTATACAGGGGTTGTGAAGGCTGTAGCTGTTTTACAGGAGTCTTCCGGGAGCAGTAGCCAAAAACATAATCTGGTCCCTCATGAAAATTTCACAGCTCGTGGATATTTCACTGGATCTCCCAGAATTTTTAGCCTGTGCTCAACCAGGTGTCAGATTGCCTGCCACAGACCACTGCCCCACAGATAAGTATCAAGGTCATAGAGTCAGTGGTAAGATGGGAAAATTAGAAAGCAATAGAGCAGTAATAATGAACAAATTATGAAAACATATTTGTTAAAAGCATGATAATACACATTTAGACTTGCTGAAATTTTAGGAAATGCCAAATCAATAAAAGATACAGTTTTACTATCGCCTTACCTCATTGAAAACAATGATTATACAACTTGAAAGTGAAAAATAAAAAATAAAAAATCAATTACAGCCACTGATCCAATATTTAGACATAAGAATTTATCCTAAGCAAGCAACGAGGCTTAGAGACAAATCCCAGAATCATATTACATATTTATAATATAGCACCATTTGAGTACACAAACAATGCAATAAACACTTAAGAGTATAAATATGTCTGAAAATTCAAGCTATGTTTTTAAAGTATTCCCTGTTTAATTTAAATAATTGTTTACAATGAAGGAGAAGGAGGAAGAGGGGAAGAAAGAAGAGGAAGGAAGAAGAGAAGGGGAATGAGGAAAAAAGGGGCAGTGGAAAGGGGAAGAAAAGGAGGAGAAAAAGGAAGAAGAGGAGGAGAACGAGAAGGAGGAGGAAGAAAAGTACACAGGACAAACTGTCCTTGAGGGGAGGTTTTCTTGACTCCTGTATGTACCTCTACTGGTGGAGCGAAGTTGAACTGATCACAGGACAAAGCAAACACTTAACTGAAATCCTGTAATTGAGACTCAACAGCTGTGCTCGCCTGATCTGTGAGCTAGGTCATGTTAGCAGTAGTAGAGACAGTCCTAATCATCTAGTGGAGATGAAAGAGTAACAACAGAAGCAAACAAATAGTGATAGGAAAGCAGATTTTAAAGTTTCCAGTTCATGGCCAGTCGAAACCAGATATGCAATAGCCTATTAAGTATTAGAAATTAGACTCGTATAGAAAATAAAATGTGAGTTGCCAGTTGTTAGTTGTGTAGCCTTTAAATAATAGATTCCTCAATATTAAGAACAGATGAGTAGTACCATTCTAATTATCATGCCTTGAAGATTCAAGATAATACAGAATAATTATAGTATGTACAATATACCAAGAATAACATTTAAAGGAGAATTGTTTTATTTTTTCCATTTCTTTAAAATATGCTACATCTAATTTTATTTTTACTTAAATAGTATTCTTCACTGAAGAAAGCCCATATGGATGTTGTTTTGATTAGATGTGAAATTAAAATACTGATGTCAGCTTTATTTTTTTTATTGTTTCTTCTCTCATATATTACATCCCATCCAAAAATTTCCCTCCTCTCTCTCCTCTCAGTCCCTCATCACCTAACTTCACCTCTCCTCCAGATCCACTCCTCTTCCTTTCCATTCAGAAAAGGACAGGCCTCCAGGGATATCAACCAAACATGTCATAACAAGCTGCGATAAGACTAGACATAGCCTTCATATTAAGGCTGGATGAGGCAATATAAGGGTGGAGAAGGACCCCAAAAGCAGGCAAAGGAGTCATTTTTTCCTAGTAATGTTCCCATTATTAGGAGTCCCTGAAAGCCACTAAGCTACATAACTTTAACATGTATGCAGAAGACCCATATAGACTACCTGATTCGTAGTTCAGTGTCTGTAAGACACTGGGAGCCCACGTTAGTTGATTCCTTGGGTTTTCTTGTGGTGGCCTTGGTCCCTCTGGCTCTTGCAATCCTTCTTCCCCCTCTTTAGGATTTCCCAAGCTTTGCCTAAGGTTTGACATCCATCAGCTGATGAATAAAGCCTTTCTGATAATGATTATGATTATGGAGTATAGCAGAGTATTATTAGGAATCATTTAATTGACTTTATTTTTCTGTTGTGTTTGGTTCTAAGTCTTTGGGCTATCTAGTCTCCAGTTCCAGGCAATGCCAAGTGTCTTAAAGCAAAAAGTCTTATCTAGTGGTTTTTTTCTAGTTATTTGGTTTGTTTTTTGAGACAGAATTTTATGTAGCCCAGACTAGCCCTGAAATTGTTTTATGATTGAGGATGACACTGAACTTCTGTTCTTCTTGTCTCAACTTCCCACATCATCTACCACACTGGGCTTTCAAACCCTTTTCATTTTATGATTTGGAATGCTTACATTTTTATAATTTAATGGCAATATTCTGTAAAGTAGAGGCCATTTTCTAAACACCTAACATAATGCCTGGAACAGTATCCAATTGACCAAAAAAATATTGAATGGCAAATATGATTTTGTGTTTGTTGTTTATTTTCTCAGTGAATGAATAAAACCAGTGGATACATCTAAGCCTTAGAAGACAAAGGATATGGGCAGTCAGTGTAATCTAAAGCTAGTTAATGCTTTACATTGTAAATAGAAGAACACAAAAGCTGGGAAAGACTGCAGAAAACAATTTCCCAGGGAATAGCCAATGAAAACTTCAATGACTTTTAGTAACTATGCTTAATATTGACTGTGATCCAGTAAGATGAAAACTAGATGTGATGCCAAGACGCCTTAATTCATATGTGTCCTATAGGTACATGCCAGTCTCTCAGTTAGACTCTCACACCCAAAGTCAGAGGAAGTCCACTAACAGAACTGGTTTAATCAAGAAGTGGATGAACGATTTTATATAAGGTAAAATTAAGACCCTGAAGTGATAAAAGATGAATCCTAAGGACATGGAGGAAAATCACGTCAGCATAAAAAATAGAGTTCATGGAAATTGAGTCTGAACTAAGGAAGACATTTCAAATATCTCTTTGATATTACTCATTTTACAAACTTGAGTACAGATATTAGCAGATTTTAGAAAGCATAATCCTTCAGGTGGGAGGGTTCTTCCACAGATATTTGAAATTAAAATCTTTCCAAGAGACAACAAAGGAGCTTAGATTGTTGCCATTAGGGCCCTGAAATTCTTATTGAATTTATGGTAATCAAAATGTACATCTTTTGCAAAATGACTCAATTTGTTTACTTTTCCCCTGCAGCCATTGTTACAGAAATGAAACACACAGGTGAACCCTGATAACATTTATTTCAACAATGCTTGCAGTTTTTATACCCCTTAAAGTTGCTTTTTGCTGCTGTGAGGACTGCTGTGAAAATCTCAAAGGCCATTTTGATGTGTGCACATATATGGAATTTCCAAAGATAAGCCTCAATCAATACAGTGTGAAAGCTAATGGAGAAAGCATATTTCCTACTCTTGTCTTAGGTTAATAATTTGGGGGCTCTTCTACAGTTCCCTTGAGTGTCCTGTACTTGGTAACACACTGATACTACCTTCCTTTGATTATTATTGTTCCACCTACTTGTTTTTGTTAAATGGAATCCAAATAGCAAGTCTCTATACAGGTACCTTCCTAAGTCTTCACTTCTAAAAAATCTAGGCAGTAATTAAGGGACAGATATTCAAGATGTATTCTGGTTCTGGAAACAACTAAGTCTCTGGTGATGGCTTACAGTTCTGTGCATGTGCTTCATACCAAAGCTGTGGTGGCCCATTGCATCACCTTCATACCAAACAATTGAGCTTGTTCCAGTTTTGAAATTCAGTTTTCAGATTACTGTGACATAATCTATATATAAAACATCTTTTCTGTTTGATGTGTACATGTAATAAGTTTGTACATGTCTTCACAAATATGTATACACTCATGATACCACTGCAACATTGGAGCATACAATGTGTTGCTTACCTCCATAGCTGTTTCTTTCCACATGTGCTCCTTTTTCCTAACCAAAATCTTTTATGAGATCAATAAATATATTTTGAAGTCAGTGGTGTTAATTTTAAAGACTATGGAGCTGGATGCCCTTGAAGACCATGAGAAAAAGAGAATCACAAATTTTTACTAATTCATAGCCCATAGGGTGGTATTCACAGCACCAATCTTCTGAAAATCAAAGTGTGTGTGTGTGTATGTGTGTGTGTGTGTGTGTGTGTGTGTGTGTGACAGAGAGAGACAGAGAGAGAGAGTAGGCAGTAGGTAGTAAGCATGCCAATCAAAGACCCTTTCTGGTCCTTGCTTTCTGTCTTATTTGAGGCAGTGTATATGTGTTGTTTACCACTGGGCTGTATTTACCAAGGGAACCTACCTATGAGCTTCAGAATATTTCTTGCCTATGCCTGTCATCTTGCTGAAGAGGCACTGGATTACAGGCTCAATAACTTTGCCTGGCTTTACAAGTTCAACCTCAGGTTCCTAAATTTGCATGCCAAATGCTATTACACAACTGAACCATCTCCTGAGTCTTGGGGTACACTTCCGTAATAGACTAACCTGGTTTATGTGGTACCTGTTAGGATACCTATAGAAAAGAATGAATGCATGATCATAGTAGGTATTTTTTTCAGGCATGTTGAGTTCTCTCACAAAGAGAGAATGGAATATTGTGACTAATAATAACATTGTTATGGGGGTAATTCTTAATATCTTAAAACTTCAGATGCAATTCTTGGCATCCGCAATAGTGTCTGGGTTTAGTGTCTGTGTATGGGATGGATTCCCAGGTGGGGCAGACTCTGGCTGTCTCCCAGAAGGCTCTGCCAGAGCCTGACAAATACAGAGGCAGATGCTTGCAGCCAACCATTGGACTTAGCATGGGGTCCCCAATGGAAGAGTTAGAGAAAGTACTGAAGGAGCTGAAGGGATTTGCAACCCTGTAGAAGAACAACAATATCAACCAATCAGACCCCCCAAAACTCCCAGAGACTAAAACATCAACAAAAGAGTACACATGGAGGGACCCAGTGGCTTCAGCTGTGTATGTAGCAAAGGATGGCCTTATCTGGCATCAATAGAAGAAGCCCTTGGTCCAGTGAAGGCTCGATTACCCAGTGTAGAGGAATGTCAGTGCGGTGAGGTGGGAATGAGTGAGTGGGAAGGGGAGCATTCTCATAGAAGCAGGGGGAGGGAGAATGGGAGAGGGGGGTTCCAGAGGGGAAACTGGGAAAAGGGATAACAAATTTAAATGTAAATACATAATTTATACATATACATATATATTCATATTTTCAGATGTGTTTGCTGCTTGTTTTCACATGCCACCTCTGTCCCAAATATCCTATAAGGTCTTCACCTGAGGGGCATATGAGATAACCCAGTAGTTAAGGACACAT
Source organism: Uromys caudimaculatus (assembly GCA_028551405.1). NCBI lineage: Eukaryota > Metazoa > Chordata > Mammalia > Rodentia > Muridae > Uromys > Uromys caudimaculatus. The sequence continues at coordinate 42,678,303 of CM052702.1, read as the reverse complement.
GTCCTCCTGAGAGCTCCTATGAACCCTTTTTAGGATTCACATGGTAAAGGAAGATTCCCTATGCCTACAAGTTGTTCTTTGACCTCCACAGGAACAATATCGTGATGACTGTTATATGAATTTCCTTGGTTCTGTTGAGACTTGCTTTGTATCTGAGTTTGTGTTCATTTTTGAAGAAATTTTACGAGGTGCTAAGAAGTAGGTATATTCTTTTATGTTTGGGTGAAATTTTCTGAAAATATCTGTTAAGTCCATTTGGCTTATAACATGTTAGCACCAGTCTTTCTCTGTTTAGATTTTGTCTGGATGACCTGTTTCTTGGCAAGAGTACAGTATTGAAGTCTCTTACTATCAATGTGTGAAGGTTAATATGTAATTTAATCTGTAGCAATGTTTCTTTTATGAACTTGTGTGTCCTTGTGTTTGATGCATAGATGCTAAGAATGGCTCTTGAGGGATTTTCTTAGATGAATGTGTAGTGTCCTGTCCTATCTCTTCCAAATAATTTGGTTGGAAGTGTATTTTACCAGATATTAATATGGCTAACTGGCATGCTTCTTATGTCTATTTGCATGGCATAGCTCTTTCCATCCTTTACCCTGAGGTGATTTTTTTTTAATCCTGGATATTAAAGTGTATTTTATTAGTCTGTGTCTTTTTATTGAGAAATTGAAACCACTGATGTGGAGAGATATCAATGAATGGTGATTGTTGGCTACTGTTATTTTGTTGGTGCTGGTGGTGGTGGTAATGATTGTTGTTTATGGTGGTAGTGGTAATGGTTGGTGTTGGCAGTGGTGGTGATGGGTGTGTGTGGGGGGGTAGGTGGGTGTGTTTCACTTGCTTTGATGTTGTTGTTCAGGGATTATTTATTCCATGTGTTTTCTTGGATGCAATTTTCCTAGTGCCATCTGTAGAGATGGACATATTAATAGATCATTGCTTAAATTTGTATTTATGGGCCACAGAGCTCCATAGCCACATAGCACGAGGAGAAAGCTAGCATCCCAGGAGTGTGGACAAGCCCATGAGTGGAGGTAAGACAAGCACCACTGCTCAGCGGGACCTACAAGCAGCCTGGGACAGGAGCCTTCCCATTTATGCCTGTGGTCTGTGCCACGCAGATCCATACCCAAATAGCACAGGGAAAGAGCTACCCTCCCAGGAGTGTCGACAAGCCTGTGAGCAGGAGTAAAGCCAGCACCTCTGCTCAGAGGGACCTGCCCAGGACCCTCAGGACACAGGGATTGAGGAGTGGCCTTCTGGTTTCCTTCTGCGGCCATGGAGCTGATCCTGTGACACAGGGCTTTATACTCAAATAGTGCCAAGAGAGAGCTGGTCTCCCAGGAGTTCCAACATACCTTCGAGCACAGGAAGACCACCACTACTGTTCAAATTCCTCGATCAAGAGGGATACTCGCAGAACCATCAGGACACAGGAACCAAGGAACAGCTAGAGACAAGATCCTTCTGGTTTCTGTCTGCACCCCAGAGCTGACCCTGTACCACAGCTTTTCAAACCCAAATTCATCTCAGAGGGAGCTGGTCTCCAAGGAATACTGATGCAAAGGCTTTCAGGAGGGACAAGCCACAGTCAGAGAGAGCAAGACCAGCTAACAACAGAGATAAGCAGATGGCGAAAGGCAAGGGCAAGAATACAAGGAACAGAAACCAAGGCAACTTGGCATCATCAGAACCCAGTTCTCCCACCACAGAGAGCCCTGAATACCCCAACACACAAGAAAAGCAAGACTCAGATTTAAAATCACTTCTCATGATGATGATAGAAGACTTTAAGAAGGATATAAGTAACTCCCTTAAAGAAATACAAGAGAACACAGGTAAACAGCTAGAAGCCCTTAAAGAGGAAATACGGGAAAACACAATCAAATAGGCGAAGGAAACGAACAAAACCATCCAAGATCTAAAAATGGAAATTGAAACAATAAAGAAATCACAAAAGAAGGCAATTCTGGAGATAGAAACCCTAGGAAAGAGATCAGGAGTCACAGATGCAAGCATCACCAACAGAATATAAGAGATAGAAGAGAGAATCTCAGGTATAGAAGATACCATAGAAAACGTTGACACAACAATCAAAGAAAAATGCAAAATGCAAAAAGCTCCTAACCCAAAACATCCAGGAAAACCAGGACACAATGAGAAGAACAAACCTAAGGCTAATAGGTTTAGAAGAGAGTGGAGATTCCCAACTTAAAGGGCCAGTAAATATCTTCAACAAAATTATTGAAGAAAATTTCCCTAATCTAATGAAAGAGATGAACATAAACATTCAAGAAGCCTACAGAACTCCAAATAGATTGGACCAGAAAAGAAATTCCTCCCATCACATAATAGTCAAAACACCAAATGCACAAAACAAGGAAAGAATATTAAAAGCAGTAAGGGAAAAAGATCAAGTAACATATAAGGGCAGACCTATCAGAATTACACCAGACTTCTCACCAGAGACTATGAAAGTTAGAAGATCCTGGGCAGATCTCATACAGACCCTAAGAAAACACAACTGCCAGCCCAGGCTGCTATACCCAGCAAAACTCTCAATTACCATGGATGGTGAAACCAAGATATTTTATGACAAAACCAAATTTACACAATATGTTTCCACAAACCCAGCCCTACAAAGGATAATAGATGGCAAACGCCAACACAAGGAAGGAAACTACACTGTAGAAAAAGCAAGAAAGTAATCTTTCAACAAACCCAAAAGAAGATAGCCACACAAACATAAAAATAACATCAAAAATAACAAGAAGCAACAATCACTATTCCTTAATATCTATTAACATCAGTGGACTCAATTTCCCAATAAAAAGACATAGACTAACAGACTGGATACATAAACAGGACCCAGCATTTTGCTGCATACAGTAAACACACCTCAGGGTTAAAGAGAAATATTACCTCAGAGGAAAGGACTGGAGAACAATTTTCCAGGCTAATGGTCCCAAGAAACAATCAGGAGTGGCCATTCTAATATCGGATAAAATCGACTTTCAACCAAAAGTCATCAAAAAAGATAAGGAAGGACACTTCATACTCATCAAAGGAAAAATCTGTCAAGAAGAACTCTCAATTCTGAACTCCAAATGTAAGAGCACCCACATTCATAAAAGAAACTTTACTAAAGCTCAAAGTATACATTACACCTCACACAATAATAGTGGGAGACTTCAACACTATTCAACTTCAACTTCAACATCAACTTCTCATCAATGAACAGATCTTGGAAACACAAACTAAACAGAGACACAGTGAAACTAACAGAAGTTATGGACCAAATGGATTTAACAGATATCTATAGAACATTTCATCCTAAATCAAAAGAATATACCTTCTTCTCAGCACCTCATGGTACGTTCTCCAAAAATGACCATATAATTGGCTTCCATGTGTATGTGGGCTTTCTGTTGTTTTTGTTACTATTGAAGACCAGCCTTAATCTGTATTGATCTGATAGGAGGAATGGGATTATTTCAATCTACTTTTATCTGTTGAGGTTTGTTTTGTGACTGATTATCGGCATACACTAGCAGCTTAATAACACACCCAAAAGTGCTAGAACAAAAAGAAGCTAATACACCCAAGAGGAGTAGAAGGCAGGAAATAATCAAACTCAGGGCTGAAATCAACCAAGTAGAAACAAAAAGAACTATACAAAGAATCAACAAAACCAGGAGCTAGTTCTTTGAGAAAAATCAACAATATAGATAAATGCTTAGCCAGACTAACCAGAGGGCACAGAGACAGTATCGAAATTAACAAAATCAGAAATGAAAAGGGAGATATAACAACAGAATATGAGGAAATTTTAAAAATCATCAGAACCTACTACAAAAGCCTATACTCAACAAAATTGGAAAATCTAGATGAAATGGATAATTTTCTAGACAGATACCAAATACCAAAGTTAAGTCAGAATCAGATAAACCATCTAAACACTCCCATGACCCCTAAAGAAATAGAAACAGTCATTAAAAGTCTCCCAATCAAAAAAAAGCCCAGGACCAGATGGGTTCACTGCAGAATTCTATCAGAACTTCAAAAAAGACCTAATACCAATACTCTTTAAATTATTTCACAACATAGAAACAGAAGGAACACTACCTAATTCATTCTATGAGGCCACAGTTACCGTGATGCCAAAACCTCACAAAGACTCAACAAAGAAAGAAAACTTCAGACCAATTTCCCTTATGAATATCGATGCAAAATTTCTCAATAAAATTCTCACAACCGAATCAAAGGACACATCAAAACTATCATTCATCATGATCAAGTAGGCTTCATCCCAGGGATGCAGGGATGGTTCAATACCTGGAAATCCATCAATGTAATCCACTACATAAACAAACTCAAAGAAAAAAAACACATGGTCATTTCATTAGATGTTGAAAAAGCATTTGACAAATTCAACATCCCTTCATGATAAAAGTCTTGGAAAGATCAGGAATTCAAGGCCCATACCTAAACATAGTAAAAACAATATATAGCAAACCAGTAGCCAACATCAAACTAAAAGGAGAGAAACTTGTAGCACTCCAACTAAAATCAGGGACTAGACAAAGTTGTCCACTCTCTCCCTATCTATTCAATATAGTACTTGAAGTTCTAGCTAGAGCAATTAGACAACAAAAGGAGTTCAAAGGGATACAAACTAGAAAGAAAGAAATCAGATTGGGAAAAGATCTTTACCAATCCTACATCTGATAGAGGGCTAATATCCAATATATACAAAGAACTCAAGAAGTTAGACTTCAGAGAACCAAATAACCCTATCAAAAATGGGGAACAGAGCTAAACAGAATTCTCAGCTGAGGAAACTCAAAGGGCTGAGAAGCACCTAAAGAAATGTTCAACATCCTTAGTCATCAGGGAAATACAAATCAAAATAACCCTGAGATTCTACCTCACACCAGTCAGAATGGCTAAGATTGAAAACTCAGGTGACAGCAGATGTTGGCGAGGATGTGGAGAAAGAGAAACACTCCTCCATTGCTGGTGGGATTGCCATCTGGTACAACCAATCTCAAAATCAGTTTGGTGCACCTTCAGAAAATTGGATATAATACCACCTGAGAACCCAGCTATACCCCTCCTGGGCATATACCCAGAAGTTTGAAGCCCCATGGGGAGGGAGCAACAGTGTCAACTGGTCAGACCAACTGGTGCTCCTAGAGACTGGACTACCAACCAAAGAATGCATATGGAGGGACCCAAAATCAATTTTGGCAGTTTCTCAGAAAACTGTAATAATTCTACCTCAAGACCCAGATATACCACTCCTGGGCATATACCCAAAAGATGCCCCACTACACTTGCTCAACCATGTTCATAGCAGCTTTATTCATAATAGACAGAAATTGGAAGCAACCTAGATGTCCCTTAATTGGACAATGGATAAAAGAAATGTGGTACATCTACACAGTGGAATAGTATTCAGCTATTAAAAACAAAGACATAATGAATTTTGCAGGCAAATGAATAGAACTTGAGAATATGATTCTGAGTGAGATAACCTAGAGCCAGAAAGACAGGTATGGTATTTATTCACTTATAAGTGGATATTGGCCATAAAGTGCAGAAAAACCATGGTACAGTGTATAAACCCAAAGAAACTGGGTAACAAAGGGGTCCCAGTGGAGGATGCACAAATCTCACTCAGAAAGGGAAACTAGTCATCAGAGGTGGATGAAGAGAAGAAACTGGGTAGGAGAGGGGATGAGGAGGGGAACTAGGATGGTGATTAGGTGTGAGGAGAGGGAGGTGAAAGAGGGCTGGGAGTGAGAATTGCAATCAGGGGGGACATTTCTGGTGACAAGCTGGAGGCCTGGTACTGGGGAAAGTACAAGGTGTCTATGGGAGTCACCCTAGCCGACACTTCTACCAGAAGGGGATATAGAAACTGAAGTGGCCACTTCCTGGAGCCAGGTAGGACTTCCAGAAGAGCAAGGGGGATACCAATCTACTCACAAAACCTTCAACCCTTGTCTTGCCTACAAGATGTACACAGATAAAGATGGAGCAGAGACTGAAGAAACAGCCAATGAATGATTGCCCAACTTGAGACCCATTCCATGTGAAAGAACCAACGCAACACTTTTAATGATACTATTTTATGCTTATAGCCAGGAACCTATCATAACTGTCTCCTGAGAGGCTTCATTGAGTAGAAGATGGAGGCAGATGTAGAGATGCACAGCCAAACATCAGGAGGAGCTTGGGAAATTTTGTGGAAGGGTGGGGAGCATTGGATGACTGCCTGGTTGGACCTCAGTGGGAGAAGATGTGATGAGTCTTGCTGGGACTAGATGTCCCAGGGTGGGTTGGTACCCAATGGGGTGGCTTCCCTTCTCTGAAGAGAAGGGGAGGGAGCCATGGTGGAGTATGTGTAAGGGTAGGACTGGGAAAGGAGGAGGGAGAGAGTCTGTGATTTGGTTGTAAAGTGAATAAAAATAAATTATTGAAAAAAAACCAGTTTGGTAGTCTTTTATTTAGGTGAGCAGAAGTGTTAAGCTGTTGTGCTAGAGAAATGATCTCTCAGAGTTACAATTGTAAAGTCACAATTGTAAAATAAATTTAAATATCAAACATTTCAGCCATTTGCATCTTATAGTGAATGCTTAATAAGTGCTCAATATTTTATGCATGACAATCTTCATGAATCATAGTTTGCAAAAGAGAAGTTTGGGAATTAAGGTTTGCTGCAAATGTGTTCTTTTTCTATACGTAAAATCTAATGGCCATTTACTAAAATGCATAAAGACATGAAGTTGATAATTTTTGCTATTATAGCTCATGAAAGTTTAAAAATTGGAAGGAGTATAATGTTTGTATTTAGGAAACTAAATAAAAATTTTATGTTACATGTATAAATGAGATACTATGGAACCTCAAAAGTAAGATGATAATTTATGTATGTATAAAAAGCAATGCCAGTGATGGAGTTGTAAAAGGAAATGCTGAACAGTAAACTAAGTAGATAACTAATGATCTTGCTTTCCTAAAACATACTTATAGAAAGTGAGTGAGTGGCAGAAAGGGAGTGAAGAAGGGAAGTAGGGAGGGAGGAATGGAGGGAGTGAAGGAGAGAGAGAGACAGAGGGGAGATGGGGAAGAGAGAGCAAGAGAGAGACAGGGAGACAGAGACAGAGAGTAAGAGAGAGAGGAAATGCATGAGAGATGGGGAGGAGAGAGAGAGATGAAGAGAGACAGAGGATTGAGAGACGTGCAGGAGGAAGGCAGACAGGAAAGAGCTCTAAATTAGAGCAGAAGCCACTGAAAGAAGGGTAGAGCAGAGTAGGAATCTGAAAGCAGATGATGAAAATGTTACTTGACTAGAAGATGAACGTCCCCCACTGAAACGTGATTATGGGTCTGTGTTTTGGACAATTTGATCTGTTCAATGTTTTGCTTTTATAGCAAAAGGTAAAACATTTTTAATTCTAAGCAAATTTTTTAAAAGTCCTTCTAGAGAAACCACATCAAACATTTAACAAACTTTAACAGGCATGCAAGTCAACTGGTATCACAAAGAAAGGGATAATCACACAGACAAGTAACCTATTTCCACAAGCATAGAATAATATGCTGAAATTACATATTTGTGAACTAAGAGGAAAATAAACCACTAACTGGATGTTTGTAATTATTCATGTTCATACAAATCTATGTATGTACAGTTCTCTTCTGTCTAAATTCAAACATCCATTTTTAAGGCAACTTGTGACACACACAAAGAGTAATAACCATCTTTGTCTTTTAAAAATGATTTTCCATTTAGAAATCTATTTTCAGTTCTAAGAAGTGTAAATCAGGGATTATTTGGTATAGCAATGGTTAATTAGATAAAAGTTTTACAGAAAAATTACATAGTGAGTCATTTTAAGAGCATAATAGGTAAGAAGTTTCAAGAAAGTTTCAAATAACAAAATAATGTGAATTATTTTAAAAGTAGGTTTCCTTGTGTATGTAGCAGTATGTGTTTATATGCATGTGTATATATGTGAATGTGTATGTTTGTATGTATGTATGTATGTGTATGAGTATGTGTGTATATGTGAGCATTTGTTTGTGTATGTGTGTATGAACTTACACACACTTCTATTTCAATGATTTTGTAAACACCCTTCCCTTGCTTTTACATTACTAAAAATAATCATCATCAGATTAATAATGTGAGGGTATATAAATATAATCTAGATACATGCACATATGATAATTTATGTAATGCGTGAATATATACATGAAAATGTCTAAGAATATATTAAAATATTAAAAAATAAGATCAATAATGTCTGTCAAATGCCTTTCATATTATAAGCTATGACTCACTTTGCTAATATCAAAGTATTTCAATCTTGTTATTAACTTTAGAAGAACTAATATTGAGATATTTCTGAACTTAACTGCTCTGGTGAAAATCATCAGACTTTGGACATGAACCTCTTGGTCATTCATTCCTCTACACTCAATGACAGCAGGATAAAGTTAAGAGCTTGAAGCAAACTGATCTGGGTCTAAATCCTCATTCTAACTATAAGCAGCTATTGGCTAACTTACTTAATCTCTCTATTACTCAATATCTTCAATTGAACAAAAAGAAATATATTATATTTATGTTATGTGGTTGTGAGAATTGCAAAGGTTAGCACACATAGAAAACTTGGATCCATGTGTGTATTTGCCTGTGGTTGTGTTTTGTCTTGGTGTGTATGTGTAAGTATGTGTATATATGAACAGTACCTAGTCTTTCCCTCTTAACTAATTGCCATGACATAATACAACATAGAAAGTATAAAGCTCTTTTATATTAGCTGTTTTTTTTTTTTTTTTATGGTACTGCCATTTCATGCTCTTTTATCTATAGCCTACCTATAATCAACTTTTCATACTCTTGTTAATAACACTTAAAAAGTACTTGTGGAAGGAGTTTGAAACTTTGATTTCAGGAAGCATTTGAGGGTTCATAATTTAATGGGCTGTGGTGGGAGTTTGGAAGATAAGAATTTTGAGAGCTATGCAGGCTACAGAAGCCTGGCTTGTGGGGTTTCAGAGAGAAGATTCAGAGTTCCTCAAAGCCTCAATCAGAACCATTTCTATGATGCATAGAATCATAGATTAAGAATCTGTTGTTCTGGTCCACTGGGGATGAAGAAACAACTTCAGTTAACAAGAGACTAGCACCTCTGAAGTGAAATCTTTATTTTACTGGGTACTCGATGATTGTTAGCTGGGGCAGTGACACCAATTGTAAGTCAGAAGAGATCAGCATCATTGGTACAAAAATCCATAGGCAGTGCTTCCTTGCCATAATCATACAAAATCTGTGATCTGTTGCAGACTAAGGCTACATCTGACGCTGGCAACCAAACATGGTGCTGCGAAATAGTCTTCCTGTGGCACTGGATTTGGTAGCAGAAAAACTCCAAGATTTTTGAACTTTGGTTCAAAAAGAGAAGAGAGAAGAGAAGGTAAGAGAGAAGCTGAGATTGGGCACATGGGGAAGGATTAGAGTCCCTAAAAATCACAAAATTCTTAAGTACTGAAAAAATTTATGTCTGATCTGTACCTTCAGGAAAAATTAAAGATGACTTTTAAATCAGAAGAATATGATCCCAGAAGGAATTTTGTATCTATATAAAGTGATACAGAACCGCCAGGATTTAAAATTTTTGCCCAATACCAAACATTCTATCCTTTACAATTCAACTGCAAATTTCCAGGTTGAGGCACAGGAACTTTTTTATGTGATTCACTTCTACTGGACTCAAGAGTTCTCCCCTACAGGTTTTGCCTTATCCTGGGAAAAATCTTTCACTAACTTCAGTTGGAGACATTTTAATATTCTGTAAATGTAAATTTCGTTTATCTTTTTCTTTTTCTTTTCTTTCTTTTTCTTTTCATACTTTTTTTTTTTTGCTTCTTTTTATTGGATATTTTCTTTATTTGCATTTCAAATGTTTTCCCATTTCCACGTCTCCCCTTTGGAAACCACCTATCCGATCCCACCTCCCCTGCATCTATCAGGGTGTTCCTCACCCACCCACTCCTGTCTTCCCTCCCTGGAATTCCCCTACACTGGTGCACCAAACTCCCTCAGGCCCAAGGTTCGCTCCTCCAACTGATGTTCAACAAGACCAACCTCTGCTACATATGCGGCCGGAGCCCTGGGTCTCTCTATGTGTATTCTTTGGTTGGTGGTCCAGTTACTGAAAGCTTGGGGGGGTCTGGCCAGTTGACACTATTGTTCCCCCCATGGGGTTATAAACCCCCTCAGCTCCTTCAGTCCCTTCTCGAACTCCTCTATCTGTGACCTCGCACTCAGTCCAAGGGTTGGCTGCAAGCATCCACCTCTATTTGTCAGGCTGTGCCAGAGCCTCTCAGGAGACAGCCATATCAGGCTCCTGTTAGCAAGCACTTCCCAGCATCTACAATAGCATCTGGGTTTGGTGGCTGGATATGGGATGGATCCCCAGGTGGGGCAGTCTCTGGATGGCCTTTCCTTCAGTCTCTGCTCCACACTTCGATTCCATATTTCCTCCTGTGAGTATTTTGTTCACCCTTCTAAGAAACACTGAAGCATCCATATTTTGTTCTTTCTTCTTCTTGAGCTTCATATGGTCTGTGAATTGAATCTTGGGTATTCTGAGCTTTTGAGCTAATATCCACTTATATTGAGATAAACATCATGACATTTTCTTCATTTAGTTAAAAATATGTAAAAGTTTGATGTCTGCAATAGACCAATCTCACTTCACAGAGTTATGTAAAGCATCTTATTTTCATCATAAAAATGTTCAAGGTGCCTCCTTGAAAATTTATAAGTCAGGGGATATGAGGTGTTTGTTTAGGTGCAAGACACACTTAATCTTTTATCTTTTGTGTGTGTGTGTGTGTGTGTGTGTGTGTGTGTGTGTGTTTTAAACATAGGACTATTTTAATCTCTATACATCATAAATATTTAAATTGGAAAATTCCTAACATTCCATGTCTTAGTATGCTTTGAGATTGCATAACAAAATCTTTTCAATAAAGTAATTCAGTTTTTTTTTTTTTAAAGGAACTTTGTATTCTCACTGGGAAGACTTTGGGTAGCCAAGGTGAACCACACTCAAGTTCATTGTCTGATGAAGGCTGCACACTGTTTCCAAATGCATCCACTAGATAAGAACTTAACTGCTACATCCTCAATAGAAAAAAGTGACATGTCCTCCCTGAGAAGTGGAAGGAGAGCTAAATAAATGTTCAGCAAGGCTCTTTGTAGTAAATTGAATAAATGGAGTAGGTGTGGCCTTATTGGAGTGTGTCCCTGGGGTGTGAAAATTTGAGATTTCAGAAGGTCAAGCCAGGCCTAGTAGCTCACCCTTCATTCTTGCTGCCCTAGGAGAAAGACGTAGAATGCTGAAGTTCTCTATCTCTATGTACCATGTCTGCCTGAACTCTGCTATGCTTCCTGCCACGAAAATAATGGACTATGTCTAGAACTGTAAACCAGCCTCCAATTAAGTATTTTCATTTATAAGAGTTGCCATCATCATGGCACCTCTTCACAGCAATAAATATCTTAACTAAGACAAAAGTTGTTACCAGGGACTCGGGTATTTCTGTAATAGACCTGCCTGTGCTTTTGTTGGAGGTATGTGGATTTAGGGACTTTGAATTAGGAAAGCAGTGGAATGCTTTAAGCGGACCTTAGTGGGCCATTGTAGTAGGAGTATAAAAGACAGCATACTGAGGGGGATTCGAACTGTGGGGGCACAGCTGAAAAGTTTCAGAAGAGAAGAATATTAATATATGGCTTAGAGGTCCTTTTTGTGATAGTTTGGTGAGAAATGTGGCTGCTTTCTGCTCTTGTCTAAAAATATTTGCTTAAGACTAAATTGATGAGTTCTGGATGTAGGTGTACTTAAAATCCCACTCCTAACATGACAATATTTAGGTGTTTGGGTTAAGAATGTAATCTCTTATGGTCATTATTTACTGAACGAAAGGTGTTCTAGAAAACTAACTAGTTCCTTTGCTCTAGGAAGGGGGTGGATGCCACACAACTATGGAAGTGAGTTCTAACTACAACTCTTTATTTTTTTTGATATTTACATATCAAATGTTTCCCCCTTGGAAACCCCCTATCCCATCTCCCCTCCCCTGCCTCTGTGAGGTACTCCCCTACCCACCCACCCACCCACCCACTCCCATCTTCCATCTCTAGTATTTCCCTACACTGGGGCATCTAATACCCTCAGGCCCAAGGGCCTCTCCTCCCACTGATGGCCAACAAGGCCCTCCTCTGCCACATATGTGGTCAGCACCATGGGTCCCGCCATGTGTATTCTTTGGTTGGTGGTCCAGTCTCTGGGAGCTCTCGGGGGTCTAACCAGTTGACCCTGTTGCTCCCTCCATGGGGCTGCAAAAACCCTCAGCTCCTTCAGTCCCTTCTCCAACTCCTCCATCCAGGACCCCACACTCAATCCAACCTTTGGCTGCAAGCATCCGCTTCTGTATTTGTCAGGCTCTGCCTGAGGCTCTCTGGAGACAACTTATAATTCCATCAGCAAGCACTTCCCAGCATCCACAAGAGCATCTGGGTTTGGTGGCTGTATTTGGGATGGATCCCCAGGTGGGGCAGTCTCTGGATGGCCTTTCCGTCAGTCTCTGCTCCACACTTTGTCTCCATAATTTCCTCCTGTGAGTATTTTGTTCCCCCTTCTAAGAAGCACTGAAGCATCCACATTTTGGTCTTCCTTCTTCTTAGGCTTCATATGGTCTGTAAATTGAATGTTGGTTATTCAGAACTTTTGGCCTAATATTCACTTATCTTTGAGTACATAGTGTGTTTGTTCTTTTATGACTGAGTTACCTCACTCAGGATGATATTTTCAAGTTCCATCAATTTGCCTGCGAATTTCATGAAGTCATTGTTTTTATTAGCTGAGTAGTATTCCATTGTGTAAATGTACCACATTTTCTCTGTCCATTCCTCTGTTGAGGGATATCTGGACTGTTTCCAGCTTCTGGCTATTATATGGCTGTTATGAACATAGTGGAGCATATGTCCTTATTACATGTTGGAGCGTCTTCTGGGTATATGCCCAGGAGTGGTATACCTGGATTCTCAGATAGTACTGTGTCCAGTTTTCTGAGGATCTGCCAAACTGATTTCCAGAGTGATTGTCTCAGCTTGCAATCCCACCAGCAATGGAGGAGTGTTCCTCTTTCTCCACATCCTCACCAGCATCTGCTGTCACCTGTGTTTTTGATCTTAGCCATTGTGACTGGTGTGAGGGTTGTTTTGATTTGCATTTCCCTGATGACTAAAGATTTTGAACATTTCTTTAGGTACTTCTCAGCCATTCGAGATTCCTCAGTTGAGAATTCTCTGTTTAGCTCTGTTCCCCATTTTTTGATAAGGTTATTTGGTTCTCTGGAGTCTTCTTGAGTTCTTTGTATATATTGGATATTAGCCCTCTATCGGATGTAAGATTGGTAAAGATCTTCTCCCAATCTGTTGGTTACCGTTTTGTCCTATTGACAGTGTCCTTTGCCTTACAAAAGCTTTGCAATTTTATGAGATCTCATTTGTTGATTCTTGATCTTAGAGCATAAGTCACTGGTGTTCTGTTCAGGAACTTTTCCCCCGTACCCAGGTGTTCAAGACTTTTCCCCACTTTCTCTTCTATTAGATTCAGTGTATCTGGTTTTATGTGGAGGTCCTTGATCCACTTGGACTTGAGCTTTGTGGGGAGATAGAAATGGATCGATTTGCATTCTTCATGTTGATCACCATCTAACTACATATTAAAACAGGCAGAGATATGTTCGATCTTTAGTCTGAGCTGATTGACTCTAACTAACGAAGAAGGAAGATAGAAGTGTTGAATCAAAAACCAAGCTGTATTCAAACAAAGGAGGACACATGCTTTTATGAATTGGATGTCATGGGATAAATTTTGGTAATTTTACACTATCCATGACAGTGTTTTCTGTTGGCATAGAGGAATCAGCATAAAAAACACATAGACACCCATCTCAGTCAGACAAGGATAGTTTATTGAGTATATACCTGAGGAATGGTTGACCAGGGCCATGGCCCAGATTTGGAAATTGAACCATGGCATTGAGTTAAGATTCTATAGGGTTTTTAAGTCCCAAATCCACAAACATCTGTGCCAAGTTATTTCACCAATAAGTATTTAGGGATAGGGCATTTCCTTAGGAACATGTCTTTTTTGTACACTTATCCTGCTCCCATTGTTTAGGGTATTCAACTGGGGCAGGGAACTTGCCTTGTCTAATATGCATGTCTAAACTTTTCCACCAGGATGGGACTTGTCTAACATCATGACTTAATTAGCCAACCAGAATGTGAGTTATCCAAGTACTCTTTCTGCCAAGTAGTATTTCAGTTTCCAGGGAGGTCTTGGGAACTTAAACATTATTCAACCTCTACTCAAAATGCAAGTCTTATTCCAAATAGTCTCGTTGATGGTGTGGTCCAACCCAGAAGCAGCTTATACCATAAAAGCTTATACACAGGTACAGGAAGTGCTACTATGTGGTTGGTTCCAGTCCAAGCTTGTTGTGAGTAATGATAGGAAACAGTTCTATGAACATCTTCATTTTTTTTTAAATTATGTAACATCTTTTTTATTGAATATTTTCTTTATTTACATTTCAAATGTTATCCCCTTTCTCGGTTCCCCCCCTCTTGGAAACCCACTATCCCCCCCTCCCCGCTTCTATGAGGGTGTTCCTCCACCCACCCACCCACTCATCCCCCCCTGCCCCCAAACTCCCCTACACTGGGGCATCTATTGAGCCTTCATAGGACCAATGACCACTCCTCCCATTGATGCCTGACAAGGCCATCCTCTGCTACATATGTGGATGGAGCCATGGGTCGCTCCATGTGTACTCCTTGGTTGGTGGCTTAGTCCCAGAGAGCTCTGGGGAGTCTTGGTTGGTATTGTTGTTCTTCCTATGGGGTTGCAAACCCCTTCAGCTCCTTCAGTCCTTTCTCTAACTTCTCCATTGGGGACCCCACGCTCAGTCCAATGGTTGGCTGTGAGCATCCACCCCTGTATTCGTAAGGTTCTGGCAGAGCCTCTCAGGAGACAGCTATATCAGGCTCCTTTCAGCAAGCACTTCTTGGCATCCACAATAGTGTCTGGGTTTGGTGACTGTATATGGGATGGATTCCCAGGTGGAGCAGTCTCTGGATGGCCTTTCCTTCAGTCTGTGCTCTACAGGTTGTCTCCGTATTTGCTCCCATGAGTACTTTGTTCCTCTTTCTAAGAAGGACCGAAGTACCAGTCTCAGGGGAGAAAAGAGAGAAGGAAGATGGCAGCTGACATGAACTAGCATGGCAGTTACCAGCCACAACCAGTTATGATATCATAAAGGTTAGAATATTGGGATAATTTGTCTAATCAAGGTGGGCAGCTTTTATCATTATCAATTGGCTATGAAATTATTGTATTAGCATCTTGTAAATTGTAAGTTTTTATTGATACATACATATGATTGGTTAAATATAAGTTTAAGAGTTTTAATTCTACAGGATAATTGAGTGTTGAGATGGCTGACCGTGGGGTGGTGCGGTGTTGCGTGGAAGCAAGAGGAACTCGGAGAGCCCCGCTGGAGAGTTGGTGGACTGAGAGTTGAGAGCACTGGGTGGGAGCCCTGTGGCCCAGAGGGGCCAGGGAGTTAGCGGGTTGAGAGAAGCAGGAGTGCTGAGAGTTGGTAGGTTCCTTTATAAATATTTCTCGCGGCAATCACGAACTCTCTCAGCTTACTTGTTTAGCTCTGTAATCTTGAAGCATTTAGGATCTGTTAAAGACCATGTGTGTAATTGTCTGGAACACCACCAGCTTTAGCCTCATCACAAGGATTCCTGAGCTTCTTAGTGGTTTCCCCAATTTGATTTTCCCTAACAACTGTGAGAGGAAGGAAAAACACGGACACAGAAGAAAACAGATTTTATTGGTTTAGTGATTAATAAGTTAAAATTAAGTGAAAAGCCTAAGATGTTCAGGAACCCAGACATCTAAGCAGTGTTTACACAAAAATAAAATTCATCTTGGAGCTGGACAGATGGCTGAGTGATTTAGAATGTGTTTGGCCCTTGAAAAGGGCATGAGTTCAGTTCTAAGCCTTCATTTTGTAGAGTTTACAACTGACTACATGAAACTGACACTTGGTATCATTTCGGTCCTTTACAGACACCTGAAATTCCATGCATACAGACGTGTAGTTACACACACACACACACACACACACACACACACACACACACACACACACACACACACAGGTTTTTAAAGATATTTTGTATAGAATTCATCTGATACTTAATAATAATAATAAGGGCCTACCAGTTCTTTTATTTTTTTATTTTTATATTTTTAAAATTAAAATTACAATATTTTCTCTTCCCTTTCCTCCCTCTAAACTGTCCAAGATACCTCTCTGCTCTTCTTCAAATCTATTAATTGCCTTTTCCTGAGTATGCATCCAGTATAACCTGTTCAGACTGTATAATTTTACTTTATTTTGTGTTTTCATGGCTGACCATTTGGCAATGAGCAACTAATTGTCTTCAGTTGTCTGTGGTTCTTTGATTAGAGTTGAGGGTTCATGAATTTTAGATATTCATTTTGACATGTCCATTGATGTTGTCTTTGTTCAGCTCATGTTTGACAGTTATGTATGTGTCGGCTAAGTTTTTAACACAAAGTATTTAGCTAAAGTCATTGTTCATTTACAAACTATCATTTAGAAAATGAAAGGCCATTTTTGGAAAATTTTTAGCTTATCAGAATAATGGCAAATACTGGCATGTCTTTAAATGTTTCATTCCATATCAGACCTATCTACTACCACACATATTTGTCTATATCCTTCTAGATAGTCACTAATACCTTATCAAGATCCATAAACTTATTTGTGCATAATGCTTTCAAATATGAAATCTATGAATATGTACATATATTTCAACTAATACGTATCAGTGGGGTTTGGTTTAATTAGATTCATGTCAACATTTGATTATTTGTTCTTCTGTAATTCAGAGTTATACATACTTTGTATTGAACTTGTAAATTAGCACATGCTGTATGGGTTTAAGGAGGCAGATGAACAATTTTGCCTGTGGATTATGGATGAATATTCAACAATGTATGTTTGACTAAGGATGCTGTTATGTTTTGACTGTGCTTGACCCATAAGAAGTGACACTTATTAGGGGGTTTAGCCTTACTGGAGAAGATTCAGTTTTGTTAGAGGAAGAGTGTCACTATGGAGATGGGGCTTTGAAGTCTGGCCAGTGAAATCAGAACCTTCTCCTGGCTACCTGCAAAAGACAATCCTCTTCTACTGCCTATAGATCAAGAAGTAGAACTCTCAGCTACTACAGCACCATGTATGCCTATACAATGCCGTACTTCCTGCTATAATGGTAATAGATTGAACCAATGAAACTATAAGGCACCTCCAATTAAATGTTTTCTTTAAAAGTTGCCTTAGTCATAATGTGACTTCATAGCAATAAAACCCTACCTATGAAAAAAGTTGTTACCAGGGACTGGGGTATTGCTGTGATGGGCTTTTTCAGGCTATTGTTTGCATTAATGTGCATTTGGGGACTTTGGAAAGCAGTAGAAAATTTAAGTGAGGCTTAATGGGCCATACTAGCAGAAGCATGGGAGACAGTGGGGCTGAGAGTGATTTGAAATGTGGAGTCCTGGCTCAAGAGGTTTCAGAAGGTGCTACTGAGGCTATACCTTCACCAATGGCCCTTTGTGTCCTCTCAGAGTGCCAAGTCTCAGTATGTGGCCAAAAACTGTTACTGTGATATTTTGGTGAACAATGTGGCTACTTTTTGCCCTTGTCCAACAATTCTGCCTGAAGCTAAGATAAAGAGATTTAGATTAATTGCATTGGCAAAGGAAATCTGAAAACAACCTAGTTTAGACTTTGTGCTTGTGGTTCACTCTTAATGACAAGCACTTTGGTCAATTGTAGCAAACTGAGAAAGGAGAAATACAAAATGGATGGTTTAAAGATTAGAAGGGCACGAGGAAGTGGAATGTAGTTAAATCTTGTGTTTGATGATATTAAATGGAATTAATGGAGTGGTGGCCTTCAGGCAAGATCCCACCCAGTAAATCCTATTATTTATGCATCTACAGTTGAACTAGAAATAGTTGTATCATGTTAGATATTATTATGAGCTGATTATTTTAATTTGACCATAAGGAGATATGACTGTGTGTCAAATTGACAGGGAATGGCTTGCAATGGCTATTTCCTGTTGTCAACTAGATAGTATTTGGAAGGAACTATAATCCAGAACTTATAAAAATTTTGTGAAAAATAGTTAAAGAAAAGCTTCATTCTAGGGCACATGCCTTTATTCCCAGAATACAGAGGCAAGCAGGTCTCTGAGTTCAAAGCCAACCTGGTACAGAGGAAGTTCCAGGACAGCCAAGCTTAGACAGTGAAAGAAATCGTTGCAAGCAGAAATCTGGTGAAGATGTAATAGAAAAAGGGGTCCATGTTCCAGCCCCAACAAACAGCAAAATTTAGCAGTTCTGGCTATGTGGCTCTGGCTTTAGAGTCAAGAATAGGCGTTACTGGGACAATTTGTGCTGATTAGATGGAGAAAAGAAACTAGCAGTGATTAAGAAGACACCAGCATCATTGAGGTGAAATCAACTTGGAAATGTTTTCTGAGGGCCCAAAGAAACTGTATTCCAGATATCATGTTGACAGCTTAACTTGATAATATGTAAGAATCACCAGGTGGTGCTAGTTTTGGAAGCATGAATGGGTCATGGAGAGCAGCTGAGATTTGGCACTGTGAGAAGATACAAAAGGCCATTGATGGAGATGCAGCATCCATGGCAGTTGAAGGCACAGGACTGAAGAGGGCATGCAAAGTTGAAGCTTGTCACCATGAAGAAAGCTTGTGAGCGATGAAACTGCACTCTACTTGCCACAGAAGACCCCAGCATATTGAAAATATTAGTACCATGAGATGACCCCCAAGAACAGTAGCAGCCGTGGAGTAGAGTTGGCTAGATCCTAGTGCTACAGAGGGCTGAGCTAGAGAAGTGTCCCAAGTCCTTTGGAAGTGTCCAGAAGATCATGTGTGGATCACAGACATTGGAACAAGAAGCTATAAAGTTGAAATTGCCTTGGATACAGCATCTCTGTTAGAGATGCCAGAGCCATGAGATAACTGCCAAGCAAAATTGCTAACAGGGAGTGGACCCAGCCCCTGAGAAAGAACTGTGTTGCAGTCAACAAAGCCGAAAGGAGCTGGAGATCAATAAACAATTTTGACTTCAGGTATGCAAATACAGAATATGGAATTTGCCCAGATGGTTTTTTGATCTTGCTTTGGTACAGTATTAACTCATTGTGCTACCTTCCCTACATGTTGGAATAGTAATGTATACCCTGTGCAATGATATGTTGGAGGTATGTGATCTGTATTTTCTATTTTGATTTTAAAGGGAATTACAATTAAGAGATTGCATGAATCTCAGAAGAGATGTTGAACTTTGGCCTTATAATATTGTTGATACTGTAATAGATTACTGGGACATTTAAGTTAGACTAAATGTGTTTTGCATTATGCTATGCTTAGGTATGGCCCTCATTGATTCATGTATTTCAACAAGCGAGTAAAATGTGATGGTGTGAATATGCTTGGCACATGGGAAGTGGCATTATTAAGAGGTGTGGCCTTATTGGAGAAGGTGTGGCCTTGTTAGAAGAGATGTGTTACTATGTAGAGGGGGCTTTGAGATCTCAAATATATATAATCCATTCTGGCCAGTGGAATCAGTGCCTCCTCCTGGCTACCTGAAGAAGACAGTCTCATTCTGCTGCCTGCAAATCTAGATGTAGAACTCTCAGTTCTGCTAGCACCATGTCTGCCTATATAATGCCATGCTTCCTGACATGATAGTACTGGACTGAGAACCTCTGAAAGTGTAAACGAGCCCCAATTAAAAGTTTTCTTTTATGAGAGTTGCCTTGGTCATAGTGTCTCTTCACAGTAATAAAACCTTAACTAAAAGAAATGAATAGCTAGAAAAATATGTTTATGAAGCAAAAGGGTCACATTGGGCATCTTTCCATTCTGTGGTGGCTCTCATTAATTACAAACATTTCTCTGTTTCAAACCATCAGTTTGATGCTGATAAGTCTCAGGTCCAGTTCTTTGGTCATGGCAAAATGGATCAGAATTAATTCCTTGAAAGATAAGAAACTTCAAAGCAATGTGTTATAGCTTATATCAATAAGGAGGAAGCATGCTTCTCAGAACAAAATTTTACTTTCATATTAATTTTGCCATAATTAAAATATCTGGCAAAATATCTCACAATCAAGTATGTTTTTATGTATCACATGGTTTTTTTTCCTGCATGATGTTATTGTTCTCTAGTGTGGCATATCCCAACAGCATGGATTGATAACATCATGCCAAAACATTTTGTTGTAATTCTGCTTTGCCAATAATTCCAGCCAGATCAGGAGGAAATGTAATGCTATTTTCTAGTTCCACACTGCAAGAAACATTCATTTTTATTTGCCCATAACACAGTCCCAAGTTAGAAATTCCACTTGCTACATGGAAAAATGACTACCAACAAAATGAAGAAATAAAATGTGTGTTTATACATGTCAGAGCTATTATTACACCACACACAAAGCAAATTGTTTCCAAGGCTTGTCTCACATTGAGAAAAATGAATAATTACTGTGAGAATGATTTAGAACATCACATCACAACCAAAAGTGCTGGTTAAATATGGGGAACATTACAAAGGGAGTTCCATAAGCAAAGTTAATATTTGAACACAGTTACTCTTATTGTAGGTGTTTGATGTCTTAGAATTTTTAATTTCCTTTGGATCCAGAAAAAGTATCCTACAGTTCTATCAAACTGTGGGCACTGTGTTTTCTGACCTGGGCTCTATTCAGGGATGTGAAGTGTAGACTTTGACTGCTTTTCATAGAAAGAAGAATGAAAGAATATGTCTTTAAATACATATTTACTCTTTGTGGACATACCAACAGCTGTTGACATTGTCAGCCCTAATAATTCCATGTAAAATTTATTTAATGGTTTCAATTTTTCAAAATACAGTCACCACATAGTATTTAAATATGAGTAAGCTGAAGGTTTAGCTAATTGACAGGATTAATGGTGTTGGTAGAAGGGATTCAGTCCCTAGCATAATCCTGTACTTCCAGCTGGCTCAGCCTTTCAAGTGTGATACCAAAGGGTTTGTCACTGCCAACAGATATATCCTCTGTGCTGCCTACAGGTACCATTTCTAGACTGCACAGCTGTTATTCAGTGAAATAAAAGCAAAAATGAAATAAATGTGTAGAAGAGAGAATAAATGCAGAACAGCATGATAGAAAACAATAAACAGACCATTGAGTAGAAGCAACATCTGGGCAGATGAAGACAATGCAAAAGTCTAGAGATTTGTCAAAAAAAAAAACCAAATAGGGTAGTTGTGCCAGGCTCTTCAATTAAGTAGTGCAGGGGTTTAGGCTGTTAGTTTATTGAGAAAACCCTGACTCTATGCAGGTCTGAAGGCTTTCAGGTCCTCACTGCACTGCTCTGGAGGAGTATTGGGTTTTCTAAGAATTCTATGTCTTTAAGATTAATGTAACACTTGTCAGAGTTCCTCCGCATAATCAGTTAGAGACACTCTTCCTTAGGCTGCATGTACAGTTGTGGCAGTCAAAGAGAACATGCATCTGTTTGGCTTGGTATAAAATAGGATATTCCCACAAAATAAGGACATTAGAAAGAATTGGCAGAGAAGCCCTATACTAAGACTAAAAGATGCATTGCAGATAAGACGGCAGTTGAATCATAAGAAGACACCTCTGGGTGAGGTGAAACAGTCCCTAGGTGAGCCGTCCTTCCACTAGGCCCCCGGCTCAGGGTGCCCACCTTCCCCATGGCTGGACACCTGGCTTCGGACTTCGCCTTCTCACCCCCACCAGGTGAGGGTGATGGGTCAGCAGGGCTGGAGTCGGGCTGGGTGGACCCTCGAACCTGGCTAAGCTTCCAAGGGCCTCCAGGCGGGCCTGGAATCGGACCAGGTTCAGAGGTATTGGGGATCTCCCCATGTCCCCCGGCATATGAGTTCTGTGGAGGGATGGCATACTGTGGACCTCAAGTTGGACTTGGCCAAGTTCCCCAAGTTGGCATAGAGACTTTGCAGCCTGAGGGCCAGGCAGGAGAACGAGTGGAGAACAACTCCGAGGGAGGTTCCTCTGGGCCCTGTGCCACCCGCCCCAGTGCCGTGAAGAAGGTGGAACCAAGTCCCGAGGAGCCCCAGGACATGGAAGCCCCTGAAAGCTAGAGCAATTTGCCAAGCTGCTGAAGCAGAAGAGGATCATCTTGGGGTACACCCAGGCCGACGTGGGGCTCTCTTTGGAAAGGTGTTCAACCAGAACACCATCTGCCGCTTTGAGGTTCTGCAGCTCAGCCTTAAGAACATGCGTAAGCTGTGGCCCCTGCTGGAGAAGTGGGTGGAGGAAGCCGACAACAATGAGAACCTTCAGGAGATATGCAAATCGGAGACCCTCCTGCAGGCCTGAAAGAGAGGACGAGCATTGAGAACTGTGTGAGGTGGAACCTGGAGAACATGTTTTTGAAGTGCCCGAAGCCCTCCCTGCAGCAGATCACTACCATCGCCAAGCAGCTTGGGCTGGAGAAGGATGTGGTTCAAGTGTGGTTCTGTAACTGGCGCCAGAAGGGCAAACGATCAAGCATTGAGTATTCCCAACAAGAAGAGTATGAGGCTGCTGTGGGGACACCTTTCCTGGGGGGTCTGTATCCTTTCCTCTGCCCCCAGGCTCCCACTTTGGTGCCCCAAGCTATGGGAGCTCCCACTTCACCACTCTCTACTCGGTCCCTTTTCCAGAGGGCGAGGCCTTTCCCTCTGTTCCTGGGGCTTCTCTGGGCTCTCCCATGCATTCAAACTGAGGTACCAGCCCTCCCTGGGGATGCTGTGAGCCAAGGCAAGGAAGGGAGGTAGATGAAGAGAACCTGGATAGAGCTTTGGGATTAAATTCTTTTACTGAGGAGGGATTAAAAGCACAACAGGTATGGGGGTGGGTGGGAGATGTTCAATGATGCTGTTGATCGGGAGCCCAACCATCACTCATCTTTTTGTTCTTAAATAAAAGACTGGGACACACAGTAAAAAAGAAAAAGAAGAAGAAGAAGACACTTCTGTGGGTAAACATTTGAAACTGCTTCTTTCAAAAAACATCCCAGGTACATAAGCAAATACCAAGGCACAACTCACTTCTCCTTTTGGAAAAAAGTATACTTCACTGCAAGCATAGAAACTTACTACCACCTAATGTTGAACAAAAAAGAACAATAACAAGGAAATAACTTTGCAGGATGAGCACAATTTAACTTGTAAACAGATGAGCCTACCACCTAGAAAACAGACGAAGCAAAGAAGGGAGGGAAATTGGTCATAACACACTGACCTTCATACAATTTCCTGTGATTACTCACATAGAATTAGGATTTAGTATAGTTTTAATTATAGATACTATGTATAATTTACTCATTTAATTATACCATACAGAAATATTTTGTTTTACTCAAACATTATTATTCTCATAGAGGAACAAAAATGTGCAATAAAGATATCTATTCTAGAAGACAATGTAAGTCCAAGTGTTTAATCTCTTATTTTCTCTTAAAAGACTAAAGATTATATATTTGTATATACCAGTTTGGGGGAAGGGCTTTATTGCTGAAGCCTTATATGCAAAGTTTCTGCAAATAATAAGGCAAAGAAAAGAGTTAATTAAATATGGCATCGAAGAGGGCAAAATTGGAGGAAAATTTTACAAACCTTCTGGATGTAAGAAACTTTATAGAAATGCAAAGAACATTAGTGGGGGTGAAGCAACTCAATGTAAACCTCTCATATAGTTTTAGCGTGGAAAGAGGTTCTGGAAATCAATGCCTATGACAGCAAGGACTATCCTGGAGTGAAACATGGGGACACCAGCAGTGAAGATAGAAAGTGAAGGTGTCTACATCAGGATGAACTCTCCAGCCCTGGGACCTTTGCTGGCGGCAATAGCTTAAGAGTCAGCATCACAAGAGAGGCATTTCTTCTGAGAATGCAAGGAGCCTTGAGGATGAGACCCTAAGTGTTGTGTTTATAAAGAAATAGAGGAGGGATATGTTCTGTGGAGGTGTGGTGAGGTGTGGGGGAAGGGGTTCCTCTGTGGACCCATGCTGAGGCATCCCTTTCTCTAGGGACCAGCCACAGGAAGGCATAGAATAGAACAGAGTTTATTTAGAGCATGGGGGGGGGGGAGTCAAGAGGGTAGTAGAGGCAGACAAGGGCAGAGAGAGAGAGAAAAGAAGAGAGAAGAAAGAAGAGGAGGAGAAAAAAGAAGAGAAGAGCAGTAGAGGAGAAGAGGAGGCTGGCCATGAGCTCATGGAGAGAGGGGGGGAAGGGAATGGGGAGAGAGGGGGGAAGGGAAAGCAAGAGCAAGGGAAAGCAAGAGAGCAAAAGAGCAAGGAGGAGGCAAGCAGCCCTATTTATAGTGGGTCAGGCCTACTTGGCTGTTGCCAGGTAACTGTGGGGCAGAGCTTAGAATGCTAACACTAAGCAAGTTTCCAAAACATCTGGGTACTATCTGACATTTAAAAGTGGATCATCAGGGCACAAGAATAATGCTTTATAAGGGGTGTGCATGTGTGTCTACATGTGTGTTTTAGGCTTACTAATAAGAAATTTCTGGTTCAGTTTTAAGTTATTTGCTGTTTTGTTTGTTGCGTGCTTTGTAATTACCACCTTAACTATTTCATTATTGTTCTCAATGTCCATTATCAAATAACACCTTCACTAGCATCGAGTGTAGATTAATACAAGAATACCACCTTTGGAGTATAATTTGCCCCTAGATGTGACTTGGTTTACCTTGATAGAATGAGAGGAAGTTAATTGGGTAAGCCTAATATCAATCAAGTTTTTACCCTTTTTCTTCAGGACAAAGACTTCATGAACTACAAGGGGTTCTGTGCATAAAACCAGAGGGGGCTAGAGAAATGGCTCAATGGTTAAGAGCATGACTACTCTTCCAGAGGAAGAGTTCCTAAAACGTACCTTTAGGTACTTCTTTCCATCTTCCTGCTTCGTGGGCATGCACGTGAATGTGAATATGACGAGCAATCCTGTAACACACATGAAGGGACAGCTGGCATGGCAATATTGACGATTTGACTCTATAGTTTCTTGTTGAATTTTGAGCCCCATTCATGATTTTTATGAATACTTGCAAAGAGCTAACTGTCCCAGTTCTTCCCGGGGGACCCTCCTGGGAAGCTATCAACCACGGGTCCGCACCTGAGGAGAGAAACTGCTGGCGGTGGAAAGAGGCAGGAGACAAAGAGTGCTTGAGGGCAAGACGGTGTTCCGATCAAGCCCCGACCAGCCTTTATTCCAAGTCCGTATATAAGCATTTAGGAAGGAAAGGGGCAGGGGCAGGAAGGTTACCAGAGGTCACCATAGAGCAGGAAGACACAGAGGGTGTGAAATTTCTCAGAGCCGCTTAATTGCAGCCAAGTATTTACACCGCTGTAAATCAGCATAACAAGCCTCAAGGTAGTGGGATATCTTAAGGTCTCTTTGGGGTCACAAGCTACTACAAACAGATCATCTACACCTGCAGAGGGGAGGAATCAAAGGAATGTCTGCTAAAGCCTGGGACCCTCTGGCTCGCTGATTAAGAGCAAGGTCTTTAGGTTCAAACAAGGTCATTTGGTCTCCGGCAAATATTTATTACTTTATTCTTCCCAGAGTTAATATGAGAGGAATGGGGTCATAAGACAACGTTAACTTAGATCAATACCACAATCCTGATGTAACACAGGTGGAATCTTACAAGTCAACCGTTTTCTGGGCAGGAATCACTTCCTACAGGGATGTGATAACTTCTGTCTCTCTAACGTCTGGCCTGCTATGTAGTCTACAGCAGCTTTTTCTACTTTTCTCAGGGTCCACTGCCTATGATGACTGTCCTTGCATACAATGCATGTCAAGTCAATGAAATCCAAGTGAGGCAATGCTCCCCTGCCTTCCAAACGAATCGCAACTGGTACTCCACAACATAGACACACTCTATCTGTTGTTTTCTGGACTACCAGTAAAAAAGCCATGGTGAATAGAATTAAGACCAAAATGTCCCACTAGCTGTTGCCTTTTTATAGACTTTGACTTTTCATAGTCCATGTTTAATTGTACTTCCTGGATGATCTTATATCTGACCAGGAATCATCTCTGCTAAGCACCCTTCCTTGGGATGGGGGACAGCAAGGATGCAATGTAATTCACTCCCTGGAACCCACATGGGGAAAGGAGAGAAATGGCACCCACAAGTTGTCCTCCGACTTCAATACGTGAGCTGTGGCCCATGCATGTATATTAAAATATAAACACATTTGTGTACACATACACAGAGAGAGAGACAAACTCCCACACAAAAACACATATACAAAAACATATACATTCGCACATACATATAAATAAGTAAAAATGTAAAACAAAGAACAATAGAACCCTTCTTTAGCTACTAATTGAAATAAGGTTAGAATCAGATTCCTCATATTGATCAACAGGACCTAAATATTCTATTTCTTAGTAAGAATTCAGTATTACTTCAGCTACCTCTGTTTCTTTTTGCTCATGATACACTGAATTCCACCTGGAATATTGTCTCTTTAAGTCTCTTTGCAATTTTGAGCTCAGTCATCATCATGTAAAATAAATAATATGTATAATTTAAATGCCACAATCATAAAAAAAACTTCATTTATTATTATTTTTTTTACAACTGTAAACTTTTCATTTGTACTCAGTGTCATTTGTTTTGAACCTTTTTCATTACTGTTTATCTATAGAGTGACTCCAGGTCTGAAATAGTATAAATGTGTAAATTGGTCATGTGCCTTATTCAGTAGGTGTCATTCGTTCACTAAAATACACATTTTACAGTGGGACGGTATTTTGTTTTCTGTTTTGTTCATCAACTGACACACCTCAGGAACCTATGATAGTGTCTTATTACATCTTCCACAAAACTTTTTTGACTGCATGAAACAAGTGTTTGTGTTTACTAAGTTCTAAAGCTCTATATGTGTTTCATCTTTACTGATTTGTTTTTACTATTTTCTTTCTTTCCTTGTTTTTTCATTTCAGCATTTCTTACTCAAGAAGATGTTCTTGTTTCTAGAGGATTTTATTTATTTCTTCTTTCTTTTTGCTTTTTCTATTTTTAATGACGCTTGAGTATAGTATGTCTTTCACTTAAAAGCAGAATAAAATAAAATAACAAAAAGGTTCTAGTTTTGTTTTTCTAAAAATATTTAATGTCATCAAGGTCATTAATAGGGCTGCTTCATTTATAAGAATGAGTCTTGTCTAAATATGTATTAAAATATTGTCTAAGTATAAGTATATGAATTAATAGTTTCTAAATGAAATGTAATCAATACAAATTGAACAGTTGCTCTAGAAAAAATGAAATAAAAGCCATAAAGACTTGAGGCCCCAAGGAGTGGGGAGGTTTGGTGGGGTAGGAGTGGGGGTTAGGGGTGTAGGGACAGCCTCTTGGAGACAAGGGTAGTGGTGGGAAGGAGGTATGGGATTTGGAACAGTCAGAAGGCAGACTGGGATGGGGATAAAGACTGGACTGTAAAAAAAGATTAAAGAATTAAAACAAGAAAGAGAATAATTTTCTATACTCAGATTAATATACCAAGCCACTAATGATAGTGGCAGAGTCACTGTAGTGGTGTGACTAATGTAGAATTGCTCTTTGTTGTGTCTCTGGATGTCTCTCTTACACACTTGATAAGAACTAGATCCTGTCTCTTGCCCACTGCCTTTTGTCTTAAAATATAACACTACTGATAAATGGGGTTGGGACAGAGTAAGAATAGTCTGACCCTCAGACTTATACATATTCACCTATTTCAAGGTACAAATGGAGATTAGTTCCACACTTGTAAGCCCAGTCCATAGTATTAAGAGGTGGAAAAGCATGGTGGTTGGTGAGAATGCTATGATTCATAACACTATCTCTTTTTACCAGTACTAGGTTCATCAGTGTGTTCACTTTATACTCTCCATGTCTAAATCAGCATTGTCACGTTTCTCACAATATGATTGTTTGCATTTCTGTGTAGTTTTGAATGCATGTGTACTTGTACATGTAAGGGGTATACAAGAATGTTTGAGAACATGCACGTGAAGGATGGGGGAAGCTCTCAGGTGCCATTTACATTTTGATTTTTGAGACAGGGCCTCTCATCAGTCCAGGAATCACTGAATAGAATATACTGACTGGCCAGAGAGTCCTAGGCTGCCTCATCCGTCTCCCTAGCACTGCAGTTACACACAAGCACGTGCACTAAACCAGTGACTTTATTTGTGGTGGTTCTGGGAGTCAAACTCAGGTGTTTATGCTTGCCAAGCAAGCATTTTACTGACTTAACTCTCTCCCAACTCCTATTAACATTATTTTTAAAAATTCATTTAATTTACTTATTAATGTATTATTATTAACACAAGAAAATTATCCCATAACTTAAGGAATGGCATACAAGCAGATTAGTTTTACATGGACCACCTGCTACAATCAAATAATTTTTTAAAAAATGTGTAAGAATGCTTAAGTAACACAAACACTCTGTGGAATTACATCATATAATATTTATACAAATGCTACTATTCATAACAGAAATTCTCTTTTTTTTTTAACTTCAGGAAAAAATTAAAAATACATAAATATTCATTTCTTTGTAAAGGGCATCTATCATTTTGTACTAAATGTGTTTGTTCTGGGAATTGATTCTAATAAACAAATATCCAATTGTGTTCATAGCCATAACCAAATATACAAGACGCATATTGATTTCAAGGTAAGACAACAGTCATGTGCACTAAAATTAATTTAAATTTAATTCAAAAGTTATCAAGTTTGTATATGCATGTCTATTAAAATATTAGAGATCATCATTCATCTCCATGTATCTCAAACTCTCTTTATTTATGAGTAGCTATGAATATAAAACAGATGCATACGTAAACAGCACTGTAGAATTTACAGTCAATATGTAACAGCTCATAATCAAATCACCTATAAATTAGCACATTTTAGGGTTCTTCTTTTTTTAACTACACTAAAAACAGACAAATCATTTATGACCTTAAGAAAATGATGAATCAAACTTTTTTCATCTGCATGGAAGAGTATATTTGAACCTAGCATACATAGAACTTCATCTTGAAATAAGTTGAATTGGCTAATTTTTAAAAATGCAAAAAATAATCTTTTGGTAGATTTGTGCCTTATTTTCTTTAAATTTAGGCGACAAGTTTGTGGGATTTATTCTGTAAGACAAGAAGAACTTGCAATATATATTAATATGGATTACCAAATGTGTATATAACTAAATTATGAATATGTGTGTGTGTGTGTCAGAAATAAAAATGTTAAAATCTAGCAGTAGCTAAATAGATGGAGTTATGATAACATACCAAATGAATGTGCAATTCGAATATCAATTATTAAACATATCAACTTTTTGTCATATTAATATTTTTCTTTGTGCTTCATGGTCTTATACATATATATAATAAAATATGATCACATTAATTTTCCATTATCCTCCTATAAATCTCCAAATATTTTCTCCAAGGTCCCTACCCCACTTGATGATCAACTCTTTTATTTTGTTGTTTTGGGTTTTTTTTTTTTTTTTTTTTCAATAACCCACTGAATCTAAGTAGTGGCAATCATGTAGTTCAGACAGAGCGTCTGGGACCTAGGCAAACTATCAATGGCCATGCCTTTCTAAAAGAACCCCTCCCCCCATCTGAGCCAGAATTTTGTCTGGATTGATCTTGCACAGGTCTTATGCAGGTATCCAGAGTCGTGAGATAGAGGGTGTAGCAGTGATGTTCCCTGGGCATGAGTGGTAATGGGGATTGGGAAAGATGTCCCATTTATAGCTTTGCACCAAGTCTTATATACTAAATGGTAGTTGTGCATCTTTACCTTGACTGCTGCCACTGAAAAAAGAAGCTTTTCTTCAAAGGCTATGTCTTAGATAGGGTTTGTATTCCTGCACAAAACATCATGACCAAGAAGCAAGTTGAGGAGGAAAGGGTTTATTCAGCTTACACTTCCACTGTGGAAGTCAGGATAGGACTCATACAGGGCAGGAACTTGGAGGCAGGAGCTGATGCAGAAGCCATGGAGGGTGCTGCTCACTAGCTTGCTTCCCTTGGCTTGCTCTGCTTGCTTTCTTATAACACCCAAGACTACCAGCCCACAGATGGTACCACCCACAAGGGGCCCTCCCACCTTGATCACTATTGAGAAAATGACTTACAGCTGGATCTCATGGAGGCATTTCCTCAAGGGAGGTTCCTTTCTCTGTGACAACTCCAGCTTGTGTCAAGTTGAGACACAAAACCAGCTACTACAGACTGGGAACTGTGAAGGTCTATAAACATATAAACATAACTATTTAGAAGGCAATTTGGCATCATGGTCATTTACTGATATTATAATGGTGAGTTTTACTTCAGGGCCAATGGGATTTTGATTAGAATCCCAGTATGAGGTAATAACTTCCTTCCTTGCATGAGATTTTCTGTCCAATCTGAAGTCAATTAGGCTAATTACCTCTTGGTGCTATTATTGTGCCAAGGCGTGTATCTTTTCTGCTTTGTCAGTATTGTTGTGTGAGGGATCCTAGGCTTGGTAAAACCTTAGATATATTTTGTTTTTCTCTAAAGAGACCTATATTTTTGAGAGTTACCCAACAGCAAGGCAGTTTTGTGGTTCACTTGCAATTGGTTTTCCCTACATCCTGCAGCCAAAGTATATTGTATTTTCAGCAACAGGGTCTTATCGTATAGTTATGATGCCTAACCAGAGCAAGAGAATAGTTTATATTGTCATGGAGACCTTTGGAATTTCCCATAACAATAACTTCTAGGAAGTTTCACTGTGTTTTCCCCTAAATAACCCAAGGCTTCTTGATGTAGCATTCTTCAGCCATGAAAGGTAATTTAATTCAAACTAATAGTTTATTTGTTTATTTTGAGACAGGGTCTCTTAGGCTGGCATGGAACTTGATTATTAGGCCAGGATGACCTTGAACTCACAGAGATTCATCTGGTTTTGCATCCTAAATACTAGAATTAGAGGCTGGCACCACCATGCCTGAATTAAAACTCATGTTGTAAAGTGATACTTTGAAATTAGCTTACTAACTACTAGGTTTATGTAAGGTGCTTCCTTTCATCCTTAATTTTTCTTTTTAATATACTATACTTCCTTCCCTCAATCCACTTGATCCTGGCTCCTCTAAATCCTTCAACCCCAGTATTTCCTGCTTTTGTTTTACATGTATTCTACTATCTCTCTCTCTCTCTCTCTCTCTCTCTCTCTCTCTCTCTCTCTCTCTCTCTCTCTTTCTCTCTCACATACACACACACACACACATACAAATATATATGCATATATAAATGTATATATTATATTTTTAAAATTATTTTATTTATTTACATTTCAAATGTTATTCCCCTTCCCAGTCTCCCTTCAGCAATGCCCCCTTCTCCCCTTTGCCTCTAAGAGGGTGCTCCCTCACCCACCCACCGAGTCCTGGCTCACCTCTCCAGCATCCCCCATCCTCCTTCGCTGGAAGATAGAACCTGAAGAGACTACCTCCAGTAAATAAACATGGCCCCCAGTGGAGGGATGGAGCCACACACCCATCTCAAACATTTTAACCCAGAATTGTTTCTGTCTAAAGGGAAATGCAGGGACAAAAAATGGAGCAGAGACTGAAGGAAAGGTCATTCAGAGACTGCCCCACCTTGGGATACATCCCAACTGCAGACACCAAACCGGACACTTGCTGATGCCAAGAAGTGCTTGCAGACAGGAGCCTAGTACAGCTGTCCTCTGAAAGGTTCTGCCAGCACCCGACTAAGACAGATGCAGATACTCACAGCCAATCATTATGCTGAGCCCAGGGACTCCAATGGAAGAGTTAGGGGAAGGACTGAAGGAGCTGAAGGGGACTGCGACCCCATAGAAAGAACGGCAACATCAACTAACCAGACCACCCGGAGCTCCCAGGGACTAAACCAACCCAAGAGTACACATGGGTGGGTCCATAGCTCCTGCTACATTTATATCTTTTAAATTGAAATTTGATAGAGTGTCTGCATGCCTGTGTCTCATCCTAAATCATCAATTTCTACTGTTGGCATCTGGAAATTGTGGGGAAAACATTGCTTAATTAATTTATAATGTTCAGAAAATAACTATCATATACTTATTCACAGTTTTTCACTTAAGATAATACTACATGTATTCCTCCAAATACTATACAATGTAAATCATGAAGAAATCAAGAAGCGCTTTAATTGTGTGTTTTTAACCCACTAAGTAATCACAAATAAATAGTGAGATGAATATATTTAGAATATGGTTTGGGAATAATTTAAATGTTTATGGATATAGAACAACAAATTACCTTACATGAAAAGGTTACAAACTCAGTTTCTCTGAAATCAATAAATGAACTGAAAGAATAAAAAATGAAATTTTAAAGAATAGAAAGATTGGTGGAAAAGAAGCAATGGTTAATTTTGTCTTAAGCTTACTAGGATCCCATGTATAAATAAAGATGAATCATATACTTGTACACAATACAAACACACTGGTTATAGATAATGTAGGGAAAATAATATTTTCCATTCATACTTCCTTTCCCTGAAAATATGAATGATTGCTTTATCCAAGTGAAATAGTTCAGAAGCTACAAGGAGTAGAATGAAGATGTGATGTGCTACCCAGGCACTGCCTGAAGGAAGTCATCATTGTTAAGTTATGAGATATGACAGGACACAGAGACTTTCATGTGTTGGTTTTAGAAAAAGTGTCCTTTAAGTGTCTGTGATCTCTCAGATGGATACTAAGATAAGCATCGCCATAGCAAGGTTGTCTTTGTTCTTTTTCATCACAGATTGGCCATGAAAAAGAAGATTTTCAATTTAGAAAATTAACACCTATTTTCACTATTGCACCAACCATTAAAGATGAGACACACAGAATGGAGCAAGAAGGAACAGGAAGGCACACGTGGATACTTCTTCCAGGGCCTCAAGAAGAGACTGGCAATGTTTATTTCCTTCAATGGTGATCAAGTAGAAAGAGAATGGTATGAATTTCACTCTACACCCAAGTCTTACCTAACATAACAAGACAAAGAAAACTTTTTGAAGCCACCAGAATTCTGAAAAAGACAGCAAATATGCAAAATATATTCAATAATA
The DNA here is from genome assembly GCA_028551405.1 of Uromys caudimaculatus. Classification (NCBI taxonomy): domain Eukaryota; kingdom Metazoa; phylum Chordata; class Mammalia; order Rodentia; family Muridae; genus Uromys; species Uromys caudimaculatus. The sequence continues at coordinate 42,644,842 of CM052702.1, read as the reverse complement.
TACACTAGTAACGTAAGTTAAAACAATTGAACAGCATACATTTTATAGCAAAATAAGACATTTAAAAGGCTCATAGCAATATAAACTGAAAAAGAAACCCATGTAGCATAATTTATTTCTGATGATACTATAAATGTTCTTGCAAATAATAGCAACAATGGTAATTTCAAGTCTTTGAAGCTTAACAAAGAAACTAACCTTGAGGCCAGAATGATTGTCACAAATATCTAAGACCTGACAAGGAAACAACAAGTACCAATTAGTGTATGATTGATGTTAGCACTCTCATATCCCCTATTTCATCAAAACTACAAAGCCATTATTTCTAAGACATACTCTTACAATTTGTAATGCTAAAGAATAAATACGAGCAATCATTCTGATAAAGTCCAATGCTCTGAAGCCATTGCTCATAAATTGTATTTCAATTTCAAGAGCCTGCAGTTTGAAAAATGGAGAGATGAATATAATAGAGTTACTGAGCTAAAGATGTTTCTACATTACTTAGGTTGTCTTAAATGTTACTGGCAAATTCTATTTTAAAATTAAGTCATGACAAAAGTGCTGACTCAGCACTGATATCACATGACACTCAGGCTTAGTGATGAGGTTGAAAAATTTATAATAAGCTGTTGTAGTATATTATTATATATTCTCCTTTTAAGCACAATGTAAGGAATAACATAAATATTGATATTCATATCACAGTAATTAATTGTAAAAGTTTATTGTGTTATTGCATTCCAGAGGCTAGCCCTATCTCATCATCCCCACCCACACATGTTTGTATAGACTGACAGCTTACATAGAAGAACATGCTGGGGAAAATGTAAAGTGAGTAAAAACACAGTCAGCCCCGCTTAAAATTACTAGCTGGCTGGTGATGATCCCTGTAAATATATTTACTGTCTCTTCTTCCCTTCCCTTTCATTCTCTCTCTTCTTCCCTCCTTTTCTCCTTCACTGCCTCATCTCTGCATACCTTCCATCCCTGACATCTTTTCCCATTTTATTAACTCCCCTTACTATCTTATTTTTCTTTTTATCCTCTTCTAGGTCTTCCAAAAAAAAAAAAAAAAAGAAAGAGGGAAGGGGAAAGTGATACTTGATGAGAGTACAGGTGGAAAGTCAGATGATAACTCCTGCCAAATAAAGTATCCATCAGCATGGCACATTATTAATGAGCTCTGATAGAGACTGTAAGGAGTGGCAATGAAAATGCTGGAAGACATTAGCCAGTTTTCTGGAGGATACTGGTGTAGGAAGGTATGATCCCATACATTCACAAATTTAGGCCAACAACTCACAAACAGGACTTCATGGAAATACAAAGCTGTACAGCAAAGGAATCAATTAATGGTGTAGAGAGAAAGACTACTGAGTATGGGAGAATCTTTTGTCAGCTATGCATATGAGAGAGAATAAATAATAATAATATACAAATTTTTTTAAAAAAGGAAAATAAAGGAAACATAAGATCTATCGATAAATGGACTTGAACAGAGAGTAGGACAGAGTTTGCAAAGGAAGAAATAAAAGTAATTGTAAGTTGCAATAGTTAAGAGAGTGCAAATTAAAACTACTTTGAGACTGTGTTTTACTCCAGTCTGAATGACTAAGATTATGAAAACAACTGTCAATCTGTGGCTGGGGACCTCAGCCTGCACCACAGTGCTCCATAGCCAAATAGTGCCAGGAGAAAGTTAGCAATACACAGCAAACCAGTAGCCAACATCAAACTAAAAGGAGAGAACTTGAAGCATTCCTACTAAAATCAGGGACTAGACAAGGCTGTATACTCTCTCCCTATCTATTCAATATAGTACTTGAAGATCTAGCTAGAGCAATTAGACAAGAAAACAAGTTCAAAGGGATACAAATTGGAAAGGAAGAAATCAAAATATCACTATTTGCAGATGATATGATCATATACTTAAGTGACCCAAAAAACTCCACCAGAGAACTGATAAACAACTTCAGCAAAGAGGCTGGATATAAAATTTACTCAAACAAATCAGTAGCCTTCCTATACTTGAAGGATAAACAGGCTGAGAAAGAAAGTAGGGAAATGACACCCTTCACAATAGTCAAAAACAATATAAAGTATCTTGGTGTGACTCCAACCAAACAAGTGAAAGATCTGTATGACAAGAACTTCAAGTCTCTGAAGAAAGAAATCGAATAAGACGTCAGAAGATGGAAAGATTTTCTATGTTCATGGATTGCCAGGATTAATAGAGTAAAAATGGCTATCCTGCCAAAAGCAATCTACAGATTCAATGAAATCCCCATCAAAATTCCAACTCAATTCTTCATAGACTTAGTAAGAGCAATTCTCAAGTTCATTTGGAATAACAAAAAACCCAGGATAGCAAAAACTATTCTCAACAATAAAAGAACTTCTTGGGGAATCAGCATCCCTGACCTCATGCTGTACTACAGAGCAATAGTGATAAAAACTGCATGGTATTGGTACAGTGACAGGCAGGTAGATCAATGGAATGGAATTGAAGAGCCAAAATGAACCCTCACACTTTGTCACTTGATCCTTGACAAAGAAGCTAAAACCATCCAGAGGAAAAAAGACAGCATTTTCAACAAATGGTGCTGGTTCAGCTGGTGGTCAACATGTAGAAGAATGCAAATTGATCCATTCCTATCTCCCTGTACAAAGCTCAAGTCCAAGTTGATCAAGGACCACCACATAAAACCAGATACTCTGAATTTAATAGAAGAGAAAGTGGGGAAAAGTCTCAAACACATGGGCATAGGGAAAAGTTCCTGAACAGAACACCAGTGGTTTATGCGCTAAGATGAAGAATCAACAAATGGAACCTCATAAAATTTTAAAGCTTCTGTAAGGCAAAGGACACTGTCAATAGGACAAAATGGCAACCAATAGATTGGGAAAAGATCTTTACCAATCCTATGTCTAATAGAGGGCTAATATCCAACATATACAAAGAACTCAAGAAGTTAGACTCCAGACAACCAAATAACCCTATCAAAAATGAATTCTCAACTGAGGAAACTCGAAAGGCTGAGAAGCACCTAAAGAAATGTTCAACATCCTTAGTCATCAGGGAAATGCAAATCCTCATACCAGTCAGAATGGCTAAGATCAAAAACTCAGGTGACAGTAGATGCTGGCGAAGGTGTGGAGAAAGAGGAACACTCCTCCATTGCTGGTGGGATTGCAAGCTGAGACAACCACTCTGGAAATCAGTTTGGCAGATACTCAGAAAATTGGACATAGTACTATCTGAGGACCCAGGTATACCACTCCTGGGCATATACCCAGAAGATGCTCCAACATTTAATAAGGACACATGCTCCACTATGTTCATAGCAGCCATATTTATAATAGCCAGAAGCTGGAAACAACCTAGATGACCCTCAACAGAGGAATGGATACAGAAAATGTGGTACATTTACACAATGGAATACTACTCTGGTATTAAAAACAAAGACTTCATGAAATTTGCAGGCAAATTGATGGAACTTGAAAACTATCATCCTGAGTGAGGTAACTCAGTCACAAAACAACAAACACACTATGTACTCACTGATAAGTGGTTTTAGCCCAAAAGTTCGGAATACTCAATATTCAATTCACAGCCAACTGTTGTAGTAAGCATGGTGTACCAGATGGAGGAGTTGGAGAATGGACTGAAGGAGTTGAGGGAATTTGCAGCCCCGTGGATGGAGCAACAATGTCAACTGGCCAGACCCCCCCAGTGCTCCTGGAGACTGGACCACCAACCAAAGAATACACATGGAGGGACCCACGGTGCTGGCCACATATGTGGCAGAGGAGGGCCTTGTTGGCCATCAGTGGGAGGAGAGGCCTTTGGATCTGAAGGTGTTAGATGCCCCAGTATAGGGGAATACCTGGGAGGGAAGATGGGAGTGGGTGGGTGGGTGGGGGAATACCCTCATAGAGGCAGGTAACAGGGGATGGGATAGGTGGTTTTCAAAGGGGAGACCAGAAAGGGGAAAACATTTGAAATGTAAATAAAGTATCAAAAAATACCCAAAGCTAATTAAGAAAATAAAAACTAAAATAAATCAGGTCAAAGGAAAAAAAATAGAAAAAAGAAAACAACTGTTGTGTAATGACGGTCCTGATGCAGGTAAGTTGAACCTCTTTCACTATTGATGGGGCTGCAATTTAGTCCAGCCACTATGGAATCATTGTTTTGATTCTTAAAAAAACAAAAGAAAAAAATCTGCCATATGACCCAAGTATCACATACCTTGGCATATTCCCTGGATGTCCTACTACCACAATACTTCCTCATCCAAATCCATTGCTCCTCTACGCACAAGAGCCAGGAAATAGAAGTGCCTCAGTTGTCTCTGAGATGATAATTGAATAATGAAAATGTAGTGCATATGTGCAATGGAATTATATTTAATTGCAAAGAAAAATAAAATCATGTGATTTCAGTTAAATGGTGGAATTAAAACATACTGAGTGAGGTAGCCAGGCCCAGAAAAACACACATCACTTCTCACATCTTTGTGGGCCCTAGCTCTGATTCTTTAAATTTGAATATATAACTTGGAGTGAATAAAGAAGCCAGGAAATTGAAATGGGACCATGGTGGTGATAAATAGGAGACAGAGAGTGGGATGTATGTGCTATGTCAGGGGTAAGGAGAAAGATAGTGAGGAGGGATTTACAGCAAACAGGGAGGGGTAAATAAGACAAGGGAGACCAATAACAGTAAACATGTTTGAAAAAGCCACAGTAAATCTTAGTATTTATAAGCATATGTAACACACACACACACACACACACACACACACACACACACACACACACACACACACACACAGACGTTATATCATATGGGGTTAACAGTGTTTCCCAAAGGGCTATAAACAACAACCCCAGAATCAGTCAAGGGAAATTTCACTTTGTTGATCAGAGTGGTCTTAAAGACTCTCAAAAACAATGTCAGATATTGACATTGCCCTTTGCTGGCTCCCAGAATTTTAAGGTAAGAAATATCCATGCTGAAGTCACCGCACCCTTCAGAAAAAGGACTTGAAGGACTCCACCTGAAACTAAGCTGGAATCCTGGTCCGGAGGCTTCACTGTCACAGTATCAGACACTGATAGGCAAGCTGAAAACAATCAACAGTTTACTCAGATATAAGGCCTGTGACCCACAACAAAGATGGCCTGCCTGCCAAGATATTCCCAATAGTGCAATAGAGAAGTTTATATCTTGAGAGCAAGGAGCAGCTATCTAGTTGGATTTAAGGAATCTCAATAAATGGACACTCATGCCTGGTATCATAAACACAGACAGGTATAATCTTTCTTGAGAAAGACTATAGCCCATAAAGGAAAAACTACTACTGGTGATTTTTTCTTTTTTTTCTTTTTCTTTTCTTTTTTTTTCTGAGACAGGGTTTCTCTGGTAGCCCTGGCTGTCCTGGAACTCACTCTGTAGACCAGGCTGGCCTCGAACTAAGAAATCCGCCTTCCTCTGCCTCCCAAGTGCTGGGATTAAAGACGTGCGCCACCACTGCCCGGCAATTTTTTCTAAATCAATGTAGTTTCTGACTGTATTCTAAATACTTATCCTTATATTCATATATAAGTGTAACTCTAACCCGTCAACAAGAAAGCTTGCTCCTTCCTTCTTACCTAACTACCTGCTTAACTACCTACCTACTTTATTTTCTTTCTTTCTCCTCTCAGTGGAGATGCACAATTGATCGTATATAGAGAATAAACAGCTGTAGAAAACCTGGTCACAACTGGTACATATACAATACAACATCTACATGTAATGCTCAGGGAACATCATGGAAAAGCTTATGGAAAGATTGTCAGAGCCAGAGGACTGGAGCACGTGCACAAGATAGGGTCTTGTACTTGTGACAGGGGCATTGCACCCATAAAATCTCAGTAGAATGTAAGACTTACACAATGATCACCCAGTTAACGTGCCAATATAGTTAGTAAAAAATTCATAAGCCCCCATTTCTAGATGATTGTTAAACGTAATTGATGGCCACTGAGAGAGAAATAGTTTCTCCATGGAAGAGCTACCTGATAGATTATCTAATCCCAAATGTTCTATTCTAAACACATGTAAACAAAAGTAAAAACAAAACAAAACAAAATTACCTATCTATAGCTATCTATCTATCTATCTATCTATCTATCTATCTATCTATCTATCTATCAATCAATCTATCTAGTTTATAGACACACCACACAGAGAGAGGGTGGGGAAGAGAGAAAAATAGAGAGAGAGAGAGAGAGAGAGAGAGACAGAGACAGAGACAGAGAGAGAGAGAGACAGAGGGGGGGGCAGAGAGAGGCAATAGGGGCCATGGGGGAGTTGCAAAGGGAACAAAGAGAGGTTATGATGTGAATATATTGCTTGTGTATGAATTTCTCAAAAACTGAGAGAATAATAGCAACCTTGCTGGCATGTATGTATTTTCACTGTTGCTAGTTATGGTCATTTCACAGACAGAGGTGAAAATGGAATGGAGATTATGGCTACTCAAAGGGCTTTTGATGGCTGGTTTGTTTTCTCTCTTAATCCTGAAGAATATATGCCCTTTTTGAGACAACATTTCCTTAGAAAGAAAGTAATTACTGAAGGGAAATGCAATTGCACATGCAAACTAACATGGAAACCTTTAAACCTGGAATCCAGAACAACTCTAAAATCATACCTTTTAAATTATCCTGTATGATGTTTTTATTCTGATTTCAATAAAATTGTCTTAAGTATGAAAATTTAATTCATGGCAAATCATTGAACTTTTAATTTATCCCACAGACAGAAAGAGATGTATTTTGAAGATGGGAAGACTCCTAAAAGCATGTAAATTAACATCATACTAGTGACTTTTTTCAGATGAAGATCTATTTATAAGACAAATCAAAGTCCAAGGTTTTGTTTTGTTTCATTTTAAATCGGCCCTACATTAGATTGTACATTTTAAAATATACAAATAATGATTGTATGCTGCTTTTACAGAGAACATAGGTTGATTTCCCAGAATCAATATGATGGCTCACAACTGTCTGTAATTAATTCTATAAAATATAATATCTTCATGTGATCTATATGGGCACTGTGCACACATGGTCCACACATATGGATGCAGGTAAAACACTCATATATATAACACACAAATAAATAGATTATTTTAAGATGATTTAATTGATAGAAATCTATTTTTATATGAATATTCAACTTGTACATTATTCACTTAAAAACCTCTATGGAGAAAATGTGAATAGAAAGTAAATTACCAGGTGAATGTTTTTTGTTGAGATATAACATCACTGAATTGAATGTAATTTCATATTTACATATATATATATGAATAGACAAATATATATATATGAATATATGAACATACATATTCATAAATAACCAGACTAAAAGGCTTATCTACAAATACAATTGCCTAATATTTTTAAAAAGTCACATTTCTGTTTTCATTAATTTATAAAAAAAAATTTTGAAAGTTAATTAGCTGTTGGGTTTCATGCAAATATTTTTTATCAATTTGTATTTAGGGGAATATTCTCTCAGGTAAATTTTAACTAAATTTAAAAATAGGTGTTATCTTCTGCTCTCAAGTCTTAGTGTTTTGGTCCTTTCCACTGCTTCTCTGTCCTTCTTTCTTTTTCTGTCTGCATATGGAAAACATTATTCCACTAACATGGCCTATGCATGCATGTTTTATCAAATTCTAAGACTTTCCCAATTAGTAAATAGTGTGGGTTTTATATTTACTGTAAGATCTCATCATGTCTTCTATTTTCTGTCTTAACTATTTTTTTAAAAAATTACTTATTCTTCTCTCGTACAAAACACCCCAACTGCACCTTCTCCTCTCTTGACTCCTTCTTGTTCCCCACCACCACCACCTCCTCTCTCCCACAAGTCCACTCCCCCTCCCCTGTTGCATTCCAGAAAAGAGCAGGCCTCCCAGGCACATCAACCAAACATAGCACAACAAGATCCAATATGAGCAGTTACAAATGCTCACATCAATCAAGTCTGGGCAAGACACACCAATAGGAGAAAAAGAGTACCAAAGTCAGGCAATATCACTGAGGCTATGGAGCGCTCACAAAAAGGGACCTATCATGACTGCCCTCCGAAAGAGCCATCAAGCAGCTGAAAGAGTCAGATGCAAATATTTGCACCCAACCAATGAACAGAAGCTGCTGATCCCTGTGGTTGAATTAGGGAAAAGCTGCAAGAAGCTGAGGAGGAGGGTAACCCTGTAGGAGGAAGAGCAGTTTCAATTAACCTGGACCCCCAAAATCTCTCAAATACTGGACCACCAAACAGGCAGCATACACCAACTGATATAGGGCCCCCAACACATATACAGCAGAGGACTGCCAGGTCTGGGTTTAGTTAGAGAAGATGCACCTAACTGTCAAGAGACTGGAGGCCCCAGGGAGTTTAGAGGTTTTGTGGAGTTGGGTGTGGGGGACTGGGAGATGGGTTGGGGATATCCTCATGAAGACAGGGAGGCAGAGAGGAGGTATAGGACGTGGAACAGTAGGAGGGTGGACCTGGAGGGGAATAAAATCTGGGGTGATAAAAAAATAATGGAGTCAGAGATACTCTTTTTTTTTTTTAATTAATTAATTAATTAATTTTTTGATACTTTATTTACTTTTCCAATGTTTCCCCTTTTCTAGGTCTCCTCTTTGGAAACCCCCTATCCCCTCCCCCTCCCTGCCTCTATGAGGGAATTCCACCTCCCACGCACACGCCCACCCATCCCCATATTCCCACCTTGACATTCCCCTTTCCTGGGGCCTCTAACACCCTCAGGCCCAAGGGACTCTCCTCTCCCTGATGGCCAATGAGGCCATCCTCTGCTACATATGTGGTCCGAAACATGGGTCCCTCGATGTGTATTCTTTGGTTGGTGGTCCAAACCCCAGCACAACCTGGGGGGGGGGGAGGTCAGGCCCATTGACACTGTTGCTCCCTCCATCCGGCTGCAAACTCCCTCAACTCCTTCAGTCCTTTCTCCAACTCCTCCATCTGGGACCTCACTCTCAGTCCAGCGGTTACTGTAAAGTAAAACTTGGGCATTATGAACTTTTGGGCTAATATCCACTTATCAGTGAGTACATACCATGTTCCTTGTTTTGGGACTGAGTTACCTCGCTCAGGATGATATTTTCAAGTTCCATCCATTTGCCTGCAAATTTCATGAAGTCATTGTTTTTAATAGCTGAGTAGTACCCCATTGTGTAGATGTACCACATTTTCTGTATCCATTCCTCTGATGAGGGACATCTGGGTTGTTTCGAGCTTCTGGCTATTATAA
>CM052702.1:42611000-42634995 GCA_028551405.1 Uromys caudimaculatus | reverse complement strand
AAGATCTGCCATGCTCATGGATTGGAAGGATTAATATAGTAAAAATGGCCATCCTGCCAAAAGCAATCTACAGATTCAATGCAATCCCCATCAAAATTCCAACTCAATTCTTCATAGACTTAGAAAGAGCAATTCTCAAATTCATTTGGAACAACAAAAAACCCAGGATAGCAAAAGCTATCCTTAACAACAAAAGAACATCTGGGGGAATCATCATCCCTGACCTCAAGCGATACTCTTAACTCCCACTATCAGGACTTTGTCAAAAACACCAAGTCAAGAGCCATAACATATATGGAGGGCCTAGTGCAGACCCATACAGGCTCTGCAGTTGCTGTTTTAGTCTCTGTGAGCTCCCAGGAGCCCTGCTTAGTTGATTGTGTGCCATGCTCTCCCAGTGTTTTACAATCTTCTAGCTCCAACAATTCCTTCTTCTCCTCTTCCACAGGGTTCCTGAGCTTCTAGAGGAGGAAACTGATAGAGGACTCAAACTGAGCTCTCAGCCTAATGTTTGCTATGTATGGTGTCTGCATCTGCTCCCGTTGGTTGCCAGAGGAAGCCTCTCAGATGAAGACTGAATTAGGCTCTGATTCATGAGAACAGCAGAGCATCATTAGGAATACGATAGGTCTGTGGGCCATCCAGGCTCTAATTCTTGGTCATCCAGGCAGTGTTTAGAAGGTGCATCCTTTGATGGAGTAGTCCTCAAACTAGACCAGTAATTGGCCAATTCTGCAAGTACTGCACCACTGTTGTCCCAGCTTATCTTTTAGGTAGGACAGACTGTAGATCAAAAGCTGTGTGGCTAGGTTGGTGCGATAAGCCTGCCTGAGCACAGGTTCTCTCTGGAAAGCAGCCAAGGGGTAGAGACTTGGCAGGAGTAAAACTTGGTTTTGCAAGAATAAACGTTGCTTACTATAAAATAATATTTATCTGTCTTGACTCTAAGTTATTCTGAGGCCAGAAGCTGCAGGCCTTTGGCAAATTAATACTTAACTGTTAAACAGCAGGGAGGTGGGGTGTTAAGTAAGGTGGTTCTTTGTTCTCCTCCAGCTTACACCCAACAAGCCCTTCCAGCTCCAGGCTCTGACGCTAGCAGTTTATTAGCACCTTGTCAGTTAGAGAAAGTCACAGAAAGAAGCACTTTTACACAAGCAAATATGTGTATACTCAAACATTCCTACACACATTCATACAGACACATACTTTGGCCTGGGCCAGGACCTGTAGCATCCACATACATATTTACACACACACCTATACTTACACACACACACACACACACACACACACACACACACACACACACACACACACACACACACACACACACACACACACACACACACACACGCGCGCACGCGCGCGCGCACGCGCGCGCGTTAGATAGAACAAAAGGGCTCCTTAGCAAGCTCTGTAGAGCAAGCACCAACGCAGAGAGAACTCACTTATCCTGGATGAAAAATAAGCTTCAATCTTTATTGCTTAGAGAAAGAAAAACTTTCTACCTTTTATTGAGTAACAAAAAGCCCTGTCCTGGTAAGAAGAAACCTGCTGTTAAGAAAAAAACTTTCTCATGATAAAAAAAGCCTGCTACTCTCTCGGCTATGCTCTGTTTGTTTTGCTGTCTCTGCTGTTTGTTCCTTCCGCTCTCTTCTCAGCTTTATTGTTCCCGTCTCTCTCCGTAGCTCCTTCTGTGTCTTTCTGTGTTCTTCTCTTTTTCTTCTATATTCATACTTCCTAGTTCTTGTACTTTTTAGGATACATGGTCACATGGTATTCCAATCATTTTTTTCAAAAGTTCACAACTAATTCAAACATAAATTCAAATCATAAATTAGAAAAGAAGTAACAACAGACATGTTAACATGTGTTTCCATTAAGACCAGTTACCTAACTAAAGATTCATTATCTTTCTGTCACTCACTCCACATGCTCATCCAGAATCTGAAACAATAATTCTTATGTCTAAGTTACCACTGATCTGTCAACAGGCAAATCATCTGCCTAGTTTCTCATTAATATTGAAGTGCTATATAGATAAACTCGGTCACTATTTTCTCTTCTGTCCTTGCACCTACAACAAATTGCTCATTCACTTTTATGGTCTTCAATTATTAGATAACGGTTTTACAACCTGCCTAAATAAAATGCTTTCCTTGATCATATATATGTCTGTTCTCTATCTTAGTACAATTAGCCTGTTACACATAAAGATTTGCAGGGCCCTAATTAAAACCCTTTCTGTAAAGGGTTCAATAATTAATACTATACATTTAGAAATTTATAGAGTCAATATTAGGGATTAAGAAATTCTCTATTTATCTACAAAACATTGCTACAAGAGTATACATCTTTATTAATATGTAGAGAATCTGCCCAATAGGGTGGACTGATGCCTTTATTAATTTATTAATGACAGGAATGGAATATCAGCTGCAAGAATTAATCCTAAGATGAAATTTCTCAGGGCCTTGCTTCCCAGAGCTCATGTATCACAGTCCATGCAAAAATGGTGGGCCATCTCAGGAAAGTAATCTGATAGCCCTTAGGCTATCTAGATGGCTCTTGACTGGTTGGTATCCCAGTCCTACCACTGGAAGCCTTCCCTGGTTACAGAGGTGGCCTGTTTAGGCTCTGTATCATTCCTGATTAGGAGTCCTTGCTATGGTCATCCTTATAGATTCCAGGTACTTCCTACTAACCTGGGTCTCCACATTATCCTCAAATGCTTTACAATTCCAGTCATCCCTTCCCTTAATTCTAGCACTCTCCTTTTAATCCTGCCTTTCCTACATGATCTTTCTTGTTCCCATTTCCATCCACCCCAGTCCACCTGCAAAATTTATTCTATTCCACTTTCCTAGGAAAGGCCATACATCTATCCTAGAGCTCTGCTTATAATGTGGCCTCTCTGGGTCTATGTATTTTAGTGTGGTTGTACTTTACTTAGCAGCTAATATACACTTGTAAGTGAGTACATACCATGTTTGTCTTTCTTTGTCTGGGTTACCTAATGCCCGATGATTATTTTCCTAGTTCTACCCATTTGTCTGTAAGTTTCATAATGTCATTTTTAAAATCTTGAGTAATACTTCATTGTGTAAATGTAATTCATTTTTTTTTAAATTTTGATACTTTATTTCCATTTCAAATTTTTTCCCCTTTCCAGGTCTCCCCTTTGTTTTTTGTTTTTGTTTTTGTTTGCTTATTTGTTTGTTTGTTTTTTGTAATTCATTTTCTTTATCTATTCTTTTGTTAAGGGCCATCTAGGTTGTTTCTAGCTTCAGGCTACTGTGAATAAAGCTACTATGGTCATAAATGAGAAAGTTTCCTGTGGTAAGATGGAATGTCCTTTGGATATATATGTCCAGAGGTAGTATATCTGGGATTTGAATTCGATTCATTCCAGTTTTCTGAATTTACTGCTATATTGATTTCCATAGTGTTGTAGAAGTTTGCAATTCTACCAGCAGTGGAGACTTGCTTCCCCTTGCTCCACATCCTGGCCAGTATGAATTGTCACTTTTGTTTTTGATCTTAGCTATTCTGACAGGTATAAAATGGAATCTCAAAAAAGCTTTGATTTGCATTTCATTGATTGCTAAGAACATTGGACATTTCTTTAAGTGTTTCTCAGCCACTTGAGATTTCTCCATTGATAATTCTCTATTTAGATATGTACTCCATTTTAAATTGGATTGTTTGTTTTGCTGATGTCTGGTTTCTTGAGCTATTTATGTAGTTTGGATATTAGCACTCAGTCAGATTTGGACTTGGTGAAAATCTTTTCCCATTCTGTAGGCTGCCATTTTGACCAATAAATGGTGCCCTTTGCTTTACAGAAGCTTTGCCACTTCAGAGTCCCATGTATTAATTATTTTTCTTAGTCCCTGCACTATTGTTGTTCTGTTCATGAAGTTGTCTCCTGTGTCAATGCATTCAAGACTGTTTCACACTCTCGTCTATCATATATATATATATATATATATATTATATATATATATATATATAATATATATATATGGTTTTATGTTGAGATTTTTAATTCCCTTGGACTTGAGTTTCAGGGTGTTGAATATGGATCTATTTGCATTTTTCTACACACAGGCATTTAGGTAGATCAGGATAATTTGTTGAAGATGCTTTCATTTTCCCATTGTGATTTCTAGCTTCTTTATAAAAATCAGGTGTTCAAGGATGTGTGGAGTTATATATCAGGCTTTAAATTGATTCAATTAATAATCATCTAATTTTATGCTAAACTATGCACTTTTTATTACTACAGATCTGTAGTGCAGTTGGAAATAGGTATGGTTATACTTCTAGAAATTCTAATATTATACAGGATTATTTTAGATATCCTGGGTTTTTTTCATTTTTCCACATGATGGTGAGTATTTTTATTTCATGGTCTGCAAAGAATTGTGTTGAAATTTTGATGGGGATTGCATTAAATCTATAGGTTGCTTTTGGTAGGATGGACATTTTTACTATGTTAACCTACCAATTCATGAGCATGGGAGACCTTTCCATTTTCTGATATCTTCTTCAGTTTACTTTTTTCAAAGTCTTGAAACTTTTGGCATACAGTTCTTTCACTTGATTGATTAGAGTTTAAACCATGATAATTTATGTCATTGTGGATATTGTGAAAGGTGTTATTTTCCTGATTTCTTCTCAGCCTGTTTGTTGTTTGTATAAAGGTGGACTACTGAAATTTTAAGTTAATTTTGCATCCAGTCACTTTGCTGAAGGTGTTTATCAGACATAGGAATTCTTTGGTGGAGTGTTTGGGGTCACTTATGTATACTGTCATATCATATGTGACTATCAATACTTTGACTTTTTCCCTTCCAATTTGTATACACTTGATCTCCTTTAGTTGTCTTATTGCTATAGCTAGAACTTTAAATACTATACTGAAGAGATAGGGAAAGAGCGGACAGCCTTGTCTTGTCCATGATTTTACTGGAATTGCTTTAAGTTTCTTTCCATTTAATTTGATGTTGGCTCTTGACTAGCTATATATTGTTTTTATTATTGTTAGGGGTATGCCTTGTATCCTTGATCTCTTCATGACTTTTAACATGAAGGGGTGTTGGGTTTTTGTCACAGAATTTTCCAGCATCTAATGATATGGTCATGTGATTTTCCTTTCTTTCAGTTTGTTTATATTTTAGAATATGTTGATGGATTTTTGTATATTAAAACATCCCTGCATCCCTGAGATAAAGCCTTCTTGGTCATATGGAGGATGTTTGTGATGTGTTCTTGCATTTGAATATTTTAGTATTTTTGTATCAATATTCATAACATAAATCCATATGAAATTTTCTTAGTTGAGTCTTTGTGGTTTAGGTATCAGGGTGACTGTGTCTTCATACAGTCAGTTTGGCTATGTTTCTTCTGTTTCTAATTTTTGGAAAAGTTTAAGGGATATTGGTATTAGCTTTTCTTTGAAAGTCTAGTTGAGTTCTGCCCTAAAGCCATCTGTCCTAGGCTGCTTTTCTGTTGGGAGACTTTTCATGACTGCTTCTATTTCCTTAGGGGTTATATGGATGTTTAAAATTTACCTGATCTTGATTTTACTTTGATAAGTGGTATCTACCTAGAAAATCATCCATTTCATTTCATTTTTTCAAGTTTGTGGAGTACAGGCTTTTGAAGTAAGACCTAATAATTTTTTTAAAAAATTTCCCCAGTATCTCTTGTTATGTCTTCTTTTTCATTTTTTATTTTGTTAATTTGGACACTATCTCTCTGCCTTTTAGTTAATTTGGCAAAGAGTTTGCCTATCTTGTTGATTTTTTTTTTTTTTTTTAAGAACTAGCTCTTGGTTTGGTTGATTCTTTGCATTTGTTGTCTTTGTTTCTAATTGATTGATTTCAGACCTGAGTTTGATTATTTCCTGCTGTCTACTTCTCTTGGGTGTGTGTTTTCTTCATTTATTCCTACAGCTTTCAGGTGTAATTTAAATCATTAGTATGAGAGCTTTCCAAATTCTTTATGAAGACACTTAGTGCTGTGAAATTTTCTCTTAGTACTGCTTCCACTGTGTTTCATAAATTTGGATATGCTTTGCTTTCATTATCATTGAATTCTAGAAAGTCTTTAATTTCTTTCTTTATTTCTTTCCTGACTCAATGATCATTATGTAGAGAGTTGTTCACTTTCCATGAGTTTATAGGCTTTCAGCTTTATTGCATGGTGATCTGATAAGAAACAAGTGGTTATTTTATTTTCTTATATATGTTGAGGCTTGCTTTGTGACCAAGCACATAGTCAATTATGGAGAAGGTTCCATGAGGTGACGAGAAGAAGATATATTTTTTTGTGTTTGGGTAAAATATTCTGTAGATATTTGTTAGGTCAATATAATTCATAACCTTTCTTAGTTTCATTTTTCTCTGTTTAGTTTCTGTTTCGATGATGTGTTCCTTGGTAAGGGTTGAAGTTCTCCATCACTAATGTTTGTGAGTGGGTTCGATGTGTGATCGAACAATTGTCCATGCCCTTGCATTTTCCGCATAGATGTTCGGAATTGAGATGTCCTCTTGGTGGACTTTTTCCTTTGATGAGTATGAAGTATCCCTTTGCCATCTCTTTTGATTACTTTTCATTAAAAGTTTATTTCATTAAATATTAGAGTTGCTAATCTAGTTTGTTTCCTGGGTTTGCTTGGAAATCCTTTTTGTAACCCTTTACTATGAGGTAGTGACTATCTTTGTTGCTGAAGTGTATTTCTTATATGGAACAGAATGATGGATCTTGTATACCTACCCATTCTGTTAGCCTATTTCTCTTTATTGGGGAAATAAGACTGTTGGTGTTGAGAGATATTAATGATCAATAATTTTTAATATTTGTTATTTTGATGTTGATGATGGTACTGTCTGGGTGCGTATGTAGGTGTGTCTGTGTGTCTGTGTCTGTGTGTCTGTATGTTTATGTGTGTGTATGAGATTCTCTTCCTTAGCTTTGCTGTGAGATCATTGATTCCCTGTGTTTCTTGGATGGAGTTATTGTTCTTGTGTTGGAATTTTCCTCTGTAGGACTGGATTACTGGAAACATTGTTTAAATTTTTATTTTTCATGGAACACTTTGGTTGCTCCATTTATGGTGACTGAAAGTTTGCTGAGAATAGTAGTTGGGGCTGACATCTGTGGTCCCTTAGAGTTTATAAGACATTCTTCCAGGTCCTTTTGGCTTTTAGAGTCTTGGTTGTAAAGTCAGGTGTAATTCTGATATGTCATCCTTAATATGTTACTTGGTCTTTTTCCCTTACAGTTTTTCATATTCTTTCTTCATTCTGTACATTTAATATTTTGATTATTATGTGCAGGGAGGATTTTCTTTTCTGGTCCAATCTATTTGATGTTCTGTAGTCTTCTTGTATGTTTGTAGCTATCTCTTTCTTTAGGTTACGGACATTTTTCCTCTCTGATTTTGTTGAAGATATTTTCTGAGCCTTTAATCTGGGAATCTTCTCCTTCTATTTCTATTATTCTTAGGTTTCATCTTTTCATAGTGTCCCAAATTTCCTGGGTGTTTTCTGTTAGAAACGTTTTAGATTTGTCATTTTCTTTGACTGATATATCAATTTCTTCTATGGTATCATCTATACCCTAGATTTTCTCATCCATCTCTTGAATTCTGTTGGTGATGCTTGCATCTGTAGTTTCTGTTCTCTTTACTAGGTTTTTCATCTCCATGGTTGCCTGTGTCTGTGTTTTCTTCATTGTTTCTATTTCCACTTTCAGGTCTTGAACAGTCTTATTCATTTCCTTTGCCTGTTTGATTGTATTTTCCTATATTTCTTTAAGAGATTTATTTATTTCCTCTTCATAAGATGAGATTTAAGGTTATTTTCTTGCTCTTCAGGTTTGTTAGACTATCTTTGCTGTTGTAGGAGATCTGAGTTCTTATAGTGCCATATTGACCTGACTTTTGTTGATTCTGTTTTTGCACTAGCCTTTTGTTGAAGGCCTCTAGCCATCTGGTTGTCTCTGGTGTTTGCTGTCTTGATAGTCTCTGGTGATAGCAGACCTCTAGGACTGCAGGTAAAACTGGTAGTCCCTATTGGCGGCAGGCCTCTGTCTGTCTTGTGTCACAGCAGACCTCTAGGGAAGAAGGTAGAGCTAGTTGTCCTGGTTTTCCCTGAGCTATGGTCCAGGAAGTGAAGTGTAGATCCAGGATTGCAAGTAGAGATGTAGACCAGAAAATGGAGCACAGATAAGATTGGGTTGGACTTATGGCTGCTGGGCTTGATGGAGTCCCGGAGGTGGGGAATTGTGGAATGGGTATCTTAGCTGGTTGTACAGGGTGGTGGCAGGCCTCCAGGTGGCAGGTTAAGTTGTAGCTAGGGAGTGGATGGAGAATGTAGTGTAGATCCCTCTACTTTGATTCTTAGTGTTGCATTTCTAGAGACATTGATCAGCTAAGTTGTCTTGAAGGCTAGTCACATCAAACCTTGAGGAAACTGTTTTAGAATTTATAATTTTCATTGTTGACTCACAATAAATTTATTTTTATTCCTAAACATGTATATGTGTGGTTGTTGATTTGTTTTTGTATGTGTACTAGAGAGAGAGAGAGAGAGAGAGAGAGAGAGAGAGAGAGAGAGAGAGAGAATAAGTTGACAACAAGTATCTCTCAATGCTGTCTACTTTATTTTGAGGGAATGTCTCTCACTAAACTTAGAGCTCACCCATGCTGGAAAACTCTCTGGCCCATAGAATTGTCTTGTCTCTGCCTTCTTATTACTGAGATCAGAGGTGTGTATCACCTTATCTTTTTTAGTTTTTTAAACAGGCACTGAAGAGTGGAATCAGGTTCTCATACTTTCCTGTCAACCCCTTAATAATAGGCATCTTCCAAGCCCCTAAATTTTCCTTTAAAGTAACTTATGTTGGTGTGTCAAAAAATGTCTTACTGATAATTTTATAGCCAAATCTTGAACATTTTATTATAGTTTACATATAATAAAGGGCATAATTAAAACAGTAAAGTTGAAATTAAGGGGGAAAGTATTCATATTGCTGATCTATTTATCAAGAACATAAATATTCAATGAACTCGAAGAGTTAACATAAGACAAACAAGATGGTTTAAGAATTAAAAGTAATTTCATAATAAAATTTAAACTTAATTAATAGTTATTTTGCTTCATGTATCTACAAATTCTATTAAACCTATAATCTATGTCATATAAATTATTGCTCTTAGTTTATAAATCATAAATCATGAGTGATTCTGATTTACCCATACTTGAGTAAGCAGTGACATGTTGAACCCACACCTCAGTAGTTTACAAGCCAGAGATAATCCTGATTTATATTTCTACATTTAGTAGATGAGGAAAACAAAGCCAGGGGATAGAAGGTAATCAGGAAGATGATTAACAATAAGAAATCGAATTAGGGGCATACCAAGACTGAACGGGCTGGAGGTAAGGGCAGAAAAGGGCAAAATTGAGGAAGCTGTCCCTGCCAGGTTTGTGTATGAGCTGAGCTTGCCCTCACACCTTCTCCAGAGAAGGCTCATTTAAACTGAAGAAACTTTTTTCATATTTTTAAATTAAATAAAAACCAGGTTTTATTCTAGGTCATCTGGGTATCTCAAGTTACCAGTTATTATACTTTATTGTTTGGATTAAAATCATTAAGTTCTCTAGAGTATATGCTATGTCTGGAGAGCCATTATGTGCTTAGTTAATCCTTAAAAAAGCCTTAGGAATATGTTGTTACATCTATAGTGAGTGGAAAGAATAAGACTGAAGGAGGGCTACAAGCATTGGCAGCTAGAGATGAAAACTCAACTGTAAACAATTGATGATAACATTCCAGACAGTAAACATATCAGTATAGATTTGACACTTTTAAATGCCTTTATCTGTTTTTCTTTTTAAAAATAAAATAAGTGGCTGATAATGAGTAAAGTGTGTAGCTAGGTGTAAAGACATGTTTTTTAAAATGTGGAGAATATTTTAGGGAATGTGCTTGAGGAAATTTTTCTCTGGCAACAATTATACACAAAGAAATAATAAGTATAAGTTTGCCTGACAACAAAAGAAGAGTTCCCTTTAGATCAAATATAAATTAACATGAATATAGTGCAGAACAGTTGGGAGAAAGATCTCACCAGTGATTTGAGGCCAGATTCTAACCACAGTCTTCTCCATTCGCATATGAATGTACGGGAAACACTTCATTTGTATCCATGATAAAGTGATTTTAAGTTTTGCTGTATGAAAAACTATAAAGTTTTCAACTCCTTTATGCCATTGAAATTAGTAAGAATAGTAAGAATGTCCTTTCTGGGTTCCAGGATGCTAAAATAGTACACACACACACACACACACACACACACACACACACACACACACACACACAATTTAAAGTGCATTTTTCATTAACATTATATAATAAACATGTTAATGTGTGATTCTGTTTTTTGACAAATTATGTTTTAATGATTACATAAAATTTTCAAAGAACCAGAGATGTAACTAAATTGCTATTGTATCTATATTCACCTCTCATCACTTGTTGTCATCTCCCTTCTCCTCATGTTCTTTTCTTTCTCTCCTCTACAAGTTCTCTCTTACTTTTGCAGTTTTCCTTTGTGCATTGAATTATTACTGCTGTTTTATTCATTATTAAAACTGCCAACCTCTATCCAGAAGACAGCTTCTTAGCATTCATCCCTATGTGAAGACACTTACAGTCTTTCTGCCTTTCCTTCTTACATGTTTCCATATTAATGGGGTCCTATATTCTTTTTAGATCTAGTGACTCATTGGACACTTACTTTTGCCACTTTGACCAGTTGTAAGTCTTTGTATTAATCATCACTAATATGAAAAAAAAAACTTCTCTTATCATGACTGATAGTATTATCTATTGGTATAAATGTACAAATTTATAGGGCAATTTGAATACATATCCATTTGGCAAACATCAGCAGTGTATTCCCTCACAGGACTTGTTAGCAGTTGAGCCATAAGTTACACTACCAGGCATGTATTCCTTCACATAAAACAGTCTTCAGATATAATCAGAAAATGGTTGGTCGTGCTAATGTCACTATTGTATTATTGGACACTCCTTGCTTGGAAGGCTAATATTGTAACACATAGGCTTCAGAAGAATAGGCCACTGATGAATTTTCTCTCCCAATAGCCTTTTTTAACTATAACCACCATCAGAGAGGAGGCTTCAGCGCATTTTCAGCTTAATCTCCCCATATGTGATGCCTTCATCAATATTCTTATACCATTTCTCTTATGTAGTTCTGATGGCCAACCAAGAGCACTAGCTGTACTATTTGGGGTCTCTAAGTCCTCTTGAGGGCTCCTTGAATAACAACTCACTGGAGATATCCCACGCAGCACTGGGATATTTCTTCATAGGGCATACTTATGCCATGGATGTCATTTATCAAAATTATTATTTTTAAAAGACTATGTATGTCTCTGGTGTCCAGAAAGTATTTATTTTCAAATCCAGAGCTGTTTCCATGACTTGCGTCATACATGTTGAATGATGTAAATCCAGGTCCTTAAGTAGTCTGTAAAGTTCCCCTCTCATGCTAGATCTATGGCCATGATTTCTGCCTTCTCTGACAGAAATATAGTCTAATATCTTACCTTATTATATAATGTTAATGAGACATTCACTTTAAAGCATGTATAATTTTTACCTGATATCTTGATATCCCTGGCATCCAAAAAAAGATGTAGTATTAAAGAGATAGTATTGAATATGTGATAACCAGGTTGCTCTGTTTCTATATACATGCATACCTATCATAACACTTAATTTATATATTAGACACTGTAAATTATTAATGTATGATTATGTAAATAATCATAAAATACAATTATAAAAATAAAACATTATAATAAAATTATTTAAATGCATGAATTTCTTATTTCTGATAAATTGGATTCAAAGTTTTAGAAACATAGTATTATGTATTAAATGATTCTATAGGAATTGACACTAGATAAGAACAGCAACTGGAGTTTGCCAATTTACTTGTTTTCTGATTCTCCACACTGAGTTCTTGCTTTTATTCAACGTGTCCACTGTAAAGCCTTGCATATGCCATTCCCTTTGACTGAAACATTCTTCTTCTAGAAATTATATAGATCATATTCCCATTCATACAGGTCTCCATGTAGATGTTATTTTCTTCTTAAAATGCATTTTAAATTAAAATTTAATTGCATCATTTCTTCCCTTCTTTACCCTCCAGTCCCTCCAATGTGCCATCCCTCTTGAAGCCTCCCCAAATACTCTACAACCAAATAGATAACCCCATTTTTATTATTGTGTTATTTATACATAGACTTGCATATGTTCCTGCATATGTATATGCATAGGTATATGTGTATGCAATGATTATACACATACACATCTAACTATGCATATACATATATGTATATATATGATTATATACATACATATATATATTTATTAGTTTGATAAATCACAGAAGGCTAGAGATTAACAACATCTTTTAATCTTAATGTGTTAACAAGATTCATCAAACTCTTATGATCTCTCTCTCTCTTTCTCTCTCTTTCTCTCTCTCTCTCTCTCTCTCTCTCTCTCTCTCTCTCTCTCTCTCTCTGTGTGTGTGAGAGAGAGAGACAGTACACATGTAGCTTTAAAAACTCGTCACCTTTGTACTGAGCAGTCTCATGTTTCCTACGAGGGAGCAAGAACTGTCTGGGGACAGGCTTTCCAGTCTCATGTTTCCTACGAGGTAGCGGGAACTGTCTGGGGGACATGACTCTTTAAAAATCTTGTGTGGTTTCATATGTATCAGTATAGATAAATCAACAGTAAAGGTTTTCACATCAACCTATAGCCAGCAAGAAATATTTTAGACAGCAGTAGGTTGTTTAGCACTTTTAGTGTACACAACTGTTACTTTCTATTTACTCAATATTTTAAGATCAGATACTCATATAATTATCACTACTGTTTGCTATTATGGCACAATTTATATCAGATGTATTTCTTTCTTTTTCATGCCTCCTGTAGTGTTTTGATGTATTTAACTTTAAAAGCTTCAAAGAATACTGCTTTACTCTATCACTAAAAATGCGGGGGGGGGGGGGTTGTCAGCACAAACAACAGTTACTATGTATGTGAAGACTGCACACACTGCTTCATTTAAGTGAATAGTTTCAATACTTCAGTATAAGAAATGGTATTACATGTAATCACTTTAAAGAACTTTAGAGAAGAAAGAACAATGGAGCAGGAACAGGGAAGGAGGAGTGGAAGGAAGAAGGAGGTGGGACCAGAAAATACTTCAGTTAATTGATTTGTGTAAGATTCTTCAGAGTTAATTTATTCCTCAAAACCAGATTGTTTTATTATAAGGTTGAATGCTAATTAATATCATGATAATTATTACTGACATCACCCTAAAAAAATAAATTCTCAGTGCTCATGGAATTACACAAGATATATTACCTAAAGAAATTGCAAATAAAAATATTCAAGAAAAAATGGCATGTAAATGACAGTAAATTTCTACCAAATATTGCCATGATATATATACATATATACATATGTATATATACATATATATACATATGTATATATACATATATATACATATATATGAAATAAATTTTATTAAAATTCTCTGCAGAAAAATGTTGAACCATTTTGGTTGATTTTAATTGTTAAGATTTTATTAATGTTTAAAAACTTAACATCAAATTTTACTGAAATAATTTTGGTGTAGTTTTAAAATGTATGTGAAATACTAATAATTCTGTGATTTAATAAGCAGCTCATAATATTTAGATTAAAAGTTTTACTAAAAATTAAAAATGTTTTATTATAAAATGAGTACTCTAATACATGATCATTGCTTTTCTATTCATATTTAAACATTCAGTGGCAAGCAACCAAAGATGGCATGAAAAGTTTAATGGATGCATATATATTTCTGTGTTATGACTACATTTACTAATTTTAATGGCAACACAGACAGAAGTGGCTTAACCAAGAAGCCTGCTTTTGTTTCAGGATTTAATAGATTCTAGAGAGAGTCATTCTAAGGCTGATTGGTTAGAGCCAATTTAGAGCACCATTATTACTGATCGAATTTACTTATTCAACTCCTAGCCATCCAGCTTCTGGATTGTGGCCATCTAGGCTGTCTTGGACATGGGATTCCTGTCGTAATATGGGCCTCATGTTAGACTTGTCATTGATTGGCCACTCCCTCAAGCTCTGAGCCAGCATTGCTCCAGTTTATCTTGCAGGTAGAGCAGTGCGTGGGTCATAGAGTTGGTGATTGGGATGGTGTTCCAGTCCTACCACTCGGAACCTAGCCAGGTTATGGAAGATGGTTGCTTCAGGCTTCATAGCTTCCATTACTAAGAGTCCTTGCTTGTGCAAAACTCAGAGCTTTCCAGAAGTTTCTACTACAATAAATTTCTATATTGGCCTCTAAATGCCCATCTATTTCAGTTGTCTTTTTTTGAACTCTTTCCCTCTGTCCCTCCCTCTCCCACCTGATCCCTCCTGTTTCCATCTCCAACTAACCCTAGTCCATCCACAAAATGTGTTCTGTTTTCTCTTCCCAGGGAGCTCCATGCATGTCCCCCTGGTAAGACTGATGGGGTGAAAAGTGAATGAAATAATTCCTAAAGATATTTTGGCTATATTTTTAGGATCTTTGCCTAGCCCAGTTGCCACTGGAGAGGATTCCTCTTTCAGTTGATGGGAGCAGATGCAGAGACCCATAGGTCACCATTAGAGGAGACCTTAGAAGATGGGGAGTGATTGTAGGAACTAGATCCAAGACATCAGGAGAGCATGGCACACAGAATCAACTAAGCAGGGCTCACAGAGACTCTCAGAGACTGAAGCAACAATCATGGAGCCATCAGGGGTCTGTACCAGACCCTCTGCATATGTGTTGCAGTTCTTTAGTTGTTGTTGTTCTTATTGTTGTTGTTGTTGTTGGACTCCTAACAGTGGGAGTGGGGATCTCTCTGAAACTTTTGCCTGCTCATGGGAGCTTTTTCCTTCTATTGGGTTGCATTGTACAGCCTTGAGATGAGGGTACAAGGTCAGTGCCTAGTCTTCTTTCATCTTGTTATACCATGTTCCATTGATATCACTGGGAGGCCTGCTCTTTTCTGAAGGGAAATGGAAGAACAGAGATGGATCTGGGGTGAAGGGAGGTAGAGTGGAGGTGCTGGGAGGAGGAGAAGGAAGGACATCTGTGGTTAAGATTATTGTATGAGAAGAATAAATGAAGAAAATAAGATTTAGTCCTCTTAACTATGTGTACATGCATTTGGTAGTTTATGGATACTAGGACCAAAGAGACCGGAGGAAAGCATTGTAGAGGGCAAAAAGGCCTTGTGGACACTGGTAAATACTGGAGGAGCCAGGAGAGCACACAGCTTCCTGTCTCAATGGATGAGGGGCTTAGCCAATCTTGAAATGTCTGGAATGATTCAGTTTTACAACCTGGTGCTTCTTTGCTCTACCAATGTCTTTCAAAAATTTTGTTTTTACTTATCTCAGATCTTTGCCCCCTAAATCTTGAACATTTCTTTTAGGCCATAAAAGACATTCTTATGCGTGATATCATTTGTGCTTTATAACATTCTAAGTGACTTCTCTGTTATTGTAGGCTCAGATTAAACCTGACACCTGTAGTCATTATGTTTACCTCAGTGAAGGTCCCTAGACCTTAAATCTTGGGCACTATCTCTGAGTTAACAATACCCATTCTTGTAAAAAACAAACAAACAAACAAACAAACAAACAACCCCCCCAAAAAACCCCAAAAAACAAAAAGTAGGATGTAATTTATAAATAATCTCAATGAAAACATGTCTTAAATTGTTATGCACTGGGGAATGAGTTAATTATTATCTGAAATTTTTTTCCAACGTCATGTTGTGCTTAATTTTGTCTAAAGTAAAATGATCTGGGCCATTCTAGATATCATGATTCAGTACCAGTTATAAAAAAAAAATCAGGCTAATCTGGTGGGTTTTTTCCTGCCTGCTTTAATGCTTACAGGGGAAATCACCACAGGTATTGGATCCCCTGGTGTAGGGATTACAAGTGGTTGTTGGTGTAGAGTTTCTGAGGTGTAAAACAGGATTCCTATGAGATTACTGATGACCATGATCAACCAATATTGGTTGAACTCAGAATGTCTGTTAAGACAGCCTGCCTCACAAGACAATATCAGGAAAGAGAGACTGTAACTCACACACACACACTATGCCTGCAACAGTTTTATTATTCCAAATCGTTACCCTGCCTCTATAAAGGGTCAAAGCCAGCTTCTTCCCCTTCGTAGACCCTGCTATTTCCCATGGGAGAGAGGCTGCCCCTTCTTGTATATGCTAATAAGCACAGTCTCATCTGGTGAGATCAGACTGTGGTCTTATTTCTCCTCGCTCTTTATGTTGCTTCAGGACTATGCAGCTGCTGATCTGGATGCTGTGAACTGCATTCCAGCCTTGTCAAAGAGATCAGGCACTCTTAACTGCTGAGCCATCTCCTCAGTCCATTCATTTTCACTTTCTTGCTCCATATCAAACTCAAGAGCCTTGAGAAGATTGCTAAGCAGATACTTTATCACTAGCCAATACTGCCTTTGCCCACATTCCAGTTTGACCCTCCTAAGCATGTGGATTCCAATCATAAGATGACCTTGTCATCATATATTAATTTCACAGGACTCATTCATTTATGAAATTCCAAATGAACACAGGAGATTTATTTAAAACAACAAATCTATCAACATAACAATTTCTGTAAACAGGTGTGGCAAAGTTTTCCTGGAAGATCAATGATGAACACCTACAGTCTAACGGATGGGATATCAGCACACAAACAGCAGCCTGTACCAGTTTCCCTCACTCCTTTCCTCCCAGTCCCATACACTCCATCTACTACTTCTCCTTTCCCTTCAGAAAAGTACAGCCCTCCCAGGGATATTAACCAAACATAGCAGGTCAATAAGAATAGGCTCCTCCTCTCATGTTAAGGCTAGATGAAGCAATCCAGTGGGAAGAAATGGTTCCCCAAATCAGTCAAGAGTCAAGAACAGCCCCTGCTCCCACTGATAGATGTCACACAATAAAACTAAGCTACATAGCCATAACAATATAGACAGAGAGTCTAGGTGAAACCCATGCAGGATCCCTGACTGTCGGCTCGGTCTCCGTGAGCCCCTATTAGTTGATTCTATGGGTTTCCTTGTAGTATCCTTAACCCCTCTGGCTTCTTCCTCCCTTCTTCCTCAGGGTCCCCCTGACTCTACCCAATGTCTGTGGGTCTCTGAATTTGTTTCAATCAGTTGCTAGATGAAGTCTCTCTGAAAATAATTATGCTAGGCTCCTTTTCATCAGAAGCTAATACAATTTTTATGATAAATATTTCATACTTAAAATGAGCTATTTTAAATCTTCATTTTTGTGGCAAAGGTTCTTTATCTTCCTCTCTTCTAAGTCTTTGTTATTTGAATATATTCAATTGTTTTATGACCTTGTAGCATTGATAGATTTTTAGGTTCAAATCTTTGAAAGATTTCTTTTAATATTGTCATACATTTTAGAGTATTAAAATTTGTAATTGGTTCACTTAATATAAATATTACAGAGGGCTATTTTAATATCTGGTTCCCACTCTAAAATTATGTGGCCTTTTCTCATTAGTTTCATTTTATATTTATATCTGTATCTCAATTTACTCCCTATTATTGGCGTATTAGATGAAAATCACTGTGATTTTGTATTTGATCTCTGATTTCTTACCTCTTTCACCGGATATTGTCTTCTTTTCAACTTAATTAAATAAATCTTCCTCATAAATTTATTGATGTATGACTGTGGATATTTTCTCTTTTAACTTGTCTTACTCTGAGTTTCTTTTTAACCTGAGCCTTCATGTTTTAAATCAGTCTATGTTTCTCCCTGGCATGTTATTTTTATTTCTCTGTTTCATTTCTGTTTTATCCACATGGGAATCCAAAGCAAAAGTATAGTACAGACTCACGCAATTACCAATGTATCAATCGTGTCTATGCTTTTACGTACTAGTGTCCAGTCCCAAGACCAGCAGTGCAGTATGGAGGGGAGGTATGGGTGATATGAGCCTGCAGCAAGACTGTGCATAATAATAGCTCTCTGGACTGAGCAGCAGGCTTTGAGTAACTTTAATTCATGTGAATATTAGGTAGATAAAGGACTAAGCACATTCACATGCCCTGACAAGAACACTATAAAGGACATAATGATTTCCATTCTCCTTCCTTCTCACTCTTAAATCTTCATTGAGATGTCACTAATTCCACAAGAGCATATAAATTGTGTATGTCTTACCCTCATTATTCACAACGCGAGGACACTGCAGACAGCATTTTCTAAGGCAGCTCATACCACAAGGTCATCCTAAGAGCAAACACATGAATGTTCTCTATTGAAGAAGTCTCCAGAGTAGATACAGTCTTGGCTTTCTTCTCATTTCAAATGAACATTACTTTTGATTGTTATGTCTCTGCTTATCCTTGACTTTTTGAGAATTTGCATCAGCTTTTGTAAGAATATTTTTCATAAAATTGAATAAAATAACTGTTTTAATTTATTTTTATTTTATCATTAACTGACATAGAAACTAAAATAACGCTTTCTGTGCATGAATCTTTATAAACTGTATTAATATATAATCATATTAAATGATATGGGTAATTGTATATGCCTATGTAGATAATCCCAACAGTTTCTAAAGAAAAACAATTCCTTTTAGTCCCTATAATGGAAAATTCTCAATTGTGAACTTGTGAATAAATTAATATGCACTTTTAACATAATGCTTTAGATAAAAGTATATATATGTATAATTGCTATATAGGGATATATATATATATATATATATATACATTTCTATCTGTACAACATATACATACCTTATTTGAGTCTTCAATATTTAAATAACTGCTGGCTTATTATATTATATGAACAAATAAAACTTTTTACATGCAATCAGTGCATATATTTTAGTGTTATATGACCCTTACAACCTGCAAACCAAATATAAAGACATCGCCAGGCAGTGGTGGCGCACGCCTTTAATCCCAGCACTTGGGAGGCAGAGACAGGTGGATTTCTGAGTTCGAGGCCAGCCTGGTCTACAGAGTGAGTTCCAGGACAGCCAGGGCTATACAGAGAAACCCTGTCTCGAAAAAACCAAAAAAAAAAAAAACCAAAAAACCAAAAACCAAAAACAAAACAAAGATAAAGACATCAAGAACTTTTAATATTTCAAAGCTTAGACCTTACCTGGGCAGACAGTTAACTAGATCATTTAAGTTAGCTCTTCCACCTTGCTCATCCTGCCCCATGCCTAGCTATACCTTTCAGACTTCCAGTTAATCTATCTCCTCTCCTGTATCCTGGCAAAAAGACCTCCACTTTTTTCCTTCTCAGGGTCCTTTCTTCCCTACCAAAAATCCCACCTTCCACTTACTGCCCAGTCATTGGCCATTAGACTTTATTCTACTAAAAACCACATTCCACTTTGAACCCAATAAGCAGCAGGACAACACCTAGTCCATCTCTTTGGGTTACCCTTTGGCTGGGATGAGGGCTATGTGACTTCTTTCAC
Source organism: Uromys caudimaculatus (assembly GCA_028551405.1). Taxonomy (NCBI): domain Eukaryota; kingdom Metazoa; phylum Chordata; class Mammalia; order Rodentia; family Muridae; genus Uromys; species Uromys caudimaculatus. The sequence continues at coordinate 42,615,321 of CM052702.1, read as the reverse complement.
GGCAGCTTGCTTTTTAACATGATACTCTCAGAGAATCATCATTTGGGCAGGTGAGTAAGGACAAATATTCTTATTATAGAAAGCTGATAATGGGCAATTGAGAGGATAATTCCAAATAGTCTGCCAGCTTTTAGCTCACTGCTGAATCAGCAATTAACAATTAAATATAGAGAGACACACCTTAATACAATGTGAATGAAGGCTACCTCTACATCTTAATATTCTTAGTTTTCTATATTCATTGTAAGTTTTCAGAATGTATATAATGTTATTGGGTCAAAAGTGTTTGAAAATATTATTTAAATAGGTACATCTAAATTATTGTCATTAGTAAAGTTACTTATTTATATTCCAATCTACCATGGAGAAGTCTAATTTGGGGGACAGCTCCATCATTGGTAGGTCCTTGACCATAGGCCCATAGTCTTTCTGTGTTTCAGATTACTGTATCTAGATTTTTAAAATGATTCTTCCATATAATATTCCTGTAAAATTAATTAATTGAGATTAATTAAGATAATGCACAGAAACTACTCAGAGTGTTCATAAATACCAAGTCATCTGTTAAAACTAATATGGATGATTTAAAGTTTTAGTTGTATCCATATTTACTCAATGTCTATATCTGTTTTTTTTTTTTTTATATTCTTAAGCATTTGATATTCACACAAAATGAGCACAGCTGTTTGTTTTAGTTTTAACATACTTGTTGTTGTGGGGAGACACAAATGTGTTATGGCATATCCACACTGTGTAGAGGACAACTTCATGTGTTGGTTGACTCTTTCCACATGGGTATGGTTTGGGATGCAAATGGAGTCACCAGGCTTGTCCAACATATGCTTAGCCATGGAGTCTTCTCACCTAACTTAGCAATATCCTTTTTAAAGTAGAATAATTGTTACTCTCAGTGTTTCCCTATATAAAGCATAATAAAAATTTACAACTGAATTGTTTTAAATATTATTTTTATGTTGTTTACTTTCTTTGTAGCACAAAGTGGACTTAGCTGCATTGCTACACTACTTCAGACCCTGAGATGCAGGAATTACATGAGCAACAAAGCCTGGTGAGGCTGATGTTTCTGAAGTAAAAGTCTGACTCTTCTCATTAGTGTTGAAAGATTATTCTTATGTAACAATAAAGAAATGTGTGAAAATTGAGTAAATAGTTTTTCAACTGGCAATTATATGATATGATTATGGCAAATGTTAACTTTATTCAGATGTCTAACAGATTTTCCAACATGTTGTAAGACAGAAGAATTTCATGCTCATTTGACTCCTTTTCTCCCCCTGAATATAATCTATTAAACTACTGTGGGGTAAATGAAGCAGTGAAGGTATAATGGAATGTTTATTCGTTTGTTTGGATCATAACAAAAATATGCAGTACTGCTTCTTTGGCATGATTCCCTACAGGGTGCTCAAACCTCTGGAAATCCGCTTTTAATTTTATTGTGTTGTGGCCACATTACAATTGCACACTACTTCTATATTTCAGTGAAAATGAATGTGATTATCTTAGAGGAAAATCTATTTATCCTCAGATGATGAGCAAATACGCAAGTCCCATAGAGACATAGAATAACAAAAGACCCCAGTAGAAAGAGATGTGCTACCAAAATTTTTGCCAAGAAATTAACAGCTGGAAATAGACAATGGAGAGTTATGGTGTTTGCCAAAGACAGCTAGGTAAAGCACTTGGATGAGATTCCAGATCTCACTTCAAAGTCTACTACATTGTGAGTCTTTTAATGAAAATGCGGTATCCCGCATGTTGCTTACACTATACGTTGGAAAAATCACCTTAAGATTTTCAAAAACTTCCAGGATTAAGTAAAGTCATATCACATGACCCCACTAGTAGAATGCTTAATCAGGAGATCAATGGTAGTATGGGGCAGGGGGGACCAGCTAGTGAAGAAGAAGGCTAACCTAAAAGGGGTATGAAAAGTCATCAGAAGCTCACTATCATGTTTCACAATGTAAAAATAAATGATTGGATGGTTAGTAAAAATACATGTGAAATGAAAGAAGATGGAATGCTGAGGACCAGCAAGCTAAAGCAGGGCCATGCACCGAGGGGAGGACAGGGTAGTGAGCAGGTCAACCAAAACTAATGCTGTATGAAAGTCTTAAGAAAACTCACTAGTTCATCAGATGATTTTAAAATGTAACTTAAATTGAAAAGCCTGATTAGAATTACTCTGCTGATCTGGACGATAGTGTTCTCAGAAGACAGATAATAAAATAAAAACTGTAGGACAGAGCACGGGATTAACCCTATGAGTTCTTAGTCATGAAACCTAAAGAAGTCCCCACAACAATACAGGCTATTATCATGGTCCTTGGCTACTGTCCTGGTTTTATGTTTTTAATGCTGTGATAAGACACTGACGGGGGGGAAGAAATCTTAATGTAGAAAGAGTGTTTTTTGGATTACATGTTTGGATTACAGGTTCATCATTGTGAGAAGACAAGAGAGAAACTGAAACTAGGAGCCAGGAACAAAAAAAAAACCCTTTAGTATGGCATCCCTTGACCAGTTTAGCTACTTCTCCTGTACAGTCTAAGCTCACGTACCAAAGCATGGTCCCATCCTCAGTGTGCTGGGCTCCCCATCATCAACTAGCACTCAAGAGCATTCCCCAGGGAAATACTTATGGACCAAATGGATAGAGGCAATTCCTTAATTAAGGTTCCCTCTTCTAAGGTATGTCAAGTTGAAAACCAGATTAGCTATGATCAATACACCTACACTATCCCTGATAAACTATATCTTTTCCTTTCTTGTTTGTTCCCAAATTCTCAAGTTAATAGTAATATTACAATAAAAATATATTCCCATAGTCCTAAAAATGTCAACAATGAAAGGTCTAAGATTTCTTTTGAACTTCCAACGTTTCTTAACTATGGACTCCTATAAAATGAAAGACATGTTACCTAACCTTTTAGCTCTAAAAACAAAGAACCAGTTAACAATGAGGTGAAATCAATGCAAAAATCCTGCAGTGAAGGAATCTCAAGGTTTGATATCTGGAGCTAACTCAGGATCTTCTGGGTACCAAGGGGCTTAGATAGTTCAGCCTATTCCATCCTGCCACCTGCAGCACAGTTTATGGGATAAGTCAGGCTGACTGTACTCCAAACCTACTGCTGCATAGTCTTGGCATCTTCAACATAACAGGGTCTCCATTGAAACCCTGTACTTTGCTAATGGTCTTCCCTAGTTCCAAGGATCAGCAACTTTGTTCTATTATTTATATAAATCATGTTGGTATCTTGCTCAGTTTTATCTTCTTATCAAGGAATTATAATGTTTGAATTATATAGATGAAATAATTTATAGCTCTATTTTAAAAAATATTTCATTCCAGTGAGGTAGAATTCTATTCAAGTTACTTAGATTTTACACATAGTTTTTCATTTACCACGGGTGTAATATAACTTTCTCCTTATTTCTATGAGATTTCCTTGAAAGTGAATAAAACTAAACAGTTTCTGTCATTTTGCTTTTTATCTACTGAACCACATCTTACTGGAAAGAAAAGACAACAATCAGAGTGATTTGTTGGTGAAGAATTCAAGCAATGGACTGGTGATGTGTCCCGGAATTCTGGGTCCATTACTAGGTTCAAGGAACCTCTCCAAACTTCCCTCTCTTTTTTATCATTATGGTATACTGATTCCCAGTAATATTTCTTTTTTTTTTTTCCTCCTTTTTTATTTTTGATACTTTATATACATTTCCAATGTTTCCCCTTTTCTGAGTCTCCTCTTTGTATACCCCCCATCCCCTCCCCAACCCGCTTCTAGGAGGGAATTCCACCTCCCACCCCACCCCCCGTCCACCCATCCCCATTTTCCTGCCTTGATATTCCCCTTTACTGAGGCCTCTAACATCCTCAGGCCCAAGGACCTTTCATCTCTCCCTGATGGCCATCGAGGTCATCCTCTGCCACATATGTGGTCCAAACCATAAGTCCATCAATGTGTATTCTTTGGTTGGTGGTCCTAATTCCAGGAGGACCGGGGGAGGGGGGGAGGTCAGGCCCATTGACTCTCTTGCTCCCTCCATGGGGCTGCAAATTCCCTCAGCTCCTTCAGACCTTCCTCCAACTGCTCCATCTGGGACCTCACTCTCAGTCCAGCGATTACTGGTAAGTGAGACTTGGGCATTCTGAACTTTTGGGCTAATATCCGCTTATCAGTGAGTACATACCATGTTCCTTCTTTTGTGACTGAGTTACCATGCTCAGGATGATATTTTCAAGTTCCATTCATTTGCCTGCAAATTTCATTAAGTCATTGCTTTTAAT
>CM052702.1:42592932-42610500 GCA_028551405.1 Uromys caudimaculatus | reverse complement strand
TCTTCAGGTAGTCCATGAATACATTTTGGTGCCAATGGCTTCTTGGACCAAAGATCTTTTCTTGAAATGGGGCCATCAGCTTGGAGGATGAGTGTTGAGTCCCTGTGTCCACCAAGAATTGAGTGGGTTTCTCTTCCTCTCTCAAAGTTACCCTGGGTTCGGGGAGAAGGTCTCCCCTAATCACTGTCTTCACTCAGGGCTAACACCTTTTGCTGCTTGGGGGCGCTTTTCTCAAGGCCTGGGATTCCTTGCTCCTGACTTCTGTTAGGATACTCTTAGGCCCAATGGCCTCAGTCAGTTCTGAGACTGAAGGCAGGTATATTTTTTTTCCAATTTGCTTTTATACCATTTAAATTACATGAAAGCAATAAGGTCAGTTCTAGGTTGCAATACAATAAATGCAAATAGCCAAGGAATGAGCAAGGCAATAAGCAAAAGTCCGTGATCATTCCAGAGATCGATGTTTCTGAGGGTGTGTCAGGATGATGGAAGTATCTGAGCCTACTTCCTTGTCCAAGCCCAAAATCAGATTCTCGCCTGAAGCCTACTTCTTCTGTTACACCCTAAGATTAATATTCTTACCTGAACTTACTTCCCTGTTCTAGTCTAAGATTAGATTACTGCCTGAAGCCTGTTCAGGACTTCTTGTACATTCCTTTCCTGTTGCTTTTCTTCCTCTTTTCCTTTCTCTGCTCCTTCTCTTCTCCTGTCTCCCTGCCATTGCAGACCTCAGCAACTTGCACTAACTCTCTTGACAGCCCACTCTGTCTTTCTTTTTCTGAAGCTTTTCTGTTATCTCAAGCTATTCCCCTGATACCTGCCAATGGAGTCTGGTGATGGACCTTCAGGTTAGGTGCCCCTTACCTTCTGCCACAGTCAGGAAAAACCTGATGTAGATGACGGCTTGGTCAATCGATGGTGTCTGAGGGGGCATTCCTTCTAACTTCACCTTAGGTGGGCTGATGAGTAAATAATACAGTTTTAGAGAGATTAATTGACCCCTTGGAACCTCCCGCTCTTCCCTCTGGTAAAAAGTGGTGGGGCCATAGGGATTAGGGTAAGGGGATATAGAGGAGGAGAGTCTTGGAGTAACAGGTCCACTGTTGAAGGTCCTTGGAGGATCGATTTCTTCTCAGATCTGGATCTCTCCTCCCAGGCTTCTTTTTTTCCTGACGGCCAGCACCCGCGAGACAGGTCTTGGGGAAACAAAGGCCTTTATCTATGGGGGGGAGGGGACCTCTACTTGTCCGTCTCTGTCACCACTCTAAAACTCCAAATCATAGGCCTTATCTTTCGCCTGCCCTCACCTACCTATAGACAGCTCCTTTTTGTCCAATTAAAAGGCTCTTTTCTCTCAGATATAAATTGAGCACAACTATTAACATTCTGTAATTTATAATCAGTTTGTAAAGGCAGTCTCTTTTTATGAGTCAATTTTAGTAATAACCAATAAGTATTTATTTGTGCCGTGTGAAGGATATCACAAAGAATGTTTCCTCTTTGATTCTCTTGAATCTAGTTCTTTAGGGGGTCTCCCTCTATCAAATCTGATTCATATAACTCTGGGAGATGTGTAGAATCTAATCACCTTTTTTTTAAAACCACAAAGACAAAGGTTTTCTCTCAAATCAGCATGTCCTTTAACCATTAACTCGGAAAACATTTAGCTTGACCTCTCTCCCAGAAGAATAATAAAAGAATCACAAAACTTAGAATCATACCCATTTTGATAATTAAAACAATTTAAAACAAATGAAGTAAACTACACATATACTGTATGGACCTATTTCTAGGCAGATTTGTCCCTCCTTTGGACGTAGAACACTTTCCCAGCCAGCTGCAGCTGCGCTGGGTTACAAACAACTCAGATCCTGCCACCCCTGCCACAGGTGGTGGGTGTAACCAAAGAGTTTGTCCCTTCCACAGACTCAGAAACCAGGTGGCCCTGCCGCATCGGCAGAAGCCAGATACTCAGGCAAACTGAGGGTCCAAGGTGTCCCTCGGTCCCTCCATGGGCACAGCATTCAGGTATGTCTACCCGCCATGAACACCACTAGACAGGCGGCACAAAAGGTGCCCAGACAGATGGCACAGAAGTGCCCAGAGGCTTGCAAGCAAAACCATGAGTAGGTGCCACAAAAGAAGAGGAGGACAGAAAACAGACAAAGAGGGAGACAAACAATACCCGCTTGAGCGTAAAGTCAAACTTAGGGAGGGGAGTAGATATCGTCTATCCCAGCGTCAAAGTTGAAAACAAGACAAAACAGATACTGAAAATACACAAAGACTGACAAGTGCCCGCTTCCACCAAGGCAGGTGAGCCCAATTCAGAAAACCAGACGGCCGGGAGGACTGCATTCTCTCTGGCACCAGACCTCCTGGGACATCTCCCAGGGCAACGGTCGGTGATTCCCTAGCACGTTTGCCGATCACGCCCTCGGCCTCTACCTGAGACCAAGAGATTGTCATCTCCTCAGGAAGAAGCGAGCGACTGCATAAACCAAAGGTACAGAATCAGACTTCAGCTACCACAGACGGACAAAAACATAAACAGATACTGAAAATACACAAAGACTGTCAAGGGCCCGTTTCCACCGAGACAAGCAAAACCAATTCAGAAAACCAGACGGCCGGGAGGACCACGTCCTCTCCGGCACCCCGACGGGAATCTCCCAGGCGTCCCTGGGGTCCCTCCAGACCTCCTGGGATGTCTCCCAGGGCAACAGTTGGTGATCCCCTAGCCCGTCGGCCGATCACGCCCCCAGCCTCTACCCGAGACTGGGAGATCATCATCTCCTCACGAAGGTCCGAGCAACTGCAAACCAGACTGCGCGCGCATACCGAAAATACAGAATCAGACTTCAGCCGGCACAGACGAACAAGAACACAAACAGAATCTCACCTCCAAGTAGGTTTTCGGAGATGAGGGTGGTCGCAAATCCCGGACGAGCCCCCAAATGAAAGACCTCCAAGCTGGGGAGACCCTCACTCAAGTCTCGGGATGGTGCAACCCCCCCAAGAACTCACAGAAGACCGTCCTTGCTACAATCACATGAGGTTTATTCGGTGGGGGACCAGTGCACTGGGGTTGAGCTCATAACCCATGCAGGGGCAGAGGAGTCCGACCCCGAGCAGCTGAAGTCAGGGGTATTTAAAGGAAAAACCACAAAGCAAGGGAAAAAACACAAAGCAAGGAGTGGGGAATGGAAAGAATTTGTGTTATGGGGAAGTACAGAATGTTCTAAGTTAGTCACAAGGCAGTTGCACAAACATTTTTATGGTTAGCTAGTTCCTGAATCATTGTGCCTCTGGCCCTGGGGCCAGGCCAAAGTTACAGGTTTCTTAGGGGAAAGAATGCAGCTGGGTGGGGTTTGATCAAACAGGCAATTTCAATCCTACTTCTGTTTTTGGCTCCAAGTGTGCTAGGGGTCTAACTTTCCTCATAAGGGGGTCAGGTCTTTCAAACCCAGTTAATATCTTATCGCCTGTTCTTTCACCTGGCGTGTATATCTTCTTTATGACATTTGGTTATTGATTTTTATAAACCTTTGGAATGTGCCCTAGGTTTTAGAAGTCTGTTGTTATCTCAGAAGCAATTAGCAGTTCTGTTATAAAAGGGGCTTGAATGTCTTTGTTGCCATTCTGAAACTATGGTGATCCTAGTATGCTAGTTGGCTTCTGCAGATAAAACACTCTTTGATTTTGCATACAATCTGAGTCTAGGGTCTCTCTTCAGCAAATTCCGACCTTTACAAGGTTTAAAAAGGAAGAGTTGTAAAAACATATTGTATGAAACTTTCAAAGAATTAATGAAATTTATTTTCAAAAACAAATCTTTTTTAAAAGGGGAGAGAGAGAAAAAGAGAGAGAGACAGAGACAGAGAGAGAGAGAGAGAGAGAGAGAGAGAAAAGGAAGAAAGGAAGGAAGGAAGGAAGGAAGGAAGGAAGGAAGGAAGGAAGGAAGGAAGGAAGGAAGGAAGAGTCAATACATACGGGCTGGGTAAAGTGTTTATTGTGCAAGCACGTGCAAGCATTTCATTTTCCAACACCCAAATAAGAGCTGAGCACAACAGTGCACTCTGTCCCCATGCACAGTGCTGGGGAAGGGAAGACTGAAAGGGACCAGGACTTTGCTAGCCTTGGTGAATCAGCAATCTCTATGCTCTATGTGAGAACCAGTTTCAGAAAAACTAAAGTGGAAAGAGTTAGAAGAAGAAATCTAACATTTCCTTCTGGCCTCCTTCATAGGACACACCCTGTACATGGACACTTTCACATATATGTGTACATATACATCAGTACATATATATACTGCATGCATACACACATAAGTTAATGTATATAATTGATATACATAATAGAGGGCTGAAATAACTTCATTACCTAATCAAAACTCTATTGCCAAGGACTAGCTTTTGCTAGGAGAAGAGTTCTGAGGAAGGGGTATCTGGGAACAGTGAAAACAAATGGCTTGAAGTCAAATTGTGCTGAAGCTGGAGCCCTATATTCTGCTGGAGACAGTTCTCCAAAATGCTTTCTCTGTTTTTTGCTTTCTTTCTCTTTGATCTTTGTTTCCTCTGGAGATCTCCAGGCAGCTCTCACTCTAGACAGCCTTCTCTTGCAATTCTCTGCAAGCATTTCTCTTGTCATTCTAAAAATTTATCTGAATAGCTCATCTATTGCAGATCAGAAGCCCAGTCTTTTATTTTACATATCAATCCAGTCATTTACTCAAGGTTTCCTCTTGATTTTCCTATGAATCATCATCCTGTGACCTCACCCTTTAATTCCTCGGAAACAGCATGCACATATTTCCTTTTAACATTGCAGAAGAACACAGAGATCTGCTTGTCTCTGTATAGAACAGATGCTAAAGTAGCTGGGTGGGACCCAGTCCTGAAATTATCATTTCTATCACACCTGGGCCTAACCTAGTTTGGTCCCTGGGTGACCCTGTATTCAGGAAGCTCTTTGCATTTGTAAGCATAAACAAAAGCAAGCAAACAAACAAAAATTTAGCTGGGGGAAATCTCCTGTTATCACAACTCCCTAAATCTCTTCACTTCCCTCCTTAGTATCTTTCTGACAAGCTGGCTCACTGTGCAGCTACCTGGGTTCCTTTAGATCTGTGAAGCTCCTTAAGCAATTCTTATTACATCCTTATATTTTACATAGTTGAGAAAATATATTTTTTCAAACTCATGATTTTTGGGTTCTTTTCCACAGCCTTAAGGGCTGTCCTGAAGGGCCCAGCATTTACCATTTTGCTAAGACATTAGTCACACCTTTGTCTCCTGGACTCATGCTGTCTCTGATTATCATGGAGTCATCAAAATATGTACATTATTATACAAATAAGCCTCATTCCCAACAGTAGCCATCAACATTCCTAGAAGCCATGCCTGCTGGACCATGAACCACGTCATTCTGTCCCTACCAGACTGCTATTCAGGCCCTGTATATTTGAAACTACATATTTTGACAGAAAACTATTTCTCAACCATGTCAGCAGCATTAAGCTAGAAATGTTTCTTTTTCTTAACATGCTCTGATCATTCATAAAGACATAGTAATAATAAATGAACAAGCTTTCTATAAAGCAAAGTGATTTAACAAATATTTCAAGTTAGAAATAGAGAATTAAAATCATCTATTTTGTACTTGAAACATTGAATAGAGTCATACTTGGTAAATGGCTTAGTGTGGTGGGTGTTATGTCCTACAAGTTGTTTTGTTTCATAAAGGAAGCTATGTAGTAATTATACTTCTTATGAATGCACTTGATAAACCTATCTCCAAATGCATTAAAACACCAAATTTATCACTGAATGTATGTGGGAAGTCTTTGGACTTTTCGGCTTTCGTATGTGCCAAAAAGAACCTTAGATTTTCCCCTATAGATCTCCTGGTTCTGTTAGTTTACATATCTTTTTCCCTCAAATATGAGATTCCTTATGAATGTTTAATAAACAGACCTGTGAAAAATTTGTCAGAAAAAGCACAGAATCAGATCAGCACTGAAGTAGCAATTAAATATTCAAACCTCCCTCTGAGCATTGTTTCTTTTCAATAAGACCTTTCCTTTTTGAAAGAACATTTCCCCCATATCTAAAAAGACTGAGGGTGACATTTGTAGCCAATTAGTCTCAGGTGGCTATATGCTGGAGTTTTCCCACAGGATGTAATCTAGACTCTGTTGACTTATGCAAACCTTTATTTAAAATCCATATAAGCATCTGCAGCAAGGCCAGTAATCCATCAGTAATCTCAAGAGGTATTTTGCCCTAAAATTTAATTGTCTTAGCATTCAACTTGCAATAACATTATAGGCAGTTCACACTTGATTAAAAATGTATACCCTTTAACTTAAACATATATTTTTCTGCATGTGCATGTGTGTGAGTATGCATATGCATATGTATATGTGGCTGCTTGACTACATGTGTACCACCACATGCACAGTGGTAGCCAGAAGAGGACTTCAGATTCCGTGGTATTAAGGTGATTGTGATCTACAAATGTGGGAACTCTGAATTCAACCCAACTATTTTGGTAGCTCCATCAGTGCTTTTAACTTTTGAGCTAGCTACCCAACCAAAATATATACTTCTTGATGCTCATAGATCAATATTTGTGATTCCTCTACATAGTGATAGGTTAAAAGAAGATTTTCTAATTAGTGTGATTGCTCAGTGGATAAAGATGTTTGCCATCAAGCCCAATGTTGAGAGTTTGATCCCCAGAACTCACAATGAAAGGACAGAACAAATTTCCACAAAATTGGTTGCTAAATTCCACATGCTTACTATGGTAGGAACCTAGGCACACACATGTAATAAATAATGTAAAAATTAGTAAAAATTAAATTATAAAAGAACAGATTTTCCTGCTGATTTCAAAGAAACACATTAAATTCAGTTAAGAGAATTTTGATACTCATATCAGGTCCCACATTTTGCAGGACATAAGGTATTTGTCTAGAGCTTTGTTTCCTAGAATCTTTTCTGCCTCCCAGCCAGACATCCTGTATGAACATTACCTTTAATTTTTGCACTCTGTTCTGTTTTGCTTTGCAAGTTTCTTACCAATGCTGCTGTTTAGATGATTTACATAGGTTTTTGCATTTGTTTTTACACAGCCTTCTAGGTAAAGTTCTGAGAATGAATTCAGAGCTTTAAAAGATATATCCACATCTTTAGACAAAACATAAAGAAAAAATGCATAATATCTCCAAGGTCCCAGACTTATAAGCCACCTAGGTAAGAACCTCTATTTCTGCTAACACAATAATTCTTCTCTTGTATGGTTTATGTATTTTCTTCATTATCTTTAAAATATTAAAAATATCCCTGTAGATTTTGTTCATCTTAAGATAAAATTCATTCAGATGTGGTGGTGTGTACTTTTAATCACAGTTCTTAGGAGGCAGAAGGGGATCTCTTTGAGGTAAAGGTCAATGTGATCTACATAACTGGTTTCAGGGCAGCCAATGATAAATAATGAGATGCTACTTCAAAACAAAATAAACAAAAAGGGACAAAATATATTTTAAAGACAATTAATTAACATGTGAAAAATCAGTTTTCAATCATGGGTGTAGCTGATTTCAGTCCTTCTACATCCATCACTTAATCATATGAACTTAATCATAACTTTATTGAACATGTATGTGTTAATCATCTATTCTGTAAATGAAACCATGATATTTCTTTAGACAAGGCCTCAAGATTTTCTGGCATTATGTAAATCTTTCCATAAAACTTAATGGATTGGATCAAACATTTCCATGACCCTAATAAACTTAGGAAGAAGAAACAGGTACTGGACATGGTTAAGTGCTCCTATAGAACACCAAACCCCACAGGACCAAGGAGCAGCCTGGGACAGGAGCCTTCCAGTTTACATACAGGGCTCTATGCCCAAAAAGCACAGGGAAAGAGCTAAACTCCCAGGAGTGTGGACAAGCCGGTGAGCGGAGGTAAGACAAGCACTTCTGCTCAGAGGATCCCCTCCAGGAATCCTCAGGACAAAGGGACCAAGGAGCAGCCTGGGACAGGAGTCTTGCAGTTTCTATCTGTGGCAGGGGACCTGAGCCTGTGCCACAAGTTTCCATAGCCAAATAGCGCCAGGAGAAAGCTAGCCTCCCATGAGTATGGACAAGCCTGTGAGCAGGGGTAATACCAGCACCTCTGCTCAAAGGGACCCACCTGGAACCCTCAGGACACAGGGACCTAGGAGCAGCCTGGGATAGGAGCCTTCCAGTTTACGCCTGTGGCCTGTGCCACATGGTTCCATACCCAAATAGTGCAGGCAAAAATATAGTTTCCCAGGAGTGTAGAAAGACCTATGAGCAGGGGTAAGACCAGTACCTCTGCTCAGAGGGACCCATCCGGAATCCTCAGGACACAGGGACTAAGGAGTGGCCTTCTGGTTTCCTTCTGTGTCCCAGCTGATCCTGTGTCACAGGGCTCTATACTCAAATAGTGCCAGGAGAGAGCTGCTCTCCAAGGAATGCCAACACACCTTCAAGCATAGGCAAGACCACCACTCTTGTTCAAATTTCTGGCTCAAGAGAGACCCTAGCAGAACCAACAGGACACAGGAACCAAGGAACAGCTGGGGACAGGATCCTTCTGGTTTCTGTCTGTACCACAGCTCTCCAAACCCAAATTCTTCTCAGAGAGAGCTGGTCTCCAAGCAGTACTGACACAGAGGCTTCGAGGAGGGACAAGCCATAGTCAGAGAAAGCAAGACCAGCTAACACCAGAGATAACCAGATGGCAAAAGGCAAGGGCAAGAATATAAGGAACAGAAACCAAGGCAACTTGGCATCATCAGAACCCAGTTCTCCCACCACAGTGAGCCCTGGATACCCCAAGACACTAGAAAAGCAAAACTCAGATTTAAAATCACATCTTATGATGATGACAGAAGACTTTAATAAGGAAATAAATAACTCCCTTAAGGAAATACAAGAGAACACAGGTAAACAGCTAGAAGCCCTTAAAGAGGAAACACAAAAATCCCTTAAAGAATTTCAGGAACACAAAATCAAACAGGCAAAGGAATTGAACAAAATCATCCAGGATCTAAAAATGGAAATAGAAACAATAAAGAAATCACAAAGGGAGACAACCCTGGAGATAGAAACTCTAGGAAAGAGATCAGGACTCATAGATGCAAGAATCACCAAAAGAATACAAGAAATAGAAGAGAGAATCTCAGATGCAGAAGATACTACAGACAACATTGACACAACAGTCAAAGAAAATGCAAAATGCAAAATGATCCTAAACCAAAACATCCAGGAAATCCAGGACACAATGAGAAGACCAAACCTGAGAATAATAGGTATAGAAGAGAGCAAAGATTCCTAACTTAAAGGGCTAGTAAATACCTTCAACAAAATTATAGAAGAAAACTTGTCTAACCTAAAGAAAGAGATGAACATAAACATTCAAGAAGCATATAGAATTCCAAATAGATTGGACCAGAAAAGAAATTCCTCCCGTCACATAATAGTCAAAACACCAAATGCACAAACAAAGAATATTAAAAGCAGTAAGGGAAAAAGGTCAAGTAACAAATAAAGGCAGACCTATCAGAATTACACAAGACTTCTCACCAGAGACTATGAAAGCTAGAAGATCCTGGGCAGATCTCATACAGACCCTGAAAGAACACAAATGCCAGCCCAGCAAAACTCACAATTACCATGGATGGTGAAACCAAGATATTCTATGACAAAATCAAATTTACACAATATCTTTCCACAAACCCAGCCCTACAAAGGATAATAGATGGAAAACGCCAACACAGGAGGGAAACTATACCCTAGAAAAAGGAAGAAAGTAATCTTTCAACAAACTCAAAAGAAGATGGCCACACAAACATAAAAATAACATTGGAAATAACAGGAAGCAACAATCACTATTCCTTAATATCTCTTAACATCAATGGTCTCAATTACCCAACAAAAAGACATAGACCAACAGACTGCATACATAAACAGGAGCCAACATTTTGCTGCATACAAGAAATGTACCTCAGGGTTATTAAAGACATACACTACCTCAGAGTAAAAGGCTGGAAAACAATTTTCCAGGCAAATAGTTCAAAGAAACAGGCTAGAGTAGCCATTCTAATATCAGATAAAATCGACTTTCAACCAAAAGTCATCAAAAAAGATAAGGAAGGACACTTCATACTCATCAAAGGAAAAACCTACTAAGAACAACTCCCAATTCTAAACATCTATGCTCCAAATACAAGGGCACACACATTCATAAAAGAAACTTTACTAAAGCTCAAAGCACACAATGCATATCACACATTAATAGTGGGAGACTTCAACACCCCACTTTCATCAATGGGCAGATCTTGGAAACACAAACTAAACAGAGACACGGTAAAACTAACAGAAGTTATAGACCAAATGGATTTAACAGATATCTATAGAACATTTCTTTCTAAATCAAAATATATACCTTCTTCTCAGCACCTCATGGTACCATCTCCAAAACTGACCATATAATCGATCACAAAACAAACCTCAACAGATACAAGAAGATTGAAATAATCCCATGCCTCCTATCAGATCACTATGGATTAAGGCTGGTCTTCAATGGCAACAAAAACAACAGAAAGCCTACATACACTTGGAAGCTGAACAACGCTCTTCTCAATGATAGCTTGGTCGAGGAAGAAATAAAAAAAAAAACTTGAAGACTTCCTAGAATTTAATGAAAATGAAAGTACAACATATCTAAACTTATGGGACAAAATGAAAGAAGTGTTAAGAGGAAAACTCATGACTCTGAGTCCCTTCAAACAGAAACTGGAGAGAACATGCACTATCAGCTTAACATCACACCAGAAAGCTCTAGACCAAAATGAAGCTAATACATCTAAGAGGAGTAGACAGCAGGAAATAATCAAACTCAGGGCTGAAATCAACCAAGTAGAAACAAAAAGAACTATACAAAGAATCAACAAAACCAGGAGTTGGTTCTTTAAGAAAATCAACAAGATAGATAAACCCTTAGCCAAACTAACCAGAAGGCACAGAGACAGTATTCAAATCAACAAAATCAGAAATGAAAAGGGAGATATAACAACAGAAATTGAGGAAATTTAAAAAAATCATCACATCCTACTACAAAAGCCAATGGTCAACAAAATTGGAAAAACTGGATGAAATGGACAATTTTCTAGACAGATACCAAATACCAAATTTAGGTCATGATCAGATAAACCATCTAAATACTCCCATAACCCCTAAAGAAATAGAAGCAGTCATTAGAAGTCTCCCAACCAACCAACCAAACAAACAAACAAACAACCAAACAAACAAAAACAAAACAAAAAAAATCCCCAGGACTAGATGGGTTTAGTGCAGAGTTCTATCAGACCTTCAAAGAAGACCTAATACCAATACTCTTCAATCTATTCCACAAAATAGAAACAAAAGGAACACTACCCAATTTATTCTATGAATCCAAAGTTACACTGATACCAAAACCTCACAAAGATCCAACAAAGAAAGAAAACTTCAGACCAATTTCCCTTATGAATATCGATGCAAAAATACTCAATGAAATTCTTGCAAATTGAATTGAAGAACACATCAAAGGGATCATTCACCATGATCAAGTAGGTTTCATCCCAGGGATGCAGGGATGGTTCAAGACCCAGAAATCCATCAATGTAATCTACTACATAAAGAAATTCAAAGAAAAAAAAAAAACACATGGTCATTTCATTAGATGCTGAAAAAGCATTTGACAAAATTCAGCATCCCTTCATGATAAAAGTCTTGGAAAGATCAGGAATTCAAGGCCCATACCTAAACACAGTAAAAGCAATATACAGCAAACCAGTAGCCAACATCAAACTAAATGGAGAGAAACTTGAAACAATCCCACTAAAATCAGGGACTAGACAAGGCTGCCCTCTTTCTCCCTATCTATTCAATATAATACTTAAATTCCTAGCTAGAGCAATTAGACAACAAAAGGAGGTCAAAGGGATATAAATTGGAAAGGAAGAAATCAAAATATCACTATTTACAGATGATAGGATCGTATACTCAAGTGACCAGAAAAACTTCACAAGAGAACTCCTACAACTAATAAAAAACTTCATCAAAGTGGCCGGATATAAAATTAAGTCAAACAAATCAGTAGCCTTCCTATACTTAAAGGATAAACAGGCTGAGAAAAAAAATTAGAGAAATGACACCCTTCACAATAATCATAAACAATATAAAGTATCATGGTGTGACTCCAACAAAACAAGTAAAAGATCTATATGACAAGAACTATAAGTGTCTGAAGGAAGAAATCAAAGAAGACCTCAGAAGATAGAAAGATCTCCCATGCTCATGGATGGGCAGGATAGTTATAGTAAAAATGGCCATCTTGCCGAAAACAATCAACAGATTCAATGCAAACACCATCTAAATTTAAACTCAATTCTTCATGACTTAGAAAGAGCAATTCTCAAATTCATGTGGAATAACAAATAAACCCGGGATAGCAGAAACTATTCTTAACAATAAAAGAATTTCTGGGGGAATCAGCATCCCTGAACTCAACCTGTACTACAGAGCAGTAGTGATAAAAACTGCATGGTATTGATACAGTGACAGTCAGGTAGGTCAATGGAATAGAACTGAAGATCTAGAAATGAACCCACACACTTACAGTCACTTGATCTTTGACAAAGGTGCAAAAACCATCCAGTGGAAACAAGACAGCATTGTCAACAAATAGTGCTAGTTCAACTGGCAATCAACATGCAGAAGAATGCAAATTGAATCATTCCTATCTCCCTGTACAAAGCTCAAGTTCAAGTGGATCAAAGACCTCCACATAAAACCAGATACACTGAATCTAATAGAAGAGAAAGTGGGGAAAAGTCGAACACGTGGGCACAGGGGAAAATTTCCTGAATAGAACACAAATGGCTTATGATCTAAGATCAAGAATTGACAACTGGAACCTGATGAAATTGCAAAGCTTTTGTAAGGCAAAAGAAACTGTCAACAGGACAAAACGGCAACCAACAGATTGGGAAAAGATCTTTACCAATCCTATATCTTAAAGAGAGCTGATATCCAATATTTACAAAGAACTCAAGAAGTTAGACTCCAGAGAACCAAATAACCTATCAAAAAAATGGGGAACAAAGCTAAACACAGAATTCTCAGCTGAGGAAACTCAAAGTGCTGAGAAGCATCTAAAGAAATGTTCAACATCCTTAATCATCAGGGAAATGCAAATTAAAACAACCCTGAGATTCCACCTCACACCAGTCAGAATGGCTAAGATCAAAAACTCAGTTAACAGCAGATGCTGGCGAGGATGTGGTGAAAAAGGAACACTTCTCCATTGCTGGTGGGATTGCAAGCTGGTACAACCACTCTGGAAATCAGTTTGGCGGACCCTCAGAAAAATGGACATAGTACTACCTGATGACCTAGCTATACTACTCCTGGGCATATACCCAGAAGATGTTTCAACATGTAATAAAGGCACATGCTCTACTATGTTCATAGCAGTCATATTTATAATAGGCAGAAGCTGGAAACAACTCAGATGTCCCTCCAAAGGAAAAATGGATACAGAAAATGTGGTACATTTATACAATGGAGTACTACTCAGCTATTAAAAGCAATGACTTCATGATATTCGGAGGAAAATGGATGGAACTTGAAAATATCATCCTGAGCGAGGTAACCCAGTCACAAAAGAACAAACACACTATGTAAGACACTGATAAGTGGATATTAGCCCAAAAGTTCTGAGTACCCAAGATTCAATTCACAAACCATATGAAGCCTAAGAAGAAGGAAAACCAAAATATGGATGCTTCAGTGTTTCTTAGACAGTTGAACAAAATACTCACAGGAGGAAATAAGGAGACAAAGTATGGAGCAGAGACTCAAGGAAAGGTCATCCAGAAACTGCCCCACCTGGGGATACATCCCATATATAGCCACCAAATCCCGACGTTCTCATGGATGCTGGGAAGTGCTTGCTGATGGAAGCATGATAAGCTGTCTCAAGAGAGGATCAGGCAGAGCCTGACAAATAGAGGTGGATGCTCACAGCCAACTGTTGGACTAAGCATGGGGTCCCAGATGGAGGAGTTGGAGAAGGGCCTGAAGGAGCTGAGGGTATTTGCAGCCCCATGGAGGGAGTTCCTGAAAACTGGACCAGCAACCAATGAATACACATGGAGGGACCCATGGCACTGGCCACTTATGTGGCAGAGGAGGGCCTTGTTGGCCATCAGTCGGAGGAGAAGCCCTTGGGCCTGAGAGTGTTAGATGCCCCAGTGTAGGAGAATGCTAGGGTGGGAAGAGGGCAGTGTGTGGGTGGGTGGGTGGGGGCGTACCGTCATAAAAGCAGGGGGAGCAGGAATGGAATAGGGGGTTTCCAAAAGGGAAAACATTTGAAATATATATAAAGTAAATATCCAAAAATAAAAAAATATAAAAAAAGAACATCAAACCCGACTTGACAAAGAAACTTGATTTTATTGAAGGAAATGCATGAATAAACCTGTAGAATCTTTTTTTTTTTTTTTTACCAACTGTCAAACAAAATTCATAGCAGGAATATACTTTTATGACTGCATTTTTCTAAAATAAGTTAAAATATATAGTAAAATTTTGGATGGAGTTATATGCTACCATTCTTCACAAGAATTAAAATAATTTGTGAAAAGCAAACTTATTTCTTTTTTTTTTTTACACAAATTTGGATTCTATCAAAACAGTTTAATATATACTTGTGTATAATACTATTCTTTGCTCATACTTGTCCTTACAAGAATTTCCCCTTTCTTCACATTGGTCCCTTTTCTTATCCTAAATAGTATCTCTTCTACTTTTATATCACATACACAACACACATATGCACACACATGCACATGCATATGTACATACACACACACACACACACACACACACACACCTAGATTACATTGGAAATAACTTAGAGCAAAGCATATGACCAGAGCTTTTTGGGCTACTAAATTGATAGATATAAACAAAACATAATTTTATGTAGTTAAAATAACAAAAACCAAAACCAAAACTTTTGGCTAGAGAGATAGCTTAGCAGTTATTGGCTTTTGTCAAGGACTCAGGATTAGTCCACAATTCCCACAGGGTCGCTCACAACTGTCTGTAATTCTAACTCCAGAAGATCAAACTCCCTCTTCTGTCTGCTGCAGACATGAGGTATGTACATAGAGAAGATATGAACATACAATCAAGCATTCATACATATAAAATTAAAAGAAAGAAATGTTGATAATTAAATTTAGTATAAATTATTTTATCTTATAATTATGAAACATGGTTTTGCATGCCCTGTGCTTATAACCCCAACACTGTGCTGGCTGAGGCAGGAGAGTTGATGGGGCTTACTCAGTGCCAGTAAACTTAATTTCAAGTTCAGTGAGAAGTCCTGTCTCAAGCTAACAAGGTTGTAAATAGGACACTGGATGTTTTGATCTGGCCTGTGCACACACTGATATGTACATATGAATTTCAACTGGATATTATAAGTCTAGGATAGTTGGTTCACAAAATTCCCCTCCCCAGTGTAGGGAGGGGTACACAGAAAATATGAAACTACTTCAGAACTATTACTATTCACTACAGCTTTTCATTAGCCTTGCACAGATGTGTCCCAATCACATAGATCTTAACTGAAATTACTTTCAGTCTGTCTCTCTAGCTTACACGTAACTTAGGATGGAGCTCCCACATAGATTATGGTACGTTACATTTTTCAGTGTAAGATTTTAACCTAAAGACATAGATTTTCATCAATTTAAAATTAATCCATATTTAGTTTTTCATCAAGCAGCTCACTAAGTTATTTTTAATCACAAAGTTAGAATACTGTATCATCAAATACTTCAAAATAGGATTGGTACACTGCTGAGGTCCGTGCAGAAGGAAGGGCAAATGGCTTTAGAACTCATGGAATGCAACCCTCTGGTTACCACAGACACATGGGGAGCCTCCTGTTTGTATGAAGTTCTGCTCTGCTTGCTGCCCTCACATCCCTTTTAATCTAAGAATTATATGAAAACTTTAAGGGGCTTCCGGTTCCTCACTGGAGAATATCTCTGGCACTCACAGTCATATTGCTTGATCTCTTTCAGGCATTGCTGCTGGAACAAATTAATGATTCAATCTCAACTCTAAAGAAGAACTTAGAGATGTAGATTATCAGCAATGACCACCACCCTTAGAAAACATTTAGAAAAATAAAATTGTTAGTGAAGTTAGCTTGGGATGTTTTTACTACTGGCTCTGACATAGATCTTAGGAAACAGCTTGAAGTTCACAAAGACACACTCTTATTAGTTAAGTTAGGGACCTTTTATGGTCAGGGAACAAGAACAATGACAGTACTGGCTGAAGAGACTCTCATGGCAGCTGGATTGGTGATAAGTGATTTCTGATACCAATTTTTGTCCTCATACTCCTGATACAATTTATTAAGAATTGTTGATGAATAAATACACAGTCTGAGGATTTAAGATAGATATGATTGATTTTTATATAAAAGTTTAGATTTGTGATTCTTTTAAGATTCTTCCAAGATTACTTTTAAAGATAAGTAATAAAATATTGATTCCATTTTTTGGTAAACACAAATTGCTGACTGCCAGTAAGAGAAACTCGCTGACAAAACTACCTTGCTTCCTTACACTTAGTTACAAATATGTATGGGTTTTTGGGAATAATTTGCTTTCTTTACATGTACTATGTAATGTTATTTTTTGTAAAGGTATTAGAGAACATGCTGTTTTGTCATAATCGTCCCCTAGAAGAAAACTAAAATGTAGTTACATTGTAATTATATATTGCTTGAAAGATTTTGCCTGGATATATAAGCTAAGGAAAAAATTGCTCCAGCCTGCGGGGTCATCAACGTGGACCTAAGGAGGGGACAGACGAATGGGGGACAAGAGACAGCAAAGAAGGAGAGTAAGTCGTGCATTCTGATCAAGCTCTCGAAGTTTATTTCAGGACACCTGAGGACCCAGCTATACCACTCCTGAACATATACCCAGAAGATGCTCCAACATGTAATAAAGACACATGCTCCACTATGTTCATAGCAGCCATATTTATAATAGCCAGAAGCTGGAAACAATCCAGATGTCCCTCATCAGAGGAATGGATACAGAAAATGTGGTACATTTACACATTGGAGTACTACTCAGCTATTAAAAACAACTTCATGAAATTTGCAGGCAAATGGATGGAACTTGAAAATATCATCCTGAGCGAGGTAACTCGGTCACAAAAGAACAAACATGGTATGTACTCACTGATAAGTGGATATTAGCCCAAACGTTCGGAATACCCAAGTTTCACTTTACAGTAATCGCTGGACTCAGAGTGAGGTCCCAGATGGAGGAGTTGGAGAAGGGACTGAAGGAGCTGAGGGAGTCTGCAGCCCCATGGAGGGAGCAACAGTGTCAACTGGCCTGACCACCCCCTCCCCTACAACCCCCCCCCATACTCCTTGAGGC
>CM052702.1:42576986-42592432 GCA_028551405.1 Uromys caudimaculatus | reverse complement strand
CCCCCCCCCCCCCCGGTGCTCCTGGAGGCTGGACCATCAACCAAAAAAATACAGGTTGAGGGACCCATGACTCGGACCACATATGTAGCAGAGGAGGGCCTTGTTGGTCATCAGGGGGAGGAGAGGCCCTTGGACCTGAGGGTGTTAGAGGCCCTAGTAAAGAGGAATGTCAAGGTGGGAAGACTGGAGTAGGTGGGCGGGTGGGTGGGAGGGGGAATACCCTCATAGAGGCAGGAAGAGGGGGGGAGAGGATAAGGGGTTTCCAAAGAGGAGACCTGGATAGGGTGAAACATTGGAAATGTAAATAAAGTATCAAAAAATGTAAATAAAGTATCAAAAAAAAAAAAAAAAAAAAAAAGGAAGGTTACACAGGGCCCAAGGCCAACCCAGACGTTTTTTCAATTCCTGGAACCTTAGACCACAAACGCCCTGTCCTTTCTAACCTTGCACCTTAACTGAGGCTCTGGGCATCTCACAGGTTTGACTCCCAACAAAAAGAAAAAAGTGTAGAGAGGGTTGGAACATTGGTCCTTTCATCCATCAACTACGTGCTATGTGTACATATGTGTGTGTGTGTGTGTGTGTGTGTGTGTGTGTGTGTGTGTGTGTGTGTGTGTGTAAAGTTTGTGTGAGTGGGGGCTGGAACATTGTTCCTTCCATCCATCAACTACGTGTACGTATGTATCTATGTAAAGCTTGTCTGTGTGTCTGTGTTGGAGCTTGCTCCATCCATCAGTTGTGTGTGTATATGTACGTATGTGTGTGTGTGAAATACTTGGAGCCTGTTTGCTGGCTCCTTTGCTCTAACCATTTTATGTGTGAATGTGCATATATGTCTGCACGTCATGTATGTTTGCATGCATGTATGTATGTATGTATACATGTTTGCATGTATGTATATATTTGTGTGTATGAAGTTATTTAACTTTGCCTTTTGTTTCTTCCACTCAGTGTGTGTGTGTGTGTGTGTGTGTGTGTGAATTTTCTGTCTTTCCTTCTCTTTCTTGCAGGCCTTAAAGAGTTAAAAGAGTTCATAGTTTTTCCACTGACCACAAGGAGATCCAGCCCAGTAAATCAAGGTTTTTTCCCTCAGAGAAAAGACTGCTAAGTAACTTCTCTAATTGCTGGCTCCCTTTGGCAGCAGCCCCTGTAGGTATCTGGATCCACTTCTGTCTATAAGCACTGACCACCAATAGCTCCCCACCTCAGTTTACTCTCCACATGGATAACAAAGCAGGTCATTGGGAGTCTACAGTCTAATAAAATATTTCAGAACTTAAATATTTATACTTGGGGAATTTAGCAATGTGTGTAAGATCAACTTAGAAAATGTGAAGTTAAGAATAATGTGAGTTTTTCATGATACCTCCAGGGGCTTTTACTGTGATGGGAGTTAACAGCATGGGCTCATATACAAAGGTCATATTGCTCGGCCTGGCAAGATGTCCCAAAGGGTAAAGAAAGTACTTACAGTGTGGCGTGAGGGTTTGTGTTATAGTAATCAACACCCACATAAAGAGGCAAGCCCTGTGTTTATAACCCCAACACGGTGCTGGCTGAGGCAGGAGAGTTGATAGGGCTTACTCTATGCCAGTAAACTTATTTCCAAGTTCAGTGAGAAGCCTTGTCTCAAGCTAACAAGGTTGTAAGTAGGACATTTGATGTTTTGATCTGGCCTGTGCACACACTGATATATACATATACCAAACAGATCCCTCTCTCTCTCTCTCTTACACACACACACACACACACACACACACACACACACACACACACACACACACAAATACACAGGGAAGGGAGAGCAAAGGCTAAAAAGCATTTTGCCTATAGTCTTCTGTAAGCAGTGCCTTTGCTAATATGATCTTGTAAAGGATTGGTGCTCTGCACATAATGTCTAGTCTATATAAATATCACATGTACACCTACTTATCATTCATAATGCATATGCTCATTGATGTGTGAAAGAGAAAACATATATGAATATCGAGCCATTTAATTTATTATAGGTTCCTAGTAGATATTTTAGTTAGATCAAAGAGTATTAGGATTTGCTTGAGAACTAGGGAAATAAGTTAGTACTTGTTTAACAAGATTGAATTGCAGCCTGGGTTCCTACAACAAGAAAACAAAAGGAAGAAAAAATAGCAAGAAAGGAAGAAAGAAAAGGAGGAAAGAGAGGAAAGAGGGAGATAGGAAGAAAGGAAGGAAGATAGGAAGAAAAGGAGATAGGGTAAGGAGGGACAAAGATGAAGAATAGGAAGTGTTAGGCAATTGGGGGAGAGAAAGGAAGAAAATAATTCGGTTGAATGCATAACTCTCTTTCTACAGTCACCATTCTAATTTCTTTGCTTAGGTTGGTAAGAATAAGAATTTTAGTTTTGAAGTTAAAGCAAAAAAGGGAAATTCGCATTTTCAATGCCTTCAGCTAAACTGTGAGGTGAGAGGTAAGCTTTGATGAACATAATTGAGGAATACTTAGACACTAGAGTACTATGCAAACGTCTTTGCAAAATACCCAGCCTCTAGTAATTTGTTATAGCAACAGAAATTTTAAAACTGTCCAGTGTAATAATAGGCATTGAGACCTGATCTGTGTAAAATAATGGCTTCTTGTGGATACTAAGGGGAGGAACATTTCTGGATATTCTACAATTTAGCAATCATATGTGGCACTCCCACAATACAAAATGTGAAACACTTAGACAAGGAAGATGTCTGTCAAATGTGTACTGAAGCTGTATAGAATAGGATATGCCCAAATAGTCCCAAATGCATACAAAACATACTGATAGGTATAGGATACATAATCAGATAATTTAAGGGACTAAGTTAATTAATATACCTATATTTATTAATAGCTTGTAACAACTCAGTTAACACATCAAAAATATGTTTTTGAAAATATATAACACATGTTAAATTTCTCTGGCTTTGTAGCCAGGAAATGCTTTGTTCTTTTAAAGTCAGAGTCACTGAGTAAAGAAATCTATAAACTTATCATTGCACTGCATGATGACTAAGACATTTTGTTACTCAAATTTCTTAGAGTAGATTCTTTTTTTTTTTTTTTCTTTTTTTTTGGTTTTTCGAGACAGGGTTTCTCTGTGTAGCCCTGGCTGTCCTGGAACTCACTCTGTAGACCAGCCTGGCCTCGAACTCAGAAATCCACCTTCCTCTGCCTCCCAAGTGCTGGGATTAAAGGCGTGCACCACAGATTCTTGCCTGGGGAATAGCTAATTACCACTAGAGTTGAAGCAAGGTTTATACCATCACATTCCATGGAGCAGTGCTTTTAGAAGAGAAAGCTAACTGCAAAGCCTGCTACTGCCTAAACATCTAAAATTTTACTTCTGCCACGATCTGGATGCATCTCCCTTATTAGTTGGTTCATACAGAAATATTAAATTTAATTATGATAATATATTATTTATAGTTTTCCACAACATTCAATGCAATAACTGTCTACGTCTAACTATCAGCTAGTTAAAACCATCTGAGAATTTCTGCCTCGGCTCAGGTTCCTATGTGCACATCGCCGCAGAAGCTGCCAAGTGCTTTGAACTCCTGCTACGTCCTCTTCGGTTTCCTCATGGGACAGAACCTTGAAAATCAAAGCTTGTCTAGCCTTTGCCTCTGCAGTAAAACATACTTGTCCCTTTTTTCTCAGGACAATTTTTTTCCTAGTTGGCAGATAATGAATAGATCAATTAATCCAAGCTAATGTGATAATGGGGACAGCAGGGAAGCCTTTATTATACAAAGGCCTGGAAAATAAGGCCCGTTTACTTTTTCATTGTAGATTACATCTCATGTTAGACGCATAATAAACCTTCCCATGGAATTGCATGAATGACTTCTAATAAAGGGATATTAGTCTGAAAAAGAAAAACCCTACTTTTGGACAGGAAGTCTTTTTCAAGGTCTGTTTATTCACAGATGTTATTAGCTCTAGTATTTATTCCAGTTCTTCCTTGTAGAAATAGTTAAAACACTCTCATTTCCATGTGTGTGTGCATGCGCTTGCACACATGTGCACATGTGTGTACACACACACACACACACACACACACACACACACACACACACACGGAGTTATTCCAGTCTCTTTCTGTTTACTTTTTCCCCCAGCTCTATCAACTATTGTCATTCATTGGTTTTCTATTTGTCTGTCTAGATGATTGAAGTATCAATAGTAGTGATAATAGCAAGCAAATGGTTAGGAGACTTCTCATTCCTGTGGCTTCCTCTTGTTTAAATACTTTCAAGTAACTTTCCTTACTTATGTGTAGACTAAGGAGAAAACAGTTTAGGTAGCTGGACAGAATACAATAACATTTGTAGCTGAGATAAGAAATGCTGAACTTCAGTTTTCAAGACAGACCCCTGAGAGAGAGAGCCTGTAGATATTAATACGGAAAAAGAAACTACAATTAAAGGCTTTAGATGTCAAAAGCTGCTACTCTATGTTGTTTGCAATTACCTTTTCTTTCAATTTGGCAAATATGTATTTAAAGTATGTGACATATTCATTGTTCATAAGTATTAAGAAATAGCACAAAAATTAACATTAATAACACAGATATTAAAATTTTTATTTGAATGCAATATACTTTCTTTTTCTTTTGGAGGGTACTTTAGTTTCTACTTATTTATTTTTCACAGGGTCTCTAACTTTTAACACCTTGTGTAGCAAAGGATGACCTTGACCTGACCCTCAGGCTCTACCACCTGAGTTCTAAGACTACAGGTACATGCCATGGTCCCCAGCATATGAAGTGCTGGGAAGCTAATTCAGGGCTTAGCCCATGCTAGACAAATACTTAACCAACTGAGCTACAACCCTAGTCCCAAGGCTGACTTTAAATATGATCGATTAAACCCTAATGTCAGCTGATTTTCTATTTATTTGTTTGTTGTTTATTTATTTATTTACATTTCAAATGCTGGTTCCCTTCCAATCCCCCCTCACATGGCTCCTTCCCCCATCTCCCTTCTCTGGGGCATCAAGTCTCTACAAAGTTAGGCACATCCTCTCCCACTGAGAACAGACAAGGCAACCCTCTGCTGCATATGTGCCTTGGGGTCTCAGACAAGCCCATGTGTGCTTTGGTAGTTCAGTCTCTGGGAGCTTCCAAGGTTCCAGGCTAGTCTAGTCGACACTGTTTGTCTTCCAGTGGAGTCACCATCACCTTCAGGGCCCTTAATCCTTCCTCTAACTCTTCCATAGGGATCCCTGACCTCCATCCAGAGTTTGGCTGTGGGAATCTACATCTGTTTCAGAAAGCTTCTGGGTAGAGCCTCTTAGAGGACACTATGCTAAGGATCCTGTCTGTAAGCACAACGTGGCATCAGTAATAGTGTTAGGGAATGGGTCTCAAGTTAGGCCAGTCAGTGGTCGGCCATTCTGTCAGCCTCTGCTCCATCTTTGTCTGTGGATTTCTAGAGATCCCACCCAAGCCCCATCCCCTGAAGCTGCAGATTTCCATTCCTTCCCTTGACCCTCTAGGCCTTTCTCTTATCTCTCCCCATACCTGATCCTGTCCCCTCAATCCTTCTGTCTCTTCTCTCCCACCCAGGTCCTGCCTTCCCCTTCTAAGTGGGGTTCAGGTGTCCTCACTTGGGCCTTCCTTCTTGTTTACCTTCTCTAGGTCTGTGGGGTGTGTCATGGGTATTCTGTACATTTTGTTGAATATTCACTTATTAGTTTGTAATTATTTTATGAAATAGATGATATGAATTTGGTAAGTTCCTCACTCACTCCCTAGTTGCTTTTCTGCCTCACACAGCCTAGAAATCATGCTATGATGAAAAGTGGTTATTAGAACAGACTCAGATTGTAGTATGAAACAGAAATCTAGAGCTATTCAAGTGAAGAATCTATAAATCTGTACCCAGAACGAGGGGCAAGGAGATGTATAACACAGGGTATTCAAGTATTCATGGTCCTTAATGAAATGCATGTTACTAAAATCATGTATATCAAAACAAACTGAATATATGGCACTTAGAATTTTTAATGCCCTAAGTAATTAAATGAAAACTCTCTGCCTATTAATAGGCAAATTCCATCATGGTAATCTAAATTAAATTTAAATTGATTATCTGTAATATACATTTGCATGCCAGTCGACTCCCCCATGTACCATCACCATGGACAGGCAGAGGGATAGGCAGGTCTGTGTCATCAACACAGAAAACTTTACTACTCAAAAAAATTTCAACTTCTTGTTACTTACACTTAGAATAAAATCAGAACATGTAGATTTCATTCCTATCAAGACCTAGATGAATTAGAATCTCACTTTTCTCTGGTTTCTTCTGCTTCTATACTTGCCTTATATTAATTTCTTCATCCTCTTGCTTTTTCTTTCATTGTACATACGCTAGAATATTGCCTGCTGATAGATATTCTAGAAGTTTCACTTCGTTTGCCCAGGTGTCTGATGTTTTAAGTGAAGCATATTTCATCAGAAAGCTATATTAACTTACTTTAATAAACTTGTCAAGTTAATTTCTCTGTGAGATCACCTGTTCTACTATTGATTTTCTCTATTTTCTTTAACATATTAATTATAACACTTTTAAGTTTTTGCATGATACTTTCAAAATTTAGATTGGTAAGACTTCCTTCTTTTTCTCTTGTTACTAATATTATTTTTTCATCTAGGCATGCCTAGAAATTGTGTTATTCCATGGTTTAGTCATTAACATGTTTAAAGTTCTGTTTTTTTCTTGAAATGAAAAGATTGATGTATCTTATGACTCAGAAATCATTAATTGAAATGTATTTGGTCTGATCTGATTTTATCCATTTCTGTGCCTTTTGTTCCTGGAGTGTAAATGTTCATATTCCTTCAATAGAGATAAGATGTACACAGAATACATGTAGTATTCTGGAAAGGATAGGCAGACACTTTGGAATAATTTTTCACTTCATAAAATAAAGATTTATTATTTACATATATGGGTATTTGTCTTCGTGTATATCTGTGTACCATGTATATACATACAGACACAAAGTTATAGGTAAATATATAGAGCTTGATATGTTTGCTGAGAACTCATCTAATGGGTTATCAGCCACAATACTTGGGTCATTGATATCAGTGTAAAGATACTGAACACAAACAAAAATGCCTTTGCTCTTCTTTATGTATTCTGTTTAGATGCTGTAGATTCTTTCTTATACAATTTTTTTTTCATTTAAGAATACCTTGAGAGAATTATCAATGTACACAAGCTTCTCCACATGTTCAGCATGTTTATTTTTGTTCTGGAAATTTTCTTAGGTCTGTTGGAATTGCTGCCCTGTAAAAATGACCTTTTTTGGGACAGAGCTGAGCTTCTCAGTCATCACCTTTTCAAGAGAAGCAAAAAGTTCTAGGCTAGAGAGAAAGGTGCACAGTGAAAAGCATTCATTGCTCTTGCGTGTGACTCATGTTCAGTTCCTAGCACTCAAATGGCTACTAACAGTCTCTTGTAACTCTGCTTTGCTCTCTTTAGTTATCTGTGAGAACGGTATGCCCAAAGTGCACAAACCTGCCTGCAGACACCACACACACACACACACACACACACCATTTAAAAACACTATTAAAACAAGAATATTCAGATCATTCAACATTGTGTTTTGGTTCTTTCTAAAATAAACCTCAACTTTAACATACAAATATCAGGACAATACAAAATATCTTTTATAAGTACATAAGACACCATAACTTCAACTACTATTGCAATAACAAGTATTGTGATAAACTCATTTCTTCAAAACACACTCCCTTCCAGAATAGATGAAAGATAATTCCAAGTATTATTTTGCATAACTCACTTTCCATATCCAATAAATTATTATATAGAAATGTATACTGAAACCGTTAAAGGTTCTTTCAGTTAACTGACATGTACGTGCCTAATACGGGTTGGATCTTAAAAAAAAATGAATGAATAATATCGTGTTCTTTTTCTTTCTTTTGAATGTCATGAAATCCTTTCTTGCATTTCTATCTACTTATACAAAAGAACATAATGACCTACAATAGAAGAACATTCTCAGCCTTCACTGATACAATTCAGCAAGTTCCACATGACACTTTGCAAGATATGTCACAGCCAATCTATCATAGTGCAGATTTTTCATGGTTATTATTAAATCCCCTAAAACCATTGACTCATGCTGTCCTTGGCATAATAAATTTCTTGTTCCTTAAAAAGTTGATACAGTTGTATGGCACAGCAAAATTATGCTCACAACTTACTTTTTCAATCTTTGACATAAAAAAGCAATTTCCTCTTAAGTTCAGTGCATGTGTTTATTATGCACAGTTTTGTCTTCTAGAGCTCAAACATAGCAATCAGGAGAAGTACATTTCTTCCTCTTCTGGTACAGGTCTATTTAAACTCCAGGTTGTAGTATAAGAGGCATATTCCATTTCACTAGAAACTGAACTCAGTAGAAATAAACCTTGTTATACCTGAACTAAACATGGAGTAACTAAGCCTCCAAAGAGCAATCACCTATTTTAAAGATAAATTACCATCCACATAAACTTCAACTGAGTAGACAAGAAATGACTATGCCATGAGATATGGTGTTTGTTTTGCTAATGGAATTAAGGAATGTTTTTTTTTTACATATATCAAAATCAGGACTCATTTCACAAACACCTTACCAAACAGATACCTCAGCTAGCTAAAATATTGCTTGCTAGTCTATCTGAAAACATTGCTTTTTCTTTAGTGCCTCATAGTCAATCTCAGGGTTTCAATGGCTTTTCCCATCTATCTTGACAAAGAGAAACGAAAAATTGTAATTTAGAATCAATTAGACTCTAAGTACTTGCTCTTCCCTAACTATATGAATCAGGCTAACTTAAACTCTGCCTTTGATCACCAAGGGATATCTTGGTGATATCCCAAGTCTTAGGGAGTGGGAATGAACAGTTATATACATTATCATTCACACTGACTATATGGCCATAGTATTTACATCAGACCTATAGCACATTTTTCCATTGATATTCGGGACATCACAGTACATATAAAGTGCACCATTCTATTTTTTGTCAACTTTTGTGTCAAGTGAATGTCCTCAATGACTTTTTAAAGTTATTTAAGATGTGTCTCAAAAATGTAGACTCAATACTAGAAGTTGATTTTATTCACTTAAAAATAGAATAGTTTTCAGCCACTGCAAATAAACCATTCTTGAATTTGTACTATAATTATCTTACTTGTAAATAAGATAATAAATATTTTAAATTAGGACAAAAATAATACTAACTTTAGTTATGTCCACCTTCAGTCAGCCACTCTAACTGGCTTTTTATATCTATTAGTTAATTTATTCTTAATATATGATTATTCAGCATTATCTGGAAAAAGTGTGATCAATGCTATTACAAGTTTAAGGATATGACATTTTGGTTAACAAAAGTAGAGTTCTGGTCTTGGCATTTTGAATACAAAGACCCATATAGTCTCACAATATGACTGGTTGTTTTATGCATGGAAAACTACCTGAGAAGTACAAAAAAGACAAACAAATCATATATTCCAGCCGGTCATCACTATGAATGTTTCTGTTAGTGTTAGGGGCAAGAATCTCTATTAAATATTATATAGTTGTTATAGCCCCAAACATAGGTGTCTTAAAACTCAGATGCTATTCCACACATGCTTTTGTATTATGAAAACACATGTGCTTTTAGTTTTAGATGGTATTATTGCCATGAGTTTGTTTTAAAATGTAGTGTGTTCATGGGCATGTGTTGCATGTATGTGAGCACAAGTGTGTGGAACTATGCAATGGATCAGTCCTCTTTCTGCAGTGGTGGTGACAATGGGTTTAGACCAGAGTGTCTACTCTTTGTGAAATGCCACTGAACATTTGCTTCATCATGGAAATACACGTTCATAGTCTTTTCTCCTCCAGTGAATACTTGTGAAGTTGTTATTTTAATTTCAAGTGCATAATTCAAATAAAAGTGATATGGAAAGTTAGACTCTAAAATCTGCCATTGTGATACAGACTTTCTACCTCTGGATTTACTTCAATCATGCCAACCCTACATCTAAAAGTTAGTATAAATATACCTAACGTAGATCAAGTTTCCATTTGTTTTCTAGTTGTTAGCCAGTTGTATCCTCAGAATTGCAATGGATGCAGATGACCAGTAACACCCAGCCAAGTCTCATTCATTCTGACAGTTTGCTTAAGAATAATCTTTGAGTTCATATGTGTATCTGCCCTGTCATGTCTAAAATTTACAGGACTGAAAAGGGGTAGTGAACGAAGTCCCATGCCTAACCAAGAATATATTTGTGACTGACATCTGCTGACAATATCGTCTCCAATATAGTGTCACCTTGTATAACAACCTTACTCCAGTACAGTCCACAGCACAAAATGGACCATAGGGGTTTTTATTTTTTGTTTTGTTTTGCTTTTAGATTATTATTTATATCTGTCTCTCTTTATCCCTTTTAGTTCTGATTTTCAGTTTTGTTTTGCTTTCTTTTCTTTTAGAGAGAACGGGAGAGATAGGGTAGGTAGGAAGGAGGAAAGAATCAAGGAAGAATTTCAGGAAGAAGAGAATCTGTTAAAAGTTTATTGTACTAAATATTTAATATATAAAAATAACTTTCAAAAAGAATTTGCTGTGAACCACAGAGGAAGAAAGTTCAGGAGAAGAGAACACCGTGGAGGGGCTGCGCTGAAGTTGGTAAGAGTGGGGCAGCAGCAGATGAAGTCTGTAATGCAGGATCCTGCAACAGTGAAGACGAGGTGACAAGGTGGTGCCTGTCCTAAGTCTGTGTGTATAGCAACAGGTCTCTCACAGAATTCTCACCCATGAGAATAACTTTATTTTAGATGGCTAATGTCTTTCAGTGGCTAAAACATGAAAGAGAGCAAGACTGCTGTTATAGGGACCATGATTTATTTATGTGCAACCCAGATTTTGTAAAAGGACATTATTGTTAAACCTGTGAATTGAATTCCAGAATGGCCATGAGTTATGGTTAAAGAGCTATAGATTTCAATAAAGGCTAAGTAAATTCTAGAATTGAGGACACAATTATAATAAATTAAATTAGGCTGTTCTAATGAGTAGTTAAACCAGACATAATATAGCAAAAAATAAAAGCCATGTGAGTAATTTCTATGACAATACTCAATACTTTTAAAAGAAGAGAATATGGCTCAACTCAATTGATAAAATAGTCTAGAATATAATTAAAAACAGTATATCTCAATAGCTGAAAGATATAAAGAAAATCAATCAATAAAGAAAGGTACCATAGAGATATCAATGTTATAATTAGTGAGCAATGGTATTGTAAAAGAGACACTAGATAGTCATTCATAGTTCTACAGGAAAAAATTGGAAAAGTGAACAAATAGATAAGAAAAACTGAAATATAACGATTAATAGAAAATTTTATGAATAACTTCAATATAGAAATTTCCATAGAATTATTTCAAGTAATTGAAAAAAAATAAAGCAGAAGAGGAGAAAAGAGATAAAAAGAGGTCGGAAAACAGTGATAACATAATGAGTGCATGTTTACTAATTTTGAGATGCAGGATTTCAGGGAATATCAAGCAATGTTAACACAGAGGAAGCTATACCCTATGACATTATAGCTAAACTGTAGAAACTATAAGAATAGTTTTGATGAATTCCAGAATAATAGAACAATCTACATGTATAGGGAAAATAGTAAAATAATTCATAAAATGTCACGAGAAAAATAGGGGCTATGTGAAAATGATGCGACTTTGAAAGTAATGAACAAGGTAGAGATTCTTTTAATTAAGTTTTATGTGGTGGCTTTTGCCTAATGGGTTCCATTAAAATAAAATCATATAAAACACATATTTTAAAAATCAAATTATATCAGCTCAGACTGAGACAAATAAGTAAAAAGAGAAATTCAGATCACTTGAACTATGAGGGTCTGAGAACAGACTGCATTAACGACTCCTTTGCAATCAACCACTTGCTACTAAAGGACAATTCTTCAAGTAAGTGTTAGAATAGAGCCAGAAAAATCTTCCCTAAAAAACTAGGGCTGAATTGTAATTACGGATTCAAGAAAATGACAAAAACCCCTCAGCTGGGTTCTGGGTTCCAGAATCATTCCAATGACTAACTTTCCATCCCCTTTGGAGTAAAACTATCTTTAGTACCTGCCCTATGTCTGTATTATAGTGATCCTATAGTTTTATAGTTAGCCTATGTATGTCTTAAAGTTGTCTAATGTCTTCTGCAGTTTTGCTACATCAGTGATGCAGTTGAACAATGTCTGTTTAACAGCTGTCCTATGTCTGCGTTATAGTTATCTCACTGTATGGTGACTATTTAGGGTGAAGAACCTATTTAATTTACATGTCTTCAGATTGAGGGTGAATCAATGACATTGTAAGTTCCATACTATATTCAACCAAATCCACCTGTACCAAGACAAAGATGAAATCCGGAGCCTTAACTGGATTCTAGTTCACAATGGAATGAGGCAGTCAGATGGAGGGTTGGGACATAAGGTGACTGTATGTAGAAGGGTGATGATTGTCTTGGAGAAAGGCATATTATGGAAGCATGTATTTTCAGCAAGATCACAGAAACATTTAGACTATTTCTCCAAAATCTCACCTCCTCTTCTTCTACCACAGTAGATCATTCTGGAGACCCTAATTCATGAGTGGAGTATGGGAGAATTGAAGAGAGCGATGTTAGGAAGATAATGAAGACTAGTTGGCTTTTTCTCATTTGGATTCATGCCTGGTGCTCATGCTCTGTTTTGAAGAACCTATGGAAGCCTGGCTAAAGTGTTCAGGCAGCATCATTCTATCTAGTTCCTTCCTGAGAACCACAGTTAATTTGCAGATACTCAATTGAACAAACTGTGGCAGTTTAGTCTCCAGGTTTGCAGTACCCAAAAAGCTTTATTTTGTCAAGTAAAACAAGAATACAGCTGTTTCTACTAAGCCTTGATCAAATAGTGACCTCATAAGCATCAAGCTGTGACATTTTACACTTTACCTGTACCTAGTCCTTAATGTGATTCTCACCATTCCTAACCTTTGAAGAGACAATCTTTTATTTTTCTCTCATACACTAATCCAGACCACGGCTCCCTCTCTCTTCTCTACTCCCAGTCTCACACCCTACAAACCTCCTTTTCCCTCCCAGATCTACTCCTCCTTCATTTCCCTTCAGAAAAGAGCAGCTCTCCCAGGGATATTAACCAAACATGGCATCACAAGTTACAATAAGACTAGGCACACACCCTCATCTCAAGGTTAGACGAGGCAACACAGAAGGAAGGAACAGGTTCCAAAAGCAGGCAAAAGAGTCAGAGACATCCCTGCTCCCACTTTAGGAGTAGCAGAAGAACATGAAGATACATAACCAGAGACAATCTTAAATAAGGCTATTTGCTGAAAATATATAAATTATGATAATGCCAACATGTGATACATTGCCTTTCTTATTAAACAGAATAGGTAAAATATAGAAACACCAATGAATTGGATTTGAACCATATTTAGGTAGAGTTGTTGCATTTTTCCAGAGAATAGGAAGTGCTTTTTATTTTATTTTATGTTATGATTTTTATTACTTAAAACAAATTTTAAATATATTTTGATCATATTCTTCTGCTCCCTCATGTCCATCCAGATTCTCTTCCTTTCCCTACCTACCCACCTTTAATTTCCTTCTAAAAATCCAAACAAAATCCCAATATTAAAACAACATCCCACCAAAACCTCCTCCATCCCCTAGATAAACCCTATCAAACTGTAACCAAATAAAAGCACATGCAAAAAAAACCTCTGGATTTATGCCAGCCACCTATTTGAGAACATGAGGTCTGTCTTGAAGGAGTTTGTTAGAATGGTCGTTGTAGTCCCAGACAAATCGCATCATGTAACAGGTCTCATGTGAGAGGTTTTATTGGCAGTGTTCTCTGTGGAGGGGGTGAGAGGGAAAAAGAAGAAGGGGCTGCAAGTCAGGGAGACGAGTCTTTTATCCTGTGAAGCACGGGATGCGTAAGCAAGGGATGTGAAGCAAGTAACATGGTGACGGACACAGGAGCAGTGCTGCAGCCTGGAGATGACTGGTCTGCTTGCTGGTTTCGGAATCTGGTGGCAGACACAGGAGCAGTGTTGCAGCCTGGAGATGACTGGTCTGCTTGCTGGTTTTGGAATCTGGCTATAAAGAGGTTCTGGCTGTCAATGGATGCATCTGATGCTAACATTCCTCTCTTTTTCTTATCATAAAGCAAGGGAGATAGGGGAGCAATGGGTAGGTGAGGATAGGGTCTACTGATCTCTTAAACTCCTTCCTGCTGTCTAGGGGGCGTAGCTGACCCTTAGCATCGAGGTTCATTTAAATAATCATTTGCATCAGGCTCCTTTGTGGACAGAGATTGGTAATCCTATAAAAGGAATTGATTTATTGTTTGGTTAGAAATTCTTTGAATTTGTCACTGGAGGAATGTGGAGACAAGGTTAATAAGGCAGGAGGCAAATAGTAAGGCCTGAAAATGAGAAGTGACCTTAGACAAGTCAGTATCCATTTTCACATAGGGGTTTCAAAAGCCCAGGAATTAGAGGCCTCATGCTGTTCCCTGCATTTTTGGATGTTTGACTGTAGTTGCTGGATTTTGTTTCTCACTATTCCGGACTGGTTGGTGTAGAAGCAGCATTCTTCTTGGAGAAAAAGGCAAAACCACCTTCTTTAGTTGTAAGACCATCTAGTCCCTGTCGGTTCTGAAGCACCACTGCTGCCAGGAAATGAATCTGTCACTTTTGAGAGTGAGTATGGTTTGGCTCAGCTCTTGACTGTTGTCAAGCTGAGACAAGAACTGATTGTATAAGGTTAGGGTTAGTCAGCCCTGCTGTACCAGTACCAACACCTATACTTATTTCCACAGCAACCAGGAGTGGCACAACTTTTTCTTTTTATGTTGGGCAGGTATTGTGTCTACAACCAGGATTGTAAGAGGCTCCTAATTGCTCCTAAGTCAGAGAAAAGGAACACCAATGTACAAACTCCTGACTAGCTGGCAGCTAGATGACTATATACCTGAGTGCCAGAGAGAATTGGTGTGTTCTGGAATATATTGGCACTGTGGCAGAGATGAGGTATTAAGGGTTATGGTTTGGTTCTGTTTCAGTCTAGGAAGCTTAACGTTCCTGCAGAAAGTGTCCTGAATGTCTTTTTTTTTTTTTTTTTTTTTAACGTGAAAGAATTATTTCTTTTTTTTATTTTTTTTAACTGATACTTTTATTTATTTATTTATTTATTTATTTTTGATACTTTATTTACATTTCCAATGTTTCCCCTTTTCTGGGTCTCCTCTTTGGAAACCCCCTTTCCCCCCACCCATTCCCGCCTCTATGAGGGAATTTCACCTCCCAACCACCCCCCCCCCCC
>CM052702.1:42556977-42576486 GCA_028551405.1 Uromys caudimaculatus | reverse complement strand
TCATACCCCCTGTTTCTCCCCACCTCTGAGTTTCCCCCTTTTTTAGTATTGTATAAAAGTAGATGAGTTTTGAAAATTAAACGAGACCTTGACAAAGAGCTTGCTTGGTCTCCTTCTTCTCTCTCTCGCCCATTCTCTCCCACAGGTCATGGGGTCTCCTCGGGTTTCCCTCCAATAACTGGTCCCGCTGGTCGGGGCAATATATAATATAATTATATTATATTAAAATTGTACTTATGATTTTAGGACATTCAACATTTAGTATTATATTTAATATACACATTTAATTAACAATTAATATGCATTTATACAATATAAACATTTTATGTGCACAGAGATTGTATAATTTTAATATCTTCGGAGAGAAGTATGACAATAACATTTTATTGAGGATATATTTCCAAATGGTGGACTTTGAACTTTTTGGGTTTCAGGATCTGCTTAGACTTCATGAGATTATTCAATCATTTGTCATAATTATGATCTATGCCTAAATTTTAGATCCAATTAGCAAAATTGTTTTGAATTTATTAAAAGTGTATAGTTTTAGGTTCAATTCCTGAAATGATTAATCTTAATTGTAAACTTGAGCTAATTTAGAATCATCTAGAAGAATGAGGCAGCTGTATAGGTGTGTCACTGAGGGTGGGTCCAGATATTAACTAAGAGAAAAGTGGTGCCTTTCCATAGGCTGGAGACCTAGACACAAGAAAACACGAAAACAGGTAAAAAGAAACACTGGCATTCTGTCTTCTGCTTCCTCATGCGCTGCCCTGCTGTGCCTTCTCTAATGAAACCACATGCTATAGAGAATCTTTCCTTCATGGATTTGATGATGTCAGACATTGCAGTTACAGTGCTACAAGAGTATCCAACACAGAAAACTTACACAGGAAAAATGGGTAAATAGATTTTCTGGCTATGACTAAATCTTTCTGTGTGGTGTTGAGGCCTTTGTAACTGGTTTGTTAGTGAGAATTTGGAAAGTCTGTATGCACGTTCATAGTTATAGTTTAAAAAGTTCATAGTTTTTCCACTGGCTACACCAAGTGCCAGCCTCAGTAAATTAAGCTTTATTCCCTCAGAAAAAAATCTGCTGGGTAACTTCCCTAATTGCTAGACACCTTTGGAAACAGTTCTTGGAGGTATCTGGATCCAGCCCTGTCATTGGCATTAAGCACTGACCCCTAACAGCTGTGCGCCTCAGTTTAGTTTACCCACTACATGGGTGCCAAAGCCAACTGATACTGTTATAGCTAACATTAAACCTTGATCACTCATGAATTTGAATTGATGAATGCAAGAGGTTTGGCATGATAGAGTGTGCAATGAAGATGTCAGTGAAAGCCTATGAGGTAATTTAGATTGCTGTGCTGAGAGCCATCTTGACATCCAGGTAAACTAAAGAAAGCAGCAAGGTGTGGCTTTGGTGAGGGCCAAAAGCTGATTACTCTGACTATTTAACTTCTCTTGCTATTCTGGATCAGAAGCTGGTGGTTTCTAGCAATTGACTCCTGCTGATAGCAGCAGGAGATTAAGAAGAGAAACTTAGTTACTCAAGCTCTTTACTCTTACACTCAGGGGCCTCTTGCTGGCCTAGTTCATTAACTCTGGTTCATTAACACTTCATGAGCTAGAGATAAAGGAAAAGAAATAGAAAGTCAGGCACACACAGACACATACACACTAGTTAAAGTGAAAAGGGCTACACCACCACTTCATTGTTGTCCTTAGTTTTTATACCATCTCAATAAATTACCTCATACAATTATCAGGTAGAATCATTACAGCAAGATAATGGATGCCTTGGTTTTCTAAGCACTTTTACATTCTTTACGTACATAGTAAGTTTAAAGTAATTGTTTATATCATAGGTTGACAAGGCTTAAGGAGTTACAGTAGAATTGTTTATATACATGTCTATACATTAAGACTAGTACCTGACTAAACATTCCTTATCTACTGTCTAGCTCCACGAGTTCATTGTAAGCTTAAAGCAACAGTTTTTATGTCACAAATGAACAAGCTTTTGTCAAGAGACAAATCATCTGCCTTGTGTCTTATTATTTTGTAGTCTCATATAGATAAACTAGTTCATTTATTTTCTGACCTTGTACCTATAATAAATTGCCCTTTCCCAGTTTCTGACCTTTAGTTACCAGAGAATGGCCTCATTCCTAAACTAGAAGCAATGTTTTCCTTGATCATAAATTTGTTCCAAGCTTGTTTTCTTTTCCTAGTGCAATTAGCTCATGACACATGAAGCTCTATTTGCAGCGTTTATTCTATAGGAGGCTTGAGATTACTTGTATCAATTTAGGAGTCCTATAAAATTATTATCAGGAATTATGAAATCATCAATTCTTCTAAACAGCATTACTACATGAAAGTACTTGATTCTGCAGGGAATCTTCCCAACAGAGTAGGCAAATATCCAGAAAATAATTAATCTATGTAATAGTGGGAGGAAAGGCATATAAGCAGTAAGAAGCAATCCTAAGATGAAGTCTCTGGGGTTCTTGCTTCTCAGAGTACACCTATTGCAGCCATGCAAAATGGTGGATCATCTCCAGAGAACTCGCTTGCTATAGAGCCTTTCCTATATGGCTTCTAACAGTGTCGCAAGATCAGATGTTATATTTAACTGCTGAGATGGTTTGTGAATTTGTGATTAAGAGGCCTCAACAGCATAGATACCCCAGTATGATGGACTTTGTGTATCTACTGAGAATGGATATAGAGCCTGATTGTATCCAACTGAATAAGTAGCCACATGAGCTACAAACAGAAAGATCATGTGATTGTATTTGTCCACCTGTAGAAGAGTCGGATAGTGTGCTTCCTTATAAGGATGATGACCAGGATTCTAGACAATTCACTGTAATTCCTATAGGATTTAATAATTATCCTTCTGGGTTTCCATCTTTCCTTGCTATTCCCTCTTTCATCCATTTAGTTTATGCTATTTATACATAAGAATTATATAACTTTTGATTTTTTTGTTTTTACACAGCATACAATTAAGACATCCCTTAAGTCTCTGAAAAGGCTTAGAACCTCAGACTTCTGAGTAGTGGTCAGACTATTGAGACTTCAGGGAGTCCTGGAGATAGGCTGAGTGTATTTTGTGGTATAAGATAGGTATGAGGATTTCAAAGGTAAAAGTATGGGATTGTTATTGAACATTATGAATTCTCTTGTCAATTGGACAAGGGATAGTCTTGTGATGCTTCATCTTCATGACCAGATTTAGAATCATATAAGATATGGAGGCTCACTTCTGGATATATTTATGAGGTTATTTCCAGAGAAGATTAATGAAGTGAGGGGTCACCCACTAGGAGTAAAGGTGTCAGCATCTCATGGACTAAATACCCATAAAGAATAAAGTAGAAAACGAGAGACAGCGAGGAAAGTGTAATTATTACCATCTGCCTCTCTGCTTCCTGATCTACTGTGATGTGAGCAATACTCACCATAGACCTACAGACAACCACGAGTCACTCCAATATGCTTTATCCTACATGATGAACCCAAGCTTTCTAAAACAATGCGCCACAATACATCTTATTTGTCTAAAGGTGTTTCTACCCTGTATTGAGGAACAGGGTA
Organism: Uromys caudimaculatus; assembly: GCA_028551405.1. NCBI lineage: Eukaryota > Metazoa > Chordata > Mammalia > Rodentia > Muridae > Uromys > Uromys caudimaculatus. Next base: position 42,572,874 of record CM052702.1, on the reverse strand, counting down.
GTAATATGACTCCTTTCTGATATATTTTGTGATATAACTACAAGATACCATTGTTTGGCTCCTAACACAGAAATACTTTGTCTTTGTTGCTGTAGCATATTTTGCACTATTGATTTATTTTTTAAATTTGAGAATTTTATAACTGACTACACTGTATTTATGCCATTTTTACCAAGCCCTCTCTTCGGTCCACATACTTTCATGTTCTCACCTCTCAAATTCATATCTATTACTGAGTTCAATTAGTGTGGATCTTATTTGTAGTACTTATTTCAATCAGGTTCCTTAATTTGCATGTGTTTAGAGCTTATCACTTAGGATTGGGTCATATTTTTAAAACAAACAGATAAAAAACAAAAACAATTTTTCCTCACTTGGCAGCCATTGAATGCATTTACTTCTTCACTTAGAGTTGGAACCAGGTAAATATTTCTCCATCATGTTTCCCTGCCATTGTGTGTGGTCTTTGTAGTTCTTGTGCAGAAAACAATACTGTTGAGAGTTAAGATGTTAAATGATCCCCACATCATGTAGAGGACACTAACAGTCAGCCTAGGGCTCCTAGAATCTTTCTTTTTTTTCTTTTCTTTTTTTTTTTTTTTATTGGATATTTACTTTATTTACATTTCAAATGTTTTCCCCTTTCCAGGTGTCCCCTTCTGAACCCCCCTATCCCATCCCCCTCCCCTGCCTCTATGAGGGTGCTCCCCCACCCACCCACCCACCCACTCCTGTTTTCCCTCTCTAGCATTCCCACACACTGGGGCATTGAACACCCTCAGGCCCAAGGGCCTCTCCTCTCACTGATGTCCAACAAGGCCCTCCTTTGCCACATATGCAGCCAGCACCATGGGTCCCTCCATGTGAATTCTTTGGTTGGTGGTCCAGTCTCCATGGCCTCTAGTGGGTCTGGCCAGTTGACACTGTTGCTCTTTCAATGGGGCTAAAAACCCCCTCAGCTTCTTCAGTTCCTTCTCCAGCTCCTCTATCCGGTGGTAACTCAGGACGGTAGGATTTGCTGAAGGAGGCAGAGGCAGGATGATCACGAGTTCAAGACCAGTTTGGGCTCTTAGATCTTTCAATCCCCTTTTCCTTAATGTTCTCTGAATCTAAGGTGTAAGGATTTTGTTATATTTTATGTTTTGCATTTTGATCCTTTGTAATGACCTCTATTTGCTGTAAAATAAAGCTTTTTTGATGAGTGTTCAGAGCTATATTTATTGATGAATCAAAGTATGTATAAACCATTAGAAATAGTAGCTCTTCAGAGATGAGAACACTAGGTTCTATGACTTTTCTAACAACTACCAAATCCATGGTAAGTTCTCTCAGTATATAGTATCAGACATGAATTTCCTCTTATCGAGCACACTATAGGTTTAAATAGATGCCTGCTTGTTATCCCTAACACATAAGTGTCACTATTTTACTTGCAGGTTGAATACTACTGTGGTTCTCAGAATTTACAGGATGTTTTTGTAGTAGTAGTAGTAGTAGTAGTAGTAGTAGTAGTAGTAGTAGTAATTAGTAGTAATTTTCCGATCATGGTTTCCCTTTGTCCAGCTCCATCCCGATCCACCTCATCTACCTATAAAGTCATATGCACCCACATCTATGCCCTTTCTTTCTCTCTTAAAAATAAGCCAGATATATAAAATAAAGTAAATTAAAAACAAACCATATCAGAACAAAATGAACAAGGAAAAAAAGCCAAAGAAAATGCACAAAAAACACATACAGACATAGAGGCACATACATTCACACACATAGAAATTTCATAAAATAACAAAATTGGAAACCGTAATAGGCAACTTCAATGTACTTAGTCAAAAAGTGTAAACTCCAATAGATAATTGAGATGCACTTTGAACTGTAAGTCAAACGAAACAGAACAAAAACATAACAAAAATCCCAGACAAAGCATTAGGCAAAAACCCCTCTGAAAAACAGCATTGAGTTTGTTTTGTCTTGACCATCTATTGGTAGACATGAAGCTTGGATTTAACAGTGGTTTGTATCCCCAGTGATATTCCATTGGAGAAAACTATTTCATTTCAGAACAGGTGTCAATTGGAGATAAGTTTTGAATTAGCGATGGGGGCTTGTGTCCTCTCGGTATTGAGACTCCATCAAACTTAGATCTGTGAATCCCCTGTGCATGCTGTCATGGTCTCTGAATTCATACGTGCATCAGTCCTGTTGTATCTAGAAGGTTTTTTTTCTTGGTGTTTTAAATCCCCTCTGGCTTTTCCAATCTTTTTATTTCCTCTTCCACAGAGTTCTTTGAGCCCTGAGTGGAGGGACTTGATAGAAACCACCTATTTAAGACTGGATTTTCCACTATTTGCTCATGTATTTGTTCCCATATACTGAAGTATGGTTTCTATAATGATGGCTGAGCAAGACACTGATGCATGAGTATAGCAGAATGTCATTAGGAGCCACTTTATTGTGGTGTTGCTTTAGAATAGCAGTAGTATTAGTTTCCCATGGCCTATGCATATCTCAAATTCTTGGTGATCGTAGTATTGTTGGGCATGGGTAGCATTTTATAGCGTAGGCCTTAAATCCAATCAGATAGAAGATGGTTACTCTCACAACTTTTATGTTAATAGTGCATTGGCTTATCTTGCAGGCAAGTCACCATTGTTCATCAAAAGGTTTATACCTGGGATGGTATTTAACTTTCTCTTCTGTGGCATGTAGAGTATCTCCTAGTACCATGAATACTGGTCAGCAGGGGTAAACACTATACGTTGGCATTTCTAGGTATGCTAGGTAAGTATTTGCTACCAAATCTACTATCATATGTTCCATCTGATATTGTTGAGTACTTTTTCAAAATGTATTTAATATTCATTATTCATAGTATAAATTCAAATAGCAATCACAAAATAAAAGTAAATAGAAACTTTTAAATCAATTATAAACCAATTGTTTTTATTTTCTTTTTCAATTTTTTCTGTCAAATAAGACTTTTCCATCTTCAGTGAGTTATGTAGGTGTTGTCTTCAGTAATGAGACCTTATCATCAGTTTGTGGAGACCAGTTTCACTTTTGAATAAGCCTCAAGGAGGTCTTTCAAAGAATTTATTCCAGTTACTATACTTTCTTATGAGAAAGAAGAACTTAGATTACCCTTTGTACAAGTAATTTTCACATACCAACTCTGTGATGATATTTTAAATGTCTATTAATAGTTTTATTATGTTTAAGAAGGAAAAAAGCAATGTACCAGCTAGTTATCCTTTTACAAATATACTCCCACCTAGTTTTCTTTTAAAAATCAGATTGTCTCATATGGCTGAGGAGGTGTGATGGCAAGGGAGATATATTGTGGTGGTCTCAGGAGGTCTTTGTCCCTTAATTTCGCTTGAATGTTTAAAATTATTTATTCTGTGGAAGTGCAAATAGTGCTCTACCACCTGCTTAGCTCTGCTTTCCTTTAATCTATTTGCCCCTGGGTTATTACCACTGAGCCTCACTTTGTAATAACCCGGGATGTTTATGTAAAAAGTAACTTCTATTGCCACTGCTGAAAAAGCCCTTTTCTCTCTCACTTGTCATGTTTTACTGTTGCAAAGCATATTTTGTTTGATCTTAATTATGGCTTAAGGCAAAACAGGTGGATTCCCTTCCTTGTTTTAAGCCACGGTGGATCAAGGTACTCTGACGGTGGGTAACCCGAAGCCTTCATAAAGCCAAGGTTGTTGTTGCAAACTTTTCACATTCCCCACCTGGCGTTTTTCATCCTGGTTCATCAGAGCTGCCTCATGCTGTGTAGCCACATGGCCACCAAAATGACACTTAACCATTACAAATAAGAGCACAGCTTGAAGTCTTACTTGTTTCTGCAAAGTGAGGATATTTGAGAGAAAAGTGAAAAGCAAAAGAATGATTTTATAATTTATTTTAAAGTTTCCATATACTTTTATTTTGTAATTGCTATTTGAAACGATACTATCAATAGTGAATATTAAATACATTTTGAAAAAAAGCTCAATAATAACAGATGATAGAACATATGAAGGGCTATTGGTCACAAATAGTTATTAATGTTATGTAAGTAACTAGTCTTCAAAATTAATTTAAAAACACAAGAATTGGGGTACAGTCTAGTGTCTTATGATTGTCTGGCATAGGCAGAGGCATACTGTCAGTGTTCCACACTGAAGAACAGAAATGAACTAAAATAGAACCAAAGAATGAGTAAAGGTTGTCAAGACAACAATGTTCATTATATGTATTTTATCCATAGATATGGTTAGACAAGGGCATTCATATACACACATATGTGCACTAATTAAATTGCCTAATACCATGATTTTATGCATCCATAAATATATGAAAATATTAAGTTCAATATAGGGGATCACTAATAATGATATATATATATATATTACATTTTCTACAAATAATACATATTATCTTTTATAAATATACCTGGATTTAGAATCAATATTCAAATTATTCAATAACATATACAAAGTATTTAAAATATTGAAGTATGAAACCCATGGAAGTAAAATATGATATATATCAAAATATACTCTAGGTAGTTAGGTAATGTATAATTTATACTTCTATTTATTTTAGGGGGGCTTTTGACTTTTTTTCTTATGAATGCATGCTACATAAAATGAGTAAATATATTTGTCTGGAAAGATAAATTAAAGTTTTTAAATTTTCAGTTATAAAAAGACTGATGTAAACTTCTTTCAGATTTAATTAGATCAAGCAAAATAAATGCAAGGTAATGATTTTTCAGGAAAGTCACTGACCTGTGAATTGAGCAGTTTAAAATAATTGAATCCAGAAAACAGGTAATACAAATTTCAAGGGACCTTGAAAATACATATATATACAAGATTCTAGGCCTTTAAGTGTTGTAAGAGAAATCATTTCACATTTTCAGAAGTACATTCTAACATTAGTAATTTTGATGACATAAAGGAACAGGAACAAAAAATTATGAAAAGTTCCAGTTACAAGGGAAGTTTATAAAATGTTAATGGGTACAATGATATAAAGAGGGACTTATACAAGAAGCTTTGTATAAAAAAGTATTATTTGTTACTTAATCTTCAGGCTTTATGTTAAATGTGTTGTATACTTAATATGGTTTTAGAGGAAATGTTTATTCATTAATTCCCATTACATTATATAACATATTTTTATCTGGAGGCTACTGAATAATCAGCATTGTCAATAAAAATTTGGCTTTTTAACAATGAGGAGCCAATTTGTAATAACACTAAACAAACTTCTCACCCAGATTTTCTCTAAATCTATTTTTTTCATTTGGTATCTAAAGAATTCACAAAACCATTTTGTATATTTTAGTCCATTTCTTCAAGTGGGAGTTTCTTATGGTAATTTTGATTATTTTCTTTTTGCTAATAGTTATTCAATGTGCTAAGATATAATTCAACTACACTTATTAGATTGTGGGTTTAGAAATTTTGCCGTGACAATATTTCTTCTATTTGCCTGATTTCCTTTATTAAAATTGCTCTCAATGATAATTGTTTAATGGAACTTTGGAAAGAAAATAATTTTAAGAATAAGAATTTACAAACATCTGCTATTACTTTAGCAGAGTAATAGTTTTGTGTATATGACCCAGTGACTACAAAAATTAGTTAACATTTTAAAATATTCCCACTGTATAGTTTCTGCATGGAATGGTTCACATACCATATTCTGTGTCACTAAGAACATTTGAAAAACTAAATGCAATTAAAATAAACTACCTGCTGTTGCAGTCAAATTGCCTCCAGAATTAGCACTCCAGAAATTCTAGCAGTGCAGGTGTACCCTGTTAATGATGCAGCCTCAAAACTCTGTTTCAGATGTTATCCAGGATGAATAAAAAATGGTATGATTCCATAGGGTAGCAGAATGTCATTGACTTTAATTTAAAATTTACTTTCAAAGTATCTATTTGGTTCCATTATATAACAATGCAATGACAATTTATGTAGTTCTCTACAGTTTAGCATATGTTGCAATTTCTGTTCTGTGTAAAGTCCCCTCTTCTCTCACACATTTGCATTTCCAACAGGAGTTGGAGTAACCTTTAAATGAGAAAATTATAAACAAAGGATACAATTAAAATCAATTACATCACTGATGTGGGTAGTGATGTTTTGGTTTTGTTTTTACTTAAAGAGTAGGAACCCACAACCCATCATTATTCTACCTGAAGTAATTCATTTAATTCATTTACTCTCTCCAGAATTGATGCTTGTTTGTATATATATTGCACAATTTTGTGGTAGAATCTTGCGTGGAGTAATAGAGCACATTTATTAATATTAACGTAAATCTACTTTTGATTCTTTCAATGTTTAACCAATAAATTTGGAAATGTCAATCAAACACAACTATTTCTCTATATATTGTATTTTAATGCATTTTCTAATACAATGCACCCCGATTATACCCTAGTGTTTATATTATGTTTAAATCAATACATATCATATTTTCAAAATTATAGTTATAATTGATGCATTTATTCATTCCATACTTAGCAGCAACTCTGCATTGATGTGAAACAAACATTTAGAGATTTTTATCATTCAATACTATAATTAATTGTTCTAACAGAATTGAAGTCTAATAATTCACTTTTGAAAACAAGTAACAGTAGAGGTCAGCTGACCATAAATCTACTAGGCTAATAACTTACTGCTTTTAAGAAAATGGCTGGAGATATTGCCGTCTGACATAATATTTTGATCTTATTGCAAAGAAAATCCTTTCTGAATGACATTGGTCATGATGCATATTAATATAATTAATTTTTCTTTTTAGTTTTATATTATTTCCCTAAAAATTTCAAATGAATATAAGTTTATATTTACAAGCTCATTATGATAAATACTGGTCCTTGAGCTGTTATATATCCCATTTAATGGTCATTTTGCATTCAAAGCTAAAGGATAGTTGTGGGTTCATTGTTTCTGTTATAATTACTAATAATTTCCTGATTCATCTGTTTTTATATTTGCTGTATTGTGAACATTTTTATTTTAATTTTTAAAGATTATTTTTAATACAAGAAGAGTACTCAATCCAATTGGTATAATTTTCAATGTATTGCTTCTTCTCTTGTGTTTTAAAATTTTTTATATTTTTATATATTTCTAAAGCTTATTTGTTAGTGTTAATGTTGATCATCCTATATAAGACCTGTAGTTCTTGTAAGCATTTAATTCTATTTATGCAGGATGAAAATACAATAGCTCCCAAATTTTTATCAACATATTAATATTTTACACTTGTAATAAAATTAAATAGATTTCTATTCAAATTTCAAGTTCTTTTGTTCAATGCAACTTTTAATGTCAAAACTTTCTATATAGTTTCTTATCTATCTTTCTACTGATTGAAATTTTAAGAAATTATTTCAGAGATGATGAACTTGAGTCTGGAATACTAAGAAATCCGTTTCCTCTGGTGTCTATTTTGTCTAGACACAGGGTTGTGTTTTAGTCAAACAGTTTAATTCTATCACTTCAAGGTTATCTAGCATCCTGCTTATTTGTGAAACTTGATGGAAAAATAATTCTATAGGCTGGATATACAGCTTTTATGGTAGAGTGCTTGCCCATTACACACACACACACACACACACACACACACACACACACCACTAAATTATATTTGTTTGTAGTAACTTCTGGTTTTTTCTTTTAAAAATAATTTTTGGTGTTCTCCTACTTGTGTAATACAATTGAATTCATTTTTTTTTTTTTGAGTTTTCAGATTTCACGTGTCTTATCACTGGTTCTATGCTGATGTCATGCTTTATTTTTAGAAGATTTTAGAGTTTTATATCTTTATCTTTCATATTTGTTCTCTCTCCTTTTTAGCTTTTATAATACTTATGTTTCCATTTCAGCTTTAAATTTTAAAGTGGTATGTGTGTGTGTGTGTGTGTGTGCGCGCGCGCGCACGCACGCGTGTGTTTTTCAGGCCATTGTCAGTCACTAGACATGTGTTGAGAACCAATCTTATTTCCTCTGTAAGAACAGGGGACACTCATAACTACTGAGTCATCATTAAGACCCTGGTTTCACATTATTTTGTCTCTCCTAACTTCCTGAGATGACTCCAAGGCATACAAGCCATGTCCACTTTACTTTTCTCTAATTTCTGAAGTCTTTGCATAAATTATTTTTTTAAAGGTATACAAGTATTTGAAAGTAAGACTCTCATTGGTTGCTATTACTCTATTTAGAGATTCTGTCTCTAGGGACGGCATAGACTTGTTATTATTAGGCCTTCCAGCCAAGTGCCTAGACTCTGTTTCCTAAACGTACTTGCTTCTGGAGCAGAAGCAGATCTCATTCTAGTCTAAGGCTCATACTAGAGTTCTACTACATGGGATACTCCACAGTTATAATGCAAAAAAATTCACTTCAGCTCTTATTAGAGACTCTGAGATTGCTACTGGGTTCCAAGCCTGAGCCTGAGAGATCTTAGCCTTATGACTAAATGGTTTGTTCTTGTTTCTTGTCTGAATATGTTTTTCAGACTTGTTATTTATAATAGTTTCTTGCTACTGCTATGGTGGAGCACCAGGAAGTTATCATTTTCCATCCTCTGTATGGCACACAGACCCCTACCCCCACACCATACTCCATTCTTGTTGAACTACAAGTCTGCTGATTAATACATCCAGTGTTAATTTTGCTACCAAGCCTTTGTTTTATTTTTCCCTTCTATGGCTTTTGTACTTTGCATTCATTCCTTTGTTTCTCTCTCTTTCAGATAATTATCTAGTATTTAAAGTACAGTGTGCATTTTCTTTGTCCTAAGCATGGTCCTCCCTGTATGCAGCTGCACTCTTCCAGATTAGAGCCCAGCATCCTCCTCTGGAAGATCATTCTGTTCCCCTACTAAAAACTTCTTGTCTGTCTTCATTACTGAACCCTCATGCCCTTTCCTTTGTAATTCACTGGCTGTTTTCTGCCTGTTCTCCATTTATTCACCTGAGATTCTGTCTTTTAGAACATGTGTGCCATTTACCATCTTTTTGTACCTTTTAGATCATGAAAATAGCATACTAAATGAGTTCCTTTTCCCAACTCTCTTTAAAAGTAACAACTCATTTGTTTTCTTGATGTTTAGTCTTTTTAGTTCTTTGAACATCCTAAAATTTCTCGATACATATGGCTTTCTAAAACTACATCAAAGGGAAATGAGTAGTTTAAATAATTTGAAACATACAATGTGATAGAATCACTATTATGATCTCCCAACAAAGAAGAACCCAATACATCTCAAATTCTTCACCAAAATGACCTTCCTACCAAAAGCAGTCTACAGATTCAACACAATGAATGCTCATCAAAATTCCAATGTAATTCTTCACAGACGTGAAGATTCTAAACAATCTGGAATAACAACAAAATCCAGGAGTTACCAAGTTGTAATACAGAGCCCTAGTAATAAAATTAGTGCTACAGTGGCATAAAAATAGACACATTAATCAATTGAATAGAATTAGGATCCATGTATAAACTTATATTCCTACAGCATCAGTCTACTAGAGAAAACTGATTTTCCCTCTCCCAGCAGGTATAAACGACAGTTCAGTTGTTAACCTTTACCCTAGTGGTTAGGGCTTCATCCATTCACTGATACATTCATTTATCCAGCTTTTAATTAAAATAAGATAAAACAAAACCCCATCACATTGAAGTTGGATGAAACAAACAAACAGAAGGAAAGGAGATCAAGAGAAGGCAGAAAATATCAGAGACCCACTCGCTAGCACATTCAAGAATCCTGTAAAAACACTAAACGGGAAGTAATAATATCTGCGCAGAGGACTCACTACAGATCTGTGTAGGTGCTATGCATACTGCTTCAGTCTGTGAGAGTTCACATGAACTTTGCTCATATTGACTTAGAGGTCTATGTCTCCATGGCGAGTGTCCTCCACCCCTTCTGTTTCTTATGCTCTTTCTTCTTCTGCTTCTGTGGGGTCACCAGAGCTATGAAAACAAAGATTTGATGGAGGCATCCTATTTAGTGCTGAGTTTTCCAAGGTCTTTTACTCTCTGCATATGTCTAGCTATGGTCTCTATATTTGTTCCTATCTGCTACCGGAGGAAGCTTCCGTGATGATGGCTGAGCAAACACTGATCCATGAGTATAGCAGAGTTATTTTATCATCACATTTTTTTTCTCTTTTCTTTTGACAAATATTATTTGGTTTACTTTAGGTCCCTGGGCCACCTAGTCTCAAGTCACCCATGAAGCATCAAGTATGTCTTCTAAATGCCCCACAGTCTTACCTGCAAACTTCCTGCCATTACAGAAGCATTTCTCAATCAGGATTCCACTACTCTCAGACGACTCTAGCTTAGGTAAAGCTGACGTAATAACGAGCTGATGGAGCACTCTATTTTTGTTCTTTGAACTATAGCTACCCAATTTGACTAGATGTATTTATTGAAGATGCTGTCTTTACACCATTCTGAATTTTAACCCTGTTAGCATAGGGTGCATCTGTGGACAGCTAGAAGCATCTTTACTGTCAGCATCCACCACGTGTACCTTTGCTCACACATCACATGTGTCATGGCCTGTATAAAAGACTAGTCCTTCAGGTCCACAGATCCTTCTTTCCTCCTCCTCCTCCTCCTCCTCCTCCTCCTCCTCCTCCTCCTCCTCCTCCTCCTCCTCCTCCTCCTTCTTTCCTCTCTTCCACTCCAGAGAGGCTGCCTCTCCCAATAAAACCTCTCACATAAGACCTGTCACATTATAAGATGTGTACTGGACTGTGCCACCTATTCTAACATAGGTGCTAAAACCTGAACGTGGCCCCACTGGGTAGGTCTAGGCAGGATCGCAGTTCTGTCACTGTGCAGGGTGCAAAGCTCACCACCATGTGGAGTTGCCACCACCTCATGGGTTAAGCCCCACGAGTGCTAACCTCATCCAGAACAAATTTGTCTGCTACACAGGTTCACTTTTCAGCCTAGATAGCTAGATTCCATCCAAACAGCAGCAGATTGGTAAACTTCCCATCCCCGTTGGCATAAAGGGCTCCCTGTCCCAGGAGAGGACTGGCCACCCTCTATGGGTCTAAGGGATGAGTTTATCCACATTCTTTATGACAGGCCTTCTAGCTGACTCCTCATATTAAGACTTCTACCCTTGGGTGAACCTCTCCCTCTAGCTGTCTGGGAAGCATTTTTTTTTCTCTCAATTTCTTTCTCGTGCTGTGCTGCTGGTAAACCTTTCTCTCTTGGGCCTTGGGCCCATGGTTCAGGAGTTAGGCCAGCAACTCTCAGCCACTAGCTTCTGCGTGATGACTAAGTAAGTCTAGACTGGCTGCTCATTATATTTCATTAATCTATGACCCTTGGAATGCTGTGGTAAGACTAATTTACCATTATTAATTTGTTCTCGGGACACTGGTAAGAATACTTTAATAATTTCTCTCACCCAATGGGTATCTTGTCTTAGATAGTACTTCTAGACTCCCCACTAGGATGCCTCCTGGAAAAAGTCAAACCCCTAAAACTAGCTGACTTGAAGGCGTCCACATTGGTTCACCTTTGCAATCAGCTCTGGCCTCACTACCCACTAGATAACAACTCCAAGTGGCCGCATAATGGCACTTTTGATCCTATCATTCTTAAGGATCTTCATGCATACTGCCAGCAGTCCGGTAAATGGAAGGACGTCCTCTATGTCCAAGCTTTTACCTGTCTTCTCTCTAAACCCTCTCTTTGTTTGTCCTGTCCTCCAACTCAACTTCTTCTATCTGTCCAAGCTCAACCAGATGAATCTTCTACTGTTCTTGATTCAGCTGACGAACTTCCTACTTAACCGTCACCAACATGCCTCTATAGCCTCTCCTACTTCCCCAGCCTCCTCTGTTTCCTCTTCTCACCAGACTTCCCCAGAGTCGCCTCACTTGATTTCTCTAGACTCCTTCCTTCCTGTGCCAGCTACAGTCATCTTACCCTGGTGCCTACTTTCAACACTCCCACTGCTTGTACTAGATCTGCAGTCAACCTCCTCTCCTACCTCTTCCCCTACCTAGCCTATCTCAGCATTGGCCCTTCCTTTAAGAGAAATTGCCGGGGTATAGTCTAATTAGAGTACATGTCCCCTTCTCGCTAAATAAACTTTCCTAAATAGAAAAAAAGACTGGGCTCTTATACCTCCAACACCTTTATTAAAAAATTTCAGTATATTTCTCAATCTTACAGCTTGACTTCCCATGATATACATATGATTCTCAGTAATAATTTACTCCCTGATGAGTACAATTGAGTTTGGGAACAGGTTAAGATACATGCAGATGAGATTTGTCAGACTCAGCATATCTAATCAGGACTGAGGAGGTACCAGATCAGGATCGTCAACGGAATTATAATTCCCCACGGGATATTCCAGCTAGAGACTGATTCACAATCTGCCTCCTGGCCAGTCTCCGTAGGGGTGCCCTAAAACTAGTAAATTGTGAAAACTCCAAGTCATCCAGGATAAACAGGAAAACCCATTTCAATTTTTAGAGTGCCTTACAAAGGCCTTATTACAATACACTAATTTAGACCCTGAAAACCCAGAAGATAAGCAACTCCTGATGACCTACTTCTATTCCCAAAGATGCCCTGACATTAAGGCCAAATTTACACACTTAGAGAGGGGGCCTCCTAACTCCACAGGCGGAAGTCTGGCACTGGCCTTTAAAGTATACCACCAGAGAAATGAAAAGGACTGGAGACAAAAATAGCATATGTTGGCAAAGGCTGCATGACCAGCTCCAGCCACTGCCCTGGCTTTTTGGCCTTCTGAAATTCAGGAATCAACAGGTCCTTGCTTCAAATATGGTTAACAAGGTCATTGGGCACAGGCATGTCCTGACCCCTGCAATCCTGTCAAAGCTATGCCCAAAGTGTCATCAGGAGGGACATCGGGCTGTCTAATGCCCTTATGGCACTCAGGACAGAGGGACATCACTCCCAGGTCACTCTCCAGCTGAGTTTCTAGGCTTCGGCCATAGATGACTGAAGGGTAGTCTTTCTTTATTCCTCTAGATGCCCAGTCACAGAACATCTTTGCCTTTACCTGGACTGACCCTGGCACCCATTTTATCTCAAAATCAGCTAGAATGTTCTACCTCAGGGATTCTGTCCACACCTATTTGGCCTGGCCCTGGTTTCCAACATACATTTTCTGTCTCTCCCTAAATCTAAGATTGCCCATTACATAGATGATGTAGATGATATTTTTCTCTGCAGTCGCTCTCTAGAGATTAGTCAAGCTAACACCTCTGCTCTTCTAAATTTCCTGTCCAGTCGAGGCTCTAGATTCTCATCTTCTAAAGTCCAGCTGTCCAATCTTCAGGTCACCTATTTGACACTAACAATTACCCCAACCCACCAGGCCATTACCTTAGATAGAAAAAAATATAGTTCAGTTTCCTCTACAAAAGAAATTTCATCATTCATTGTTGTGGATAGCCCTGGAGCTGTTTGCCTTTTGATGCTAATTCTGCTCTCCTGGGAGGGGCTTTGGAGAAGGAGTGAGTTACATACTCATGTAACTACTGGTGAACCAATCCCCTAATGAATAAAGGAGCCAATCACTGGGTGAGTAGGAGGGACTTTTGGGTCAGATAGGGGAAGAGAAGAGAAGGAGAGAGGGTCCTTTTGGAATGGGGACAGCAGATAGGTAAGATGTAGCTACTAGAGTTTCCTGGTATCATGGAGGATCCTCAAGGATTAGCCACCAGAGGAATCAGATTTTGATAAGGCTTACAAGATTAGGTTTTAGTTGTTGCACCTAGAGATTGAGTTACTATTGTTTCTGAGCTAAGTTTTGTTGCATTTTCCTTCACACAGAGGCTCATCTGGGTTCCAGAGAGAAAGGCACAGCGGCAAAGTGGGGGTTTGCCTGATGTGCACCACAGAGGCCATGGGGGTACTGAAGCATGGGACTGGCATGGTAGTGACCCGCCAGTGGGAAACTAGTGAGCTGGGTGGAGAGATCATGGAGCTCTGAGTCAGAGATCCATGAGATAAAAGCAGGTCGGCCATTGCTCACCAGTGCATGGCTGGCCAGCCCACTGAGAGAACCAGGGAATAGTGCAGGAACTTGTGATATTCTTTTCTTTTTTAATATTTCCTGCAACAATTCCTAGGAATAGCTATTTTTTTTACATTCCTGGGTTCTTTCTTTTCCCTCTGTTCCAGCCCCTTATATGAAGCAGCATTAGGTCCCACCCATGAACCTCTTCTCAAACCTGTTACCAAGCCTTTTCAAAGGCTCCAACAGGCTCTCCTTAAGGTTCAACATCCTTAGTCATCAGGGAAATGCAAATCAAAACTATGTTCATAGCAGCCATATTTATAATAGCCAGAAGCTGGAAACAACCCAGATATCCCTCAACAGAGGAATGGATACAGAAAATGTGGTACATTTATACAATGGAGTACTACTCAGCTATTAAAAACAATGACTTCATGAAATTTGCAGGCAAATGGATGGAACTTGAAAATATCATCCTGAGTGAGGTAACTCAGTCACAAAAGAACGAACACAATATGTACTCACTGATAAGTGGATATTAGCCCAAAAGTTCGGAACACCCATGATTCAATTCACAGCAACTGTTGGACTGAGTGTGGGGTCCCAGATGGAGGAGTTAAAGAAGGAACTGAGGGAGTTTGCAGCCCCATGGGGAGGGACCAACAGTGTCAAGTGGTCAGGCCCCCTGGTGCTCCCAGAGACTGGACCACCAATCAAAGAATGCATATGGAGGGAACCATGGTGCTGGCCATATATGTGGCTAAGGAGGGCCTTGTTGACCATCAATGGGAGGAGCAGCCCTTGGGTCTGAGAGTGCTAGATTCCCCAGTATAGGGGAATGCCAGGGAGGGACGAGGGGAGTGGGTGGGTGGGGGAATACCCTCATAGAGGCAGAGGAGGGGAGAGGGGGGAGGGGGTTTCCAAACAGGAGACCTGGAAAGGAGAAAACATTTGAAATGTAAATAAAGTATTAAATAAAAAAAAAAAAAATTGTCACAGGAACTTCATGGAATCCCAGGCTGGAAACAGGTGTTGTTGGTAAGCTCTACTGCAAAAACCAATCTGGGTCAAAACCCAATAAGTAGTATTCACAACCAGAGAAAATATGTCTCAATTGTCCAACCTCTAGAAATCGAAAAAATAAGAGAAGGAATCAAACACTCCTCCAATGTCCTTACTTCCTTGACATTCCCCCCTCACAAATGGTACTAACCTTCATTTTACCTTCTGCTTCAGACCTTGACCTTGGCCTACCAACTCCTTAATGTCACCCAACCTGTTAACTTTAAAGATTGCTGGCCATGTGTATCCCTTGAAGATAACTCACAGTTGCCACTTGCAGCTTCTCCAGTGACCCTGCCAAGCAACTTCACCTCAGGTGCCCCAACTCTGGTGTTGCCATGACCCCATGCCTTTTCTTTATCAGTCTTTTTGGCATGGCAGACTGTCTTAAGACATCCAGCATCCCTGATCTCAATCTGTACTACAGAGTAGTAGTGATAAAAACTGCATGGTATTGGTACAGTGACAGGCAGGTAGATCAATGGAATAGAATTGAGGACCCAGAAATGAACCCACACACATATGGTCACTTGATTTTCAACAAAGGAGCTAAAACCAATCAGTGGAAAAAAGACAGCATTTTCAACAAATGGTGCTGGGTCAACTGGCGGTCTACATGTAGAAGAATGCAAATTGATCCATTCCTATCTCCTTGTACAAAGCTCAAGTCCAAGTGGATCAAGGACCTCCACATAAAACCAGTTACACTGAATGTAATAGAAGAGAAAGTGGGAAAAACTCTCGATCACCTGGGTACGGGGGAAAAGTTCC
>CM052702.1:42526984-42556477 GCA_028551405.1 Uromys caudimaculatus | reverse complement strand
ATCACACAAAAAATCTCCCCAGGCCAGGGAAATTCATGCCCTTCTAAAATCCCACGGAATAAAAGTAGCCAAAAAAACAAGCCTCCTGGTTTTGGGAAGAAGTCTTTAAGATAGTGCCAAGCATGGCCAATGATAACATTTATAGTCCAAACTCATGGGCCCAAGTAGCTTCTCTCATCAAAAACAGAGATACCCAAAAAGGAAAAACACCCTACCGTGATTTTCTGCCAGTCTTAGCTGCGATTCGGCAATGCATAAGCCTGCCACCTAAAGTAGGACAGGCTGATAGCAACACAGCTCCTGAGCCTCCTCAATCAGATGAACCCAAGAATCAAGGACCTAAGATCCACCCTATCTCGGATCTTGCAGCCCTTACCCAACTGATAAGAGAAATAAAATCCATTTATCCACCCCTCCCCTCTTATGCCCTGGAGGAAACAATAAACAAACATTGTGCTCCTCCAGCCCCTCCCTCTCCCACTCAAGGGCAAGGCTCCATTAATGAAACAAAGGAGCTTCTGCCTGCCTCTCCCCCTACTGCACCTCCCCCATCTGACCTGAGAGAGATTTCCCTCCTCCCTCTTCTACCACCCAACAGCTTTGTAATGTTTGAGACTCTCTTGCAAAAACTAACCCCGCATCCCATGCTACTCAGCAGTCTGATACGGAGCTAGAAATCCATAATGTTCAAGCATCCCCAGTTAATATCAACCCCAGTCGAGCTAAACCACTCAATTGGTACCCACTCCAAGCCTCAGGCTTAAAAGAACTCAGGCAGGCAGTGAAGGAAGAGGGCTTCCACGCACCCTGGACAAAATCTCACCTACAGAGCCATGTAGCCAACTTAAACACCCCCCAAGATTGGAGGGATATTTGTCGTTCTTCCTTTCCTGGCCCAATGTTTTTGGAGTGGGAAGCCTTATTTAGAGATGAATGCTGTCAACAAGTCAGGCAAAACCAGAACAGAGGCGACACACCATGAGGTTTTAATGAACTCTTTGGCCAGGACGAGTTTTCTACTGGGGCTAGGCTGACTAATGAGCCTGCAAGCTATTATGAACAAGTTAAATTATGTGAGATGCAGGCCTGGAAAGACTGACCCTGCCCTCAGGGTCACAAGATCCTGCCTCCTCCCTGCTCTCTCTCCACCAAAAGCCTTGAGGACTTTTATCTGATTTTATTCTTAGAACTAAAATGAGCCTAGAAAGAAAAATCCCTAACCCTGCTGCCAGAGAACTCCTTCTCAAAACAATTGTATGGGAAGGCATGACTTCTAAATCCAGGTTGGCTTGTCAGGGTCTCCAGGAGGAACATCACGGTAGGTAGATTGTGGCTACTCAAGATATAGGGACAGCGTCACACCAGACAGCATCTATGGCTCAGGCATTTGTAGCAGCAGTAAAAACAGAAGGAATCTGCTTCAGTTGTGGAGAGGCAGGGCACTGGAAGAATGAATGCCCACAGAACTCTCCCCCTATAACAGACTCTAACCCCCCTAAGTATATCTGTCCCTGCTGCAGAAAAGGTTTCCACTGGAGGAGACACTGTACTGCTACACATGATAAGGATGGTAAACCACTAAAGCCTTTATACTCCAGACGGGGCAGCCCTCAGCCCCGACAGTAAGAAGGACAGATACTACCATAGAAGCCTTGTGGATGTCCAGCATTTCAGAAGGCTCCCATCCAAAACTAACCATTAAAATAGATAATAAACCATTCAAATGTCTTATTGATATGGGAGCAGACAGGACAATTTAAGACAGCAAGAGATTCCACGAGACTGCCAACTAATCCCTGGGCCCCAGCTCCTAGGCATAGGGGGTACCTCCCACGCATTTATCACCAAGCAGGCCTACAGGTGGGAAGATCCAAATGGGGCTACTGGCCTCATATGCCCCCTGGTGGCTCAGGTGACCACCAATCTTCTAGGGAGAGATATCTTACAGGCCTTAGAGGTGGTTCTTACTACCTAATCAGAAAGAGACCACATTACAATAGAGGATATTACCTATAAAGAAAATAATACCCAAGGAGATCCTAAATACCATCCTCCAAATCACCCCCAATTCTAGGGGCCACTGTTAAATTTAATACTCCCTGCCTCGATTGGCTCTCCAATGAAGCTGTCTGGGTCCCACAGTGGACTCTTTCAAGGGAGAAGCTTAGAGCCCTCACACAGATAGTAGAAGAACAGCTATTGCTGTAGCACATCTGCCCCTCCCACAGTCCATGGAACACCCCTGTATTTGCTATAAAAAGGAGCTCAGGGGGATGGAGATTATTACAAGATCTGAGGGCAATTAACAAAACCATGCGAATCTGGGGCTCCCCACAAAGAGGGCTACCCCACATCTCATCCATCCCTGCCAATGTACCCTTATTGGCAATAGACATAAAAGATTGGTATTTCTCTATCCCTCTCCATCCCAGAGACTGTGAATGGTTTGCATTCTCAGTACCCCCCATTAACAATTACAGCCTCGCTGCACAATACGAATGGACTGTCCTCCCACAGGGAATGGCTAGCAGTCCAACCATTTGTCAGGAGGCTGTAGTCACTGCATTAAAACCCCATTTAAAAAGGGGACTCAATATTTATCATTACATGGATGGCATATTGGTTTGGGGAGACCCTTCTGTCTCCCCTTCCCAATTTAAGGACCAGCTAATACCTTCCCTATCTGCCCTAGGATTCAAAATAGCCCCTCATAAAATCCAACTAATTCTGCCCATTGCATTTTTAGGAACAGAGATCTCCCTTACCTCAATATGCCCCCTCAAACCCACCCTTTCCTTCCCTCAAAAATTAATTCTTGCTTCTCTCCAGAGCTTTTTGGGCAACCTCAGTTGGCTTTGGCCCTGGCTCCCCCTTCCCACAAGCACCCTTCAACCCCTCTTCAACCTCCTGAAAGGAGACAAAAGTCCCTCCTCCCAAGAACACTGTCCCCAGAAGCAGTTCAAGCTCTAAATTCTGTCAATGGAGCCCTAAAAGATACGGTTCTAGCTAGGTATGACCCAACAATATCTATACAGCTCTTTATCTTTAACTCTTCCCCTACACTTGTGAGAGCCTTTTACCAATCTTAGGGGGTACTGGAATGGCTCCACACCCCAATGGGTGGTATACCCCAAATTTTAAATGAGGTAGATGCACTTGCTTGCATGATTAAAAATGGCAGGGATAGAGCTCTACAAACCCTAGGAAAAGAACCTGATGTTCTTGTCACCCCCTTCTCCCTCTCCGACATCCAGTGGCTAATTAAAAATCACTCCTGCTTTGCTATTAGCTTAATAGGATTCACAGGGCAAATTGACAACCATTATCCTGATAAAAAATGGACCTCTGCCCTCCCTCTGTTGCAATGGCTGTCCCCCAAACTATTCTCAAAAGAGCCCATAGCGAGAACCCCTTCAATATTTACTGATGGAGGAAAGAGGGGAGCTGTGGCAGTAATATACTATTTACCTGGGGATGAACCTCCTATCCTCTGATTCAAAGAGCTACCCCTTCACTCCCCCCAATATAAAGAATTATATGCCATCTATCCAGCCTTAAAAGAAGTCAAGGGCCCCCTTAACTTATTCTCAGACAATGTATATGCTGTCAATTTGCTTCCCTGGTTGTCAAGATCCTTCATCAAACTAGATGCCAACCCACTTTCCCCTCTACTTATACAGGTTTCCACGCTCCTACAGGGAAGGGCCTCCCCCATCTACATCCAGCATGTCTGATCTCACAGTCCCTTACCAGGTCTTATATCTGAGGGAAATGCACTCGCTGACCAAACTGCCTCAACAGGGATATTCATGGCCTCCACTGAACAAGCAGGCCAATTTCACTCATGCACACACACAAACATAAAGGGGCTTCATGCCCGCTTCTCCCACATTCCTCTCGCCCAACTCCAAAGGATAATAAAAACATGCTCCTCTTGTACATCCCTCATTACCACCCCAGCTTTACAAATGATGGGCACCAATCCCTGGGGCCTTAAGTCCAATGCCTTATGGCAAATTGATGTCACCCATATCCCCCAATTTGGTAGACAGAAATATGTTTTTGTCACCATAGATACATACTCCCATTTTAAATGGGCTACTGCCCAAACAGGTGAAAGCTCAAAAGGTTAATTTACCATATGCTTTCCACCTTTGCCATCATGGGCATTCCTCAACAGATAAAAACTGATAATGGTCCTGCCTTCACCAGCTCTCAATACAAAACCTTCTGTACATGCTGGGAAATTGTCCATCATACAGGAATTCCCTACAACCCTCAGGGCCAAGGAATAATAGAAACCCTAAAGTCCCAACTCCTAAAACAAAAGACAACCACTTATCTCCCTAATGAACAATTAATGATGGCTCTGGCTACCCTAACTACAGAAGCCCCAAACACCTATCTCTCTCCATTGGCACAGGCCAAAATTAACCCCCTCCATCCTAGTACGATGGCAAGATCCTTTGGATGGAATTTGGAAAAGACCAGACCCCCTCCTTACAACCGGGATGGGTTTTGCTTGTGTTTTTCCACAGGACCAGCCTAAACCTATCTGGATTCCTGTCAGAAATGTCCAACATCACCCCACCAACCAAGAAGATGGCCTGCCTCTTACTGGCAGATCAGGGACAGAAGAAGAGAAACCGGGCCTTGTTTCTCCCAAACAGGAACACCTGAAACAGTGTTCTGTGCTTCTTAACTCAAATTTTTCTTGCTTCTTTATTTAAATGTTTATTTTTCTCCCTAGTATTCCTGATATATGTCCAAAAAATCTTCCAACTTGTTTAAGATTTCTTTTAAGGTTCAAAAGTCACCTAATCTACTCCCACAGGTCAAATCAACTATTCCTATCACCAGTTCTTCTTCAATCCTTAATTAACAACCAGTTTCCTTTTACAGGCAGTTACTGCCAATCTCAAAACTTTTCTTCCTCAGCTATCCAAAGCAGACTTAAAGATGCCTTCCAGGACCATGCTGTGTTCCCAAGCAAACCATTACAGGCTTAACTTGCTATTCACCCTATACAGGCATCCCCTTGCTGGGATTCTGCTCCTCTGTGATTTTCCTACAGGCTTATCCCCACAGATGCTTGCTGCCACAGATCCAGCAGAGACAACACCATCTCCTGGGACTTGCCTGGGACTACAAAGCTGCCTTCCTCCAGACAGAAGACTCCCGAGACACACGCTGAGATCCAGAGACATATGCTCAGCCCCACAGAGGACAGACATGAGACTTTCCAGCTATAGATGAACTCTCTTGCCAAAGTCAAATGGCTATGGAACTTGGGGGAAGCTATATGATAGTAAGGAAACCATGATGTCTATCTCGATTAATCAAATGTTGCTTTAAACTGATGCTATTACCCTCAAACTGTACCATCAATGGAACAATTAATTGATTCAATGATCCTTTGCCTTCCCAACCCCCTACCCTTAACCCTCCTTACCCTCTGGCTTATACTTCAAACACCTCTTTCCCTTGGTACTCTAACCCATTGGTAGCTTTGCTTCTTCCCCTCCTTTGCCCCATACTAGCCATTAGAGCCTTGCTTCTCTTGGCACCTTGCCTCATTCAGTTTCTAAAGCAGCAGATGAGTAGCATTACGAAGTTCACCGTCAATCAGGTCTTGGTTCAATATCAAACTGTTCCCAATATAGGAGACAGTTATTCTGATGACACCTCTTCCTTATAAAAGAAAAAGGAGGAACTGTGGGGCAGTGGTCTGTGGCAGGCTATCTGACACCCAGTTGAGCACAAGCTGGAAGTTCTGGGAATATCCCTGAAGGACCACACTATGTTTTTAGCTGACGCTCCTGGAAGACTCCTGTAAAAACAGCTACAGCTTTCACAACCCCTATATAGAGAGAGGCCTGGCATGTGAGATTTGTCACGTAGAAAGCAACTCTGAGTCCTCCCACAAGCAAATGAGGCACTACAAAGCCCCCAGACCAGACCGATGGGAAGTATTGGGTACCAACCCTTTGACCCCTCCCAAACATTATATCAGACCGTCCTGACCTGTGTACTCTCTCTGCCTGCTCTGCCTGCTCTCTCTACCTACCTGCCCTGCCCGCTTCCGCTGGTGCCCGCCGCCCGCCATCTAGAAGGAATAAAGATGTGAAAACTACTCTGGATCTGAGAGCTTCTGTCCTAAGAGCGGTAACACTTTCAGCCCGGGAAGACATCTGCTCTCCGGGCCGAGTGCAGGGGTGTGCGCTGACAGGTGGCTGCCAGTCTCACAGGTATCACACTGCGGCCAGGACCTGGCTCGGAGCAGGAGAGTGGCCGAGGCAGCTCGCACTCCCATTCCCTCTGCTGCAGCCCAACACTTAATTGTTCTCCTATTGTTGACTTTTGGCCCCTATATTTTGAACTGCTTGGCTGCTTTTTTTAAGGAACGCATAGGTGCAGTACAGTTAATGATCTCATAGCTATCAGCAATAGCTTCAAGATTGAAGCATGGACAAGAAAAAGGGGGGGATGAGAGGTCAGCTTGGAAACTTTGAGATATTCCCCCAGGGTCCCCTCCCCCCTTCGAGTACATGGAAGAAACAGGTTAGAAAGCACATAGGCTGGAAGGGAGGGGCTGATTAAGCCCCTGCTACCTCATTCCCTAAAGACCAATCAGTTTAAAAGTCACACTGTTCTGCCAATAACATTGTACCTAATGGCAGCGGCTGCTCTAAAATCCTATATAAGGTCCCTGAACGGGTTCCACGAGGTCACCCTACTGTCTTGGTATGTAGGGCGACCTCAGCATGTTGATGAATCAATAAATTTTTCTTGCATTTTGCATCAATCCCCAATTCTGTGTGTTCATTCGGGGGGTCTTCGGTAAGTTAAGACTCCCGCGAGTCTTACAAGACCAATGGTTGGCTGTAAGTATCTTCATCTGGCTCAGTCAGTTGCTAGCAGAGCCTCTCTGAGGACACTCAGGATAGTCACCTATCTGCAAGCACAACATAGCATCAGTAACAGTGTCAGAGGATGGATCCCTTAACCAAAATTCCTAACAGTGGGGAGATAGAACTTGAAGAGACTACCTCTAGTACTTGGACAGAGCCCTCAGTGAAGGAATGAGTACACCAACACACCTTCAAAATTTTAGACTCAGAATTATTCCTGTCTAAAAGAAATAGAGGGACAAAAATGGAGCAGAGACTCAAGGAAAGGACAGCAGTGACTGGCACAACTTGAGATCTATTTCTATTCTTAAGGTTGGTATTTCCATCCAGATATCCTGGATGTTTTATAGCTGAATATTTTTAGATTTATTTTATTTGACCAAGATAGCTTTTTCTTTTATCTTGTCTTCAATATGTGTGATTTCCTCTTCCATCTCTTATATTCTGTTAGAGAGGGTTGCCTCAATATTCTTATTCAAGTTCCTAAATTTTTTCTCTTCCATATTTCCCTTAATTTGCATTTACTTTTTTAACTCCATTTACACTTTCAGGTCTTGAACAATTGATTAGTTTCCTTCTATTTGTTTGTATTATCACAGATTTCTTTAATGGATTGATTAATTTCTTCTTTAAGGACCTCAACCATATGCAGAAAGATTATTTCAATGTCTTTCCATTGTTCTTCACCTATGTGACATTCCTCAGGGCCTACTGTAGTAGGGTTTCTGGGCTCTAGTTAAGACATTTGGTTTTGGCAGTTATTTATTGTGGTTTTACACTGGCATCTAGACATCTATGTTAGAGATTATCATAATTTTATGTACTGATACCTGTTTTTTGTTGGGTGAATGTTTTCCCCCTTGGTTTCTGATGTCCCCTCTTGTTTCATAGGAAAGTATGGTGGCTGTGTGTTGCATAGTATGGAATGTTTCTGAGATCCTTCTAGTTGGGTGACTGGAAGGTTACATTGTGGCTGTCTGTGTTGGGAACTGATGCTTAGAAATGCTAATGAACCCCACCAAGCCATAGACACACCCATTTCTAGTTTACACCCGTGCCAGGAGCAGAGCCTCTGCTCTGGATACCTATAGACTCAGTCCACACTCCAATTGCAGCTCAACACTCCAGGAGTTCTCACACATCCAGGCTCACAGGATCACAGGCTCACAGGCTCACAGGCTCCTAGGAAGGAAAGGCTCCAGTCAGAGACAGGGAGGCCAGATAATACCAGAGATAACCAGATGGCAAGAAGTAAGAACAAAAACATGAACAACAGAAATGAATTTGACTTGGCAACATCAGAACCCAGTTCTCCCACCACAGCAATTCCTAGATACCCCAGCACACCTATAAAGCAAGATTCAGATCTAAATTCTCATTTCATGAAGATAATAGAGAACTTTAAGAAGGACATAAATAACTCCCTTAGAGAAACACAGGAGAACACAAGTAAACAAGTAGAAGACCTTAAAGAGGAAACACATAAATCCTTTAAAGAAATACAGGAGAACATAATCAAACAGGTGAAGGAATTAAACAAAACCGTCTGGGATCTAAAACTGGAAATAGAAACATTAAAGACAGCCCTGGAGATAGAAAACCAAGGAAAAAGAACAGAAGTCACAGATGCAAGCATCACCAACATAATACAAGAGATAGAAGCAGTAGAAGATACCATAGAAGACACTTATACAAGAGTCAAAGAAAATATAAAAAGCTCCTATGTCAAAACATTCAAAAAATCCAGGACACAATGGAAAGACTGAACCTGAGAATAATAGCTATAGAAGAGAGTGCAGATTCCCAACTCAAAAGTCCAGCAAACATCTTCAACAAAATTATAGAAGAAAAACTTCCCAAACCTAAAGAAAGAGATTTCCATAATCATACAAGAAGCCATATAGAACACCAAACAGATGGGACCAGAAAAGAAACTCTTCCCATCACATAATAATTAAAACATCAAATGCCCAGAACAAAGAAAGAATATTGAAAGCAGTAAGGGAAAAAGGTCAAGTAACATATAAACACAGACCTATCAGAAAGGAATACAACAGACTTCTCAACAAAGACTCTAAAAGCCAGAAAATCCTGGGCAGATGTCATACAGACCCCAAGACAACAAAAATGGCAGCCCAGGCTACTATACCCAGCAAAACTCACAATTACCATAGATGGAGAAACCAAGGTATTCCAAGACAAAATCAAATTAAATAGTATCTTTCCACTAGTCCAGCCCTACAGACGATAATAGAAGGAAAAGTCCAACACAAAGAGGGAAACTACACCCAAGAAAAAGCAAGAAATTAATCTTTTCACAATAAACCCAAAAGAAAAGAAACACAGTAACATATTTCAACCTCTAACAACAAAAATAGCAGGAAGCAACAATCATTGGTCCCTAATATCTCTCAACACAATGAACTCAATTCCCCAATAAACAGACATAGCCTAACAGACTGGATACATAAATAGATCCAGCATTTAGCTCCATACAGGAAACATACCTCAGTGACAAAGAAAGACACTACCTCAAAGTAAAAGACTGAAAAAATTTTTCCAAGCAAATGGTCCCAAAATATAAGCTGGATATGCAATATTCAATCTAATATACAATAAAATAGACTTTCAACCAAAACTTATTAAAAGATATGGGGAATGACACTACATACTCACCAAAGAAAAAATCCACCAAGATGAACTCTGAATTCTGAACATCTATGCCCAAAATTCAAGGACAACCACATCTGTAAAAGAAACATTACTGAAGCTGAAAGCACACATTGAAATTCACACAATAATAGTGGGAGATTTCAACACCCCCTCTCACCAAAGGACAGATCATAGAAACAGAAACTAAAAGAAGTTATGAACCAAATGGATTTAACACATGTCTACAGAACATTTCACTCTAAAACAAAAGAATATACCTTCTTCTCAGTACCTCATGGTACCTTCTCAAAAACTGACCATATACTCAGACACAAAACAAACCTCAACAAATACAAGAACATTGAATTAATCCCATGTATTTTATCAGACCACCACAGACTAAGGCTGGTCTTCAATAGCAACAAAAACAACAGAAAGCCCACATACAACATGGAAGCTGAACAGCTATCTACTCCATGATAACTTGGTCAGGGAAGAAATAAGGAAATTAAAGACTTTTTGAAAATCAACGAAAGTGAAGGCACAACATATCAAAACTTATGGGACACAATGGAAGCAGTGCTAAGAGGAAAACTCATAGTCCTGAGTGCCTACATAAAGAAGTTGGAGAGATCATACAATAGCAGCTTAACAGCTCTTCTGAAAGTTCTAGAACAAAAAGAAGCAAATACACCAAAGTAGAGTAGATGGCAGGAAATGATCAAACTCGGGGCTGAAATCAACCAAGTAGAAACAAAGAGAACTATACAAAGAATCAACAAAACTAAGAGGTGGTACTATGAGAAAATCAACAAGATAGATAAACCCGTAGCCAGACTAACAAAAGGGGACAGAGACAGTATCCAAATTAACAAAATTAGTAATAAAAAGGGAGATACAACAGAAACTGAGGAAAATAAAAAAATAATTCAATCCTACTACAAAAGTCTACACTCAACAAAAATGAAAAATCTAGATGAAATGGGTTAGTTTCTAGACAGATACCATGTACCAAAGTTAAATAAGGATCAGATTAACCATCTAAAGAGTCCCAGTTCTCCCAATGAAATAGAAGCAGTCATTAGAAGTCTCCCAACCAAAAAAGCCCAGGGCCCGATGGTTTTAGTGTAGAATTCTATCAGACCTTCGAATAAGATCTAATACCAATACTTCTCAAACTATTTGATAAAATAGAAACAGAAAGAATACTACTAATTCTTTCTATGAAGCCACAGTTACACTAATACCTAAACCACAAAAAGGCCCAACAAAGAAAGAGAACTACAGACAAATTTCCCTCATGAATATCAATGCAAAAATGACTCAGTAAAATTCTTGCAAACCAAATCCAATAAGACATCAAAACAAGCATCCACCATGAACAAGTAGACTTCATCCTAGGAGTGCAGGAATGGTTCAGTGTATGAAAATCCATCAATGTAATCCACTATATAAACAAATTCAAAGATAAAAAAACACATGATCATCTTAGTAGAGGCTGAAAAAGTCTTTAACAAAATACAACACCAATTCATGTTAAAAGTAATTCAAGGAATTTAAATTCATACCTAAATATAATAAAAGCAATATACAGCAAACCAATAACCAACATCAACTTAAATGTAGAGAAACTCAAAGCAATCCCATTAAAATCAGGGACAAGTCTGCCCACTCTCTCCCTATATATTCAATATAGTACTTGAAATTCTAGCCAGATCAATTAGACAACAAAAGGAGATCAAAGGGATACAAATTGGGAAAGAGGAAGTCAAGATATCATCATTTGCAGGTGATATGATAGTATATATAAGTGACCCCAAAAATTTTACCAGAGAGCTCCTACAGCTAATAAACAACTTCAGCAAAATGGCTAGATATAAAATTAACTCTAACAAATCAGTAGCCTTCCTATACTCAGAGGATAAAAGGACTGAGAATGAAATTAGGGAAATAACACCCTTCACAATAGTCACAAACAATATTAAATATCTTAGTGTGAATCCAACTAAGCCAGTGAAAGATCTGTATGACAATAACATCAAATCCCTGAAGAAAGAAATCAAAGAAGACCTCAGAAGATGGAAAAATCTCCCATGCTCATTGACTGGCAGTATTACTATAGTAAAAATGTCTATCTTACCAAAAGCAATCTACAGATTTAGTGCAATCCCCATCAAAATTCCAACTCAATTCTTCATAGAATTATAAAGAACAGTTCTCAAATTCATTTGGAATAACCAAAAAACTCAGGATAGTGAAAACAATTCTCAACAATAAAATAAATTTTGGGGGAATCACCATCCCTGACCTCAAGATATACTATAGAGTCATAGTTATACATACTGCATGCTATTGGTACAGAGACAGGCAAGTAGATCAATGGAATATAATTGAAGACCCCAAAATGAATACACACACCTATAGTCACTTGCTCTCTGACAAAGAATCTAAAACCATCCAGTGGAAAAAAGACATCATTTTCAACAAATGGTGATGGTTCAACTGGCAGTCAGCATGGTGAAGAATGCAAGTTGACCAGTTCTCATCTCTTTGTACAAAGCTGGAGTCCAAGTAGATCAAGGACATCAACATCAGAACAGATACACTGAAACTAATAGAAGAGAAAGTGGGGAAGAGCCTGGAATTCTTGGGCACAGGGGAAGAGTTCTTGAACAGAACACCAATGGCTTATGCTTTAAGATGAACAATTGACAAATGGGATCTCATAATTTAAAAGCTTCTGTTAAGCAAAGGACACTGTTAATAAGACAAAACAGCATCCCACAGATTGGGAAAAGATATTTACCAACTCTACATCTGATAGAAGAACAATATGCAAAATATACAAAGAATCAAGAAGTTAGACTCCAGAGAACCAAATAACCATATTAAAAAGTGGAGTGCAGAGCTAAATAGAGAATTCTCAATGGAGCAATCTCGAATGGCGGAGAAACACTTAAAGAAATGTTCATCATCCTCAGTCATCAACGAAATGAAAATCAAACTACCTACCCTGAGATTTCACCTCACAACAATCAGAATGGCTAAGATCAAAAAACTCTGGTGACAGTAGATGTTGGCAAAGATATAGAGAAAGAGGAACTCTCCTTCATTGCTGGTAGGACTGCAAGTTGGTAAAACCACTTTGGAAATTAGTCTGATGGTTCCTCAGAAAATTGGAAATAGTTCTATCTGAAGACCCAGCTATACCACTACTGGACATATACCCCAAAAATGCTACAACGTATAACAAGGACACATGCTCCGCTATGTTCATAGCAGCCTTATTTTGGTAGCCAGAAGCTGGAACAACCAGATGTTCTTCAACAGAAGAATGGATATAGAAATTGTGATACACTTACACAGTGGAGTACTACTCAGCTATTAAAAACAATGACTTCATGAAATTTGCAGGCAAATGGATGGAACTAGAAAATATCATCCTGAGTGAGGTAACCCAATCACAAAAGAATACACATGGTATGTACTTGCTGATAGGTGGAGATTAGTCCAAAAGCTCACAATGCGCATGATGCAACCCATAGACCATATGGAGCTTAGAAGGAAGGAAGACCATGGTGTGGATGCTCAGACTTGCATTGAGGAGGTACAGTATGATCATGGGAGGTGGATGGAGAAGGGGACCTGGAGAAACAGAGGAGGTGGAGGAAATAAGGGAGCAGTATCTAGAACTAGAGGGGATGTGAGAGAGTATAGAGGGTCAGGAAATCAAACAAAAATATGTAGCAGGGTGGATGAGGAAATTGAGATAGTCACTGGAGGGTCCCAGACACCAGGGAAACATAATGCTCCCAGGACCCAAGAGGGATGACTTTAGCTGAAATGTGTAGAGAAGGCAGAGATAGAACCTGGAGAGACCACCTCCAGTAGATAGGCATGGTCCGTGGTTGAGGGATGGGCCCACCCACCTATCTCAAAGTTTTTAACCTAGAAATGTTCCTGTCCAAAGGAAGAACAGGGACAGAAAGTGGAACAGAGACTGCAGGAAGGGTCATCTGGTGACTGCCCTACCCTGGGATCCATCATGTCTACAGGCACCAAATCTGACAATGTTGCTGTCATGTTTGCTGACAGGAATCTGGTGGGCCAGTTCCTTGGGAGGGCCGGCCAGCAACTTACCAATGCAGATGTGGATGCTTGAAGTCAGCCATCAGACCGAGCTCAGAGAATTAGTGGGGGACCTGGTGGAAGGACTGGGGGAGCAGAGGGAGATTGCAACCCTATTGGAAGAACAACATAGGCTAGTCTGACCACCCAGTACTCTCAGAGACTAGACCACCAACCAAGAAGTATACCTGGAGGGATCAATGGCTCCATATACATATATAGCAGAGGATGGCCTTGCCTGTCAGCAATGAGAGGGGAGGCTCTAGGCTCTGTAGATGTTTGATGTCCCATTGTAGGGGGATTCTGGAGTGGTGGAGTGGGAGAAAGTAGGTGGGTGGGGAAGCACCCTCATACAGGCAAAGGGGAGGGAGTGCCAGATTTGGGATGGAAGCTTAGTGGTTAGTGGGATATCATTTGAGATGTAAACAAGGAGTTCCTTAGGAGGTAGAAAGCAGGGATTTCCATCAGGATCCACTTAGTACTACTGGGTATGGGTGCCCAACTGCTAATCTGTTATGGAGCTTGCAATGAGACTGGAAGTTTGGATTTGGAGGAAAGGTAGAAGAATGAAGATCTGAAGAGAGCCAACCTACTTTACTGGCCTAATTGCTTCTCCAACAGGATTTCCAGATAGCTTCTCAGGGAATGACTACTGGAGATAGGGATGGGTTAAGGAGAAAGGATTCTGGGCGATCTGTGTGATCAGTGGGAGATGAGGCAGAAATGGAGAGCAAGCTATAGCTTGCTTTCTGCTACTGAAGTTTGGGGTATGGTTGGTTGGTTTGATATCAGGAGGGGAGGGGAAAGTGAAGATCTGCAGT
Organism: Uromys caudimaculatus; assembly: GCA_028551405.1. Lineage (NCBI taxonomy): Eukaryota > Metazoa > Chordata > Mammalia > Rodentia > Muridae > Uromys > Uromys caudimaculatus. The sequence continues at coordinate 42,541,965 of CM052702.1, read as the reverse complement.
TCCTCTGCCTACTTCTGTGAACTGTGATCAGTGGGTTCTTAGGAAGTGCCTGCTAGTGATGGTATAATGGAATAAGTGGCTATTTAAAATATCTTTATCTCACTTTTACCTAAAAATGTCATACCCAATGTCACTGACATTTTAAAAAATATCTTGATATTTTTATCTATATTTTCCACATCTCAGAATATGTAATATGTACATTTTTCTTCTTCCATTTATGGTGATTTCAAACACCAACTTAATAAGATGTACTGATATAATATAGCAAAAGGAATATACATATTTTACTTCTAATGTCAAAAGCCACTAAACCAGAAAAGAAAAATAGAAAGACATACAGACAGATAGTTCAGGAAGGATTGAATAGGCAGCATAATAAATACCCTGTAATAGTTAACCTTATCAACATAATTAGATTTGGCAGTGCTTATATAGGCAAAGAATACCTCTGGATATCTCCAGAGAGAATAGAGTGAGCTAGGGAAGACCTACTCATAATACGAGTCACATCATCCCATATGAACTGGAAGCTTTCTGTATACCATGATGTGCTCACTCTGTTCTTCTCTACACAATGTTCCCTATATGTTAAACTGAAACATCGGAAACCCTGAATTTATCAGGTCATCAGAATGGTCCATAGAGTAAGAAACTACCATCAGGATCGATACTTCAATCTAGTCACTGTGCCCCGCATAGTGGAAGGCGAAGATTTACTTCCACAAATGTCATCTGATCTTCACATGCATGCCGTGGCATGTCTGCATCCGTAAACCCATACATGTGTCTGAACATGTGCCTCTCCACACAACAACTTAAGAAAATACTATAACTAAAACAGTACTCAATAACCAGAGTTACCTCACATAATTCACACTTATACTCTCTAACACACACACCCACACACCCACACCCCTCCCACACACACATTCTGCAGTTTATGTGTTGGGTTGTATTGGCTGACCATTAAAGAGAGAGACTGCTGTAGGATATTTGATCACACTGTGATTCCTGAGATTGGATTCTTTACTGGAAAAATCTGTTTCTAATTATGGTGTGGCTCAGTCTGAGCACACTTCTTTAACCCAAGAGCTTTCTGTTTATTGTAAACAGGATTAAATAAAGTCAACCATGTGTCAAGAGGCAAAGCAAACAACAAGTTGACAGGGAGTGAATGTAAAAAAAAAAATCCACAGAGAGCAAGGAGAAGTCAGGAGGATGGACAGATAGGAGGGACATTCAGGTTGATGTTTTCCTTGAGACTGTGTAGAGAACAGCTCTCTTCTGCAACATCAGCTGAGGAGAAAGGTCAGCTCGGTGCTTTCTCTGCCTATCTGAGCTAATAGCCTTCACCACAGTATCTGCGTTGAGTCTTTATTGGTAAAATCAAGTGATTGAGATTTTGTTAAAACAAAAAGCTATCATGAACCTTATTTTTATCATTTTATTAGAATAAAATATAATGGAAAATGTTACACAATTTGGAATTAAAGAACACAGATTTAATTCTCAGTTTGTACATAGATTATGGCTAAAGAGAAACTAGGTGAGTTCTGTATATTCTAGTACTTTTGTTTTTACATAAAGCATCCTGATAGATGTAAAACAGTGATTCAAATATTTTGGCTTAAAAACTAAATGTAAACCTCTGTTCATCACATTGAAGGTAGGTAATAAATGTAAGTTCCTTTTCTTGGCACAATTGGTTAGGTCATTTGGAACTAGTTCATTTCCTAAGACTTCTGGAGAAAGACTGTGATAAGTGAGTAAAATTTGATGACATCTACAACTGAAGCAAGCCTGTAGTACTACTCTCAGATCAGGAGAGTAATTTGCCAACTGAGAGTAGTGCTACTTAATTGTAGATTTATAACTACCATGTCAAGTGGACATATTCCAAACCAACAATAAAAACTGCGGGAAAAATGAGCTTCATGTACCTGACATAGGAAATGGCGTGGCCACTTGCTAGTTTAAACGTGAATTAATAATTAATTGTTTGCTTACGATTCCTTAACTTTACATGTTAGTACGCTAAAATTGAATTGCAGAAAGGAAATATTCAAAGTACTTTCAAGCTTAGTACCACACAGGTGGAAACTAGCTAGGAATGAATATCTGATATTGGTGGGGGGATGAACACATAGAAATGCAAATTGCATTTTCCTCATGGACCAAATGGAATTCTAAAAATCTTAGCAACATACACTTTTGTAGGATAAATATTTACTCAAATTCTAAAGCTGCTTGTGATATATTTTCTTAAGAGGTTAATTAGCAGGGTCTAAAACAAAAAAAACATGTAGCTCAATATTATTCTCAGAAGAAAACACTTGTACACAAAGTCTCCTGTATAAAGCATGCAACTGTGTTGGTCATTTAAAATGTATTTGATCATAACTATATTGATCTTCCTGAGCATGATTCATAAAGTTTGGCTATTATCTTGAGTATCACAGGTCCTGGGACTTTGGAATACTTAAACCCAATTACATAAATGTAATTATATTTCTCATCACTATAGATTTATATGATTCTTTTACTAAAATTATAGTTATGTAGGTGGGTGGGCCCGTGTGTGTGCATGCATAAGCACACACATGGGTAAGGTTGCCATCATATGTATCACACACACACACATATACACGCACGCACACGTGTATATGTCATAGAATCATCAAATTTGAGTGGGATTTCTTTAGGATTATCCTTGTCCCTAAATTATGAAACTTCTACTGGAAGCTTTGCCATTATGGGTAAGTGCCATTTTTTTTTCTTTTTACCTGATGGCATAAATTAACTACAGAGCTAAGTAATGTTGCAAGTTGTTGTTGTGGTTCTTATTTTGAGCCTTATAGAACATTTTATTTAGATTTTTATGACATTTTGGTCATCTTTTCCCCTACTCAAGTTGTCTCAGATCCTTCTCAATTCTCTACACATACAACTTCCTAGTCTCTGTCTGTCTGTCTGAAACAAAAAGAGCTATCATAAAACTAAAACAAACAAACAAAAGACCCAAGAGGACAACAAATATCAAAACAAAACAAAATTTTTAAAAAATGGAAAAAGAAAAAAGCTCATCAAAAACAAAGACATGGAGTTTGTTTAGTGTGGGCCAACTAATTCTTGGACTGAGGCCTGCTCTGGAGTGTGGTTGATATATCCAATGACACTTTTTATTGGAGAAAAGTACTTTTGCTTTTGCCCATAGGTATCCATTACAAATAGCTTCTTGGTTAGCATTGGAACATCCAGTTCCTCTTCTCAGTACTGTGGTTTTGTCAGGCCTAAACCTCTGCAGGCTTTTGTAAGTATTGCCAAAGTATTGGCTACCTCATACATGTGTATAAGGTCTGTTGTTTCTCTGAAGGCAGTGATTCCTTGGAGTCCTCTATCATAACCAGCTCTTAGAATCTTTCCACCTCCTCACCTACTAGGATGCCTCGGACTCTAGGGGAGGTGTTGATTGAATGTGGTTGAAAGTCTGTCACTTGTGGGTTCTTGTGTTAAAACCCATCTACTACAAGAAAAAGCTTCTCTGGTGAGTATTACACGATGTACTGATCCACAAGAATAGCAATGCGCCATTAGGAGGCATTTTGTTGCTTTTTTCCTTCAGCAGAATAATGGTAGAAGGGATTTACCTAGGCCTGTGACCACTTTAGCAGTGTAATAAATTGAGTTCCATCTCATGGAGTGAGCATTACATTCTATTCTACAAAGTGGTTGTTCACTTCCAAAGAGTCTGTTCCACTGCTACAGCAGAATATCTGGAGGACAGGTTGCTTGTGTATATCCTAGGGTTTGTAGCTGGGTGATATTGAAGACTGTTATATACTCCTGTAGCATACACGGGGACCAGTTTGTGTTTTTTGTATTTAATGACTGTAAGTGGTGTCTTCGGGTCAAAGACTTGTTTTCCAAAGTCAGCCTTCATTTTACCATTCTTTTCTCAGGCTTGGTGAGAATTGTATTGTAGAAAGAAGAGTGATGTCTTTCATTGTAAGGTAAGGTAAGCACATATGGACAGAGCTTAACATAGTCCATGTCTTACTGATAGATGTTCTATGACTTTGTCCCCATACAAAGAAAATCCCAGTTCTCTTGTTTGCACTACTAAAAATAATACAGTTTTGTTCAGGAAAGAAACATTTTTAAAAAGTGTCAAGGTCACCTTGAAGCTCAGTTTAAAAAGTGTTTTTATTTTGAACTAGTATCAGAAGTACACATAGCTGATATTAATAAACAGATGTTAAAAGACAAGATACAAAAAAATAATGGAATACCAGGTAAAGGCAGTCAAAAGACCCATGGCTTACATGGAGACAAGAGAGTAGGGAAAACTCTGATTTATAAATGAGAATCTGGATAGATAAATTCCCTAGACAAATCTGCACACATAAAGGATTATGCAGCCTTAACAGTCTAGAGCTGTCACCTAGGAATTAACTGAGGAGAGAATTGGCTCCCTAAACAAGAATGTTTCTTTTGAATATAGCCATGGCTTTGAAGATTAAGGAAGTTATATAATTACTTTCTAGCTAAACAGTGAAAAATTGTCTGTCCCCAATGTAAATTTAATGCAGAGTTCAAACTAAATAGAAAATGCTTCCTCCTTAATCATAATATATTATGTATTTGTGTGTGTGTGCATATGTGTGTATATGTGTGTATATGTGTGTGTGTGTGTGTGTGTGTGTGTGTGTGTGCATATGTGTGATGTGCTCCTATGACTTGGGTACCCAAATTACAAAAATGTCAGCTCTATTATTTTGCATTTTATTCCTTGGATACTAGGGTTTTGTTTAAACTAATAATAATTTATACAAGATTTATACAAGCAACCAATATTTTAAAATTTGTGTAGGTCTTTTGAAGCAAAGCTCAATTTTATTTCTTCCTATTATAAATTTGTATCACAGGTACAAATAAGTTATAGTAACAGATTTTTGAAGAAGCTACAAAACTATATTTAGCATTTGCAGTGGTCATGTCAGCAGCAAAGGGTGGCTTGCATGAAACTTACTTAACCTAGTAACTGGTTTTTCATATTAACAGAGTCAGATATACGATCTCATTATTCATTCCCCACATCTTTGCTTGGAATAATAATATTTGTGGTCTTTAATTCAGGAACACTAGGTATATTAAAATGTTCAGAAAGGTTATAATTTAACAACAAATAAAAATTAGCAAGGAACATCTTTGTGTGAATGCCATCGAATATCTGTTTTAATAGAAAAGCAAGAATACCATAAGCCACTGGGAGGATTAATGATCAGGTGAGAAGAATTTTGGATAACTGACACTTTTGAGGGAATCTCAGGACAAAAGAGAAAAGTAAGAGGTGCAGGAAGAGGCCGAGGAACCTCTGAAGGAGAGGCAGAATTCTATTTGTGGAGCAGAGCTGCAGAGGCGCAGTCTGAGTCCAGGAACTACAATCATGCTGTGACTTCACAATCACTCGATGGGAAAACTGGACAGTGTGTGCAGAGCTGGTCAGAGGCAGCCTCTTCTAATAATCTTGGGCATCTAATGACAGCCATGTAAATGAGAAAATATAAGTCAAATGTTCTCCACTTTCCCAAGATAGTACTTACATAGAAAATGAACTGGCAGTGGATAATTAATGCTAAAGAAAATTTTATAACCTAAGAAATCTAATACAACTTAGAAATCTGATTTTACCTCAGGCTATGTCTCCCGCTTTTTTATTAGAATGTTAACCCTGACGTGCATAATTCCCTGGACAATATGTTAAGGCACTAATTTCTCTTTAAAGATCGATTTTATTATTTATTTAGGCATCAGCGTGTATATTCATATGCTTAATGGTCCTGTTAGAGGTCAGAAGAGGGTGTCAGCTGCCCTGGAACTGGAAGAAAGTCAATGTATGCTCCCTGACATGTGTCCTAAAACCTGAACTTCAGTCATCTGGAAACACAGCACATTCTCTTAACCCCTGACTCATCTCTCCAGCCCTATGGCACAGATTGTTTTAACATATTTCCATATGTAGGTAATATAAAGTGAATGTCCTAATCCTGTCTATAGTTGCTCAAAATAATTATTTCTTGTTGTATTTTGCATAAACGCTTCTCAAGATCTCAGAATTAAAGCAAATTTCTTGAAAATTTCAACATGGATGGAGATTTTTTTTTGTAGTTAATACTTTTCTCACACATACAGTTTCTACCCCCTTGGCTTTTGTCCCCATTTTGACATTTGAAGTGTTGTGCAGAAAGCACTGATAGTGGGTGTGAACGCAGTGTTATTAACAGTTTTAATGCTTTCTCTCTGTTGATGTTTTGCAACTTTGAGATCCAATGAAAGAATAGTCTACATGATTTTGCTTCTTTCTGATCAACTTTGAATGTGTTTGAGAGATGTAGGTAAATGGGAGGTGGTTTTTTCAAGGCAGAACTTCTACATGTTCTCAAGCTAACAGAAGTCTAGATTTGAGATGCAGCTGGAACCAGAGCAAAGAGGTGGCAGCTGTAGTCTACAGTCACCTGAGTGCAAAACTTTTGAGGATTGTGGAAATGAAAATTCGATCATGTAACAATACGAAGAGGGGCCACCTACCCTAGCTACTACCCTACCCTAGATACTGAGGTCTGTGTCTTGAACCACTGTCGTTTCAAACAAGTAGAAAAAGACCAGTGTTCAGCACGATAAAAGAATAAGACTTGGAACTAGACATATTTGAATAAAAATTCAAGTGCTTTATATTTAATGATTATGACAAGTCAAATGAATTATTTGCTTTTTTGTGTCTCAGGGTTTTCATATGTAAAATAGGGAATCACAGGCACATGGCCTTGTCTTAACCCTCATGTAATTCTCATAGAACACTAGAATAGTCAATACACACACACACACACACACACACACACACACACACACACACACACACACACTCCACATTTCCAAAATGGTTGCTATTACTTTGTGTTTAATATTTTCTTCAGAGAACTGTTTACAGAAACTGTTATCTAATTTCAGAATAATTTTGATGCTGTGAGGTGTGTTTTACGCAGGACAACTGAGAGTGTGAGCTACCAGAGAACTAGTTCAGATAAAGCCTGAGTGAAGAACTGGGTACTGGCGAGCTTCAGGTACATGGAAGCAGAAGTCAGGAAGAATCTTTGTATAACTGCAGAGCATGGTCTCAGTGAAGTTTCACCCCCAACAGTGAACATGAATGTAAAACCTAAAACCCATCAAGTAATCAACAGCTCAAGTCAGTATGGCAGCTGCTGATCTCCTTATTAACACATGCCTCATACAGGCTTGTCTCCACGAAGACCATCATACTGAAAGGGATAGGTGTTAAAGATTATTTTCTATCTTTTTATTCTAGATTATCATTGAAACATCATAAAAATAATTATTAAAATTGGAGATGGGTGTAATAGACTTACATAATGTCATGTGCATGTAATCCCACAACTTTGGAGGTGGAGGCAAGGATATGTGATTTCGAGTTTCTCCCTGACTACATAGATAACTAGAGACTAGCTAAGGATGTATGAGACCCTGTCTCAGCCATCAAATAGACTCTAACGTGAGCATCTCACAGGAGATGTTTACATAGTTTATTATTCATACTAATATAGCTTGGATAAGTTAAGGTAATGTAATATTACTCAAAAAAATCACTTTAAATTCTCTGTAGTATTTATTATAGAGTTGCATTTTAATTTCCAAATGAAATCAAACACCTGCTGTGTACAACCACCCTGCTAGAAAAAACACCATAATGTCCCTACTCCCTAAGAGCTTGCAGTCTGTTATGAAATGCAAAATGTACAACAGGTCAAATATTTATTAGTTAATAAGAAAAATGAATAAACTCAAAATTTCATAGCACATTCCATTAGTGCTTGGGTTACAAACAGTAAGCAAGTGTAGGGAAAAGCCAAGCTTGGTGACCTGTGGGAACAGAAAATACGGTGGGCACTTGGGAAAATATCCCAGCATGGTCTAGAAAATAGAATACATGTTTACTATTCATTTTACTCTAGGAGAGTATAGAAGAACAAAACCGCATACATACAAAGACTCGCATGCTAATCTTCACAGTATTATTCAGAATTGCTGAAAAATGGGAAAAATTACAAATGTCTATCAAATGGCTAAAACAAAGGAGAAATATATAATACAGTATATTTCAACAATAAGAATGACGGTATAGTCCATGCTAAAGAGAAATGGCAGATTTAAGTTACATGTGATTTTATACATGTGAAACAAAGAAGTGTCTAAAAGGGCATATTTATATATACAGAACACATTTATATATACAGAACACATTTATTTATACAGTGGATTTTTGGCACACAGTTGTGATTATGATGAAAAGCAAATTTATTCAATTAAAAACTGAGTAACAGAAATAATTTAAATTGGGTTAATGGTGACTGCAACCAATAAGCTACGAATTTACTAAGAAAATAGTTCATCCCTATGTTTTAAATCTCTGAATAAAGACAAATGTTCCTGGGCAGTGGTGGCACACGCCTTTAATCCCAGCACTTGGGAGGCAGAACAGGCAGATTTCTGAGTTTGAGGCCAGCCTGGTCTACAGAGTGAGTTCCAGGACAGCCAGGGGTATACAGAGAAACCCTGTCTCAAAAACAAAAAACAAAAAACAAAAAACAAACAAACAACAAAAAAAAAGGACAAATATATTCTAACAGATGCAGTGAATAAAATGGGCTATTGGGTAAAAAGCAAAGGCGTTTGTTAGGAGAGGGGCAATACAGCCCCAGGAAGAAACTCTGTGCTGAGTACATAGATTGCTGCCTCCCTGCAAGGAGATCTGCCCTTGTTGTAACAGGAAGCTGTAGGACTCTTGCTACTTAACCTTACAGTTTGGAGACTGCAGCAGTGTCCTAATCCTGATTTACTCTGCATCTGCAGAAGGAACAGGGAAGCACTTTGTATCTCATTAGGAAAAAAAAAAAAAGCTAAACAAACAGAACAGCGTTAATCAGTTTAGAATTGCCTTGGCGACTGGCATACTTATGTTTTAATTAGCATAAGCATGTTGAAACTGTAGATATGCACACTTTTCTGATATATTTTTAAGGATAAATCTATAGAAGTGAAATTTCAGTCTTAAGATATCCAAATTGTTAAGGAATTTGACATCTTTGAACAAGCCAGAATATAAACCTTTGTATTATGTGAGTATAGGGAGACTGAGCTGAATCAAGCCTACCTTTCAGCTGAAGTTCTCTTTTGACCTCTGCTGGAATGCCTGCTATTTGCTTCATGTTTGAAACTCAAACCTCCTACAAATTGCTTTGCACACTGTGAGGAACATTTCTTGAGTGAGCTGTTGAATAAGTAGCTGACTGAACCTTTCAGAGACATTGACCTAGTAATTGGGAGTTTCTCTGGTGACAAGAAACATAGACAGCTTGATCAGCTCAGCGAAGCTTCTTTCTTGAAGGTTTTATCCCTCAAGCAGAAGAGAAAGGTGAGACTGTCATCCGCTGACATCCTGAGAGAGAAAATATTGAGATGGAAACTCTAGTTGAGTCATTATGCTGAACAATCAGAAGTTGCCTCCTACAAGAAGTCTCTTGATTCTTCATGCCTTTTTGTCAGAAGTGCATAAATATGGAGATATTTTATAATGTTATTTTTTTTTAAAAATGTATGAGATGTATTTATTCATGCATGACAGCACACATGGCATAGTCTGTATATTGGGGTCAGAAGACAACATACAGGAGTAGATTCTCCTGGGTCCAGGAGATTGAACTCAGCTGTAAGTCTTGTCTTCAAGCATCTTTACCAGCCAAAGCTTCTCTCCAGCATGATGTTGAGTTACTTTGCAATAGGAAAATGGCTTAAATCAACTCTAACTAGAATCATAAAAGCTTTGGTTGATAATGCATGAGCTCTGCATGGGATGCTATTATTTGACATATATTTGAATGAATATATGTTGATGTGTTTACTCAGTTCTTCTGGTGTCATATAGAATGTCATCAGAAAGCATACTAGTGATGATGTAGGCAGCATGTCTTTATGTTCCAGAAAAGAATTTAATTATGTCCTCATTTGTGAAGCTTTACTACACGGATGTATCTGGTTTCCTCCTCACCTCTGTTCTCGTGCATTCTCTCACAAACCTCAGACAAGCAAGGATCGTCTTGCTTCAGTGCAACTTTGAATGTCAACTATCCAAAGCTTTTTATCATGAAATTAAGACTTTATCCCCTTAGGAGTAGCAAGGGCCAAGTTCTTCTATGAATTAACTCTGTTCATTTAGTGAAAGGGCACTTTGTACTATGCTTGGAAACTGCAAACCAAATATGAGTCTAATCCCCTTTCCATAAGAATCATGAGGAACCATGTCTAAGGTCATTAGTAATACAATATTACTCCCTTGGTCTAAGTTTTGAAATAATTTGTATAATTTTAGAACTCTTTTTTTTTTGGTTTTTCGAGACAGGGTTTCTCTGTGTAGCCCTGGCATTCCTGGAACTCACTCCGTAGGCCAGGCTGGCCTCGAACTCAGAAATCCACCTGCCTCTGCCTCACAAGTGCTGGGATTAAAGGCTTGTGCCACTACTGCCCGGCTAATTTGTATAATTTTAAGATTTATTGGCAGGATATACTTCAAAGCACTACATGTGTTTTACCTGTATCTGATCAGCAAAACTTTGTATTTTATGTAGATTTAAACTCAGAAAATCACCAGTTACCTTTTCTTCAGATTCATGTAGACTCTGCTACACACACATGCTGGCTTACAGAATGTGTCAATGGCATGGGATGTTTCAAGCTTTCTTCTAGAGTTCTCTGTGTCTCCTATCCCCTCAGTACCATATGTTATCACCTTTAAATGGGCTCAAACTAAACAAAGATAGCACAAAGGGTAGTGACTCCAATTCTTGTATAGTCTGAGCCCATATGCACTTTGCCTATGTTTTTGCACTTTAAGAGTATCAAGGGCAGAGTTGAATGTAGGATGTGTTTGTTTATTCTAGGCAAATTGTAGATGACTATGGCTATACTTAACCCTATTTATTTTGAGAGTTATCTGCTAAAAGCCATGAACTCCTAATAGTTCATGATTTCCTTTCTGACATATCTGATATACTTAAATAAAGTTTGTATATTCCCTATATTAGCTAGGCTACTGTAAAGGAGTAGAACTCATGGAATAAACACACACATACACACACACACACACACACACACACACACACACACACACACACACACACACACTCTTATATAGTCTATTATTATAGTGGATTACAGATTGTAGTCCAAATATTCCAAAAATGGCTGACTCAATGATAATGGAAAGAAGATAGGACTTCTTTAGTCCTCAAGATTGGATATCTCAGCATTTCTAATTTGGAACCAGAGTCCCCAGAATCCCTAAAGAGCTGTTGGTTTTCTGTCTATGTTGGATCCTGAAAAAGTAGGTTCAAACGCTATTGAATGAATAATTCAATGGCAGGATAGAAGACCTTGTCAGTGTGAATGAGGGCAAGAAGGTGAAAATTTAGAATTTTCCTTCTTCTATGTCTTTTTATATGATTGGACACCAGAAAGTGTAGAACAACAATTGATCCAACATCTCATGGAAATGCCCAGATGCTTCAGTTTTAGTTGATTACAGATATATTAAGCTGACAACTAAAATGAGCCATCATTTTCTCTCTCTCTCTCTCTCTCTCTCTCTCTCTCTCTCTCTCTCTCTCTCTCCCTCTCTGACATAAATAGGAGGTTTCAATCACATAATATCATGTACAGGAATGAAAGCTCTAGTATAGTTTTCCCTACCAGACACCACAAGATTCCCAGCTATTAGTATATCTGCATGTTAAGACTTCTCGGCTTTCTGAAGAAATATTAATGATGTGAATGATACATTGTTTTATTTTTTTGAGTATGGCATCCAGTTTTAAAATTTGAAGCCAAATTATGGAAGATGATTAAGCTACTTTGATGTTTCTATAACAATAATATAAAAAATACTTTATGAAAAATTTAAATAACATTTTAAGCTAAATGTTTAAGTGCATTACAACTAAAATAATCTAAAAATAATGATTAAAAGTTATTAAAATATCATTAATAAAACATCTTTTCGTATATAGAGGAAGTAGTTGTACTACATATGTGGGGTGTCAGAGATCCTAGAAAATCTCCTGTTATATTCATTTATCTAGAACCATCTGTAGGTATACTGGCTGCTCATAATCTATATACGGTCCAGAGAAAAGCACATGCATAATTCAGACTATCTTTCATGTTCTGACTTCAGGCAATCTCAGGATTATTTACAAGGTCTGATTAAAATTCATTTATGAATACTCTATAAAGGACTGTGGGAGTCCCTAATGGTAAACTAAAATTACTGAATAATATATTTTCCCTGATATAATATATATTACTACCTTAGTCCATCTTGTGTTTTTATATGAAAGCAATTGATGTGCAGTGCTTTTATAGTGTAAAGAACTTTATAATTCTGATGACTGGAAGGCCTGAACAGCATGGTGCAGCACCCTGCTGAGACTCCTGCTTACTTAAAACATGTCAGCATATGGACAAGAAAGTAACAGGCTTGGGAGGAGCAAACTGTTCTCATAACAACTCTTCTCACAAACTAACTTACCCCAATAGAGCTGAGCCCTTTGGTAAGGTTCCCTAGTACGTTTACAAGCCTGGGGTCTCTAGGACCTGGTTCCCAAAAGTGGCTCTTTACCCCAGAGGTAACCCCACTTTAACATTCTCAGTTTGGGGGCCAAGCTGCAAGCATGAGACTCTTTCAGGAACAATGCTTAGTGAAATCATAGCTGCCATTTGAAATTCCTGACCGTTCTAAACTGCCTTGAAGTGTAAATATACTCTTCAGTTGTCATTTAAATCCCAGGACTTTAATAGCAGAAAAGAATGCACCAGAAAAACACGTTCAAAGAATACTGTAAAATCCTTATGTTAGCACATAAAAATGAGTGCATTTTTTTATAGAGGCTCAAAACACATAACACAAAAATCTATCCTCAACAATTTTAAGTATAAGTACATGGATTTAAATATATGGTGCTGTATAGTGTATCTCTAAGACATTTTACTCATGAATGGAGTTTCATTCCTAGTGAAGGGTAGCAGTCCATCATTTCACGTCTCCAACCCCTGGGATATACCTGTTTACTTTACCTCTGTAAATTTGATACACTGACATGCCTCATTTACATACAGTCCTACAACAGTTGTCTTATGTGACTGACTTAACTCATTAAGCACAATGCCTTCAAATTCAACCATGTAGTAGGATATGACAACACATCCTTTTTGTGTGTTGGTTGTTTTAAGCATTTGTGTTATTTCAGTGTGAGTGTATATAAATATACATATATATGCATACATACCCACTCAGGTATAAAACATTTTTGCTACTCCAACATTAGTGTGTTTTATATCTTTTTATTTCACTGTGAAAACTATGCTGGTAGTATTTTGAGATTTCTGTATTTATTGAATCTAGGGCTTTAGTTTAATTCTTACAGCATCTTTGCCTTTCTGAATAGGTATGACCCTTATAGACTCCTATACCTGAATAGTTGGTTCATAGTTGGTAGAAGTGTTTGGGAAGGATTTGAAGGTATGGCCTTGTTGGAATAAATGTGGCCTTGTTGGAAAAGGTCTGTGACTAAAGGTAGGCTTTGAGGTTTCCAAAGTGCATGTGACTCCCAGTGACTTCTTTTTCTCCTCCTGGTTTTATCAACATATAAGCTCTAAGCTACTGCTCCAGAGTCATTCCTGACTACTGGACTTTATGCTGTTAGGATTGTCATAAACACCCTTTGAAACTGTACACCCAATAAGCTTTCTCGTCTGTAAGCTAGCTTAGTACAGCAATAGAAAATAAACCAGGACACCTTCTTTTGGTATCACAAAAATAATGGCCTGAAAAAAATAGTTTGATTGTACAGAAGCTGTGTATATCTATATTTCTAAGATTCTGGAGGTAGAGTAAGGACAAACAAATATTCAAGACCAGCCTCAGTTATTGGGCAATATCAAGGCCAGCCTGGATTATATGAGATCTTATCTCAAAATATAAAAACAGCACACACACACAGACACAGACACAAACACTACCACCACCACCACCATCACCACCACCACCACCACCACCACCACCACCACCACCACCACCACCACCAAAAACAGTAACAATAACAAACGTAATAGCAACAGCAGCAAACTCAAAATATCACTTCATAAATTCTTCTATTTTTGTGAATTTAGAACATTTGTCAGGGATTGTGTTAAACCTGTAATTGTTGGGATTCTCCAGTAAAGATGCTGAGATTTGAGCTTTGCCCGGGCTAATAGTCAAGAGAGTATTTTTGGTAATATAAACTATTACTCTGTTCTCAGTGGCTCCGGAAACCCACCAGTTGCTATCATTGAAAGCTGGATAGAAATTAGTCCCTAAAGCAATCCTTACTACGAAAGTGTGAACAGTAGACATACATTTTCATTTTCTTTCTCCCCCTAGAAGAAATTAAAAGTTGGATTCGTTTTCCCACTGTCACTGCCCTGTGTAGGAGATGAGTCTATATTAAGAGAATTTTGAAAATTTCAAGAAATTTTGATGGAGCCAAAGTTTTGCTTTCTTTGTGCCTAGGAGACTCAATACATTTACAGATTTTTTAAGAGAAGAAATTAACTCTTTTACAGATATTAATCCTTATCTCTGTATAATATGTAAATATAAGACCACATTCCAAAGAATACACATCTATTGACCCATGATTTGGACTACATATGAGGCAGAAGAATCACCTCGATGGCCACCAGGGAGAAAGGAGAGGACTCTGGGCCTGAGGGTGCTAGTGGCCCCAGTAAAAGGGAATGTCAAGGTGGGAATATGGGAATGGGTGGGCGGGTGGGTGGGAGGAGGAATTCTCTCACAGAGGCGGGGA
>CM052702.1:42503741-42526484 GCA_028551405.1 Uromys caudimaculatus | reverse complement strand
AATCACCTCGATGGCCACCAGGGAGAAAGGAGAGGACTCTGGGCCTGAGGGTGCTAGTGGCCCCAGTAAAAGGGAATGTCAAGGTGGGAATATGGGAATGGGTGGGCGGGTGGGTGGGAGGAGGAATTCTCTCACAGAGGCGGGGAGGGGGAGGGGACACGGGGTTTCCAAAGAAAAGGGGAATCATCGGAAATGTAAAAAAAAAAAAAAAAAAAAAGACCACATTAGGTTCACAACATTAAATTACTGAAAAGCATATATGTGTTCAATTTTACTTGGTATATATAAACAGTATTTATATAATAACACTGATACAAACATTAAAATATAAATGGGGTCATTGAGCTCATATATACATATATACTACATACACACATACATATGGATGTATTACCTACAACTACACATTCTATATCTTTCTGTATATTCCTGTATTGAAGAGAATACATAACTAAGAACAGTGTTTTTGTACATTTTCTTCTGAGTAAAACATTCTGTTTTAGAATACGTTTTCAATGCTGGATAAATGTTGCACAACATATTATAAATATTAAAATAATGGACAGTTTCTGCTCTAACATAATAGGCAGATTTTACCAATATTACCTTCTACTAATTTTGTTTTAATTAACTTAACTTGAGATAACTCAGTAAAACAAACCAAATAGAAAATGAAAGCCAGCTTCAATATTTCACCATAAGTTCACTATCAAGGAAACAGTGGTTCTTCTTTTGAAATATGTTATCCCCTGGAAGGTCAAAGGAAGAGCAGTTTCTAAAAATCTCTTTCTGATTTATGCTTATAAGGAAGAAAAGATAAAAGTCCACTGAACTCACAGCAATAATTTAATTTACTTAAAAGAGAAGGGTAAGTAGGAGGCAGAATGTTGTCAGCGTTTGAAGACTTGAGATGGAAATGAAACTCTTTGTCATATATCCAGAGGTTGTATCCTTGGGGCTTTGGAGACACCCTCTTGATGGTCTCTATTTCTTGGTATCAAATTAGTTTGGGAGAGTCTGAAATTTTTTCCCCACTTTCAATGAAATTAGAACTCAAGTGGATGAGGTAAAAGAGGTAAAGTATTATGAAGCTATAAAATGGCTCAATTTGTAGGATCATAACAATTCATTGAAAATGGGAGAAGTTAAGCTGGTGCCTACATAAATCCTTCCACTCCTACATATTAATACCTTTAGTCCAGCAAGGCACTCAGCATGTTCCCAAAGGAGAAACATAAACAAAAACATAAGCACAAACCTTTTGCTCTACAATGGTGACCTGTAAAGCTTATGAGAGTAAGCAACCAATATCTAAATTGATGGAAGGTCTACTCCACAAGATGGAACCCCCATACCTGACACTGCTTTGGTGAGCAAGATCCTAAGACTAGTTAATCTGGGGAACTAGAGTAATATCAAATACTACTCTGCTACAAAGAAAGAAAAGTAGCAATAAAATGACTCATAATGACATTCTGCTATACTCATAGATCACTGCTCTGCTCAGTCATCATCAGAGAAGCTTCATATAGTGGCAGCTGGGAAAAACAGAGACCTACAGCCAGACATTATGTAGAGAGTGAGAGACCTTGAAAGACTCAGCCCAAAATAGTATTCCTCCATCAAATTTCTCCCCTTAGAGCTTGAGAAACTCAGAAGAAAAGAAGACAAAAAGAATGGTAAATCTAGAGGGGTTGGAGGGCACCAAGAAAGTAAGGCCCTATGTATCAAGGTGATTGATACACATATAAACTCACAAAAATTGAGGCAGCATGAACATGCCCTGCAAGGGTCTGCACTATATGGGGTCCTAGTGAACACATATACCCATTCCTAACTCAGAATCTATTTCCAATTGATAGCAACTTGGAAATGAATATTTAGCTTTCTTCAAGAGAGTCTCAGTGTAGAAACAGACTACTCTTAAGGGTAGGCTGGATGTCCAGCAGTAGAGCAGAAAACTAACGCAATAGCATCTTTGGAGCTTCTTGGCTTCTTTCATGTAAAGGCCTTGTTCTTCTTTCCTTCCTTCCTTCCTTCCTTCCTTCCTTCCTTCCTTCCTTCCTTCCTTCCTTCCTTCCTTCTTTCCTTCATCCCTCCCTCCTTTCCTCCTTCCCTCCCTCCTTGCCTCCTTTCCCTCCCTCCTTCCCTTCTCTCTCTCTCTCTCTCTTTCTTTTTTCAATTTATCTTAATTTTTAGTTATATATTTTTCCTCCACTTTTACCCTACAGATTATTTTTGGATATAGTGTGTCTTCCTCAGTGTTTTTTGTTTTTTTGTTTTGTTTTGTTTTTCGAGACAGGGTTTCTCTGAGTAGCCCTAGCTGTCCTGGAACTCACTCTGCAGACCAGGCTGGCCTTGAACTCAGAAATCCACCTGCCTCTGTCTCCCAAGTGCTGGGATTAAAGGTGTGTGCCACCACTGCCTGGCTTCCTCAGTGTTTTTATGGAAATCCTGTGTATGAACAAGTGTGTCTCTACATGTACATCTGTTATTTGTTCTTTATATCTGTCTCTTTTCCTTCTGTTTGTTTTGTCCTATTCTGATGTAACAGTTTTTATATTATCATAATATATTATATATTTTATTATAATTCTTTAGAAGCCTGTTTGTTTTCTAAAGAGAGACTGAAAGGTTGGTGGATACTGGTGGGACGGGAAGTGAAGAGGAGTAGAGGGAGGGAAAACCATAGTCAGGATATTAGGTAGAAAAATCAATTTTCAGAAAAAGGAAAATTAAAAAAAGAAAAATGACAATTATTATTGTGTACTTTTATTACCCTTAAATTTTTTATAACATTAAGTAATCATTGTATATTTTATTATTCAAAGCTATGCATTGACCACTTTATGCTGTTGTGTACCACCATGAGTCTAATGTTTTAGTAAAATGCAGTAGTAATTCAGATAATCCCATGAAAATTTATGCATTGTAATTCATGTTACACTATGACAGATAGACTTCTACAGAACCCAGAATAAAAACGCCTTGGTATCAGGGAAACAGTTTATTAGCAAATAAACCACAACAATGAAAAAATAATACAGTTGGAATACAGGCAAGAGTGTAAAAGATTGTCTTAAGTGCTGGCCAGGATATGATCTTATAAGTCAGAGAAAGAAATCTGGCTTTGGTCTAATTTGATATCATACAGGGCTAGGAAGATTTGATATTTCTGCCATGTATACTTAACACTTGCACATGGAAAAACAGCAACGGCAAATCTTTGGGTAGTAATAGCATGACCATTAGAGCTCAGAAACTTTATAGAAGAAAACTTGGTATAATTGAAATGAGTACTGAGGTTCTATAATGAGGTGACTCTGAGTTTGTTATTAAGTGATTAATTAGAACACAAGTTTTACTTACTATTATGGTCTAGCATACCTAATAAATTCAAACCTTTGTTAACAATAGTGAAGATAAATGAAACTAAGGGTGTGAAATCGATATTATCAGAGATCATGAATGCTACAAGCAGAAGAATCCATAATAGATCTCAGACATGATAGTCCTGGGGTGAGGTTACCCACCTGGAGTATGGGTTACCCACATACACCATCAGTCTTCACAGCACACTTTTGAGTCTTTATAATATTGTCCATTATTTTTCATTTCTATCTCATGTATTGTGTGTTGATCCACATCTAACTAAAAACATGACTGAAATACAGAAAGGTTATGCTTCAGGAGGAGATGTAATAGCAGATGTAATTGAAGCAAAATAGACTTTAACAAACTGGCTCATGCATACCAAGATCTATGTTTTTCTACTCCCTTGTTCATCATTTCTTAATAGATAATGATAGGAACACCCAGAAATGAAAATCTCTCAATCACAAAATCTGGGGAGTCTCCTTCCTATCTGAAACCCTTTGGTTTAGTGTAATTTATCCTACAAAATGTCCTGTACTATCAGGTTCCCCGACATCTAGAGGGGTCACAACCACAGAGTGCCCAAAGCTTTTCAAGCAACATATTTATAGGTTATGCACATACCTGTAGATTGTGAACACACACACTTACTTGTGAAAATGCAGTTTTTATAATGTTAAATAAACCTAGTCTGTGCCACAGAGCTCCATAACCAAGTAGCACAGGGAGAAGGCTAACATCCAGGGAGTGTGGACAAGCCACTGAGTGGAGGTAAGACTCACTGCTCAGCGTGACCCGCCCGGAATCTGCAGGACACTGAGACAGAGGAACAGCCTGGGACAGGAGCCTTCCTGTTTACACCTGAGGTCTGTGCCATGCAGCTCCATACCCAAATAGCGCAGGGAAAGAGCTACCCTCCCAGGAGTGTGGACAAGCCTGTGATCAGGGGGTAAGGCCAGTACCTCTGCTCAGAGGGACCTGCCTGGAACCTCCAGGACACAGGGACTGAGGAGTGACCTTCTGGTATCCTTCTGAGGCCTGGGAGCTGATCCCATGACATAGGGCTCCATACTCAGTGCCAGGAGAGAGCTGGTCTCCCAGGAGTGCTGACACACCTTTGAGCACAGGAAGACCACCACTTCTGTTCAAATTCCTCAATCAAAAGGGACCCTCGAAGAGTCATCAGGACACAGGAACCAAGGAACACCTGGGGACAGGATCCTTCTGGTTTTTGACCCTGTACCACAGCTCTCCAAACCCAAATTCCTCTCAGAGAGAGCTGGTCTCCAAGGAGTACTGATGAAAAGGGTTGCAGGAGGCATAAGGCACAGTCAGAGGGAGCAAGACCAGCTAACACCAGAGATAAGCAAATGGAGAAAGGCAAGGGCAAGAACATAAGGAACAGAAACTAAGGCAACTTGGCATCATCAGAACCCAGTTCTCCCACCACAGCGAGCCCTGGATACCCCAACACACCAGAAAAGCAAGACTCAGATTTCAAATCACTTCTCATGATGATGATAGAAGACTTTAAGAAGGAAATAAATAACTCATTAAAAAAAATACAAGAGAACACAGGTAAACAGCTAGAAGCCCTTAAAGAGGAAATACAGGAAAACATAATCAAACAGGCAAAGGAAATGAACAAAACCATCCCCGATCTAAAAATGGAAATAGAAACAGTAGGGAAATCACAAAGGGAGACAACCCTGGAGATAGAAGACTTAGGAAAGAGATCAGGAGTCATAGATGCAAGATTCACCAACAGAATACAAGAGACAGAAGAGAGAATCTCAGGTGCAGAAGATACCATAGAAAATATTGACACTACAGTCAAAGAAAATGCAAAATACAAAATGCTCCTAACCCAAAACATCCAGGAAATCCAGGACACAATGAGAAGACCAAACCTAAGGCTAATAGGTATAGAAGAGAGTGAAGATTCCCAACTTAATGGGCCAGTAAATATCTTCAACAAAATTACAGAAGAAAACTTCCCTAACCTAAAGAAATAGATGAACATACACATTCAAGGAGCTTACAGAACTCCAAATAGACTGGACCAGAAAAGAAATTCCTCCTGTAACATAATAGACAAAACACCAAATGCACAAAACAAGGAAAGAATATTAAGAGCAGTAAGGGAAAAAGGTCAAGTAACATATAAAGCCAGACCTATCAGAGTTACTGCCCAGGCCCGCGGGGTCATCAATATGGACCCAAGGAGAGAACTGACGAATGAAGGACAAGAGACACGAGAAATGAGAGCAAGTCTGTATTCTGATCAAGCTCTGAATGACCTTTGTTCTTTACATAGTTTATATAAGTTTATGTAAAGAAGAGCAGGGAGGCAGCAGGGGTGAGGGGAAATTCCACAAAGGGATACAATCTTCTGTAAGCACAATTCCTAGCACAAAATGGGATACATTGTCATAGCAACTATCTTAATTGCTTAACTGCTCAATCACAATGGGGACACCTGGTCAAATATCTTTACTGCTTAACTGCTCAATCACAATAGGGATACCTGGTCTCTGGGAAGCTTTCAGTTACTCTTCAGAGGCAGAAACTAGGCCTACAATCATTCCAAGTCTAACTCTAATACAAAATGGCATTACTTAGGTTAACAAGAAAACTCCTGAAAATGTATGCCTGCTCCAAGTTCATCTCTACCGACTCCCTGATGAGAAGCACCTCTCAACTGCTGAGTCGTCCACTGTCTGCAGTGGAGTTGAAGCGACCACAGGTGCCAACACATGAGACCCTCAGCAGCTTGGCGATCCAGCGGCCTCTGACCTCACTTATCCTTAGCTGCAGCTTCCAAACCAGCGCCATTTCAAGGGACATCGACACAGCTGCCAAGTTCATTGGAGCTGGGGCTGCTACAGTTGGAGTGGCTGGCTCTGGGGCAGGGATTGGGACTGTTTTGGGGAGTCTCATTATTGGCTATGCCAGGAACCCTTCTCTGAAACAACAACTCTTCTCCTACGTGATTCTGGGCTTTGCCCTCTCAGAGGCCATGGGGCTCTTTTGCCTAATGGTGGCCTTTCTCATCCTCTTCGCCATGTGAAGCAGCCGCCCCCACTTCCACCTCCCATGGGTCTTTCGTGTCTTCTCTGACCTGTATGTTCCTTTTCCTGTACCTCCCCAAGGAGTCTGGGGAAAGTGCTTGGCTCAGGGTTTGACAGAGAGAAGACAAATAAATACTGTATTAATATAAAAGAAAGAAAGAAAGAAAGAAAGAAAGAAAGAAAGAAAGAAAGAAAGAAAGAAAGAAAGAAAGCTCCTCATCCTGTTGGTTACCAGCATCTCCTCCCTTTTTACTTATTTTATGCTCTGTGTGGAGGTTAGTGAGTGAGCAAGGGTCCGTCTAAAAGATGGCTGGGCTTTTACCAGAGAAGGGGACTATTGTCCAGACCCTCCTCAAGGCTCCTTTGGTGATTGTCTTAAGTGGTGTCTTTTTGCTTGAATTGTATGGATCTGCATCATCTATGCTCAATTAACACTGGTATTTCAGAAGCTACACACAATTTCTAAGTCAATTTTCTTTTTATTGTACATGTTTCAAGATGAAAGGTACACATTTATAGACATTATAATACACAGTGTTTATATGTGATTCAATATGTCATATTATCATTTGGGTAATATACTTACTAGCTACCTGTGAAATGTGAAAAATTCTCAAAGAGCAAAAGGTACAAGTATAAATTTATCAGGCCCAGTTAACTTCTATAAAGCATTGTCATAAGGGTAAAATCCATCCTGAAAACATTTTCAGAATAATTATTGCCTTTTTATATTTTTGTTTTGACTTAACAGGAATACAGAGGCTCAAAATTCAATAAACTAAACCAGCACTCTAGATGTTGATTGATTCAAAATCTGTTTACCTCTTCGTATAATTCTGCTACACAGACAATTACTGCCTAAACATATTCAAACTCAAATCTAGGATCCCACAGAGACCATTATTGATTTTCATGGGGAAAAAAAGATAATGGGCAGCAGTGCATGACAATTAGATGTACTTCTATGCAACTGATAGGCTATGGCCATTCTCTGTGGAGAATTGTGCAAAACATTCCTGTATACTCTATTAATTCTGTGACCAATCACCCATGAAAGATAATTACATGTGTGTGCATATGAGGTGACCTGATTGTCCTTCCAAACATGTCTGTATAGCAAATGGCAGTGATATTGAAATTTCCTACACAGAAAAATGTATAAATCTAAGTGTATATGCTTTTATAAATTGTTTGAAGAGGACTATATACATATATTTATATACTTATATTTATGTATTTATATATACACACACTTATGCATCTTTGTGTTCAGGAAAAAAGTATATAAAATAACCAAATATAGAATGGGACTCAAATTTATCCAGATATAGAAATGATCAAGTCAAGATGTTTCCAAAGAAAATAATTTTGCTTGTATAATTCATCTTTGGAAATGATAGTTTAAAAGATGTATACTTAGCATAAAGTGATGAGTAATGATGAATAATGTATTTTTATGTATTAAGACAGGGTTATAACTATTTTCAAGTACAGTTAATACATTAGAAAGGTATATAATAGTCTATACAGAGGCATACTAATGGAAGCAGATTGTCTAAAGATGCTACTAGAAACCATGACCACTTTATGTTTTGATGATGAAAAATTCAGCTTTTGTCATTGTATGTAATTCATGCTGTTTTATTTATTATACACCACCTTTAAAATGGATCAGTGTGGGCAAAGGTTGATTTGATATGGGAAACTCTAATTTCAGGTTGAGTAACCATATGAATACATACATCTGTATGCACATTGGTGGGTATATATTTTGGGTATTGGACTACTTCAGGTACTAGTATCATTTTTATATAAAATAATATAATTTGAAGTATTCTTTGAGATAAATAAGACTGAACTTGTAGTGTGTTTAAATTTAGTCAATATATTCACACTGCTTTAAATAATGCTTAATGATCTACCCTCACACAGCATAATTTAAAAAAAAATTACTTAACTTAAGTGTTTGTGTATATGGCTGAGTATATACATGTGAGCTGCCAAATGTCTTTATAACTGTACTCATGTCAATGGCAAGAGAAGCATGTACTGCTAACTCTTGAGCCCTAATCCATGAAACATTTTTATTTCATTTCATGTATTATTTAAAAGATAAAAATATTTCAGTGGTCTTCATATTGTTACATAAATTAGGAAGCAATGATGCTATCAAATTTATTTTTGAAACCACTATTTGGTGCATTAAATGTTTAGTTATGTAATATTACTTGCAAATTGAATTATATTTTATTTTGAATTATCCGAGGAAAGATTGAAAAGAAAGATTGATAAAAATGTTTATCTCAGACCTAAAATCAAAAAATATAAAACACTGAAATAGCTTCTAATGAAATTGTAAAGATATCATTCTATGTTTTTAAAAAGTGATTTGTAACTATGAGATTAATTTGTATGTGTGATGTGAAATAAGCAAGAACTGAAATCAATTTTGAAATTTACCCCACAATTATGCCAAAGAAAATTTAAAAAGTACATGTATATTTTTCTATAAACATATAATTTAAGAATTATTAAAATTATAGTATGTCACCTTAAAAAATTTACTATATCAAGTGAAGAAAATGAATGAACAAAACTTTAAATAGGACAGGAATTAAGCAGTCAACATAAATCCTTTTTCACATACATGTAGATAGTATACTGGTGGGCTTTCATCTTTATTGAGTGTATTTAATTGTCTCTGGTTAAAGTTTTCTGTTTAATTATGGAAATGATATCATATGACTATGACAATATATGGCAAAGAATGTATTCTGCATTAATAATGAAACAACTATTGTTTGCTGCAATCAAGCTGTGTATGTGCCTGTTTAGACATATTTTACACAGAAAAAGCTATTGTCATCTGAACCATCCAGGACTTCTAAAATAGTTTGGTACACTCTAGTCGGTAAGTAAATTTATAAATATTTGAAGTATTCATTCAGATCCTTTCATCAGAAGCAGAGTGGTAAGAATCATTCTTAATAGATGTCACCACTCACTAACAATTATTGGAAAAAGGTTAGTTATGAATGCACAGACAATATACCAGTAGAAGGTCCCATTTCCGCTATTTATAATGTACTGCCTTTGATTTGTTATTGTAATGACATAGTGTCTTATGATAGGTCTGATACTTGTTGGTATTGTCAGGAAGCTTTCCTTTGCTGTTTGAATCCATTCATGAGACTTCTTGAATCTCGTGGCAGCATGTCTACTGGCTGTTCCTAGAACACACCATTCAAAACAACGTTGAAAGCTGACACCCCTATGTTCTAACCACAGGTAAGGCTAAGGAAATTATGTTCCATCTAAATGTCAAGGGATCATCTACTAATGAGAATACACATTTTCCCACATATACTAAGCAAGAATAACGAGGTGAGTTCAATTCTATGCTGTAACACATTACTCTCCACAGCAATTATATCATTAGAAGAGAAGCTAAATTAATTTTATCTATAAGAAAAATATTCTTTGAAAATACATGTAACTTTGTGAACAGTTACTCTGTACTCTCAGCATTGTTACCACAGGCAATCTATCAATTGCTCAAACATCTGTAATTTTGACTCTATCTAATTCTCATAATAGTGTGGCCAAGTTAATCTTCCAAAGAAAGAAATTATTTTGACTTTCTAGATAGATTAAGACTGGAGCATCAGAGTTAGAAAGGCTACAACTCTCTGAGCATGTAGTCACAGACCGTCACCCAATTTGTAGTTTTCAGAGTCTAGAAAATTCAAGACTGAAAATGAGTAAGACTGAGTTTCTTTATGTTGAAATACTCACTAGACAACAATGAACATGATGTTAGCATGATGATTTCAAATCTTTAGGATGAACAAGATTTGCACATGTCATCACATTGGCCATGTGTACCAGGGACCTGTACCTGTCATTGAAGAAGCAAGTGAAGAATTTTCTTTTTTTCATTTGTAATTGAATAGGAACATAAGCCAAGGTCTTCAGGACATGAAGGAATCTGAAAACAGTATTCCTTCATTGTAGATAATTGAATATCAATGAATACAAATCTGTAGTCAGGAAATGAGTCTTAGAAACTTCTTTGTCTTGGTTTGACTGCCAGCTCAGATTTGTTAAGCATTGCTCTTTGCTGAAATCCTTTTCACTGCATTTTCTGTTCATTCAATCTCTTCTGGTTGTGGAATTGAAATGAGCTTCTATTATGAAGATGAAGTGTCATAATTTTAATCAGCATGGATCACCTTTGGGGCTGATCTAATGAAAAACTATGAAACGGACAGGATAGATAACAGAAATTCAATCACTAAAATTCAGATTATATTTTAAGGGCTGTAGTTTAACATTTGAATAGTCATGAGTCACCTTTTGACTCTTGTCATTCCATATTCTGAAAGCATTTGCCTTTGCAAAAGTCAAATTTGCAGTCACGGCCATTAAGATAGCACTACATGAGTAACAAAGCAGCTTCACTTGTTAATCCTATTGGGTCATCTACAACATAACAAATGTAATAATACCAATGGTAAGGTTAGTTAAACATGATTAGCAGTATAAAGTCCAAATCAAGAACAGGGAGAAACATGAAGATAATAGGTGAAGCTTACTAAAGATCACATTTTACAAAGAATAAGGAAAATATTTTATCTTTATTAGAAAAGCAGAGAACTAAATTAATAGAATAAGTAATGGTATTAGGGACATATTGATGCAAATTCCATAACTTTATTATGTTGACATTTTATTGATAAGATGATCCTGATTCATAACAAGCTCTCTCTTCCAATGCCCCCTTCAGAGAGTCACTGTTACTGTGTTGTGAAAAGGTTAATTTCACGAGAGTGAATAGATCTCAACCTGGCAGGATAATCAAAAGCAGCCTTTATTCATTCCATTGTCATTAGCCAAAAGACTTTTTTATAAAATGTCACAATTGCTATCAAGAAATATTTAAAGCATTAAAATAATGTTTTACTATTCATAGAAACTCTTCTGATCAAATGGTTTTAACTTGCACAGTTAGAAGAGTCCTGGCTGAGACAGTAAAGCACAAAATAAATGGTTTTATATATTAAAAAGTCATTGACATATTCATAAATAATAAATGTTCTTGGCTTTTTGTTTCATTTATATCATCACAACCACAACTCCAGATAACTTAAGTCAAATGTGTTCTTTTTGTCTAGAATTAATTTTCATGTCTATGTGTAAAATAAGAATTGTGTGATGTCATTAAATTCTCCTTGTCTTCAGATTTTGTAAAACTTGCATGACATCCCTTTTACATAAGCAGACTAACTTACTTAAAATTTTACAGTGTAAATGGCTTAAAGATTGTTTTAATAAAGCTGAGAATGGAGGATTGGCAAATATATATAGTAATTCTTAAAAGAGTGTGTAGGAAGGAAGAGAGTGTGGCAATCAGTGCCTGGAACTAAAGAAACCACGTAGAAAAAAGAAAGGAAAGAAAAAAAACTACCCTGAATCCTTATGCGAAACAAAGGCAAAGCTGTTAAAACAATAAACAAACAAACAAAACTTTGACTTCCAAATGATTGATTTATCACTAAATGGCCAAGATTGTAGAAAGCAGAAGATGGCATATCAGAATCCATAATGTCAGCGATAAAGTCATGCATGAAATATTAACAAAAAACCAGCATAGCAGCACAGCAAATTTGGGCTGTTTAGAGTTATGACTCCTCATTGAATTGGTACCAACATATTTATATCTGTAGGAATATGAGTGTGTGATGCCATATAAGTGTGAGTGTGCTAGTACTCAGGTCTTTCCTTTTTAGCTCTTCACCTCCTTGTCTTTAGAATGGGCCCCTTACTAAACTGGAAACTTTCAGTTTGGTTAAGCTTCTGGCCATCAAGCTCCAAAGATCCATCTTTGCCTCCCATTTTCATGCTTCTTCCAAACTTGTGCTACTCCTGGGCTGGGCTACTCCTAGGCTAAGCAACTCCTACTGCCAGGCTAATCCCAATCCTGGTTTACTCCCAGTTGGGCTATTTGCAGTATTGGGGCTACAGGCCCACACAACTGAACATGGCTGTTTCTGTAGTTGTGAAGCATTTGAAGTGAAAACATCATGCTTGCAGAACAAGTGTTTTTACCTACTGCCCTCGCCCTCTTCCCTCAAGAATTCTCTAGCATATAGAAACATGTACATATCTTCAGTTTATTTGGTCTTAAATATAATCATTTTATCACATACCTAAAGTACATTTGATTAAACTCAATTCCCATTTTTGCTAAACATGCAATTGAAATAATACATACAAATGCTGGTGTCTATTCAACATTCATTTCGCTTCCAGAATTGAAACAGTCCCTGTTCTATTATGTGTGTGCACAGAACCTATATTATATTAAAACTTTTTACTGTTTAATTGAGTAGCATACAAACAAGTCTTACTACTACTATATAGTATTCTTCTAGATATCATGGTGATCCTAGATAGGTTGGACAAATAAAAGGCACAAAATTTTTATATTAAAAATCAATATTCTAAATAAATCCATAAGTGTTCAAGAATAGGCTTATTAGGCAGATATTATAATAGCAAGTACTTAAAGCCAGTATAAGAACTCAATTTTACTATAAAATAATAGTTTTGGTGTAAGTAATGAATAACATTTATATTATAAACAAAATTTTGTTTAAATGCATAGTGAAAAAAATAAAATCTACTTCAGAATCATAAGAGAAATGATGCAAATATGGAATGGTGTACCTAGGTTTGGATAGAGAGATGCCGATGTGAGTGAAGGAAGGGGTCTTCAAGGGAAGAACAGGAAACAAGAGAGGCTATCAGGAGAGATAAAGACAGACAAATACCATTAGGTTATATGTAAAACCTGGATTTAGATGTGTGTCTACATATGTATGTATAGATATATTTCATAAGAGCTGAAGCATGGTTTCTTAGTTCAAGAACTGTCAGGCAGGTGAAGGGGCAGACAGCATGGTAGTGGTAATCCTCGAAACAATGATCTGCATAAAAATGTCATGGATAGGTAATTTTCTTAAGAAAGGAGAAAGAATACTAAAAGATTTTATTTCTCTAAGAAAGTAGTTTTATTATGATCACAATATCAATTGACCTTTTATGCTATTGACAATGGTTATGAAATATTGATTTAGGAAAAAACAATTCCTACTCAACACATCTGCAGTACAAGCTCTGATGGAAATATGTCTTGTAAGTTGGAACCAACGAATACCACAAAGGAACACTTCACAACAAGCCTCACACAAGAGATTTATTGAGAAGGGAAAGCCCAGGAGGGTGGCTGATCTGCTCAAGTGGGAAGCAGCAGGGAACTGGGCAGAAGGCAGGGTAATAGAGCATTTCTTGCAGGGCAAGGATTGCCAAGGTGGAGATTTCCACAATGGAGATTGGTGACATTTCAAATTTAGAGTTTGGGGCTTTTACTCTATAAGGTGGGGTGCAGGGTCTGGTCTTAGGGCAATTAGAATGTCCTGTGAATGGAGACTGGGGTTGAAGGTCCTCAGTGAGAGGACTAGACACTCATGTGCCTCAAGGGGCTAACATTTCCCCTCTTTTGTTTATTATGATAAAGATGGGGACAGGGCGAAAGGGAGATGTTATCATCACACTACTTCCTGTTGAGTGGAGGTCTGGAAGTCCTCTGGGCAAAACTGACCTTCAAAACCAGGGCATAATCCCAGGGTCAACACACTCTGGCTCCATAGCTAAGAGTTTGTAATACTGCTAATAGAAACTGATTAAAAGTTTGGTTAAAAAAACTTTTGGATCTGTTGTTGAATAAAATCTAGGAAAAAACCGTTTAAAAGTCTGGATTGTAGAATGGTTATCTGCTACTTTATGGCTAATAACTACTTATCACACCATGTGTGTCCTTTTGGGTCTGTGTTACCTCACTCAGGATGATCTTTTCTAGTTCCATCCATTTGCCTGCAAATTTCATGGCATCTTTGGGGTTTTATTGTTTTGTAATTTTTGTTGTTGTTTTAAAAAATTTTTGGTGTTTTCAAATTTATTTATTTGCTTTATATGCCAATATGACACCTACTCATCTCCTCCCAGTATCCCCTCAGATCTCCCTCATTCTTTCCTCCCCTTCTCCTCTGAGAAGGAGGAAAGGCCCCTGAGTATTATCCCATCACACATAAGGTCACTATAGGACTAGGTGCATCCTCTCCCACTGAGGCCAGACAAGGTAGCCCAGTTACAGGAATGGAATCTACAGGCAGGCAACAAATTGAGGGACAGTCAATGCTCCAGTTGCCAGGGTCAGGGGGGTATGCATATGAAGACCAAGTTGCTCATCTTCTACATATGTGCAGGGAGCCTAGGTCCAGCCATGCTGGCTTTTTGGTTGGTGGTTCATTCTGTGGGAGCCCCTAAGAGTCCATGTTAGTTGACTCTATTGGTCTTCCTGTGGAGTCCCTGTCCACAATCCTTCTCCCAACTCTTATACAAGATTCCCCAAGCTCTGTCAGATGTTTGGCTATGGGTCTCTACATCTGTTTCCATTGGATGATGGATATAGCCTCTTGGAGGACAGTTATGCTAGACTCCTGTTTGAAAGCATAACAGAGCATCATTAATAGTGTCAAAGATTGGTTCTTTCCTATGGGATGGATCTCAATTTGGGGCAGTCATTGGTTGGCCATTCCCTCTGTCTCTGCTCTATCTTTGTCTCTGCCCATCTTGTAGGCAGGGCCCATTTTGGGTTGAAAGTTTTCTGGGTGGATTTCTGAACTTATTACTCCACTGGGAGTCCTGTCTGGCTAATAGCTGAGCATGATTCCACTGTGTTAGTGCACCACATTTTCTTTATCCATTCTTCAGTTGAAGGATATTGAGGGTGATTCTAGTTTCTGGCTATTATGAATCAAGCTGCTGTGAAAATAATTGAGCACGTGTCCTTATGATTTGGTGGAGCATCTTTTGAGTATATACATAAGAGAGGTATAACTGGGTCTTGAAGTAGAACTATTCCAAATTTTCTGAGAAACCACCAAATTGATTTCTAAACTGATTGCACATGTTTGCACTCCCACCAGCACTGCAGAAGCGTTGCCCTTGCTCCACATTCTTGCCAGCATGTGCTATACTTTGAGTTTTTGATCTTAGCCATTCTGAAGGATATAAAATGACATCTCAGAGTCATTCTGATTTTCATTTCCCTGATGAATAAGGATGTTAAACATTTCTCTAAGTGATTCTGGGTCATTAGAGATTCCTCTGTTGAGAATTCTCTGTAATCCATTTTTAAATTGGGTTTGTTGGTATCTAACTAAAATAAAATAGGCAATGGGGTGCAAGGAGTGAGGGAGGGAGAGGTGGTGAGGAGAACAGGGGGTTCAATTATTGGGAGGACAGAGAGAAAGAGAGCCGAGAGAGAACAGGAATGGGGGGCATCTCTTGGGATGAAGTAGAAACCTAGAACAAGGGAAACTCAAGAACCTATGAAGGACATGGAACCTGAAATAGCCACCTCCTGTAACCAGACAAGACTTCCAATTGTGTGTGATGTGGACACCAACTCACCCAAACATTGGATTTCAGCATAATATTTGTCCTGCCTATAAGATGTACAAAGACAAAACGCAGCAGAAATTGAGGCAATGACCAAAAAAATGACTGGCCCACCTTGACCCCCACGTTATGAGAGCAAGCCCACCCCTGGCACTATCAATGATATTCTGGTCAACTTGTAGACAGGTGCCTAGCATAACTGTCTTCTGAGAGGATTCACCTAAATGCTGATGGAAACAGATACAGAAATCCACAGCTAAACATTAGGTGAAATTCAGGGAATCTTGCGGAAGAGAGAGGAAGGATTGAGCCAGAGGATTCAAGGACACCATGAAAAAACATACAGAAACAAATAACCTGGTCCCATAGAGTTTCCGAGAGACTGAATCACCAACCAGAGAGCACATGTGGGATGGACATTGGCTCCCTACACCCATGCAGCCTGGTCTTTATGTGAGAACCCTAACAATTGAACCAGGAGCTGATTCTGCTCTGTTGCCTGCCTTTGGGTCCTTTACCCTAACTAAATTTCCTTTCCTATGCTCAATAGAAGATGAATCTGGTCCTATTGCAACTTGATATGCTAAGGAAGTTTGATACTGATGCAAGGACTCTCTTTCTCTGAGGAGAAAGGAAGGAGATATGGTGGAGGGGAGGAACTGGAAGGGAGGGGAAGCTGTGATGAGTATGTAAAATAAATAAATAAATAAATAAATAAATAAATAAATAAATAAATAATGAGAGAGAGAGAGAGAGAGAGAGAGAGAGAGAGAGAGAGAGAGAGAGAGAGAGAGAGAGAATGGGGAGGAGGATGGTTAGAAAGAGCAGTAGCTAAGTCCATGTTGGACTGTCAATTACACACTGGCCAGAAGAATCACACTGTTTCTTACAGTTTTGGAGATCCCTCTGCTTCATCAGATCTTGTCTTTTACCATACCTGACTGGTTGGTATCAAAGTAACATTCCTCCCTGAGGAAGACACAAAAGTGCTTCTCTCTGCTGCTCCAGTGGTGAAGCCAGGAGTTATACCCAGGACTGAAAGAAAGACCAGGATCTGAGCCACTTGTTTGCATGCCATACCACTATAAATCCAGTGGTGGAAATTGGCAAGAGCTCTTCACTAGGTACCTCTCCTAGTTTTGTAAAAGAAAGTGCCATGGCACAAGTTCCAGACCATTCAGTGGGTAGGCAGTGGTCAACTTGAGAGCCACAGAGAATTAAGCCATAGTGCATGCTAGGCCATAGGGGCTGGGTGGTAGCTCTAAGGGTTAAGTAAGGTATTATTGCAGTTTCCAGAATTCAACGTGCCCATGAAGTGTGTTCCTGAGGAGCTAAAGCATTCTGTGATACTTGTGAGTTAAAGCATCTGTGAGACAAATGTTGGAGAGATAAGCGGTGATAGCTGTATTTGGATTACAATAATTAAAGAGAGGTGAGGTGAGTGTGTCTAATATGATAGTGGGTAAGGCACCATGATGGGCATGAGTTTGACCCAGGAGGGACACACAACAAACATAACCTAAAGTGGCGAGATAAAGTTATTTAGTAGCTGATATTGCAATTAGAACAGTCCAGGATTGTTCCATGGTATTTTGGGACCAATGTGCTTAACATCTTTATGTTTCTGGTCACTTTGCAGTAATCTTCCTTTTGGTCATGGAGAAAACCAGCGTAGTGTATAAGCCTTGGTGAAGGAGAAAGGGATAAAGGAATTATGGGGGGTTAAATCAGCCTTTGGCAGCCCGATAGAGCAATTTCCTAACCCTATTGAGACAGGCCATTGGTTAGAGGAAGAGATCTCTTAAATGTTAAACATCCATAGGTAAGAGCTACCCCAGACAGGTATAGATAGGAACAGATAAAGGAAGAGAGAGCAAGTTCAGAGATCAAATCAGCATTTTGAGCAGGTTTGAAAAGTTGAGATATGGGCTTGGCATCAAGGTAAATATACCACTGTAATGGCTAATTCTTGGTTGTCAACTTGACTAGATCTGAAGTGAACTACCATCCAGAGTTGGAGGGCTCACATGTGATCCAGATCTTGAGGCAGGAAGACACAAGTTTCTGACCTGGATTTTGGCATGGAGATTTTGAGGCATCATGGCTATGAAAAGCTTAGGCCCAGGCAAGGTAGTACACGTCTTTAATCCCAGGAGACTAAGGCAAGGAGATCTCTGAGTTCAAGGTCAGCCTGGACAAAACAAGTCCCAGATCCAGGTGTGGTGGTACACACCTTTAATCTGGGCTATACATTCTGCCGGAGACCTACATAAGGACATTGGAAGAAGGAAGATTCACTCTTCTTTTCCTGCTTGCATTTATTTACCAGCACATCAGTTGGAATGTACTTCTACAGAAGACCAGCTGAGACAACCAGCCTTGTGGGATTGAGCAACTTCTAGATTCTTGGACTTCTGATTCACAGCTGACCATTGTTGGAAGAGGTGACACAGCTGAACCTGTATAGCTTCGGGAAATCCCAATGTACTTGTCTAACAATTGGTGATATCAACCTTGAAGTCTTTCAGGATCTAAGGACAATGTATAAACCATGTTGGACATAACCTGTGTTATGATAACCTGTCTCTATGAAAAGGAATTGGGTAAACTGGAGTGTATTCACCACAAATACTGGGGGAAGTTCTTTCTCTAGTCAATGCAACCTATGGAAATATGAGATCATTATTGCCTGATGATTTTGTTTTTCAAAAGAGGTTGAATATTGATAGAAAGGAAAAAGAATTTAAAAGATCTACTAGTTAGGCTATATAAGTGTTGTATGTGAGAAGGGAACTGCTTCACCAACAGAAGTTCTGATCCAGCTACTGTGAATGTTTCTCTGTCTGAAGTCCCCATTGGACTTCAAGTGTTAAACAGCTGTGCTCTGAAAGGCAACTTGGCAATTGCCAGCCAAGGAATACCATATATTCATACTACTTCACATAAGAGATTTATTGGGAGGGAAAAAACCAGGAGTGTGGTGGGTTACCTCTGCTAGGGCAAGAAGCAGCAGAGAACTAGGCAGAGAGCAGGGTTTATGTATGATTTCTTGGAAACAGGATGGAACACTCCAAGGTGGCCTGAGATTGGAGGGATTATGTAGGGCAAGCTCAAGTATTGTTGGGTTTCCTTTTCTTGTAGGATGGGGCCATTCTCCTGCCTTGAATGTTTACAAAGTTTACAAAGTATACAAAGCTTTAAAAATTTACAAATGGAGTCCACCACAGAGAAAACATTCCCTGCAGCTTGAGTTGGTGAGAATAACCAATAAAGTATACTGAATTTTTAAATTGCATAAAGAAAACTGTGTACTTTATATCAATAAGTAGGCTTCTATGAGATATGTGATTATAACATAGATAAAGTCACCATAGCTATATATCAATTAAGTAATATTAATAGGTCAGAGCCATTAACATGTTTTAAAAAAAGTAAACATTCTATTCAGAAGAGGATATGTAGAGTAATATCAGTATCTAGTATCAAGCTACCTAACAACTAGAGACTTCTTTTTTTTTTTTCCTTTTTCATTCTTTTATTTAATTTTTTTTTGATATTTTATTTACATTTCCGATGATTCCCCTTTTCTTTAGAAACCCCGTGTCCCCTCCCCCTCCCCGCCTCTGTGAGGGAACGGAGCTAAGCAGAGAATTCTCAACTGAGGAAATTCACAGGGCTGAGAAACTAGAGACTTCTTTACAACTCTTTTAAAACTAAGAAAAAGGAGGTCCTATTTTTCTTTTCTTTTCATTTCTTTTCTTTTCATTTCTTTTCTTTTCTTTTCTTTTTTTTTCAGGATTTAAATTTCTTTTTATTCTTTTTTTTTAATTTTTATTTTTTGATTATTTACATTTCCAATGTTTCCCCCTTTCTAGGTCTCCTCTTTGGAAACCCCCTATTACCTCCTCCTCTCCCGCCTCTATGAGGGTATTCCAGCTCCCACCCACCCGCCCACCCACTCCCATATTCCCACCTTGACATTCCCCTTTACTGGGGCCTCTAACACTCTCAGGTCCAAGGGCCTCTCCTTGCCCTGATGGCCAACAAGGCCCTCCTTTGCCACATATGTGGTCTAAACCATGGGTACTCCCATGTGTATTCTTTGGTTGGTGGTCCAGTCTCCAGGAAGACCAGGGGGTCAGGCCAGTTGACACTGCTGCTCCCTCCATGGGGCAGCAAACTCCCTCAGCTCCTTCAGTTCCTTCTCCAGCTCCTCCATCTGGGACCTCACTCTCAGTCCAGTGGTTACTGTAAAGTGAAACTTGGGTCTTCCTGACCCAAGTTTGGGCTAATAACCACTTACCAGTGAGTACATACCAAGTTTGTTCTTTTGTGACTGAGTTACCTTGCTCAGGATGATATTTTCAAGTTCCATCCATTTTCCTGCAAATTTCATGAAGTCATTGTTTTTAATAGCTGAATAGTAATCCAGTGTGTAAATGTACCACATTCTGTATCCATTCCTCTGCTGAGGGACATCTAGGTTGTTTCCAGCTTCTGGCTATTATAAATATGGCTGCTATGAACATAGTGGAGCATGTGTCTTTATTACATGTTGGAACATCTTCTGGGTATATGCCCAGGAGTGGTATAGCTAGGTCCTCAGGTAGTATTATGTCCATTTTTCTGAGGGTCCGCCAAACTGATTTTCAGAGTGGTTGTACCAGCTTGCAATCCCACCAACAATGGAGGATTGTTCCTCTTTCTCCACATCCTCGCCAGCATCTGCTGTCACCTGAGTTTTTGATCTTAGCCATTCTGACTGGTGTGAGGTGGAATCTCAGACTTGTTTGGATTTGCATTTCCCTGATGACTAAGGATGTTGAGCATTTCTTTGGGTGCTTCTCAGTTCTGCGAATTTCCTCAGTTGAGAATTCTCTGTTTAGCTCTGTTCCCCATTTTTTGACGGGGTTATTTGGTTTTCTGGAGTCTAACTTCTTAAGTTCTTTGTATATATTGGATATTAGCCCTCTACTAGATGGAGGATTGGTTAAGATCTTTTCCCAATCTGTTGGTTGCAGTTTTGTCCTATTGATAGTGTCCTTTTCCTTACAGAACCTTTGCAATTTCATAAGGTTCCATTTATCGATTCTTGATCTTAGAGCATAAGCCATTGGTATTTGTTCGAGATTTTTCCCCACTTTCTCTTCTATTAGATTCAGCGTATCTGGTTTTATGTGGAGGTCCTTGATCCACTTGGACTTGACGTTTGTACAGGGAGATAGGAATGAATCAATTCTCATTCTTCTACATGTACACCGCCCGTTGAACCAGCACCATTTATCGGAAATGCTGTCTTTTTTCCCCTGGATTTATCTCCTTTGTTGAAAATCAAGTGACCATAAGCGTGTGGGTTCATTTCTGGGTCTTCAATTCTATTCCATTGATCTGCCTGCCTGTCACTGTATCAGTACCACGCAGTTTTTATCACTACTGCTCTGTAGTACAGCTTGAGGTCAGGGATGCTGATTCCCCCAGAAGTTCTTTCCTTGTTGAGAAAAGCTTTTGCTATCCTGTGTTTGTTGTTGTTCCAAATGAATTTCAGAATTGGTCTTTCTAAGTCTATGAAGAATTGAGTTGGGATTCTGATGGGGATTGCATTGAATCTGTGATTGCTTTTGGCAGGATGGCCACTTTTACTATATTAATCTTCCCAATCCATGAGCATGGAAGATCTTTGACCTTCTGAGGTCTTCTTCGATTTCTTTCTTCAGAGACTTGAAGTTCTTGTCATATAGATCTTTCACTTGCTTGATTAGAGTCACACCAAGATACTTTATATTGTTTGTGATTATTGTGAAGGGTGTCCGTTCCCTAATTTCTTTCTCAGCCTGTTTATCCTTTGAGTATAGGAAGGCTACTGATTTGTTTGAGTTAATTTCATATTCAGCCACTTTGCTGAAGTTGTTTATCAGCTGCAGCAGTTCTCTGGTGGAGTTTTTTGGGTCACTTAAGTATATGATCATATCATCTGCAAATAGTGATATTTTGATTTCTTCCTTACCAATTTGTATCCCTTTGCCCTCCTTTTGTTGTCTAACTGCTCTATCTAGAACTTCAATTACTTTATTGAATAGATAGGGAGAGAGAGGGCAGCCTTGTGTAGTCCCTGATTTTAGTGGGATTACTTCGAGTTTCTCTCCATTTAGTTTGATGTTGGCTACTGGTTTGCTGTATATTGCTTTTACTACGTTTAAGTATGGGCCTTGAATTCCTGATCTTTCCAAGACTTTTATCATGAAGGGATGTTGAATTTTGTCTAATGCTTTTTCAGCATCTAATGAAATGACCATGTGGTTTTTTTCTGAGTTTGTTTATGTAGTGGATTACATTGATGGATTTCCGGGTATTGAACCATCCCTGCATCCCTGGGATGAAGCCTACTTGATCATGATGGATTATTGTTTTGATGTGTTCTTGGATTCGGTTTGCGAGAATTTTATTGAATATTTTTGCATCGATATTCATAAGGGAAATTGGTCTGAAGTTTTCTTTCTTAGTTGGGTCTTTGTGAGGATTTGGTATCAGTGTAATTGTGGCCTCATAGAAGGAATTGGGCAATGTTCCTTCTGTTTCTATTTTGTGGAATAGATTGAAGAGTATTGGTATTAGGTCTTCTTTGAAGGTCTGGTAGAATTCTGCAGTGAACCCATCTGGTCCTGAGCTATTTTTGGTTGGGAGACTTTTAATGACTGCTTTGATTTCTTTAGGCATTATGGGACTGTTTAGATGGTTTATCTGATCCTGACTTAACTTTGGTATTTTATATCTG